>OX578149.1:8108175-8773175 GCA_951213105.1 Amaurobius ferox | reverse complement strand
AATAGAGTTCCAATTGCAGGTACAAAAACACTTTCCGCTCTCTTCAAGGTGAAATTAAATTAAGGATGACTGCAATAGCAGTAGGAAAACTATCTATTTGCCATAAACTTAATAGCCTTTGTGAGGATTATATGTGATACCCCGCAGCCGGTTCCAAATTTTAAGAAAATTAGGCTCAGGCTGCAAGTCCAAGTTTATAGTTTTTAGTTTAAATTTCTAGTTTTGACAACATATCCAATAGGCGGCTTTTACACTCATGTCCAAAAGTTAAGCATAATTAGTAAAATGCGAAACATTCGGAGTTAATATGGATACAATGGTTCACAATCAGTTGTGGAGAATCGTGGGACGAAGGTAAATCATTGTGCATATGCAAACCAGTTCAGTCGACGTCGACATGCGCAAAGCACTGACACACGTCGGAACGAGTATAAAATGGCCTCGAGCGGCATGGCTAGTTGAGGCAGAATTTCGCAATAGTTGTAGTACGGAGCATTGTTAACAATCAAAAAGGACGAAAGATGTCACAAAGATGCCAACTGGACATGTTTTTGAAGGGACGAATTATTGGAATGCTGGAATCCGGTCGATCCCAAACCTAAGCGTCTCGAATTCCGAATGTGTCTCTGTGTGTGATCTCCAGACTGTGTCAGAGGTTCCAAACCACTGGAGATATTACCCGACGACCAGTACCAGGTAGGCTAAATGTAACAACCGCTCGACAAGATGGATATTTTGTGATAACTGCGCAACGTCAGAGGAACCGTTCTGTCAGACAACTGGGTTCAGTCCTGACAGACGCTACAGGGCCACTGTTTCGAGACAAATTGTTTACAGGTGACTCAGACATGTTGGTCTCTATGCCAGACGACCAGGAGTTTGTATCTCCGCGACGTCTGCACAGAAACGCGCCACGATCTGGAGGGAACGTGGAGCGCATTTTCACCCGGGAAACATCGCGGAAAGACATCGTTTTCCATTTGGGGGAGTCATGGTCTGGGCAGGCATCATGATGGACGGTCGCACAGACCTCCACATCTTTGACACGGGGTCGGTTACCCGTCAAAGATACAGAGACGAAGTCCTTGAGCCTATCGTTCGATTGTTTCGAGGTGCTGTTAGTCCAGATTTCATATTCATGGATTATAAAGCACCTCCTCACCGTGCGGCTTTGGTCGACGACTTCCTTCAAACTGAAGATATCCAGCACATGCAGCAGCCTGCCAACTCTCCTGATCTGAATCCAATAGAGTATGTGTGGGATATGCTCGGAAGACATCTTGCAGCCTTCCGCAACCCACCATGCTCCGTTCCGGGATTGAAAACTGCAATTTGTGAGGCTTGGAACTCTTTGAGCACACAATTCATTCAAAACCTCATCTAAAGTATGTGAAATCGTTGTGCAGCATGCGCGGCTACCCAAGGTTCCCACACACCGTATTAAACTGCAGTATCACATTGTGTTAATCATTCTGTTTCACTCAGGTTGGTACTCGTATTGTGACTTTTTTTCTTTCAACCCTTTTCTTTAGATAATAAAAGTCGTTATTATCCTTGTTTTGCTTTGGTTTCTTCTTCTATAACCCTATTATATCCGCATATCGCGTTTCCTTCGATTCCGATGTAGATTTCTTGAAATTTTTACATAAACAGCAACTATGCTTAACTTTTGGACATAAGTGTATGTATGGGAAGCTTGAACTTAATTAGTTTGAGTTTAACCTTCTTCAAATTTGAAACCTGCTGTGTTGTATGACTGAGTGGCCTGTGGTTATCTCAAAAATTTGCAAAATTGCAGCACGTTATATTTTATGTTAATTATATTTTAGGCCATGAAAGCCATTGGCTAATCTGTGCTTAAGAGCCCTACAAAGCACAAGACCTGTCGACCAATGCTGGTATCAACAGTGGAAACGCAATTTTTAACTTGAAAAATGCCACCAATATATTAATTTTATGTTGAGGTAAAGGTTTTGTTGTGTAAATACACAGTGTTTTGTGAAATGGCGTTGAAGTATGTATTCCTTTAATCACACAACAAAATTATGTGTGTGTAAATAATATAATTATAATATTATTTACAAAATTCAGTTATCATATACACAGACATCTCGGTGAAACTGACTGAATAAGGGACACTTCCATATACCACACTGCTGAAGATAGAAATTTGAAACTTTGCATACACGTAGGACTTGATATAATAGAGAAAATCTAAAATCTTTAAATTTTGTTCGAAAAATACATAAATCGCGCGATTACTTTTTTCTATATAAACCAGCTGAGTTTTCTAGGTACCACAGCTCAGCGTCTTAACTCTGTGTAACATATAATAGTATTTAAAATAAAAATATTTTAGCAATGAATGTTTTTTAAATATTTTTAACAATAAACACTTTTTTTATCTCTCTGTAATGGTCTTTCTTGGCAAATTCACTTATTTATGACTGTCAGACCTGGATTACTGGATTAATTTCGACATTTTCGATAAGTTGAAGTGTCGATAACTCAAAATTTTTCGTTGGTCGAATTCGGTTCACCGAGGAATTCACTGTATGTATAAAATAGTTTTAACGAATATCATTGAACAACAATTTAAATCCATTTGAAATTAAATAAAAGTGATTAATAAAAAAAATTTAAACATATTTTCGGCAATTTCAAAAGGCAATTTGTATTTGTATTGGAAAAAGAGAACAACTTTTAAAATCGATGATAATTTATTTAAATCGAAACGAAGACATGTCTTCTTTATGAATACCACATAGTAACCTTAGGTAGATTGTAAAGAGCCTTGCTGCCCCAACCGGGAATCGAACCCTGGATCTCCGAACTGGCCAGCTGACGCTCTACTGATGAGCTATTGGGACGATATTATAAGCTATTGTCTTTGAAATGGACAAAGCTATTATCTTTGAAGTGGACAAAGCTATTATCTTTGAAGTGGACAAAGTTATTATCTTTGAAGTGCAAGTTGTTAAAGGACTCTCGGGAAATTCATTGCATTATTTTATTCAATTAATTTTGAAGAAGAGTTGGTCAATAGTTCATTTCAACCCTAATTAGGATTAGATTAAGAAACCCTTTGTGCAAACATTGTTAACATGCAATCTTAATGTTCGTTAGCATTCATAAACAATGTTTGCCTGCTAGTTTCTACAAGCATGTTTTATCGTGTAAAGCCAACTGAATAAATTCTATATGAAAAAAAAAGGGTAAAAGTGTTATATTCAAATTGTTGTTTGCAGTATAAACATTACAAATATTTCATAGTTTTTGTCAAACTTTGTAAACCGAAACTAAAATTTTCTGTAAAATAATGTATGTTGTCTTGAAAAACGTGAATTTTACCTTTTATATAACTTTTTGTGGTGAAAAATCCTGTTAAATTTTACATCGAGTTTAATAATGAACCAATCTTTGGCGACATTTTCTTTCGAAGAAAAAATATTTGGCGACACAATTCTTTTCAACTCAAAAGTATTTGGCCACATATCTTTTTTTTCCGTGAAAAAATATTTGGCGACAAATATCTTTTGGACGATAAAATACTAGGCAACACATTACTTTGTAAATTTTACATAAAATAATCTTGTTTCATTTAATTTTCTCTGTTTGCTGTCAAGATACAATTTTAAAACTTTGCCGCAATTGGTTCGTTCAAAGTAGCGGAGATTCAATAATAAGGGGAAAGGGGGTGTTACATTTCTTCTATTTATAAAACTATACAAATCCGGGCTCGTTCATTTTTCTTTGAATTCTCTTGACAGGTAAAAATATCTATCTCGTGACATTATTAATTAAAAGAAGGTTCCTTTCTTTATCTATTAATCTCTGGGATACTGAGCAAGGAGTTGAGCTAGAAGATTATTCATACAACAGACTCTGAGAGCGGAAAAAAGCAGAGATTTTTCTGTCTAACTCGTTATTAATTATATGCTGCATTATTTGCGAAGACGTTGAGGGGGCATTTACATTTAACAATCCATCTTGCTGGGTGTTTATGAAATTATTCAAATTTTGAGGATGAAAAATAGAGTTTAGTGCATTCTCGGACTACTGCGATCATAAAATGGATTTGTCTGGGAAAAAAACTGGTTAATTAGATGGAATTTTGACGTATAGTTTTCCTAGTTATCAGATGTTATAAAGAAAGGTAGCATCGTACATGATTGCATGACGTATAAATACTATAAATGTTTTCTCGTTTTTGTTTTAATTGTTTGAAACTGTTAATCATGTTAACACTAGACCCACAAAATTTGACAGCATAGTGATTTTCAGCTAAAAAACGTCACAATTGCAGTCCATCATAAAGTAACATAAAAAAAATTCATCATGAGAAAGCAATTGTTATACATATTTTATTTTTATATATATTTTATATTGCTAACGAGCCGGAATAGTCTATATTCTCGGAATATAAACCTATATTCTCCCCATAATTAATTTTCTGAGCCCATTTGGACGACCATTGGCCTATGCATTGGTGATGATATCCATTTAGGAAAAAGCATGGACGCCCATAGGGGAGAGCAAGGGGCGCTTGCCAGCCCTGGACGTTCAAGGTCACAAAGGTGGGCATTAGGTTAGTCAATATTGTGCATCTTATTCTTCAGTTTCCCCCTCTGACATCAGTGATACATCCTTCTCCCATTAAAAAACTTCTATGGGCGCCCATGGAAGAAGGTAATGTGTTTTAAAAGGCGCGTTATATTCCATGGGGGCTATAAAAGTGCGTTTTGGTGTGTTTCGAATATCCCATTCTCCACACTTGTATTAAAACTCTGTGGACGATACATGACTTTCGCTACATAATGCGATGATTTCATTTCTTTCACAGCAAACTAATGATATCTAAGGTTCATGGACCAATGTTTTTAACGATCAATTGTAAATTAACATTGGGCAAGACAATATATAAAGCTATTTCAAAGTGCCAAATTAACTTCTATTTCTCGCAAACGTAACATGACAATTTGAAATATTGCTATCATCCGCTATGCAATATTGTCCATATATTAAAAAATTTTAATCATTAAAAAATAATGAATTTTCATCCATTTTGGCGTCATTGTTCGAGAATTTGGTAACATTTTTAAAAAGTTGCCAATTTGGCGTTATTTCGTCAGATTTGTCACCAATGGCAACCTATTTAATATTGCTATTATTTTGATTTTATATAACTTTATTAATAAATTTATATGAAAACGTGAAAATATACCGAGAACGGTTCATGCAAGTTATAAATTTGGTGCCATTTGTTTTATAATCAAAAGTTATATAAGAAAGGATTATTTAGTTAACATTATTCAAAATTCGGATTTTTTAATGTTTTGTTTTTTCGAATAAATTTTAATGATATTTATTCGAAAATTGGGGAGGGGAGGGATTCGAACATTCGATCACGTTTTAAATCAATATGGTCCAGTATTCCTCAATTTAGAAAATCGTACCAATTTGGTTTCAAATAGCTCCATTCTTTCGTGAGATATCGATTTCACAGACTCACGGATATATACGCATACATACACACACATACGCACACACTAACACACGTACGTACTCGCAGACATTCCCTCAAAAACGCTCGATTCAAGTTGGGGGATGCTTTAAACGTGTTCCCCTGTCAAAAACACGCAAATGAATTTTCGACTCCGTCACAATCATTTATTTCCCTATACATTACACTATCTCTGTGGGGAACATAAAAATGAGAAGAATTCAAATATTAATTAACTAAAAGGTATGCCCGTCATTTGACGGAATTAAAAATTTGCAAAGCATTGCCTCCCATTTAACGTTATTTTAATCAATGTGGTGACACTTTTATCAATTTGGCGGCATTTTTCGCCAAGCATTACGGACGGGCGGAGAAATGGGTTATTCATATAGTCGTTTGTTATGTTATCTACAAGATATTGAGTTTTAGTCAGAATTTTCTGTGATTTAGCATCAATTTTATCAATTTGGCGACATTTTCATGAATTTAGCAGCATTTAAAAACTCGCCAAGTTGGCGATATGCCGCCAAAATTCGTAGCCAAAATTTCGCTAAGCGTTACAGACGCGAAAATAGGTTATTCTTATAGTAGATTCTTATATTTTATCCAAGATATTGAATTTTCATCAGTCGTCATTTTTACCAATTTGACTACATTTATATCAATTTGGCGACATTTTTATCAATTTGGCGTCATTTTCGTCAATTTGGCAAAATTTAAAAAATCTAACCAAATTGGCAATATTCCGCCAATTTCGACACCAAAATTTCGCCAAGTGTTACCCAGAGATAGATAGATAAACAGACAGATAAATCAAGGTGTTTATATTATTAATGAATAATTTATATTTTAACATGTTTTTACGAGTTGTTACACTTCAAGAAGTATAGGTAGTAGATTGTAGGACTTGTAGTAGATTGTAGTAGATTTCTCCCTTCAAAGGCTAAATACCACACCCCATCCCCTTTTTACTTACTCTATAATACATAGTATACGTAAAGGGAAAGTAGGATCCATATACTTTCATTTTACATCATCTTTTATCATTCAACTCTCTAATTTCGGCGAATATAAGTGTCATAAGTAGACCTGAATATGAATCCACCTTTTTTACAATGGTTATCCGCGAACCTGCGGAATAAAAACTCTTGAACACGTTAAGCAAATTGAATGAAATTTCGTGAGAATATTTCAGCCGATAAGAATCAGGTGACTTTTGCCTTTCAAGATCAACGAATCGAGGAAAGACATTTTCTTCCTAGCAACATTTATTTCATTTTATTTACTTTTATTTTTAATTGAAAAAACATCATAAAAACATGATTACACTCTTTCTTCCTTTCTCTCAACCAAGACCGCCCGACCTAGTCGAAGGTGTGAGATGACGACCCTCTAAAATATTAAGAAAATAGCTATTATTTATATGATCTTCTATTTAACAGCTAAGCGAAAGACATCATTTACATCACGCTAATATACACAGTTCTCGGGATATTTTTACTTTCCTTATATACAGTAATGTATAAGGAAAGTATTGTGACGGGGTCGAAAATTCGAATTCGAATTTTCGACGGGAGGGCACGTTTCACGCATCCCTGATAACGAATCGAACATTTTTGAAGTGATGTCTGTGTGTGAGTGTGTCAGTGAGTCTGTGCAGACTATAACTGACGAACGAATGGGCCGATTCGAACGAAATTTGGTACAAAAATTACAATCCGTAAACACTGGAAGCTATTGTTTTTATACGCAATCGAATGTTCAGAACCCCCCTAAATTTTCCAGTGACATTTTGAAAAAATCGTCAAAAAATCAATACCTCTAATAAAGTTACGCAAATAGACATTTCTTATGTAATTTTTCATTAAAAAACGATTGACATAAATTTTAGAACTCTAACATGAACCGTTCTCGAGATATTGCATATTTAAAAAAAAATAGCAAAAAATCATATAAAATAAAAAAAAATATTTCCTATTGAGAAACATGTTCACTTTTCATATGTAATACCATGCGATAAATTGGGTGACATTATTCTCGTGGATCAAACTTTTTCCATTCATGAAAAAAAATAGTTTGAGTAATACTTTTGTATTTAGACGCCAATAGTCATTTATCTGCTATAAAAATAAATTATTTCTCCTCCCATAACGCTTGGCGAAATTTTGGTGACGAATTTGGCAGAATGTTGCCAACTTGGCGACTTTTTTAAATGCTACCAAATCAAAGAAAATCTCGCCAAATCGATAAAAAATGACGCTAAATCAATGAAAATAACGACTAATTGACGAAAATTCAATATCTTGGAAAAAATATAAATATCTACTATAAGAATAAATTATTTTATTTTTACTGTAAATGTAGTAAATGCATTGCATTATATAAGGAAAGTCATGTGCTGCGCACATCAGATTTTTTTTTATTAAAATGAAAATAAACAAGAAAGATCAATCATGCATAATGCATTGATTATGAAACACTTTCCAACTACAATTTTATTTAAACATCTCTAAAATGCAATACATTCAGCGGTGATATTTTTAACTTATCACAGAACTACAATGATTTATTTTACTTGAAAACTTAAAACTTCATAAAAAAAATGAACTTCATTCAAATGACGTCATCGAAATATAAATCATCTGACTCTCTACGTAAAAGCTGTGAATATTTCATTCATACACTTTTATTTCACTGTTGGCACATTTCGGGCGCGGTATCCCGGTGGTTTGCGCGCTGGATTTGCACGCTGCCACAACTGCCGCCGTGTTCATGCGGAGTACGATCACGTTAAACATGTGGATCCGTAAGTCCTTCCGAGAGGTTGGCGGGGTAGGGGAAGGAGGGTACGGTCCCTGTAGATGCCTCCCCCACTGGGTTCCGGTCTAAATTGGGTGGCACTTCTCGGCCGTCCAAACAGTTACCTTACATCTTTCTGGTAGGCCGAACGGTTTGGGTCTCAACAACAACAACACTTTTATTCCAAACTCCAGAGTTAAATAATTTTGCGTGAAAAAATATTCAGAAATTCTTATACAACTCATCCTACAATCACTTGTTTACATTCTGCATCCATTAAAATTAGGCTTCGTTGTAGAAATAATCAAGGTGTGGTGATCATTTTAACTTCAAAATATTGCAATTGCGTGTGCATAGAATATAGATGCACAGAAAATATGCAAAATAAAGCGGCCTTAGGACGGATGCAACACTAAATATAAATTTGAAAGAACTTTAAAAACCACGAGTTTTTACTGGGAAAAAAAAGATGGATGCTATATTTTATTTTAAAGTGCGTCACGTGATCTCTTTATATAATATGAGTGTCATTATTATTTTTATTTTTATTTAAAAAACTACAGAACATATTTTGCAAAATTTTTTTTTTATATATTTTATGGTATAATTTTAATATTTCCTAAAATTTTCGAAGCAATTTTTGAATTTTAACTTCGCTTAAAAAATGTTTGAGAAATGAGGTCCCATAAGGTTCAGCGTATTTCACTTTTTCAACCCGGGTTCAATCCAAAACTATTTGGGTGATATTATTCATTTACATTCCCATATGTCCCACAGACCGTCTCAAAAAAGTCATAAACACTTTTCAACTATGTTGGAAAGTGTTAAAAGTTAGAATTATACTTTTCTCTGTATGCTTTTCTGCGAACGAAGGGAGGGTATAATTCAATTTCTAAACTAAAGATCTTACCTAAAAACTAAAAGTCACACCTGTTGAATATAGTTCAAGAGTATTTGCAGACTCTGCGTACTAGGTTTTCGTTGTCTTCATACAATATAAATATGAGTCAAGCTTAATAAAGTTTCCTTGTTAAATAAATTATATATGCATCGATCGAGAGCTTGCATTTCTAGCATCAGACCGAATTGGATTATTTTCGAGCTTTACTGTCCTATTGTACACACGATAGTTGTTATGGGGGAGTCCTACAGTTTTAGGTGGATTCCGAACATCACTCCGAACATACAAACTCAGTGCTCTCCACTCTTAGTTGATATTCAAAGCGACTTGGAGCCTAAAGACACATATAAAGATTATATTATTTATTATCATTTTATTCTAATTCTACTGTTCTTGATTTTAATTTATGTCCTAAGCTTCTCAACTTTCATTCCGAAAAATCGCATATTCACGATTGGCCAGATCTATAAGAAGGGCAGACTTTAGAATGACGGCTCTGCCATTCTGACGAGTTCGCGCGCGTGTATATGCTCTGATCGTCCAGGAAAGGTAGCATCGAGAATATAGTCTACAATCGTGTGAGTATATATATTGTGTTTTGGTTTGATCATCATAGGTTCAGATTGAAGTCAGTGTAGTGATATGTTGGGTTTGAATTTTGATGTAGGTTAGTATGTCTCGAGTAGAATTTGTAATGCTAGCGTTGTAAATACTTTGTATATAGATTTGTAATATATATATATATATGTGTGTGTGTGTGTGTGTGTGTGTGTTTTGAGTTCCCAGCGAAGCTAGCTGTAAATAAAGTTGTTTATTTGTTAAATGTCGTGATTCCTTCGTCGAACTCTAAACATTAGGTTATTGGAAGTTTAATTTAGAGTGAAATAAACTGTAATGGTTCATGTGAGCTTGGGTTGAGCATACGAGCTTGAGTTGAAGTAAAAAAGTACTTTATACACAGTTCTCCACGAAGAGCATCCAGCCTCAGACGTATGACCTTATGTTATTCTTGCTAATAGAATCTCCATTCTTTCCATTCTGTGTGTCCCATTTCTGCCAAAATACTCGTCATTTGGCGATGAACTTAAAAGAATCTGTTACTTCTATGTCCAACACATTCGCTTCCTCCGAAAGAAATCCCGCCAATGAAGTAGGAGAGAGAAATAAGCCCATCTGTGTGACTAAAATCTCGCCCCGCAGTCTCCTTAGCCACTTTACATAAACGACCAGCTGACGGCATTACCATATAAATATAGCCGCTCTTCGCCATTTCGGGATGCGCTCGCTGCTCTGCCGGGAAGGGTTGAGGCGTTTAATGCTGCTGCTGAAATAAATAAGCGCGAAAAAGAAGCCTTATCTTTTGTTGTATATAGAGGAGAGGGGTTCAACTTTTAGACGATTATTTGCAACGACCCGTCGCGTTGGATGGTGCATCTGGAAACATTAAGGCTGCAGTCATTTAAATGGCGCCTAGCATGTGCCTGAATACTGATTTTGGCAGCATTGTGAAGGGTCAACTTGGATGAAACTTGCGAAATCTGAGGAATCGTTTTAGATGATCCGATTCTGATTTCTGAAGCATATAAATAATTTCCATGTACATCGCAATCGCCATTGTAATGTCACCTAATAGATGTGACAAAGCATCAAAATCACAAGAACCCGCCAGAAAGAGGTGTTCCCCAAACTAACGAAGACACTTTCATCGCAGATAACAGTATCCATCGACCGGTTTCGCTCTTATTATGCACTCATCAGCATGGGATAACCGTTAACTGAAAGATCAGCAAGAAAATTTGATGTTTGTTGTAATTTTGCGAACTTCAGTGGGAACTGACAATCGCAGTCCTTCCACGTAGCCAGAATAAAATCCTTTCACAATGGTAGTATATCTTCCTTATATTTTGAAACGTTCTTTTTTTAGGGGGGGGGGGTGATTTTTAACCTGATTTTTACAACTTCGCTTATCCCGAGCTAAATTATAAGAAAATGTTATGCCAGCTTCGTGGAAGAACGACAATTAGCAGTTCTCACAAAAGTTCGCAAAATTGCGGCACACACCGAGTTTTCTTGTTGACATTGCATTTAACGGTTATTCCATGCTGTTGAGCGCATAATAAGCACGAAACCGGTTCTGTTATATGTAATGAGTAAGGCGCGGATTTTTATGACCTAAAAATTCACTAAAAATGCCCTTAAAATAGTGAAAAAATGCCTTAAAAAAATGCCCTTAAAGTTTTACATTATTATGAACTTAAAATAAGAACGACATGAAAAATAAATTTAGTTAACAAATATTTAGTTTTACAAATAATCTAAATTGTTGCAATAAAAAATTTATATGTATAAATACCTGACTTAAAACTTTTATTATCCTGAACTGCGATAATTGAATTTTCCATGATAACATCGGAATTACATTGAATTATTAGGTGTTTCCTAATGTTCTCAAATGTAAAAGATCTTCTATTGTCGGAATATAAGGTTTTATACCGTGAAAATACCTGTTTGCCCCACAAAACGGGAGGAAATGTTGCGGTCCCGGGGGTTTGTTTGTAAAGATGCTAAGACGGGAATTAGCAAAAACACCCATTGCACAGAAAGTATAGAAAACTAAAAATGAAAAAAAAATCCCTAAATATAGGAAATCTTATAAAAATGCTAAATATTGCCTCAAAAATGCTAAAAATGCCCTGAAAATGCGCAAAAATGCCCATTAAAGGAAATTTTTTTAAAAAAATGCAAAAAAATGCAGATTTCAATAAAATTCGCGCCTTAGTAATGAGAGTGTCTTCTTTATGACAAAGAATATTATATTGTTGTGAACGTGTAATATTCTCTCATTAGCGTCCCCCGTCTTGTCTTTCGTCTCTATCGTTGACCAAACGTTGCCACCGAAGTGTTTTCGCCAGAAGACAGCGGTACGAACATTCTTTCCCTGACGTCACTCTATGGTTGCTAGAATTTCGAAGAAGGGTTAGTTGCCAGATTTTATCTATTTGTCTCCAATTTGGCGATTTCTCGAAACTTCGTCAAATAACGATTATTCTACGAGACATTATATAATTCTGGAACTTTCTACTGAGAGATTTCCAGAAGTTTCCATAGAGAGGCCCTAAAAAGGACTCATCACTCTGTTGGAGTTCAGATGACGATTTGACACTATACGAGCTACAATGGACTGTGACTTTTGTCAATCTTTTGAGGATGTAGCGGTTGTTTTATGAAATTATTCTCACCACTGTTTTGAGAATATGATTGCTTATTTTGTGTAATGAGTGGAGCATTTAAGTGCTGGTAGATTGCATATTGTTCCTGTTTACTTTGTGCTTGTGAATAAACGTAAGTTATCCAGAAACTTGGACTCGTTCTTGTATCCTGCGTATACACCCACAATTCTAGAGGATACGTTTCTTAACAATACCCTTCGCATAATTCTAGCATGACAGTATTCCTTATTTTATTCCTTAATTATACATATAAAATAAATCACAAAGTTGCGTAAAAAAGGTACAGAATTATATGAAATTGACTACAATTTTCAGGGGATTAAATTTGAAGAAATACAAAATTTAAATTTTTATATGGCCCCCGTACAAAAACATTTCCAATGAATGAAATGTGCCCCATACACTTAATAAGGTAATCTACAAAATTTAAGCATTTTACCATAAAAAGTCCCAGAGATATGAAAAGCCAAAAATGCTAACTTAAACCACTTTTCAATGCATCGACATGGACTCTCAAAGGGGACAAATTATGTCGGAAGATCGCGTTTCAGGGGTCATACACAAATTACGAAAGAAAACAATGATTACATAAATAATTAATAATTTTGCTACCATTAGTGGCGACACGTCAAACTTCAAATCACTGAATCAACTAATTAAATGACAAATCTTAAAAACCAGATTTAAACGTCACTTTATTAAAAATCATCGTACAGACGTACAACTAATAATTTTAAGCCAGAGAGCTTCCGAACACCTTCATGCTGTTCCTCAGTGGCGTTAGAATCAGAACAGATGCCAACATGCCTAAATACATTTCAATGCCGTCAAGCAAAATTTGCATATTACGAAAATTGCCATCCATACACAATTGGGAATCCATTAAACAGATTTAAAATTATAAAATTACAAATCTCAAAGATAAATATTTTAAAAAACTTTTTAAAAAACATCTAATATTTTGCAACATTATTATAAATTAAGATAACTGTGTAAAGATTTAACACACACGCACGGAATCGAGAACGAGTCGCCAGGCATAACTTAAAGACCTAAACAGGACCAAAATTACAAATAGAAGTACGATATAAATAAATAACAAGAAAGATCAATCATGCGCAAAGCATTGATTACGAAACACATTCCAACTTCAATGCAATTTTATTTAAAGATCTCTAAAATGTGATACATTCATCGGTAATATTTTTAAAATTATCACAATACTACATTAATTTATTATATTTGTAAACTTAAAACTTCATCGAAAACAATGAACTTCATTCAAATGACGGCATTGAAATATAAATTGCCTGGTTTAAACATCTCTAAAATGCGATACATTCCTCGGTAATATTTTTAAAATTATCATAATACTACAATAATTTATTATATTTAAAAACTTCATAGAAAACAAATGAAATTTATTCAAATGACGTCATCGAAATATAACACGCCTGGCTCTCTCTATAAAAGCAGCATTTCATTCATACACTTTTTTCCATTCATTTCATTCATCACAATACTATAATAATTTATTTTATTTAAAAACTTGAGACCATGGAGGTACAGGTAATTAAACTCTATGCTTAAAACTTCATTGAAAAAATCGTCCTTCACTGTGTAAAATCAATGAATATTTCATTCATATCAGCTATATTGCAGACTCTATGAGCTAAATAATTTTGCGTAAAAGGAATGCAGCAATTCTTATACAACTCATTCTACATATTTTGGTGTTTATGTTCTCCATAAATGAAAATTAGGCTTTGTTGTAGAAAGGCAAAGTTGGATGATCATTTAAACTCAAATATATTGTAATTGCGTTGTTTAAGTATGTAGTTGCACAGAATTTAAACAAAAACATATATATATATATATATATATATATATATATATATATATATATATATAGATATATAAGGAAATAAAGCTGTTTTAGAACCGATACAACACTAAATATGAATTAAAAAGAACTTTAAAAATCACAATTTTGACACAAGATGGATGCTACATTTTATTTTGAAGTGAGTCACATGATCTCTTCATATAATGGTCACGTGATCGCTTCATATAAAAGGTGTAATTCTTATTTTAATTTTTATTTAAAAAACTACTGAATATATTTTGCTGAAATTGTTTTTATATATTTTATGGAACAATTTGAATATTACCTAAAATTTTCGAAGCAATTTCTGAACTTTAAATCCGCTTAAAAAATGTTTGAAAAATTAGGTCCCATAGGTTTCAATGTATTTCATTTTTTCAACCCGGCTTCAATCCATAACTAATTGGATGATATTATACATTTATATTCCCATAGGTCCCACAGACCGTCTGAACAACATACTAAAATTTCATTTTTTATAAAGTCATTTTTACGCAGTTATCTTGCTAACGGACGGACAGACAGACAGTCAGAATGAACAAAGTCATAAACACTTTTCAACTTTGTTGTAAAGTCTTAAAAAGGGATTCGTAAAGTAAAATAGAGAGGGGTTATTACAGCTGATCAAAAGAAAAGAATTTTCAAAAAGGGGGCGAAAATTATCTTTAATCACTAATCGGGAAAGGGCGGTCGTTTGTCTCTAGCATGTTCAGTCAAACGAATACCAATCGTATATTTAGTACTACCGATATAAAATTTAGAAACCTTATCCGGATCAAGAAGCGGTACTATACCCCAGCAAGACTTTTAAAGTTAACATTATCCCTAAATTTATCAGTACGAATAAGATTGAACATAGTAGTAACAGTTGAATGAGCGGGTTGAAAATTAATTTAATTTTAAACCCGCTCATTCAACTGTTAATAGTCCACTGAATCAGTACTAGTCGTACTAGGGTCGCTTTCAGACCTCCTACGTTTGATCAATGAATCCCTTTATTTCATTCTTATTAACTGATATGGACTTATTGTGTTTTTCCCTCCATATTTTCTGTTTAAAAAAAAGAATAAATGCTATGTTAACTGTTCTTATTTTCTCGGTTTATTCTTTTTCTTTTGACCCTTTTTATTTGTATTTTTTCTAATTTTTCTTTTCTAAATTTTATTCTAAATTTCTGTTTTTGTTTTCCATGTGCCTATTTTTTTTCCTTTTCATATATTTTCTTTTTATGTATTTTCTAAATTTTACTTTTAAAATTTTATTATTTTCTTTAATTTTAATCTATTTTTTATTATGTTAATAAACCTCACTCTAAATTTTATTTTTCAATGATCTTTTTATCTATATTCGCAATAACCCTTTTCCCATTTTTGAAAAATGGGCGTACTTGTCAAGTTCAAGTATAATGTAAAACTATTTTTCATCCATTGTTATCTTTTAGATGTAAATAAATGTTCGTTTGGCGGGATGGTAGACCTTGGGTGCCTCCTGAATGCAGGAGGTATCCTTTCCCGGCCGTGCAGCTAGCTACTCTAAACCCACTATGTGAGTTGCACGGTCTGGGGTCTTCAGACCTCCGATATCTTTGCACTAACCTACAGGGTTGATTTGTTCGGGCGCCATTGTAAAGAACATTGCTGCCCTAATCGGGAATTTAACCCTGGATTTCCAAACTGGCCAGCCGACGCTCTACCGTTGAGCTACTGGAACGAAATTACAAGCTCTTATCGTCGAAGAGGACTCTGCAAGGCTTTCAAAGGATTATAAATTCTAGCTTTTTGTTCAAAGCTAGCTCTTTTAGTTTCTGAGATATAAGCATTACAAAACGGAAATTTTTCAATCTTCAACTTGATAAGAACAATGATCGAAATATATTAAATAATTTATTTTCTAATAATAAATATAGATTTTAATACTAAATTTTCTAGTACACATTTTTGTCTTTTACTATTTATATCTATCTTTTGTAGTTTACTATATATTTCGAGTGGAAAAAATGAAAAAAGCACTCGCTCGGAGAATTATGTTTTAATTGTCCTATATACATAGTATAATGTATAAGGAAAGTATTGCTACGGGGTCGAAAATTCGAAATCGCGTTTTCGACGGGAGAGCACGTTTCAAGCATCCCTGAACACCAATCTGACGTTTTTAAGGTCTGTCAGTGAGTCTGTGGAGACAATATCTCACGAACGAATTAAGCGATCAAAAATTGGTACAAAAATCACAATCAGTGAATACTGGAAACCTAATGGTTTTACACGCAATTGAATGTTCAGAACCCTCCTAAATTTTGAAATGAAATTTTAAAAAAATCATTTAAAAATTAAAACATTCAATAAAGATATGTAAATAATCATTTCTTATGTATTTTTTCATTAGAAAACGATTGACATAAACTTTAGAACGCTAGCATGAGTTCTAAAGTTTATGTTAAAAATGTTCTCGAGATATTGCACATTTTTTAAATAAATTTATCAAAAAATAACATAAAAAAATATTAACTATTGTGAAATCTATTCACTTTTCATATGTAATATTATGCGATAAATTTATTATCATCATTCTCGTAGATCTAGCTCATCCCATTCACGAGCGAAGACACTTTGTGTAATAGCGTTGTAATTTGACGCCATTAGTCGTTCATCTACCATAAGACTTACTTATTTCTCCATAAACAATTATTGGCAAAATTTTAGCCTCGAATTTGGCGGAATATCATCAATTTAGCGAGTTTTTTAAATGTTAGCAAATTGACGAAAATATCCCCAAATTGATAAAAATGTCACCAAATTGATAAAAATGAAGCTAAATCAAAGAACATGAAGACTAATTGATGAAAATCTAATATCTGGAAAGAATAAGAATCTACTGTAAGAAAAGATAATTTGGTTAATAGTTTTGTTTGTACGGCATTAGTCGTTTATCTGCCAATAACCTATTTCTCCGACCATAATGCTTGGCAAAATTTTAGCGACGAATTTTCGGAATATCACCAACCTGGCGAGTTTTGAAATGTCGCCAAATTAATTCAAATATCACCAAATTGGTGAACATGCCGCCAAATTTATAAAAATGACGCTAAATCAATGAAAATGATAACTAATTGATTAAAATTCAATATTTTGGAAAGAATATAAGACACAACCATAAGACTCCGTCTGTAACGATTGGAAAAATTCTGGCAACGAATTTTGGAGTCATATCGCCAACTTGGTGACTTTTTTAAATGTTGCCAAATTTACGAAACTGTTGCCAAATTAATAAAAATGTTATCAAATTGATAAAAATGTTGTCAAATTGATAAAAATGTCTCGAAATTAATAAAAATGACGCCAAATGGGATGCAATATTTTGAAATTTTTTAATTCCGTCATATGATGGCATACTTTTTATTATATAAGCAACGCTCTTCCAAATATCGCCAACTTGGCGATATTTGGCCCCACATTGACGAAAATATCGTCAAAATTACAAAAATGACACCAAGTTAAGGAAATTGACGCCTAATTGATGAATTTATTATTAAAATATTTAAATATATGGACTGTATTGCTTATTGAAGATGCGATCAATATTGATAATTGTTAATTTAGAGTTGGGTAAAATATAAGTTAATTGGGTACAATATAGTTTTAGATGCTGTCATCTAGATGTACAATTTACCGCTCCAAATGTACAATTTAACGTTACAAACGCTGTGCCATGGAACCTTTCATCACTTTTTCACCGTTAAAGAAGCAAATTCATTGCATTATATAATGGAAGTCATGAGCTGCCCACATCAGATTTTTTTAAGCAAGTTGTTTCGAACAAAATAATTCAAAATATTAAAAGATTGAAATGATTTTTATATATTTATAATAAGGTGCCCTATTTCCGATGAAGCAAGAAGGCGTCCAAAGTGCGTCCATTTTTCTCAACGCTCCTTTTTTTTCCCGCCAGAGACAACCACCAACCATAAATGTCAATCACATCAAAATATCCCAAAAACAGTTTGTGTGAAATTCTAAGAGGGATGATGAGTAACTTCGAAGGCTATCGTGTATAGACGTACACATTTAAAAATTGTGTGAGGATTCTATTATTTATTATCATTTTATTCTAATTATACTCTTTCCTGGTTTTAATTTATGTCCTAAATTTCTGAACTTTCATTCCAAAGAATCGCATACTCACGATTGGCCAGATCTATAAGAAAGGCAGACTTTAGAATGACGGCTCTGCCATTCTGCGGAGTTCACGGGCGTGTGTGAGTTCTGATCGCCCATGGACGGTAACATCGAGTGCTATAACTTGCAATTTTGTGAGTATAAATATTGTGCCGTTGTTTGATCATCATAGGTTCAGATTGAGAGTCAGTTTAGTAATAAATTAGGTTTGAAGTTCATTGTAGATTAGTATGTCTCGGGTAGAATTTGTAATGCTAGCGTTGTAAATGATTTATATATAGATTTGTAATATATATATATATATATATATATATATGTGTGTGTTTTGAATTACCAGCTAAGCTAGTTGTAAATAATGTTGTTTATTTGTTAAATGTCGCGCGCGCGTGTGTGTGTGTGTGTGTGTGTGTGAGAGAGAGAGAGAGAGAGAGAGAGAGAGAGAGATTTCTTCGTCAAACTCTAGTCATTAGGTTATTGAAAGCTTAATTTAAATTGAAGCAAATTGTAATCGTTCATATAAAAGTCATAATCTTGGGTTGAAGTGGAACAGTACTTTATAACTGCTACTAGTACTCCCAAGAATTAGTTATAGAAAATGAATATAAGACAATAAATTTTATGAACAGTTCTTAAAGTTAATCCAAACTCTACATTTTCTGTATATTATTATTGTCCATTAAACGCGGGGTCTCTTAAGTATTCAATTTTTTTAAATATACATATCATGGAGGTAAAGATATCTCCGTGTTACAAATTAAAAAAAAGAATTTGCATATTCTCCTATTTCAATTAATGATCAACTTACTCTATATGCAAATTTCTCTTTATCAGTAATGGAAATATCTGAAATCTCGATAGAATCTAACCTATATCACCTGAGAACGAGATTACACCATTCACTCCTTTACGTCATCCATCACGTGTGTGATAAGAGATGGACTATAATTATTCGAATAAAAAAGAAACCGCGGTTTTAACTGAGAGAAGGGGGGTAGGGATTTAATGGCTCGTGATTATGTGCGAGTGCAGGGATTTCCCCCCCCCCCCCCCACTTTTTTTCTCACCGAACACTATCTGTAATTCCCCAAATTAAGAAACAAATGAGTGACAAATAATCCGGAATTGTGCGGGTAAAAACCCACCGTTTCGAGAGTAAAGTGCAGAAATAATTAACGGTGGAACGAGAGTATGACTTTTTTCCATGATTTTTGCTAGGGATTAGTCATTGCGGTTGCAGTTTTTTGCTTCGTTTTCTACCAGCAATTAAGAATCGAGTCATTTAAAAGACAATAAAATCAATCCAGCAGAAAATGATGATAGAGTGTGCCAAAACCTCTCAGATAAACTAATTATGAACCGAGATGTTATACTAAGCAAAGCAATTCAAAAATTTACAGCATTGAAGATTTTGTGGACTTTCTGAATAATTGACTTTCACTAAACGAATCAAACAAAAACGGAATAAATCATAAATTTCAAAGTTTGAATTAAAAGATAAGAAAATCTGATGTGGACAGCACATGACTTCCCGTGCATAATACAATGACTTTACTTTTTCCTCAGCAAAATTATGAACAAGATCAAACGCACAATATTTTTGGCATTGACTTAACACCAAATTCATGGAAATTTGGTGCTTTTGGCAATATGGGTACAAACAAAATGACTTATTCATACTCGCGGGCAAAATCCTCATCAAAAATGCAATAGACATTGAATTAATATCATCTGAGATAATGGGCAAATTCATGTGCTACAATACTAAAAGGTATGCCCGTATATGATGGAATATAAAATTTCCAAAGTATTACCTCTCATTTGCCGTCATTTTTATCAATTTGGCGAAAATTGCTACATCCCGCCAAATTTTGCCAAATTTTTTGCCAAGCGTCACGGACAGACGAACAGAGAAATGTTTTTTTCTTATAGTAGATTCTTATATTCTTTGCAAGATATTGAATTTTCCTCAATTTGGTGACATTTTCCTTAATTTTTGTGATATTTTGTTCAATTTTGAGACATTTTAAAAAACTCACCAAAATTGTCACCAAGTAGGACAGTTGAACTGACAGACAAACGCTACCGAAACATCATTACAATACTATCCCCTTTCAAAACACAATTAATTTATTGTTTTGGCGTCATTTTTATCAGTTTGGCGAAATTTTTATCTATTTGTCGACATTTTTATCGATTTGGCAACATTTTCGTCAATTTGGCGATATTTAAAAAGCTCGCCAAGTGGGATGGTTGGATTGATAGAAAAATGCTTCCGAAACATCATTACAATACTATCTCCTTTCAAAGCAGAACTAATTTCATTGATTTGGCGTCATATTTATCAATTTGTCGACATTTTTATCAATTTGACGACATTTTTATCGATTTGCGGACATTTTTATCGATTTGGCGATATTTTAAAAAGTCGCCACATTTGTCGCCAAGTGGGATAATTGGGCTTGACAGACAAATGCTATCGAAAAATCATTACAATACTATTCTCTTTCAAAAAGCAATTAATTTCGTTGATTTGGCGTCATTTTTATCGATTTGGCGACATTTATGTTAATTTCGCAACATTTAAAAAAATCACCACTTTGGCGATATCTCGCCAAATTCGTCGCCAAAAATTTCGCCAAGCCCAGGATAGATAATGTAAACAGACGTTACCCAGGATTGATTGATAGATAGACAGACTGTGAGAGATAAATCAAGGTGTTTATCTCTCATTAAAACAAGAAGGTTCAATCATGCATAAAGCATTGATTATGAAACACTACAATGAAATTTTATTTAAACATCTCTAAAATGCTATACATTCCTCGGTGATATTTTTAAAATTATCAGAATACTACATTCATTTATTATATTTGAAAACTTAAAACTTCATCGAAAAAAATGAACTTCATTCAAATGACGGCATTGAAATATAAATTGCCTGGTTTAAACATCTCTAAAATGCGATACATTCCTCGGTAATATTTTTAAAATTTTCCTAATACTGCAATAATTTATTATATTTGAAAACTTCATCGAAAACAGATGAACTTTATTCAAATGAGGACATCGAAATATAAATCGCCTCGCTCTCTATAAAGGCAGCATTTCATTCATGAACTTTTTTCCATTTCTTTCATTCATCACAATACCATAATAATTTATTTATTTAAAAATTTAAGACCATAGAGGTACAAGTAATTTAACTCTGTGCTTAAAATTTCATCGAAAAAATCGTCTTCTTCTCTGTGTAAAATCAATGATATGTTTAATTCATATTAGCTATATTGCAGACTCCTTGAGCTAAATAATTTTGCGTTAAATATATGCAACAATTCTTATACAACTCATTCTACATCTTTTGGTGTTTACATTCTCCGTAAGTGAAAATTAGGCTTCGTTGTAGAAATAATCAAAGTTTGATGATCATTTAAACTCAAATATATTGTCATTGCGTTGTTTCAGTATGTAGATGCACAGAATTTAAGGAAGAATAAAGGGGTTTTAGGTCGGATACAACACTCAATATGAATTAAAATGAACTTGAAAAATCACGATTTTGACACAAGATGGATGCCATATTTCATTTTGAAGTGGGTCAAGTGATCTCTTCATATAAAGTGTGTAATTATTATTTAAATTTTTATTTAAAAAACTACTGAATATATTTTGCTGAAAATTTTTTATATATTTTATGGGATAATTTGAATATTTCCTAAAACGCAATTTGTGAATGTTAAATTCGCTTAAAAAATGTTTAAAAAGTGAGGTCCCATAGAGTTCGATGTATTTCATTTTTTCAACCCGGGTTCAATCCACAACTAATTGAGTGATAGTATTCATTTATATTCCCATATGTCCCACAGATCGTCTCAATAACATACTAAAATTTCATTTTGATAACGTCATTTTTACAGCAGTTATCGTGATAACTGACAGACAGAGAGGCAGAATGAACAAAGTTATGAACACTTTTCAATTGTGTTGTAAAAAATTTAAAAGGAAACAATCGAATTTATTTGTAAAGCAAATAAAAAATAGAAATATATCGCAACATGTATAATTAATTATCACACCTTTCAGGCGAATTAAAAATTCCCTCTTGATACTTTCATGTTTGTAGGTAAATTTAATTCGCTTTCTCCCTTTATCCCCATTCCCATCCCGTTTGATCGAAGCTGTCCCCATTTTCCTAATTTATAGGAGGAGTGATTGACAAATAACCCGCGGTTATGTAAGGGGTAAAAATCTTCACTGCCAATTACGATCCTTAATGATCATTTTATGCTAATTAACGATGCATGAGCTGCAAAACCACACTTTTTTTATGCTACTTTTGGAGAGAACGTGAGATAGATTTCATGACACATATCTGCGGAAAAGAGATGAAGAGAGAGAAAAAAATAAAAGATATGACTTGAAAAGTGATCAAGTGATGTTGACAAAAAAAAAATCGAAGAAGCTGTATTTTATGAGACGTTAAATGAGTAAAATAAAGGATTTTACAATTTTAATTGGAGTAACTTTCAAAGTAATTGACGTGGGTGGTTCGACTTCCGTGCATATTGCGACTCATTTTTTTTTCGCAACCAAATAATCATATAACATATTCAGGACACTGTGTTTTGAAACTTGAATTGAAATTTTAAACTTTTGAATTCATGCATGTAAGCTATTTATGTAAACTATTCAGAAATGCCTACATTTGAGCAAATATAAACTGACAAGAGAAAATGAAAGGTACAGAAATTTACAGTTCACCATTGAACAGCATAGTCAATGCATTGAACGTTTTAACACTTTTCAACATAATTAAAAAGTGTTTATGACTTTGTCATACTGCCTGTCTGTCCTCACGATAACTGCTGTAAAAATGGCATTTTCAGAATGAAAATTTAGTGTGTTATTAAGACAGTCTGTAAAACATATGGGGATGCAAATGAATATCACATAATATCACCCAATTAGTTTTGGATTGATCCCGGGTTGAAAAAGTGAAATACATTGAACCCTATGGGACCTTATTTTTCAAATATTTTTTAAGCGAAATTAAAGTTCACAAATTACTTCGAAAATTTTTGAAAATATTCAAATTATCTCATAAAGTATATAAAATAAATTTCAGCAAAATGTGTTCGGTAGATTTAAAAAAAATTAATATAATAATGACACCCATATTATATGAAGAGATCACGTGACCCACTTCAAAATAAAATAGGGCATCCATCTTTTTTTTTCCAGTGTAAAAATTGTAATTTTTAAAGTTCTTTTAAATTTATATTTAGTGTTGGGTCCGTTCTAAAACCGCTTTATTTTTGCGTATTTTCTGTGCATCTATATTCTGTGCCAACGCAAAAATAATTCATTCTGTAAAAATGGCATTTTCAGAATGAAATTTTAGATCAAATAATCATATAACATATTCAGGACACTGTGTTTTGAGACTTGAATTGAAATTTTAAACTTAACTTTTTAACTTTAATTACAATGTTTTTGAGTTTAAATGATCATCAAATTTTGATTATTTCTACAAGGAAGCTTAATTTTAATGGATTCAGAACGTAAACAAGTGACTCTAAGATGAGTTGTATAAGAATTGCTGAATTATTTTCATGCAAAATTATTTAGCTCTGGAGTCTGGAATAAAAGTGATATGAATGAAATTGCTTTTATAGAAAGAGCCAGACGATTTATATTTCGATGACGTCATTTGAATAAAGTTCATTTGTTTTCGATGAAGTGTTTAGTTTTCAAATATAATAGATTATTGTAGTACTGTGATAATTTAAAATATATCAGCTCTGAATGTATCGCATTTTAGAAATGTTTCAATAACATTGCATTTCAGTTAGAAAAGGTTTCATAATCGATGCTTTATGAATGGTTGATCTTTCTTGTTTAATAATTAAAATTTGTTTAATAATTTGGTACAATATTATAATCAGTGAATACTGGAAAGTTACTGATTTTAAATACAATCGAATGTTCGGACCAACACATATACTCTCTACGGAAGGTTTTTGAAAAACCTACGTAAATCGAAACATTGTCAAATTAACGACATTTAGTCATTAAATTGAAACCAAAGCGGCCAAATGTGTCGCCAAGGTCAAGCGAGCAGGACCTTCAATTAATTTAAATGGTTACCTGCAAAAATCTTTTTACTACGGGGATAAGCTTAATGCTGTTAAAGTCACTTTCGGAATTTATAATAATTTTTTAATAAAAAGAATTCTTACATTGTATTCAAGGATGAATATCATTTAACCTTTTGCTTACGGGTGAGACAGCGTCCATCCCAAACGAAAAACCTCACAAAAAGACAGGTATTTGACATACCCTATCCCAAACAGTTCGATCCCCCTTTGCAGATATTGGCCTGCAAAGGGAGATCGAACTGTTTTGTACCAAAAATTAATGAACCAAATACTGAATAGTACCAAAAATTGATCATCACTAGGGTCACACACAAGTGACTTACCTAACAAATTTTATGAAATTTGACCCATTAGTTTTTGAGTTAGAGTGGATACTTACATTGCACAGACAGACAGACACACATACAGGCGTCTTGCTAAAAATAGTTTTCTCGTATTCTAGAGGTCCCGAAACGTGTCGATCCGTGGAAAAATCGAGTTGTGATTTTCGGCATGACTCCAATACTTTCCCATATATTGCATACATTACCATATATTGCAGGGAAAGTAAGAAGTGAATGCAGCACCCATAGCGGGGAATTTAAAAGTTAGGATAATGGATTCGACGATAAAGCTCCGAAACATCCTTTAAGAACTTCCTAAATTTTTACTTTCCCTGCAATACATGGTAATGTATAGGGAAAGTATTGGAATCATGTCGAAAATCGCAACTCGAGTTTTCGACGGAATTGCACGTTTTGAGACCCTTAGAATACGATAAAACTATTTTTAACGTGACGTCTGTCTGTGTGTGTGTCTGTCTGTGTGTGTGTCTGTCTGTGTGTGTGTGTCTGTGTGTGTGTGTCTGTCTGCGTGTTTGCCTGTGCAATGTATGTATCCACTCTAACTCAAAAACTAATGGATCAAATTTCATAAAATTTGCATTTGCTAGATATGTCACTTGTGTGTGACTCTGGTGCTGATTAGTTTTTGGTACGATGCGGGGTAAAAGAACCTGCCATTTTTGCGAAATGGCCAGCAAAATTCGCATGTATCCACTCTAGCTAAAAATCTAATGGACCAAATTTCACAAAATTTGGTAGCTAAGTCACCTGTGGAATATCCTGGTGCTGATTAGATTTTGGTACGATTCGGTAAAGAGCAACCTACCTTTTTTACGAAATGGCCCGCAAAAACCGCCAAAATCTAAAATAAAAGACTTCATATGCTTAAATGTGTCAATTAAATGGTCGTTTAATACGTAATTTTAGACGACAAAAAGAGTAAGACCCACCTCATTTTTCTAAAATGAACCGTTCTCGAGATATTATTTAAATGTTTCATTTTGAGGAAATGAAGACGATTTTCATTGGAGTGGAAAATCTATCTTATAAAATTTCTTAAAACTTTGTAGTTAAGTCTCCTGGAGCGTTGTCATGATGCTGATTAGATTTTGATATGATTCAGAAAAGTTGAACCAATTCTTTTTTGCGAAATGGACCGCAAAGATAGCAAAAATCTAAAATAAATGACTAAAATGAATATATATGTAAATGTTGAAATAGAGTGATTATGTACTTGTTCTTCAGAGCAATTTTGACAACTAAGCGAATAAGTCTAACCCCATGACTGTAGGATGAACCGTTATCGAGATATTGTTTTTTTTTATTTTGAAGATCTGAAGAATGTAAAATAAATTAATTTGCCAAATTTAACGAACATGCAATAAAAAAGCAAATTGGATGTAATATCAGAAAAGTATCCATGTTATTTTCAGCAATTAAACTCAATTTAGTGTACAATGAAATAAAAATTGACAAAATGAATTTGAATCTGCAGGGAAAGTTATGTGCTGCTCTCGTCAGTTTTTATTTATCATTTCTTTTTATAAAAAAAATAGTGAGTAACTCTAGTACTCGCTTTAGATTCATGTAAAACATCACTCCTTTCGGGCAGATCGAATGGGAAAAGGTTGATGTGTGTTGTGTGTGACCATGGTGTATAATACTTTCAATACTTTTTAGGGGGGGTTTTCTGCCAATTTTTTAATTATTTTTTTATTCGTATTACATACATAATGCAAATAAACGATGAAGAGCTCATGTACTTTCTGTGGAAAGTTCTGGGAAAAGTACATAACTCGTAAAGTTCCCAACTAACCTACAAAATTCGAAAAGATTCTAAAACGCCACCAAATGGGCGATATATCACCAAATTTATCACTAAGGTCAAGCGACCCGGACCGTCAAATTTCAACATTGGTTTACTATGACGTATTCATAACAATGTGATGTCACTTCCGTTGCGCACTTCCGTTTCATTCCCTTCCTATTTCATTCAATATTTACTCCGTACCCCGCACCCTAAGATGTTTCCCTTCGAAAAAAAGCAAACGTTTTGTGTATCATGATGGGGCTTAATGAAAAGTGACAAGAGCACGTCCAACGACTTTTGTAAAACTCGATATTTATCTTATCGTATTTGGAAAAGAAAATCAATTAAGTAAACTTGATATCAGTTTACTACTTGGAAAGAATTATTGGGTTATCGATTCTTTCATAAAATCAAAGTTCAAAACATTTTTGGCAAAGACACATTAGATTGTTAACATGAAGAGGTAAAAGGAGAAATTGCATTTGTATTTTTGTTCGAAATTTATTATAAAAGTACAATTTGGAGGGGGGCCACAGGAGTTTCCCTAGATAATGCAGTGACTTCACATTTTACTCCTTCCACAGCGAAATAATGATAGATAAGACCCACCGCACAATGTTTCAAACGCTGCAGTGCACACTAGCATTGCGCGTGGGTAGACTAACATCGTAAGGTGCATTAACATGGCATAAGGTACACAAGTTTTATTTCTCCTGTGTTCGCCACACATATAGCAGCATAAGGTACATTGCTAATTCGTTAATTTGGCGTCATTTTCGTAACTGTTTCATCAGTCTTGCCAACGACATTTTCGTCAGTTTGACACAATTTTCAAAAGATTGCAAAGATGGCGAAATTTTTCCAAATGAGTTGCCATGGCCACCAAATTTTTCCCCAAATACTCCATATTTGACTATACCTACTACTTTTCAATTTTGTATAATTTTTTAGATAAACATCTTTTAAAAGCGTACAATATCTCGTGAACGGTTCCAGCTAGTGTTCTTTATTTTTAAATAAAAATATTCGCATAAATTAATTTTTTATTTAACATTATTGAATGGCCTAATTTTTTTATGATTTTCTTCAAAAATTTATTCACAAATTTGTTGCTCTTCCAAACTTTCAATTGCCTTTCAGTAGGGTTCCGGTATGCGCTGATTGTAATAAATAGTACCAATTTTTAACACTTTACAACATAGTTGAAAAGTGTTTATGACTTTACTCATTCTATCTGTCTGTCTGTCTGTCCGTTAGCACGATAACTGCCGTTAAAATGACTTTATCAAAATGAAATTTTAGTATGTTGTTGAGATGGTTTGTAGAACCTATAGACATATAAATGAATAATATCGCCCAATTAGTTTTGGATTGAAACCGGGTTGAAAAAATGAAATACATTGAACCCTATGAGACTTCATTTTTCAAACAAATTTAAAATTCACACATTGCTTTGAAAGTTTTTGGAAATATTCAAATTATCCTATATAATATATAAAAAAAATTTCAGCAAAATATATTCAGTAATTTTTTAAATTAAAATTAAAATAATAATTACACCCATTATATGATGAGATCACGTGACCATTATATGAAGAGATCATGTGACCCACTTCAAAATAAAATATGGCATCCACCTTGTGTCAAAATCGTGATTTTTAAAGTCATTTTTAATTTATATTTAGTGTTGTATCCGTCCTAAAACCGCTTTATTTTTGCTTAAATTCTGTGCATCTATATTCTAAAACAACGCAATTAGAATATATTTGAGTTTAAATGATCATCCAACTTTGATTTCTACAACGAAGCCTAATTTTCACTTATGGAGAATGTAAACACCGAAAGATGTAGAATTAGTTGTACAAGAATGGCTGCATTTCTTTAAGCAAAATTATTTAGCTCTAGAGTCTGCAATATAGCTGATATGAATGCAACAGTCATTGATTTTGCATAGAGAAGCAAACGATTTTTCCGATCAAGTTTTAAGTATAAAGTTAAATTACTTGTACCTCCATGGTTTTAAATTTTTAAATAAAATAAATTATTGTAGTATTGTGATGAATGAAAGGAACGGAAACAAGTTAATGAATGAAATGCTGCTTTTATAGAGAGCTCCAGGCGATTTATATTTCGATGACGTCATTTGAATAAAGTTTATTTGTTTTCGATGAAGTTTTCAAATATAATAAATTATTGTAGTATTGTGATAATTTTAAAAATATTACCCCTGAATGTATCGCATTTTAGAGATGTTTAAACCAGGAAATTTATATTTCAATGACGTCATTTGAATAAAATTCTTTGTTTACGATGAAGTTTAACGTTTTCAAATATAACAAATTGATGTAGTATTGTGATAATTTTAAAAATATCACCGCTGAATGTATCGCATTTTAGAGATGTTTAAATAAAATTGCATTTCAGTTGGAAAGTGTTTCATAATCAATGCTTCATGATTAATCTTTCTTGTTTCTAAATGCTCCATTTATTCGTTAGATATCGTTTCCATAGATTCACGGATACACACACTAACATACATGTATATTAACATATATACACCCAAACACACATACACACTAACGCACATACACACTAACATACATACACATACTAACGGGTGCGGTAGCCCAGTGGTTAGCGCGCGGGAATTGCAGTCGGTAGGCCCGGGTTCGATTTCTGCAGCTACCAAAACCGCCGCCGTGTTCACGCGGAGTACGATCACGTTAAACATGTGGATCCGTAAGTCCTTCCGAAAGGTTGGTGGTAGGATAAGGAGAGTACGGTCCCCGTGGATGCCTCCCCCACTGGGTTTCGCTCTAAATTGGGTGGCACTTCCCGGCCGTTGAAACAGTTACCTTACACCTTTCTGGTAGGTCGGACGGGCTGGGTCTCAACAACAACACACACACACACTGACGTATGCATACACTAACATACGTACACTCACACAAACAGCACCTCAAAAACGTTCCATTAGAGTTCAGGAATGCTTCTTGTCTATAAATCTCGGAGCTATAAGCGTTCAACGTGTTTACATTTTTCGTAACGCTCCTATTTTCGCTACAGATACCCCAAGCGTATAGATGTTAATCACGTCAAAATACTTTAAAAAAAAAATATGAATTTTAAATTTTCTTTAGCAACATCCCCGCGGATTGAAAGTTGAAGACCACTACATTACACTATGTATGAGAAAGGAATATAATATATTTTCATTGCATACAGTCCGCTTACAAAACCGCATTTTCATTCACACCCAATATTGAAATTAAATAAAAATATAAATCTTTAGAATGAGAAAATCCTCACACCCCCCCCTGGCACGTTTTCGCTGATGGCATGATTTCCATATGAAACACGCATCGCCCCACGCTCCGAAACTAATGCTTCGAGCGTTTGTGTGGGATATTAATGTCGCCCGCGAAATATGGAACAGACTGGCTTTTGGCGGAGGGGGGCGGGATTCAAATATAAGGCTATTATTTGCTGGGAGCATTACTTGATTCGCTGCTCTGTGCGCAAGAATATAAATAGGTTTTTCTGCCCCGGAGATTTCCTATCGGTATAAATACTAAGCGAACAATATTGTTCTGTGCAAATATCATGATTCGGCTATTAAGGCATACATTTACCACAGAGATTATAAAAAAATTCAACGCTACCCAAGGTCATTTTTGAAATGATACGAAACATATCCGAAGACAGAGTTAATCTCCATTCCCCTTTCTCGTATATTCATTGTAAAGAACTTGCCTGTCCGAACTGGGCATTGAACCATGGACCTTCCTACTGGCCAGGCGATGCTCTAACTTTCAGCTACTGTGGGCGGAATTGCAAGCTCTTGCACTGTAAAACTTTGTAAGCATGTTACTGAAAGTTTCGGGGGATCAGCTTTCCGTAATGGGGAGTAAGGTTCCTGATAGTTATGAGAATGTATGTATATATATAAATACAAAATAATGCGACGAGCATTAGCTGAATATTTCAGAAATGAAGCTGGAATTTTCATGAACGCCTGTCATTGCAGCTTTTCTGACATTATTAGCAAAGTGGCTGAAAAAATGAGCAACGGTTGCAGAATGTTTTAAGGTACCTATATTGTCAAAGTGAACTCTGCATTCTCCACTCTCTAATGTCAGATTAATGTGCAACTGGCAATCTGAATGACCACCTCCTATTATTTTTACGCCAGGTTATCCTCCTGATATTTTTTCATCCTTCAGGTGAGCTTCCTGCGTGATCATCGTCCTCCCGATTGGAAATCGGCGCCTAATATCCCAAAGTCCACTGAATCCGTGCTGGTCGTACTAGTGTCACTTTTAGACCTTCGCACAAATATTACTTTTTCATAAACTTCGCACAAATATTACTTTTTCTATAATTAGTACTTTAGTCAATACTTGTGTTAATGTAATGATAATTTTATATATAATTTTTCATTTTAAAGCAAATGACATAATTTATAGGGCGCTTTCTTACGTCGTTCCAGAGATTTTACAAATTTATTGCCAATATCTTAATTTCATAAACTTTGCACAAATATTACTTTTCTATGATTAGTACTTTAGAATGAGAGAGTGAAATACATTTGTATTTATTACTAGTCTATTTATTATTTTATTTTATTATTATTTATTATTTTATTATTACTAGCTCATTTATTATTATTTTGTATACATGCACTTACTACTGTCCTAAACTAAATACTTGTAACATTTTAATACATGTAGTAAAAAAAAAAAATGCAGAAAATTGACAATTTTATTGTACTGCTTTTTTTTTCTTTGATTGCTCAGTGAGCATGCAAAACATAATTTTAAATGTGTCTGAGAAAACTCATAATTTCGTTCATGTAAAAGTTTAAGGGCCCAGTCATAATGTCTTGGCAATTTTACTCATAGTTTAATTCTTGCACGATTTAAAATTGAAATCCAACCTTTTCCATATAATTCTTTTAACCGTTACCTAATGCAAAACCCAAAGTAAAGAAAACGGGCAAATATTTTTTAAAAGGATAATCAATAGCAAACTGCTCCAACTTTGTCATTAACGAGCAATTTACACGAAAACCTTTAAAGAATTTTAAAATAAAATGGCAGCAATGGCACAGTCATTTTCCGAGAAGTTCGAAATTTCTCTCCCCCCTCCCCTTTCAATTTCAGGTGTACTTTCATCGACCCAAACCTCATCCTATCTAAGGTAAAAAAATAAAAAGAAAAATTACAAAAAATTACAAACGAGGGTGTAAGAATTTTCCCGGGTGATTGAAGCGCGAGGTGGCAATTATGTTAAGTGCGGTGGCAACACGTGCTGCCGGAGGCTTCGTTCCGGCGCGTCCCAGCTCTATTCTCATTACTCACGTGGAACGAGCCGAACCTCGTTAACGAAGGAACGCCGCCGTAAAAATTGATCTTTTTTGTTGCCGTTCGCTGATCGTAAAGGAATTTCCGGATTTTTGTTTATTTCGGTCGACGAGCAGGTTAGACCCAATAAAAATGGGCGATCCGGAATGCAAATACAAAATAATTAGATTTAAAAAAAAAAGTACTAGCGAGTTAAAATAAAAATAATAATAATCCGATGTATTTAATGCCTGACTTCTTCTACATCATAATAAATTTCAAATATGTGTTAGGAGAACAAAATGCTGTTCAATTTTGGTAAAAATGTAATAAGTTTATTATTGCTATTAAATAAAATGATAAACAATTTGACGGAATTGAAAAATGTGATACACCCACATGTCCGTAACATTCCTCCTGATATGCTAAGAGCTACTGTTGAGAAAGCAGTAATGCGATTTAACTTGGTTTCAGAAAATGGTGGAAGCCACATTGACCATGATTTGTAACATGTTTTAGAAACGATTAAAAACTTTTTAAACTGATGTCTTAATGTCTTATTTCGTTTAACAATATTGCATACAGCGCCATTCCCCGCTGACGGTGAGTTTTGTGATTTTTTTTTTTCCCGGAAAATAAAATCCCATGACCTCCTATAAACTATTACCAAGTTTGATAACATTCTGTCCAGTAGTTTTCCTTTTATGGCCATTTCAAAGTGGAACTTTAATTATAAAGACTCTGTATTTTGAATACAGTTTGTCACCTTGCTATAGGAGCGTCCTCTATCGATCGGCGTAGTATATGAACAGGGCCCCTGGTGACGTTTGCCGTTATGTTATACCGTATGACCTGGTGACCCTTTCATTGGGGCGTTCTCAATCTTGGCTATGCTGGTATCTGCGCGATCTAGTTATAACGAAAATCCACTACCATTAACTTCCAATATTATGGTACATTCGGGACTTCAGCGGTGCCGGATTATAGGGAAAAAATTAATGTAAAACAAAATAATCGACAATAAATGTGATCAAAACACAAAAATTCGCCAGAAAAGATGTACTCAAACATAAGGAAGACACTCTCATTACAGGTAACTGTATCTATCGACCGATTTCGCGCTTATTATATGGGCTCATCAGTATAGAATAACCGTTGATTGCAATGGCATTAAGCAAATTTGCTATAGGCCGCAATTTTGCAAACTTATATGGGAACTGACAATTTCAGTCCTTCCACGTAGCCAGCATAAAATTCGTTCACAATTTAGCTCGGACTGCACGAAGCTGAAAAAATCAAGGTCAAAGTCACAAAAAGCTGCTCTTAAATACTGTGGGCAGACATTATTATCTGCAATGGGAGTACCTTGCTTAATAAATGTGATGTTTGTCTGCTTAAAACTAATCGTACTCGGTCTATTATCTGCTTAAAATTACTCGTACTCTGTCTATTATCTGCTTAAAATTACTTGTACTCGGTCTATTATCTGCTTAAAACTACTCGTACTCGGTCTATTATCTGTTTAGAACTACAGTGTACTCGGTCTATGGTTACATAGACCGAAAACACTGTACAACAGTATTTATAAAAACATTTTAAATATTATAATTTAAACTTCAATGAGCAGAAAAAAGTATATAAAACCATTTAGTGATATCCGAATGGACCCGAATGCCGTTCGAGAGGCATGTCGGACTATCGAGCGTACCGAACCATTGGATGAAGAACAAATGAAAGTTTACCGTATTATTTATTTACTTTTTTCTATTATTTATTTGAACTGACTAGTTTTGATAGTTGAAATTGTCCAATCATCTCGTCAAGAAATATCGGAAAGCGAATGAAGGAGACAGGGTGGTAGGGGTGGCAGTGATTAATTGAAGTTTGCCCCTCCCGCTCCTCCCCTTGTTTAGATCGAGATTAAACTATTCACCCCCCTCCCTCCTGAAGTAAATGGATCTACGGAATAGAAGATACGGCAAAATTAAACAAAAAATATAAAAGCTGCACTGGTGTTCCTAAAGTGATTATGGTAAGTGAATGACACGCAGGTTTGGCACTAAAGACGAATGTTTTAGCGTATGATAAGAAAATACATGAAATATAAGCTGACAAGATATCTTCTTCAGTTCATTCATAGAAATTTAGGTGTGAATAACATCTATGTTTGGAGTTTCTCTGACTGAAAAACGGAGCATTACGAAAAATGTAAACGCTTTGGACGCTTATACCCCCACCCCCTAACCCCAGGGGCGCGGTAGCCCATTGGTTAGCGCGTTGGAGTTGCACTCGGTTGGCCCGGGTTCGATTCCAGCCACTGCCAAAACTGCCGCCGTGTTCATGCAGAGTACGATCACGTTAAACATGTGGGTCCGAAAGTCCTTCCGAGAGGTTGGTGGTAGGGGAAGGAGGGTACGGTCCCTGTGGATGCCTCCCCCACTGGGTTCCGGTCCAAATTGGGAGGCATTCCCGACCGTCCAAACAGTTACCTTGAGCCGGTCGGTCTGGGTCTTCAACACCTTTCTGGTAGGTCGGACGGTCTGGGTTTCAACAACAACCCCCTAACCCCAACTCCCCCAAACGTAAAAGACAAAAATGTTAATAATTTTTCTTGTTTGATCGAAAATACAATTTAGATTACTAATATATAAAAATAATTTCAACATTTGAATATTTTGAACTTTTTTCTTCTTCTTTTTCGAAAAAACTTAAAGTAACTCTTCAAGAGGGATTTTTTTTTTCTTCTAGCTTTCACTCGAAATATATAGTAAACTATAAAAGATAATATAAATAAAATAGTATGGAAACACGTCAAAATAATTAATGTCCTTCAGCATCACCACTGATGAAGAGCATAGAAGCGCAATATCCGAAAGCACTATGGCCGTGTAATTTTAGTACATTGTAAAAGGAGATTTTAATAAAAGACTTATAATTATAGCCAATTTTTTTTGTTGTTTTTATTTAATAAGTATAAAAGATAGATATAAATTGCAAACGACAAAATATATACTATAAAATCCAATAATTAAATCTATATATATTATTTAAAAAAAAAGTTCTTACAGTTTTCGACTAATTTTCTTGAAGAAGATTGAAAATTTTCCGTTTTCAAGTTTCTTAAAAACTAAAAAAGCTAGTTTTGAACCATGAGAAAGAATTTGTAGCTCTTTAAAATCCCTATAAGTTGTATATAATCAGATTTTAAATAGATTTTTTTTGTCGATATTGCAAAAGTTGGGTTTTATTTTACTAAATGTTATTCACACAAAATCATTTCGGCTCCATCGGACTAGAGCCACCGCCGATTTGTTTAATTTACATACTATTGTATAGAAAAAGTATCGTTTCTCCGAAATTATTTGAATTTTAGAACATTTTTGCAATGATGTGTGTGCGTCTGTGAGGTGCAAAAACAATATCAAGAACGAATACCGCTATAAAATTATATGAGCAGGTACATTTGTGAAGGTGTCGGAATGAACACGCAGGCATATTTTGATAAAAACAAAAAGTTTATTCTTAAACTGTAGAAATCATAAAATAAACTCCATTAACGTAATTTACACATAATAAACCAGAACGTCCATGGTCCAACCTTTCTACCATCGTCTGCATCCACACACGCCAAGCTCCAAGTACTAACTCGTATCATCTCCTACCATCACTATCTTTTCTCTCGTGCTTCGCACCTCGCCTTTTTTATAACCTGGTTGCCAGTTCCACCTTCCATCCGCAACCTGCGCCGCTGATATTTAAATTTAGACTCTTTTTTCCCCGGGGAAGACACTGCTTGAAAAATTAAAATGTCGAGAATAGAAATTGTTAATCCTTACACATTATGTGAAACAATAGAATTAGGTAAAATTTGACTCATTCTAGTGATTAGAACTCGGAATTATTTGAACTTTAAAATTTTCATAACATTATGTCCTATGGAAAACAATGATAATTCAAAGCATAATGATGGTAGTATATTCTAAAGGTCATTGATAATGGTTACTACGCTGTGAATGTTAATGGTAATAAAATGGTGTATATTTACACAGATAAGACAAACGCATCCAATTCTTCAGTGTCAACTTGAAAAAAGAAACTTTTAAAGAATTTTTACGAATTATTTAAAAAATAGATAACTTGGAACAAATTTTCGACAGTTGTCGTAGATCAACTATTTTCACTTTCCCTCAATATGTACCGTAAAATTTTGATAAGTCCTGTCCTTCCCCTCTCTTCTCGAAGTAAAAATCGGAAAAAATACAGTGGGTAGTTATGAGAAAGAGAACGCGTAAAAGTTGGGGAGTTATGAAAGGATTTTTTTAGCATCAGCAAAGAAATTAGTTGGACTTTAAAATTAGTCTTATTAAAAGACATTTTAATTAGACAGATTTTAACATCTAACAAATTTTCTAATAATGAAATTTCCATCTATTGAATAAGAATGTAATTCGTTTTTTATTTCCACGATTTCAAATGTTGGTAATATAATTAGAATTTTAATAAAATCACGCGATTAAGTTTTATATACTATATACTGTATTTTTATATACTATACTGCACAAAATAAAAATTACGAACGCACACTTACTTCTAACGGGATTTTTTTTTAAACCTTCATCAATATTATTGTCAGCAGAAAGGAGTTTATAGGCAGTTCAGACTTCGGAGAACAATGATAAAAAGGTAAAGAGGTGCAAACGAAAATTTTATGGAACATAAAATGTTTTCAAATTTTTAGAGGGTGTACATGACGATGAAAGGGTATTGTCGGAGGTATTGCTGTAATATATACATTGGAAAAGTACTGCACATTTTTTGATATAATAGAAATCAACTATTTATAGTGACCTGGTTTCTGTTTTGGCAATGTGCATCTAACCACAAAATTAAACAATACGTCGAATATTTTGCGTTTTAATCATCTGATCAGTATCATTCCACTTGCATTCTGTTTAGCTCATGGCGTGGCTAAGGCGTGATTATGTCACCACATTGTTCATCACATTGTCTTATTGTGCGTGTACGTGACATTGTTCCTCAAATTGTCATATTTTGCGTGTGCGTTACATTGTTCATCACATTGTCATATCGTGCGTATGCATCACATTGTTCATCCCGCGTGTACATCACATTGTTCATCAAATTGTCATATTGTGCGTGTGCGTCACATTGTTCATCACTATTATTAATATTCGGACAATAAATGGGGCAAGTTTAAACAGGATGTATTCATGAATCAATCGATTCTTTGCATCAAAATGGATTGGTTTAATTTAATTGTTTTCAGCAGAGATCTCTCACTTAAACTCAAATCGTATTTGAAATTTTATATATTTCAAAAATGTAAATTTTAACTTTTTTCCTTATTAAACCATTTTACTTTTCTATTTTCAGGTGAGTTTGTTCAACTTAAACTCTGTTTCACAATCAGGTATGTGTCCCTTTCAATGTATGTGCATTATGATTACTTCATGGTGCGATATTTACCCTCTATTTTATTCTATTTATTAAAATCCGTGTATGCATTCACAATTTATTACTCATAGTACACATACAGTGGTTGTTGATGCATGAGAATGACCCAATATGTGTCTAAAATTGACAGTCTTAAATTTCTCCTCTTTATCCACCTCAGATGGACAGAGCCAGAGTCTGAGTTTGAAAGAAAATGTTAAATCCGAATCCAATCCGAACACTTTGGAATCTTAATCCGGTCCGAGCCGATTTATGCTAATTCAACAGACACACGAATATATGATGTATATGCTCTTTATATGCTTAATCAAAATAAGTTTGCTTTTTTGCAAAACAAAACTTTAATTTGATTAAAGCAAAATTAATTTGATTGAAGGAAACTTTTAATTTGATTAAGAAATATTTTTATGAAAATTTATCATTTTATGAAATCCACATCCATCCTAACATAAACTGAAATCCACAAAAACAAAAAAAGTTATGCTACTTGTTATAGAATGACTGGCATTTAAGCCTATCAAAGACAAAAACCTAACACTTATTTTAAAAGTTGCAGCTTATTTTAATTTTTTAATTTTGTTTAACACAATATAGTGCTTAACATCGAAAATAGTTGTCTTGAAAATTGGCCTCCTTATGTCGAGTTTCAACCATTTATGGACTTCGTCTGTCAAAGAATTTACTACAGCAAACCTTTACTACTTACCTTTACTACCTGTCCAAACCTTTACTACCTGTCAAAGAATTTACTACTATAAGTCTGCAAAAATTCAGCCTAAGCCGCCATCAGAGGGCTGGTTGAGGATCTTGAAAGACATTTTTAACAATCCATAATCTCAGATCCGAGGGGAGTACAAATCGAAAATCCGACTACGTCAAGTTCTGTCCGATGGTCGATACTATAAGTGTTCAAAGATTCAGTCTTCTAATTCCCCAGGGGACTTCTGAGGGGTCTTGAAAGATTTTTCAAGACTCCCCCCTATTTTCCCAAACCCCAAATCAAAAATCTAGCTCTGTTAGGTTCTGTACCGTAGTCGATTCTATAAAGTGCAAAGATTCAGCCTTTTGGGTCACCACGAGGCTTCTGGGGGATTCCAGACGCACTTTAAACAATTATTTGTTTGAACCTTTGACGTATAGTTCCAATTTCAAAAAAGCTTTAAGAACTTTTTTTAATTAAAAATATTAATATATTAAAATTATTCTTCTATATTCACAAACGTTTTTTTAGAGAAGAAACAAAAAGAACAAAGTTACTTTATCAAATGGGTGGTTTACATCTATATCATATTATAAAGAGCTCAATTTTGCCTTCGTATGCCTATTATGGTGTGTTTAAATTATTTGCTTGTATATGCATCCTGTTTTAAGCATAGCTACTATCAAAATGAACGTGAGAGCAGCTAAGCTCCTTAGAAAGTTGATGCGATTAATCTTAGTTCTGTTTTTATTTTCAATTCTTGTCATTTATTTTTACAGGGGAATAATATAGTATTTTTTTAAACAATACTCTATGTGATATTCTTTTTCTCCCGTTACGCCAAAATAAAAATAAAAATCATCTGGAGACGTTTTCTGTTTTCAGTCCCAAAAAAAGTAGAGTTGCTGATTTTGGAAAATGGGTATTGACAACTACCTCAGGGTGGAATTTCCAACCCCAATCTCGTCTGCCAACCACAATTTTCGACACTTCCCATTCTATTTTCAGAGGCTTCTTTATCCCCATTCTACTGCCTATAACGCTGCTTTCTATTGGGATTCTGGATTTCCGCCGTAGTTGGCAAATTCTTTTCGGTTCTCTAATCTCCACATTTTTCTATTCTGAAGTAAGCAATGGTAATATATGGGATTGCAGAAAAGACGGAACATGTATTTATTTAGCAGAGGTGCACAGATTATAATCTTTAGGATGTAAGTAATATCAAATTCTGATTACATATGAAATCATACAATCAGTGTATTTTCAGACATACCTTCGGGAGTGCAAAAAACTCCTGGAGACGAATATTCGCCCCCACCCCACCCCCGGAGCATTTATGCTAACCTAGTTTCTAATTATGTGACATAGCATATATATATATATATATATATATATATATATATATATATATATAGCATATATAAAAATTGAAAGATTTTAATAGAAAATTCATAAACTACTGTATGTACAAAAAAACCCATCACTAGCATATCTGTTACAAATGAGTAACTATAGACCAAGACTAAGGATAAAGATAGAAGGTAACATATCACTACAATGGTAAAGGGGGATGAGAAGAATATTAGGATGCAAAATTCACAAGTAAAAGTATATAAATATAAATATAAATAAAAATAAAAATAAAACACGGCAAAAATGAGAAAAGGCAATAATAATTAGCTCAAGATAAACGATTAAGACATAGAGAACAATCAATTGAAACTACACAAAAATGACGGTTAGTTCGAAATTGCATTCTCATCAGGACAGCCATACAATTCGAATTAAAACCGATAGAATAGCCAGTTTCTGACAATGGCGATAGTATTTAACTATATACACCATTGGAACTGTCTACTGGCTAGTGGAAGGAGAAAAATAAATCAATTGAATTACAAATAAAAAAAATAATACTTCCTCGAACAGAAATATGAACTCACAAATATATATATATATATATATATATATATATATATATATATATATATATATATATATATATATATATATATATATATATATATATATATATATATATATATATATATATATATGTATATATATATATATATATATATATATATGTATATATATATATATATATAGCAAATAGGAAACCTGTCCTCCCTAAAATTTCATTCGCACACCTGGCCAAAATATCCTGAAAGAATCATTGTATACAATGAACCCTGGCTATACCGATATTGCTTATAACGATATTTTCCGTGGTGATTTTCTATAATACTAATGCATACCAAGCTTGTTTATAACAATAATTTGTTTAGAAATAAACCTGTATATATAACGATAATTTTGTGTTTTTCAAGACTTTTCAGATCAATAGATTCTTTGGCAATCCATTAATTCTGAAGAATATAGTACATAAGGCGCAGACGATGTCATTCCCCAAATTAACGGCTGTAGATGCTGCTACCTTTAGAAGCCCTTCCATCATCACTCAGATCATTTGAAAAAAAATCTGATGATGGGCAGCACATGACTTTTTTTATGTAATGCAATGATTTTACTACTTTTACAGTACAAAAAAAAAGAAAAATAAGTTAGTCTTATAGTATATACTTATATTCTTTCCAAGATATTGAATTTTTGTCAATTAATCGTCATTTTCATTGATTTAGCGTTATTTTTAGGCATTTGGCGATATTTTCGTTAATTTGGCAACATTAAAAAAAGTCTCAAAGTTGGCGACATTCTACCAAATTCGTCGCCAAAATATTGCCAAACGTTATGGACGGAGAAATAAGTTATTCTTATAGCAGATAAATGACTATTGGTGTTCAAATACAAAAGTATTACTCAAAGTATATTTTCTCATGAATGGGACGAGCTAGATCCACCAGAATGACGTCACCCAATTTATCGCATGATGTTGCATATGAAAAGTGACCATGTTTCTCAACAGTTAATTTTTTTTAATTTATGGGATTTTTTGATAAATTTATATGAAAAATGTACAATATCTCAAGAACGGTTCATGCTAGCGTTCTAAAGTTTTTGTCAATCGTTTTTTAAGGAAAAATTACATAAGAAATGTCTACTTGCGTAACTTTATTAAAGGTTTTGATTTGAGGAGTTTTTTAAAATTTCATTTGAAAATTTTGGGAGATTCTGAACATTCGTTTGTGTTTAAAAACAATAGGCTTCCAGTATTCACTGACTGTAATTTTTGTACCAAATTTCATTCGAATCGCTCCTTTCGTCCGCGATATATAGTCTCCACACACACTGGCATTACCTCAATTATGTTCGATTCGTATTCAAGGACACTTGAAACGTGCTGTCCCATCGAAAACTCGAATTCGAATTTTCGACCCCGTCACAATACTTTCCTTATACATTATACTATATATATAAGGAAAGTAAAAATGAAAGCAACCGGGTGCTAAGGGAAAAGCATTTTTTAAAGTTCCCATTATCTGATTAAGCAATTTTTTGTGGGAGTACGATAGTTTGATTATATTTCTGAGAGACTGTGCATTGATCGAAAAATTAGAGAATTTCATTCCTACACTATCGAATGTCCCAAGCGTATTTCTGAATCGGCTCGATGGTTTGAAAAATGTATATGGCGGGTGATATTTTCCACCAAAAAACAAGCAAACGAAAATATCCGATTATTACTTTTTCATATTATGTAATTTTGTATAGAGAAAGTATGTTGTTTTCACGAAAATTTTTGAATTCGAGATTTTGATGCCATTATACGTTTTCAAGATCTCCTAAACATATTTCTTGACTATTTTTGGAGTGATGCCTGTCTATCTGTCACTCTGTATGTCTGTGCCGCCTTCAGCGACCCTTGAAAATTCCTAGTTCGCTATACCCTTAAAAATTCTGACCGTGGCAAACTCGCTGGCGTCATAACCCCGTGGAGTTAACAAAGTTTGTTTTAGTTAGGGGCGGGGGGCTTGAAAGTGGATTTGTAAAGTGAATTTATTCTAATATTTGTGAACTGTGAGATTGTGAGGATTTCTGTACCTGTAACCCTAGGAAAGGGATCCCTTTGATGTGTACTCACAACCTGGATCAGCTGCTCCTATGTTTTTTATAGAGGTATGCTCTTTTATTTTTTGTTTCACATAAATGAAATTGTATCCATTTGTCTGCATTTTTAGTATTGCATCGCAAATGACATGAAAGTATTTTTGAGACTGATGATGTTGAATGTGAATTTAGTATTTAAGAAATAAAGATGCTGCTTTAACGATACTGCTCAGCGAAAAAAAGTTATTTTTTTAAAGATTGTCCCCACCACTACCCGGTGCATAAATGCACCGCGACAATTTCCATAACTTTCTTATTATTCATTTTTTTTATTTTTTCAGTGTTTAAGTTTTTTCATTGTGGTCGCAACCACCACCCGATGTAAACAATACATCGCCATAATTCAATCCAGCATAATAAGCCAAAAATCTTATAAAAACCATATAAACACTAATTCGGTTTTTAATTTTCCCTAGGCCAAAAACCGTATAAAAAGTAATCACTGATGACATTTGCAAAGTGTCGTCAGAAACTCGTAAGAGCCGTGACGTCATAACCTAGTCCACGTCTCCTCCACCATAGAAACACCCTGCGTCTGCGCGCGCATGTGGGTAAAAAATCGATTACTTCTTCGCTGTTTGGCCGAGAAATTGAAAATCATTACATCTTTAAAATCCAGATCGTGCGGCTACTTTTTATTATTTCTTGATCAGATTGGGCTTGTAAGAAAGCCTTATCTTTGAGCTTTCTAAAAATGTAAATTATTAGTCGAAAATGTCGGTACTTTTCCCGACGCGAGGATTTAAAAACGAAAATTCGTTTATTTGAGCCGAAAGTGACTTTTGTTTTAAAATGTTTAAAAAATATTAGAATTTGTCCCTGAGATTTAAAATTGATATATTTTTACTCGCAATTGTCTGCTCTTTCCGGTCGTGTGATTTGTTTTTTTCTACAATGTCTGGATGGTGGAAAAAAAACGGTCGAAATCGCATAAAACATTAAATACTAAAAAAAAAATAATAATAATTCAAATTTTAAAAATCGGTTTTCACGTGCCACCTCCCACCCCTCCCGGGTCTCCGATTGCCAAATTCCGTAGCTCTACGACACGCGGTCGCTGAGTCTATAGTGTATAAGACAGACACACAGACATTGCCTTTTATTATATAGATTTTCACAAGAACTTTATATCCCATTTTGTTATCAAAAAATCTAGAACCAGATAGAATGTTTTTAAATGCGAGCAAAAACTTCGAAATGGATTCGAAATTTTATATTTCCTTAACATGGCAGCATAAGACAAAATTGTACATAATCATGTATTAAAGGCTCAATCTATGGCTCAATGATCAGAACACTTAATACTTTCAATCACTGTTGGTAAAAATAGACGCAGTACATTTTTTTCGTACGTGACATCATTAGCTCCCTTTAGGAGACAAGTTACACCCCCCCCCCCCTGAGGATACAATGTCAAGTATGGTATCAGCCAAAAGAATTTTTTAAGTCCTTTAAAGTGAATGGTAACAAATTATAATTGTAATCATTTGTGCCCATGATACCGATTTTTCAAAAAATTCATGATGAAATTTGAAAAAATAAAACTTAGCTACTAAAAATTGATTCTGATAGTTGAGTTGAGCCATATTTCAGTTAATTTTCTTTGTTAATTAAGACTCGATTTTTCTTAATTCATGTTTGATTTTCCAGATTCTGTTTAACATGGCTTTGCAGTAGGTAATTTGCTTCTGTTTCTATGTATTAATGTGTTTTTTTTATTGTTGAATAAAAAACATAGTTCCCTATTTTTTTTTTACTTTCCCTACAATACATGGTAATGTATAGGGAAGGTATTGGAATCATGTCAAAAATCTCAACTCGAGTTTTCGACGGATCTACACGTTTTGGGACCTCTAGAATATGAAAAAAATATTTTTAGCGTGACATCTGTGTGTGTGTGTGTGTGTGTGTGTGTGTCTGTCTGTCATGTGTGTTTATCTGTGCAATGTATGTATCCACTCTGACTCAAAAACTAATAGACCAAATTTCATAAAATTTGGTAAGTCACTTGTGTGTGACCCTGGTGCTGATTAGCTTTTGGTTTGATTCGAGATAAAAGAATCCGCTTTCTTTGCGAAATGGTCCGCAAAAATTGCTTGCATCCACTCTAGCTGAAGAACTAGTAGGTCAAATTTTACAAAATTTAGTAAAGAAGTAGTCAAATGTGGGTTACTCTGCTGCTGATTAGATTTTGATACGATTCGGGAAAAATAACCTGCCATTTTTTGCGAAATATCCCACAAAAATCGTCAAAATCTGAAATAAAAATCTACGTATTCTCAAATATATCAATTAAATTTTTGTTTAATACAAAATTTTTAACGATGAAAAAAATAAGACCAACCCCATTTAGTACTAGCCGTTCTTAAAATATGTTATTTTTTCCGCATTTTCGCTACACTACCTTTAAAAAAAATCTGATGTGGGCAACACATGACTTTCCTTATATAATGTAATGAATTTACTACTTTTACAGTAAAAAAATAGGTTTTTCTTTTAGTAGATACTAATATTCTTTCCAAGACATTAAATTTTCAACAATTAGTCGTCATTTTCATTGATTTAGCGTCATTTTTATCAATTTGGCGAGATTTTCGTTAATTTGGCAACATTTCAAAAAGTCGCCAAGTTGGCGACATTCCGCCAAATTCGTCGCCAAAATCTCGCCAAGCGTTATGCACTAAGAAATAAGTTATTCTTACAGCAGATAAATGACTATTGGCGTTCAAATACAAAAGTGTTACTCAGAGTATCTTTTATCAGGAATGGAACGAGCTAGATCCACGAGAATGATGTCACCCGATTTATCGCATGGTATTACATATGAAAAGGGAACATGTTTATCAATAGGAAATATTTTTTTTTTATTTTATATAACTTTTTGCTATTTTTTTTTTAATGTACAATATCTCGAGAACGGCTCGTGTTAGCGTTCTAAAATTCATGTCAATCATTTTCTAATGAAAAATTACATAAGAAATGTCTATTTGCGTAACTTTATTAGTGGTTTTGATTTTTTGACGATTTTTTCAAAATTTCATTCGAAAATTTAGGGGGGGTTCTGAACATTCGCTTGCGTATAAAAACAATAGGCTTCCAGTGTTTATGGATTGTGAATTTTGTACCAAATTTGGTTCAAATCGGATCATTCGTTCGTCAGTTATCGTCTCCGCAGACCCACTGACACACACACACACACACACACACACACACACACATACTTTCACACACACACACACACACACACAGAGAGACATCACTTCAAAAATGTTTGATTCGTGATCAGGGATGCTTGAAACGTGCTCTCCCGTCGAAAACTCGAATTCGAATTTTCGACCCCGTCACAATACTTTCCTTATAGATTATGTATATAAGTAATAAGTTCAGTTACCAAATAAGAACGAAAATTGGATTAAAAGTGCCAATTCAGTGTCATTTTATATAATGATGGGTGTTATTTTGTGTAATTAAACTCAATATAATGAATTATTGAAGAATTAAAGAGACCGTGAATATAAGTTTGCAGGGAAAGTCATGTGCTGGCCACATCAGATTTTTATCATTATACACACATTTGATAGAAATATAGTTAAAGTACACATGTTTAATTTTCGAACTGGAATTAGATTCGTATAATCTATACATATATATTCCTAATCTGTAATATTATTTAAAAATTTAAGTTTAGCAGCATATTATTAAAAATAATGTTACAACCATATTAAATAACTGCTATTGTAAAGTGTATAAGGTTCAATCTTGTCTATAACGATAAATTGTCAATAACGATATTTTTCCCAGTCCCTAGAATATCGTTATAAACAGGTTTCACTGTATTATTAAAACTAATGTGACACCCATATTAGATAATTTTCATTGTAGCGTATACGAGTATGTGGTTCAACCTTGTCTATAACGATAACCTGTTTACAACGAAATTTTACCCCTTCTTTTGAATATTGTTATAAATTTATTTAGCTATATTGTTTAAATATTTTTAAATGTACTTCATTGACATACGCCACATTTATTTGAGGACCATAGAAGCCAAGGGCTATAAGTAATATTTTCTTAAAAAATGAGTTAAGTGTATAGGGGGTTATAAGAACTGCCCTCTGTTTTATGGTAAAGAGATATAAATTATTTCTCACCCCATGTTGGTATATCTTGATAAATCACTTAACCAATTCCTATTCAATTACTGTTGATGCTCAACTTTAATCTCAATTATCTCGAAATCAGCGTTTTTGCCCTTGACTTCTAGGGCCCTCATTTATAGTAGACATTATTGGGAGTCTAATGATACTTTTGATTTGACTATATGACCCAACGGTTATCCATAACGAGCGGTATTCTGATACTTATTTGACTGACTTTACCTATGCCACCTCGGGCCCCATATAAATTCAAAATATGACCCACATTGCCTGCTTCATGGTATTATATTTAAAGAAGCGAATTTAAATGATAAATTCATAACTAGTTGTACAAAGAATGCAAAACTGTGTTGAAAACAAATATCTAGGGTTTCAGATTGGTAAAATAAAAAGAAGTTGTTGTCTGTCGAGGTTTTTGTATACGATAATCGCATCACATACATTTTCTTTCATATCTTGCCAATTATTTTTGTCGCAAGAATAAGGCCTATTCTGCAACAATACTCTCCGTAGTATTCTTTCTTTTTCCACTGTTCTACCAAGATAAAAAAAAAAGTCATCCACGGCAGAATTCTCTCTCCACCGGATGAGAGTTGAGTTGCTGATTTCCAGGAGAATAGGTGTTGACAACTTCTTCTGGGTGGAATTTCTATCATCTCCTCATCTCATCGCCAACCGCAATTTTCGATGCTTTCCCAATTCCCCTATTTTCCTATCCTTTTCCCTATCTTTCGCGTTACTACTTTATGTTGGGATACTTGAATCTTGCAGAAGGCGGCCAGTTTTTTCTCTGTTCATAAATGTTAAAACGATCTGACAAAACATAACTTTCCCCAGAGATTAATTATTAATGTTGCGGTGAATCAGAACAGATATTAGAACATTTAACTCGACTTCAGTGAACATAAATAGTATTTTTCCCTACACCTTATTAACTTCATTTTAACTCTCCTTCTTAAAACATTTTTGACAGGCTCGTTCTCCGATCTCAGACCACGCAGATAGCTAAAACTCGGCACACAGTTTCTCCTCACGGAACATTTCCATCTATAAAATAACGTTACGTCTTTTACGTACAACGCTTTTGCCCTTTTCATGCATTTTCTTCGGGAATGACAATTCGGTGTCTGCAGGTGAAATATTCCCCTGATTCAAACGCGTCGATCCATGTATGACACTACATAGGTTTGAACATAAATTGCTTCAAAAAATTGAAACTGAAAAGTAAAAATCTGATGTGGGGAGTACATGACTTACGCTGCAGACTCAAATTCATTTTCTCTTTATTTCTTTAATAATTCATTAAATTGAGGTTAATTGCATAAAATAACACTGAATTTGCACTTTCAATTCAATTTTTGTTTTTATTTGGTAACTGGACATTTTATTGATTTTATTTGGTAACTGGACCTTTTTTTCAAAGGAGGCGTAGTGAAAATGCTCAAAAATCTCGAGAACGGTTAGTTCAAGAGTAATGGGGTTGGTCTCATTCTTTTCCTCGTCAAAAATTACGTATAAAGCAAGCATTTAATGGATACCTTTGAGCAGATGTAGTCTTTTATTTTAGATTTTTTTCGATTTTTGCGGGCCATATCGTAAAAAAATAGGGTTCTTCTTTTCCGAATCGTACCAAAATCTAATCAGCACCAGGTATTCCACAGGTGACCTATCTACCAAATTTTGTGAAATTTCATGAATTAGTTTTTTAACTAGAGTGGATACAAGAGATATTTGCAGGCCATTTTACAAAAAAAAAGGCGGGTTCTTTTATTCCGAATCGTACCAAAAGCTAATCAGCACCAGGGTCGCACACACTTAAAAACTTAAGACCATGGAGGTACAGGTAATTAAACTTTATGTGTAAAACTTCATCGAAAAAATCGTCTTTCTCTCTGTAAAATCAATGCATATTTTATTCATATCAGCTATATTGCAGACTCCATGAGCTAAATAATTTTGCGTTAAAGAAATGCAGCAATTCTTATACAACACATTCTACATCTTTTGGTATTTACATTCTCCATAAGTGAAAATTAGGCTTCGTTGTAGAAATAATCAAAGTTAAACTAATCAAAATTAACCATTTAAACTCAAATATATTGTAATTGCGTTGTTTCAGTATGTAGATGCACACAATTTAAACAAAAATAAAGCGGTTTTAGGACGAATACTACACTAAATATGAATTAAAAAGAACTTTAAAAATCACGATTTTGACACAAGATGTATACCCTATTTTATTTTGAAGTGGGTCACGTGATCGCTTCATATAAAAGGTGTAATTATTATTTTTATTTAAAAAACTACTGAATATATTTTGCTGAAACATTTTTATATATTTTATGAGATAATTTGAATATTTTCTAAAACTTTCGAAGCAATTTGTGAATTTTAAATCCGCTTAAAACATTTTGGAAAATTAGGTCCCATAGGGTTCAATGTATTTCATTTTTTCAACCCGGGTTTAATTCAAAACTATTTAGGTGATATTATTCATTTATATTCCCATAGGTGCTACAGACCGTCTGAACTACATACTAAAATTTCATTTTGATAAAGTCATTTTTACGGCAGTTATCGTGCTAACGGACAGACAGACAGACAGAATGAACAAAGTCATAAACACTTTTCAAGTTTGTTGTAAAGTGTTAAAAATGAGTTTAAATATTCATGGAACAGGTACGTTTCATTGAAGAATCGTAATAATAATTGTCTAATGTTGTGGAATGTAGTAGTAAATAGTAATTAATTGGAAAAGAACGTGTGTTCAAGGATTTTTTTTAGAGCGCATGCGCTGCGGATAAGAAGCGATCTTTTCTATTACTTTATGCACCTCGTTCTATGAAGAGTTTAACGTCTAGTACAAAGTATATCAGATTCTGGAACAGTCGCTATCGCCGGGTTTTGTGACTACAGTAAAAGTCTTGACCATTTTCATAAAGCATCTTCCGTCCATTTGAAAAGGCTTCACAAGTCAGTCGAATCAGGCGGTGGTTTACTAGTCTGTTTTATGTGTCTCCGATATTAAGGAAAAGAAAGTACATTGGAGTCGGGAGAAAAGGAAGAAACATCATCTCCGAGAAAACTATTTTTTTTCCCCTCTAGAAAAGTTGCTTATTCAGTGAATTTGCTTTTCGTAATAAAAAGTAATTCCGTCTTGTGAAAGAAATTGAAGCATACTTCATCACTGTATTTCCTCCAGCACAAGTTTGTTCAGCCACTGGTGTTGGTCAATGGATTAGCGTGTTTGCTGCTTTCAGAGAAAAGTTTGTTAACTCTCTAGAAACCGATTCCATGCGAGGAGAAGATTTAGAAATGGAAAATTTGTCGAACTTCGGCTCATAAAAAAAACTCGCCAAGTTACAGCCGGGTTATGATTTACCATACTTTCGGATGTATTGAGAAATACGCATCAGTTCCATAGAGGGTTCCATACATGGAAAATCTTGGAAGGATTGGACAAAAATCCAATCTTGATCAGGGAGTTCTTAACCGGCGGGGGTGTGCCTCCGCGAGAGGCGAATTACCGGTGATGTGTCTCTCATAAAAACGATCGGGATAGTTCATATGTTTGTTTAAGAAAAGGTGACAGGTGTGACCATAAAAATTAAACACCGTAAAAGGTGGAACGGTAAAAAGGACAAGAACACTTTTTCTTATATATAGAGAGTAAAAGTCATCTAACTTAAATATCTTAAGAATCACACAAATTAATTTTGATGATTTTTTTTTTCACAAGCAATATAATATTGAGTCCAGGAAACATTACAATATAAGTTTTATCACTCTATAGCTAAGTTCAAAATAATGAGAATTAAATACCTGTCAACCATCAGTTTTTTTTTTTTTTAATTTCCCTACAATACATGCAATGTATAGGGAAAGTTTTGGAATCGTGTTGAAAATCGCAACTCCACTTTTCGACTGATCTACACATTTCGAGCACTCTAGAATCCGAAAAAACTATTTGCAGCGTGACGTCTGTGTGTGTATCTGCATGTGTGCCTGTGTGTGTGTGTGTCTGTCTGTGGGTGTGTTTGTTTGCTTGTATGTTAGTCTGTGCAATGTATGTATCCACTCTATCTGAAAAACTAATTATTCCAAACTCGCAAAATTTGGTAGACAAGTCAATTGTGTTATTGCTCTAGTGCTTATTGGATTTTGGTACGATTCGAGAAGAAAGAAACTGCCTCTGTTACTCAACGGTCCGCAAGAATGTATGTATCTATTCCAGTTGAAAAATTAATTGACCCCATTTCACGAAATTTGATGGATAAATTGTCTATCTATATATACTAATTGCCAAGTGTCCGTCTGTCTGTCCGTCTGTCTGTCTGTCTGTCACGCTTTTTTTAGGCACTTCCCGAATAGATAGAGACTTGCAATTTGGTACACGGCTCGGTCGTTCGATAAAACCCCCAGGAAAAATCGAATTTTTCGAAAACGTTCTATAGAGGGGGTGCCTCACACCAAAACGTTCGAAAAGTGAAATGACGGGAAAGCATGCTTTGCAATGAGATAGAGACTTCAAATTTGGTATATGGGTAAATCGTTCGAAAGGAAGAAAGTGTGCAATTTCAGATTTCCAATATTTTCTACTTAAGGGGGGGTGCAGCACACCAAAACGTTCGAAAAGTGAAATGATAGGAAAGAATGCTTTGCGATGAGGTAGAGACTTCAAATTTGGTGTATGGGTAAATCGTTTGAAAAGGAGAAAGTGTGCAATTTCAGATATCCAATATTTTCTACTTAAGGGGGGGGGGTGCAGCACACCAAAACGTTCGAAAAGTGAAATGATAGGAAAGAATGCTTTGCGATGAGGTAGAGACTTCAAATTTGGTGTATGGGTAAATCGTTCGAAAGGAAGAAAGTGTGCAATTTCAAATTTCCAATATTTTCTACTTAAGGGGGTGCCGTACACTAAAACGTTCGAAAAGTGAAATGATAGGAAAGCATGCTTTGCGATGAGATAGAGACTTCAAATTTGGTGTATTGGTAAACCGTTAGAAAGGAAGAAAGAGTGCAATTTCAGATTTCCAATTTTTTCTACTTAAGGGGGTGCAGCACACCAAAATATTCGATTTGCAGAATAAATGAGAAAACGCTCCTTTAAAATTTGATAGAGGCTTGAAATTCGGTATATGGGCTAATCATTTGATGGAAACACCCAAGACAAATATAGTTTTTCAAAAATGTTCGATTAAGGGGGTGCTCCAGAGTAAAACATTCGAAAAGTGAATTGATAAAAAACCATGCTTCGGATTGAGATAGAGATATCAAATTTGGTATAAGGGTAGATAGTTTGAAAGGAAGAAATTGTAAAATTTCATTTTACCAATATTTTCTACTTAAAGGGGTGTCGCACACCAAAACGTTCGATTTACCGAATAAATGAGAAAATACGTCTTTAAAATTTGATAGAGACTTGAAATTTAGTATATGGGCTAATCATTTGACAAAAAAAACCAAACATGAATATAATTTGACAAAAATGTTCATTAAAGGGGTGCTACACAGAAAAACGTTCGAAAGTTGAAGTGATAGAAAAAACATGCTTCTCGATAGGATAGAGATTTCAAATTTGGTGTACGGGTAGATAGTTTGAAAGGAAGAAAGCGTGAAATTTTAGATTTCCAATATTTTCTGCTTAAGGGGGGGTGCAGCATACCAAAACGTTCGAAAAGTGAAATGATAGGAAAGAATGCTTTGCGATGAGGTAGAGACTTCAAATTTGGTGTATGGGTAAATCGTTCGAAAGGAAGAAAGTGTGCAATTTCAGATTTCCAATATTTTCTACTTAAGGGGAGGGGTGCAGCATACCAAAACGTTCGAAATGAGATAGAGACTTCAAGTTTGGAGTATGGGTAAATCGTTTGTAACAAAGAAAGTGCGGAATTTCAGATTTCCAATATTTTCCACTTAAGGGGGTGCCGCACACAAAAATGTTCGATTTTCCGTCTACAGGGGGTGCTCCACACCAAAACGTTCGAAAAGTGAAATGATAGGAAAGCATGCTTTGCGATGAGATAGTGACTTCAGATTTGGTGCATGGGTAAATCATTCGAAAGGCAGACAGTGTGCATTTTCAGATTTCCAATATTTTCTACTCAAGGGGGTGCCGCACACCAAAACGTTCGAAAAGTGAAATGATAGGAAAGCCTGCTTTGCGATAAGATAGGGACTTCAAATTTGGTATATAGGTAAACCGTTCGAAAGGAAGATAGTGTGTAATTTCAGATTTCCAATATTTCCTACTTAAGGGGGTGCCGCACACAAAAATGTTCGATTTTCCGAATAAATGAGAAACGGTCCCTTTAAAATTTGATAGAGGCTCAAAATTTTATATATAGACTAATCATTCGATGAAAACACCCAAAACGAATATAATTTTTCAAAAATGTTCGTTTAAGGGGGTTCTCCAGAGGAAAACGTTCGAAATGCGAATTAATAAAAAAAAACATGCTTCGAAATAAGATACAGACTTCAAATTTGGTGTACAAGTAGATAGTTCGAAAGGAAGAACATGTGCAATTTCAGTTTTCCGATATTTTGAACTTTTGGCGGTGCCTCAAAACTAAATGTTCGATTTGTCGAATAAATAAGAAACGCGAATTATTAAAAAATTTACATTATTCAGGGATTGCTTAATGTGGGGCCGTTGATTTTCAACGGGTATGCGGCTAGTGGGATACTGTAGTGCTAATTAGATATTGTACAATTCAATTCGAAAAGAAAGAACCTCCCTTTTTAACACTTTACAACAAAGTTGAAAAGTATTTATGACTTTGTTCATTCTGTCTTTCTGACTGTCTGTCTGTCCGTTAGCACGATAACTGCCGTAAAAATGACTTTATCAAAATGAAATTTTAGTATATTTTTCAGACGGTCTGTGGGATCTATGGGAATATAAATGAATAATATCACCCAATTAGTTTTGGATTGAACCCGAGTTGAAAAAATCCAATACATTGAACCCTATGGGACCTAATTTTCCAAACATTTTTTAAGTGGATTTTTTAAGCACAAATTGCTTTGAAAATTTTAGAAAATATTCAAATTATCCTATAAAATATATATAAAAAAATTTCAGCAAAATATATTCAGTAGTTTTTAAAATAAAAATTAAATTAATAATTACACCTTTTATATGAAGAGATCACGTGACCCACTTCAAAATAAAATATGACATCCATCTTGTGTCAAAAACGTTATTTTTAAAGTTCTTTTTAATTCATATTGAGTGTTGTATCCGTCCTAAAACCGCTTCATTTTTGCTTAAATTCTGTGCATCTGCATACTGAAACAACGCAATTACAATATATTTGAGTTTAAATGATCATCCAAATTTGATTATTTCTACAACGAAGCCTACCGTCTACAGACCGTCTCAACAACATACTAAAATTTCATTCGTTTTCACTTGTCGAAAATGTAAACAGCAAAATATGTAGAATGATTTGTATAAGAATTGCTGCATTTCTTTAACGCAAAATTATTTAGCTCATGGAGTCTGCAATATAGCTGATATGAATGAAATATTCATTGATTTTACAGAGAGAAAGACGATTTTTCCGATGAAGATTTAAGCATAGAGTTTAATTACTTCTACCTCCATGGTCTTAAATTTTTAAATAAATTAAATTACTATAGTATTGTGATGAATGAAATGAATGGAAAAATGTTTATGAATGAAATGCTGCTTTTATAGAGACAGCCAGGCGTGTTATATTTCGATGACGTCGTTTGAATAAATTTCATTTGTTTTCGTGATATTATATATGAAGTGATTTATTTATTATATATGAAGTTTTCAAATATAATAAATTACTGTAGTATTATGATAATTTTCAAAATATTACCGAGGAATGTTTCGCATTTTAGAGATGTTTAAAAAATGGCATTGAAGTTGGAAAGTGTTTCATAATGAATGCTTTATGCATTATTGATCTTTCTTGAGATGGCATTGCCAAAATCTGAAACAAAAGATTGAGTCTGCTTGGATGTATCCATTAAATGTTTGTTTCATACGTCATTTATAAAGACGAAAAGAATAAGAATGTCTTTGACTAACTGTTCTTGAGAAGTTGTAGTTTTTTAGTGTTTTTGCTACATCGCCTTTAAAAATACGTCCAGTAGCCCAATGAAAGCTAAAATTAAAATAAAACTGCAGATTCAGTATAATTTCAAATAATGACCCGTGTTCATTTATGCTATTCAACTCAACTCAATGAATTGCAAAGGAAATAAAGAAAAAATAAATTTGAGTCTGTGGGGAAAGTCATATTTTACTTAAATCAGATTTTTCGCTTCGTTGGAGGATCTCGCGTATTTTAAAATAGCATCGTGTAATAAATAAACAAGAAAGATCCATCCTGCGTAAAGCATTAATTATGAAACATTTTCCAACTGAAATGCAATTCTTATTTAAACATCTTTAAATGCGATACATTTAGCGATGATATGTTTTAAGTTATCACAATACTACAATGATCTATTAAATTTGAAAACTTAAAACTTCATCGAAAGGAAATGAACTTTATTAAAAAGGACGCCATCGAAATATAAATCGCCTGGCTCTCTATGTCAAAGCAATGAATATTTTATTCATATCAATTTCACTCCAGACTCCAGAGCTAAATCATTTTGTGTGAAAAAAATTCAGTCATCCTTATACAATTCATCCTAAAATCGCTTGTTTACATTCTGCATCCATTAAATTGAGGCTTGGTTGTAGAAATAATCAAAGTTTAATCATTTAAACTAAAAAATATTGTAATTGCGTTGGCGCAGAATATAGATGCATAGAAAATACGCGAAAATTAAGCGGTTTTAAGACGGATGCAGCGCTAAATATAGACTTAAAAAATCTTCAAACATCACGATTTTTATATTGAGAAAAAAATGAATGCCATATTGTATTTTGAAGTGAGTCACGTGATCTCTTCATATTATATGGGTGTAATTATTATTTTATTTTTTATTTAAAAAACTACCGAACCTATTTTACTGATAATTTTTTTATATATTTTATGGGATAATTTGAATATTTTCTTAAATGTTCGAAGCAATTTGTTAATTTTAACTTCACTTAAAAATGTTTGAAAAATGAGGTCCCATATAGGGTTCAATGTACTTCATTTTTTTCAACCCGGATTCAATCCAAAACTAATTATGTGATGTTAATAATTTACATTCCCATATGTCCCACAGACCGTCTCAACAGCATACTAAAATTTCATTCTTGCGGCAGTTATCGTACGAACGGACAGACAGACAGGCAGAATGAACAAAGGCATAAACACTTTACAAACATGTTGAAAAGTGTTAAAAATAAGAAATATCTCGAAAATGATTTGTCTTGTCCTAGAGTAATGGAGTATTTAATAATTACATTTAAGAGTATTTAGTATTTTATTACAGGTTTTGTCGAATTTTGCAGGCTATTTTGACAAAAAAGGCAGGCTCTCTTATCCGGATCATTCTAAAATCTAATCAGCACCAGGAAAGCCCACAATTGACTCTCTTACCCAATTTTGTGCCATAGTTTTTGAACTAGAGTGAATGCATACATTGCACACACACACACAGGCGGCAGGTTAAAAATGGTGCATTTGTGTTCTAGAGTGCCTGAAACTTCGAAACCCCCTCCATCGAAAACTCGAGTCCCAATTTCCGACTCTGATGATAACAATATGAAATATGATAAAAATATGCTGACAATATGATGATAACAATATGAATGTATGGGAAAGTCGAGTGGAGATCAAAGATACCTTTAAGAATAAAAATCCTTGTGGTTGTTATGATAAGAATTCCCTTTGGCTTCAAAATATGTCTGAAAGTCGTCTGCTCGGAAGAACTTTTCCAGTCGAAATAGAAGCTGATACGAAGAGCAGAAAAACATAATCGAAACTTCTCCGATCTCTGCTTTCTTTCTGCTTCCACCAACAGAGGGAGTTACTATCGCCTCTCCGAGCACCCATTCGAAAGATGATACCATTACGGATGTTCAGAATGCGGGATATTCAAATTACGTCTCTCGCCATATCACAATCTTATTTTTTTGTTCTTGATCGTCTCGTCTTCTTCGATCGCTACCCATGGAGTCCATTCTTGGCAGATGGGATGATTATGGTTTTCGGCAAACCTGACATTTGTGTTTCTGATACTCTTCTTGGAAACGGGCCCGGTAGCTGTTTAATTGGCTATTGCAAATCGCGCTCCATCATGGAATTTGAATGCATGGTAGCAGAGATGTGAGTTTTCCGCAGTGAAAAATTTAGAATTTATGCTTAAGTATTACATTTAAACTGAAATAATAGTGACTTTCAAAAGTATGTGTTCTTACAAATAATATATATATATATATATATATATATATATGTATATATATATATATGTGTGTGTGTATATATATATATATATATATATATATGTATATATATATATATGTATATATATATATATATATATATATATATATATATATATATATATATATATATATATATATATATATATATATGAAATGATATGATTAAAAAAGTGTTTAAATTTAGAAATATATAAATCATATCCTATGCACAAGAATTTCTAATACATATACATGTGAAGTCAGCAGTTGCAATTTAATATTTTCATTGAGTACCTGTGCTTCTGAAAAGTTACAAAATAATTATATTTTATCAACAATAGAAAAATTACTTTGTAAATCATAAATTTAAAACAATATAATAAATAAATAAAATTTGCTAAACCCTTTCTGAATTATAAATAATTTACTGTTTATTACAGGTGTAAGAAATAAATTATTAAATATATAGTTATATATATAATAATTTATATATTTGCTTTTAGGAAGGATTCGAAAGTTTTATTCCCACAAGTAGCAGTTTTATTTATTGTGATAAAAAAATATTATAAGAAAACAAGAAAGATCAATCATGCTTAAAACATTGATTATGAAACACTTTCCAACTTCAATGCAATTTTATTTAAAAAAGTCGAAAATGCAATACATTCCTCGGTAATATTTTAAAACTTATCACGATACTACATTGATTTATTATATTTGAAAACTTAAACCTTCATTGAAAAAAATGAACTTCATTCAAAAGACGGCATTGAAATATAAATTGCGTGGTTTAAATATCTCTAAAATGCAATACATTCCACGGTAATATTTTTAAATCTATCATAATACTACGATAATTTATTATATTTGAAAACTTCATCGAAAACAACTGAAATTAATTCAAATGACGTCATAGAAAAAATAACACGCCTGGATCTCTCTATAAAAGCAGGATTTCATTCATAACTTTCTCCATTTCATTCATCACAATACTATAATAATTTATTTTATTTAAAAATTAAGACCATGGAGCTACAATTCATAAACTTTATGCTTAAAACTTCATCGAAAAATATCGTCCTTCTGTTTATAAAATCAATTAATATTTCATTCATATCAGCCATGCAGACTCCATGGACTGAATTATTTTGTGTTAAAGAAATACAGTAATTCTAATACAACTCATTCTACATATTTTGCTGTTTACATTTTACATAGGTGAAAAATAGGCTTAATTGTAGACATAATCAAATTTGAATGAGAATTTAAACTCAAATATATTGTCATTGTGTTGTTTTAGTATGTAGATGCACAGAATTTAAGCAGAAATAAACTAGTTTTAGGATGGATACAACACTCAATATGAATTAAAAAGAACTTTAAAAAATCACGAATTTGAAACAAGATGGATGCCATATCTCATTTTGAAGTGGGTCATGTGATCGTTTCATATCATGGTCACGTGATCGTTTCATATAAGATGTGTAATTATTATTTTAATTTTTATTTAAAAAACTACTGAATATATTTAGCTGAATTTTTTTTTATATATTTTATGGAACAATTTGACTATCATCTAAAATTTTCGAAGCAATTTGTGAATTTTAAATCCGCTTAAAAAATGTTAGAAAAATTAGGTCCCATAGGGCTCAATGTATTTCATTTTTTCAACCCGGGTTCAATCCAAAACTAATTGTGTGATATTATTCATTTATATTCCCATAGGTCCTACAGACCGTCTGAACAACATACTAAAATTTCATTTTGATTAAGTCATTTTTACGGCAGTTATCGTGCTAACGGACAGACAGACAGACAGACAGAATGAACAAAGTCATAAACACTTTTCAACTTTGTTGTAAAGTGTTAAAAATGAAAACTACTATTATAATTTAAAAATAAATAATTAAATATTATATTAACAATGTTTAAAAGATGCCTTCTGACCAGGGTCAGAAAAAATGTGTTTTTTTTAACCGAAATCCGTTGAATAAACAAGGAAAAAGAAAAACAAAACCTGGTTGATGGGATTTTAATCAGCCGACCCTGATGCTGATAATTGAAAAGAAAATCTGATAGACTCCTGTTTACACCCTATGTATAGTAAGTAAATTAGCCCAGCAGGAGCCTTGTATTTCTATAGCGAAGGGCCTAAAATATTTATTTTAAACTGTCAATTTCGTAAAAATAAATGATTAGCGCAATGCAAAATAGAACTGAAATAATAAAGAACATTCCTACGTAATCAAAATTATTTTACCTTTCAATTTATTTTTATCTCTTTATATTCTGCACTCTATCCTACAACCATGAAAAAATACTGGTTAAGTATACTCATACTTTGCTAACCCTTAATTAAAAAATATTCCATTCATTTTTTCAACCCGGGTTCAATCCAAAACTAATTGTGTGATATTATTCATTTATATTCCCATAGGTCCTACAGACCGTCTGAACAACATACTAAAATTTCATTTTGATTAAGTCATTTTTACGGCAGTTATCGTGCTAACGGACAGACAGACAGACAGACAGAATGAACAAAGTCATAAACACTTTTCAACTTTGTTGTAAAGTGTTAAAAATGAAAACTACTATTATAATTTAAAAATAAATAATTAAATATTATATTAACAATGTTTAAAAGATGCCTTCTGACCAGGGTCAGAAAAAATGTGTTTTTTTTAACCGAAATCCGTTGAATAAACAAGGAAAAAGAAAAAAAAAACCTGGTTGATGGGATTTTAATCAGCCGACCCTGATGCTGATAATTGAAAAGAAAATCTGATAGACTCCTGTTTACACCCTATGTATAGTAAGTAAATTAGCCCAGCAGGAGCCTTGTATTTCTATAGCGAAGGGCCTAAAATATTTATTTTAAACTGTCAATTTCGTAAAAATAAATGATTAGCGCAATGCAAAATAGAACTGAAATAATAAAGAACATTCCTACGTAATCAAAATTATTTTACCTTTCAATTTATTTTTATCTCTTTATATTCTGCACTCTATCCTACAACCATGAAAAAATACTGGTTAAGTATACTCATACTTTGCTAACCCTTAATTAAAAAATATTCCACAATATATATACTAAATACTACGACTTTCTGTTATGTCCAATAACAGTAGCGGCTACTTTACTAACACTAGCGACACCTAGATATAATTCTCTAAGCATTATGGCATTTTTAAGCGTTTCATCCATAGGAGTTTTATCTGCTTCCTTATAACTCCATGGAATCTACATATTATTTATTCAACATATAATAGACTTCGCATTAGAAAATGCGGAAAAAGTATTTTAAAATAAAAAATCTGAATGTGGGCAGCACATGACTTTCCGTGCAGACTTATATTCACGTTCTCTTTATTTTAATTAAATTTAATTCACTTTTAATTCAATATTCGTTCTCATTTGGTAACTGGACTTATTTTCGAAGGTGGCATAGAGAAAATACGAAAAAACTAAAATATCTCGAGAACGGCTGGTCCTAGTGTAATGGGGTTGGTCTTATTCTTTTCTTCGTTAAAAATTACGTATGAAACAAGCATTTAATGGATGTATTTGAGCATACATAATTTTTAATTTTAGATTTTGGCAATTTTTGCGGGCCATTTTGCAAAGAAAGGCAGGTTATTTTTTTTCAAAACGTACCAAAATCTAATTAGCACCCACAAGCAACTTATCTACCGAATTTTGTGAAATTCGGTCCATTCGTTTTTCAGCTAGAGTGGATAACTACATTGGACAGACAGACAGACAGATACACACACACACGTCACGCTAAAAATAGTTGTTTCGTATTCTAGAGGTCTCGAAACGTGTAGATCCGTCGAAAACTCGAGTTGCGATTTTTGGCATGATTCCAATACTTTCCCTATACATTACCATGTATTACAGCGAAAGTAAAAATACATGAAATTGAACTTATTTAACATTTGTTGAAAAAGTTTTTCCTTTTATGATCACGGTCGACACCGTTCATAATCAGTCATGACTCATTAATATCAATTCATAATTAGAATATAAACTGATTCATCATATACTACTAAATATTATTGATCAACCATGACTAACTTACGAGTATTAACAATTATCAATATTTATTAATATATTTTGCTTCTTTTCTCCTTTAAAAGACTTTTGAGTGCGCAATTGCTGCAATGACTTAGATATTAAAATTAAAATATTTCTAAATTAGTCTTTCAAGGAAAAACAGTATATATGAATTAGTTTACTTTTGTAGAAAATATTGTTACCTAAAATATCTTCACGTCAGAGTACCTATACGTCTACAGGTAGTACGTCATAGGTACTACTAAGGCTCCTAGGAGCTCTAGGTACTACCTGTCATAGGTAGCATGTCGATGGTACGTCATAGTACCATGGACATTTACAGGCAACTGTTATTGTTTGAAAATCACTTGACCTTGGCGACACAATCTGGTGACCTCCCTGACAAATTTCGCTACATATTGACTTCAACTCCACGTAATCTCTATTTTTCTGTTTATCCCATCGGTCGGCATCTTTGACGGGCTCGTTCTCGGCTTCCAGCCAACACAGATATTTGAAACTCTGCATACAAGTTCATCCCGCGGAACATTTTCATCTATCTAATTTTCACGTCATTACATTACGTCATTTACGTACGTCGTAACATTTTTATCATAGCGTGCTTTTTATCCAAGTACATGTAAGAGAGCATTCACAACCCGCCTATCTAGTGATCGAGTAAATACGAGATATTTGCATAATTTGCTCGCATATTCAAAATAATCCCCCCCCCCCACACACACACACACACACACGCACCACACTTTATTTACGTTGAAGTGAGTGAAATTTCATCACGTAACACTTTACATATTTCCACGACTGATATTATCGTCTGAATGGCTGAGTATCGATTCTTCCTCCCCCCCCCCCCCCATCTATTCGAATGTATTTGAAATTCGGAAAAAGTTATGTGACGTATAAAATTTGAATTTATTGTTCGCCGTGTTGTATCGGTGACAGCAGAAAAAAAATAGGAAGAATTTTTTAATATTTGAATATGGTTCATATAAATATTTTAAACGGAAAGTGTTTCTCTAGGAATGCTTAACTCTTAATCACGCGTGTGCGAAATGAAGGCGATTGAGGGGGGGGGGGGGGGAGTACTGCGTAAACTTTAGCTGTAAAATGTAGTGGGATGGTGATGTGCTGCGTAAACTTTATCTGTAAAATGTAGTGGAATGATGATGTGCTGAGTAAAATTTAGCTGTAAAATGTTGTGGGATGATGATGTGCTGCGTAAAATTTAGCAATAAAGTGTAGTGGGATGATGATGTGCTGCATAAAAGTTAGCTGTAAAATGAAGTGGGAGGATGATCTGCTGCGTAAAATTTAGCTGTAAAATTTAGTGGGATGATAATTTGAGACTAGTAGTAGATATATGTGCTACACATTTACTATCATCATGCTCAGTGGTGTATTTCTGAAAACAGTAATACCCGAACTCTCATTTATTAGCTACAAATAATCATCTACGCTTCTTACTTTCCTTACAATTACAAGGCATGGTTAATGTATTAGGAAAGTATTGGAACCGTGTCGAAAATCGCAACTTGAGTTTTCGACAGATCTACATGTTTCGAGCACCCTAGAACGCGAAAAAATTATATTTAGCGTGACGTCTGTCTGTCTGCATTGTATGCAATGTATGTATTCACTCTAACTCAAAACTACTTGACTGAATTTCATAAAATTTGGTAGGTATGTCACTTCTGGGTTACCCTGGAGCTGATAAGATGCTGGTACGATTCGGGAAAATAGTCGGCCTTTTTTTTTTTTTGCGAAATGGTCCGCAAAAATCGTCAAAATCTAAAATAAAAGACTACGTCTGCTCAAATGTATCATTTACGTAATATTGGACGATGAAAACAATAAGACCCACCCCATAACTTAAGGGCTAACCGTTCTTGAGTTATTTTAGTTTTACCACGTGGCCTTTGAAAATAAATCCAGTCGCGAAATGAAAACGAAAATTAAATTGAAACTGCGAATTCAGTGCAATTTAAAGTGATTATCAATGTTATTTCGCGCAATTAAACTCAAGAATTACGGAAGAAGGAAAAAATTAATTTGTGCCTGTAGGGAAAGTCATGTTCTGCACACATCAGATTCTTTTTTCATTTGCGAATATAAATAATTTAAAGATTAAAATAATTGTTCAATGTTTATATATAACTATTAAATAAAAATTTCAAAATTAAAAGATAAAGAAAATTAAAAAAATCAGAAAAGTAAAAAATGAAAACTAAGCCCTAATGATAACTAATCTCTGGCACTAACTAATCCATAATCTCTAAACTCTAGTATTTAATGATTTTCTATTATTGTATTTTGAAAATAGAATTCCGAAACGCAATACAAAAGTATCGGGCATCACTGTGTCATGTTATAGCAATTGCAATACAAATATAGCCAATTTGTATGTACTTGTATAACATTTTTTGTATTTTATCCATTTTTCACTTTTACTTTACTTGAATAGTATAATATAAATAGCGATGTTTCGCATGAGCGAAATGGCTAATGGTCACTATATTTGCCATACTTAATAAAAGTTCTTAATATCAAAAACTGTTTCGAATTATTGCATAAAAATGACCCTTATTTTATAGTTGTGTTAACATAGGGAAAGTGTGAGGTGTGCAAAACAGTTATCTCCGGTCACTGTATATTGCCTTATTTTCATAATTTTTAGACATTTTAATCTAAAAATAAGTTATTAATTAAAAATATTTTTAATAGTTCGATTAGAAGAATTTCCCACAGACGATTTCAGTATTGGAAGCGTAACTCTGTTACTATAGTAAGAAATGGAATAAAAAAACTATGTAAAAATTGAATTATAGAATAGAATAAAAAAAATCATCTGCTATAACTATAAATGAAACTGTCTCAAGAGTGTTTGATAGTGCATAAATCGAGTTAATTGAGATAATTTAGGATTTTTATCATTATAAGCATGATAGTATAAAAACGAATTTTGTGCATCTAGGCCTTCTCGTTCAATACTATAAAGAATGTTATGTTCGAACAAAAATTTCCGAGACCAGTGAATTTTTTAAACACATCTTAAAAAAGTTTCTCATTATTTATATCCCACGTGCAAAGTTTCGAGTTTCCCCCCTTCATTAGTTTAAGCTATGTAATTCATTTCACTCAGCAGCTGTATGATATAGATAATTCTTACAGAGCGGCAGAAATTATATATATATATATATATTCAAATGACAAATTTGACGCAATATTGCTAGTTTGGCGACTTTTGGAAAATGTCGCCAAATTAATGGATAATTCAATATCTTTGATAATTAACATATATATATGTGTGTGTGTATGTGTGTGTGTGTGTGTATGTGCGTGTGTGTGTGTGTGTGTATGTGTGTATGTGTGTTAATTTTCAAAGATATTGAATTATCATTAATTTGGCGACATTTTCTAAAAGTCACCAAACTAGCAATATTGCGCCAAATTTGTCACCCAGCGCGAAAGACAGGCAGAGGGAGATAAGGACTTTTCTTATATTTAACACGCAACATCCCTCGTTTGCATTTGCCGAGAATTCGCATTTTTTACCCCGCACCTTCAATTGATTACATGCCTTACTCTGGAACTAATAAAGATAAGGGAATAATTTTTAACGCTTGTATATTTTTAAATCGATCCCACGTAGTAAAAATCAAGACATTTCGAAACACGTTACGAGAGCATCTTTCCCAGTATAATAACTTTTATCTGATTCAATTTAGAAAAGTGATTTTTAAATTGGGAAATTTTCTGATCCGATTATTAGCCGTCATCATGAAGTGGTCTACGGTAATGTACGGGGGGAGGGGGGTCAATTTCGTTGACAAAGCTGAGACTTTTTCTCTTACTTTACTTCATTTTCTCATAATTACAGTCCACTAACACAAAAGCGTTTGAACAAACAAAAACCCCATTAGATAAAGTAGAGCGTGGAAACCCAAAAACCGCGCAGGGGCGGGGGCGGATGGGGCAACCAATTTCCGGTGCCGCGCCTAATGAATCAGCATGGAACCGGAAATGAAAAAGGGCCGCCACGGCAAACAGTCGATCAGAAATCTTGAAGAAGAGGAAGTAAGTTTTTTCTCTCTGCTCTATCATTATTATTTACGGAGAAGAAGCCGACAAAGCGAGCGAACAACCGATTACCATAAAAAGAAGCGCCATCTAGCGAGGCCGAGCACCAACTAGAGCGGAAACTGCGAGTCAAGCATTGGACCACATGAATGCACACTTTTATTCAGAATCAAATCTCTCTTTTTCGAAAAAAAAAAAAAATCCCCATTCACTATCTGTGCGCGAATTTTTTGTTTTTTGAGACGATTCTCGGAAAGCGAGGGGGGGGGGAGTGCATCAAAGGGTGATGGAAGAGTAGAAGTTTAACAAAGGAACGATTTTCGCCGTTTAAAAAAGAAAAATAGAAAGTTATTTCTGAGAAAAATGTTGTCTACAAGAATTAACGGAATATGGAATTCCACCCCCCTTTTTTTCATAAAAACTTTTACCGAAATTCTGGAAATGGGAGATTAATTCGTCTGTAATCTATTTTTTTGCGATCGACCAAGTTATTCTCGTTTCAAAAGTTCCAACTTATTTAACTCGCAGAATTCTATCTGAAAAGAAATTATTTAGCTGGGCAATTTATAGCATCGGAAAGAATCGAGATCCAAAGATAACTAAAATCTTCAGAACTAAGATGTTAAGACCGTCATAGAACGACTTTAAAGTTATGTAAAATACCCCCGTCCATCGGCATCAAGTGCGATCCCAAAATCCTCTGACAGATGCAGACCATGACCTATCAATACTAATTGTGAATCGATATTAATTGCCCGGAATTTAAGATACGAACCTCTGATTAAAATTACACCAGATCTTATAGCGAATTCTCGAGACTGAAAACGCTTTAACAATACTCCCGCGTATTTTCTATTCTCTTTTATATATATATATATTATTTATTTTATTTTTTATATATATATAATTTATTTTCATTTTAAAAAAAATTGTTCGAAAATTTCAGGTTGTTCCTATTGTCTAAACGCCCTGGAAATAAATTAGCATCTAGCGTTTATTGATTGAAACAACTTCATTCTATTTGCAGAATTTTTTGGAGATACCGTGACCACAGACAGATGTATACACCATTGCAAAGCGGTTGAATAATATCCAGGAATGCTCAAAAAATTCATCCAAATCCATCAATTTTATCCCCCCCCCCCCCCACACACACACACAATACTTTTCCTTTACATATCAATGTTACTCGTATAGCGAAAGTGAAATAAGAAAATTGGATTATAAAAATATTGTTATATCAGTGGAGTCGTCAAGGGGGGACGGGATTGAGGTCATAATCCCCCAGGGACCCACTAGAACACATTAAAGTTCGTTGAAATAATATTTGGGGAAATGGGAAGCAAGATATTTTGTCCCCCCCCCCCCCCCTCACAGAAAAATATTCTTATGGCGCTACTGTATTATGATGCACTTACATTTACATTTTTTACATTTACGGAAATTATTTAAAGTAACATTTAATTTTAGAAAAGAACATTTACACCTTATTCCTACCCACTTTGGGTACAACACTTCCCCTCCCCACCTCCTTTCGCCAACCTCTGCCAAAAATGTAATACAGCAATTTACAGAGATACAGTAATTTAACCGTCATCGGATACCAGAGATAAAAAAAAATGAAAATACTGTTCGTTATCGTGCCCCTATTGCTACGTCAACAATTAATTTGAGCCTCGCAGCGGGTTGTAGTGTGGGTTTTGGCAGGAACAGCTGATTTAGGGTCACGCCACCTGGACAGACTCCTAAAACTGTGGGTCGGCATGAAAAAAGTAGGCCCATCTGGTGGCCTGGTGCAAAGACAGAAACACAATTATTTAGGTTTTCCGTGTGTCCTGTCGATGCTACCGCGACAGGGTATTCCGGGTAATGAGTCGTTCGTTCTCAGTGGACGTCTGGGGAGCAGGATGAAATAGAGAAAAACCACAAATAATTGTTCCGGAGTGCTTATTTACTACTAGATATATATTGTATGCTGGATATCAAAAGAGTAGCCGGAATCTTGGAAGCTCTGTGATCTTAGATAAGGGGAGGGGGGGGGGGGGATATAGTGCCAAATTTTGTTTTCTGATTTAAATCTTATAGAGAACTAATATAATTTTCCCACCAATTGAGGGATTACACCGCCTACGTATATGTCTGATTGGCCTGCGACCTATGCTTGGCATCCTGTAATATCAATTCCAACCATTTTACGTTCCATGCAGTACATAGTAACGTGTAGGGAAAATATTAGAATCGCGCCGAAAATAGCAACGCCAGTTTTCGGCGCATCGACACGTTTTGGGACCTCTAGAACACGAAAAAACTATTTTTAGCGTACCGTTTGTATGTGTGTGTGTTTGTGTGTGTGTTTGTGTGTGTATCTGTCTGTCTGTGTAGATATTGTATCCACTCAAACTGAAAAACTAATTGACCGAATTTCATAAAATTTAGTAGGTAAACTCCTTGTCAGTAACCCTGGTGTTGCTTAGATTTTGGTACGATTCGAGGGAAAAGAACTAGCCTTTTTTTTGCGAAATAACCCTCAAAAAGCGTTAATTCTAAAAATAAAAGACTACCTATGCTCAAGTATATCAATTAAGTGCTTATTTTATGCGTAATTTTTGCCGACGAAGCGAATAAAACCAACTCCATTACTCTAGAATTAGCCGTTCTCGAGATAGTTTAGTTTTTTTCACATTTTCGCTACGCCACCTTTGAAACTAAGTCCAGTTACCAAATTAAAACGAAAATTGAATTAAAAGTGTCAATTCGGTGTAATTTAAAAATAATTATGGCTGTTATTTTGTGCCATTAAACCCAATTTAATGAATTATTGAAGAAATAAAGAGAACGTGAATATGGATCTGCAGGGAAAGTCATGTACTGCCCACATAAAATTTTTCGAATTGAGAAAAGAAGATAGATCTAAACTTATTGCGTTCGACATTATTTATTTAAAATGGTTACATACAACTATATCCTACAGATTTGACCGCATTTTGGCAGGCTCTTGATAGGCTTCTCGGCAAGCTTGATATTAACTGTAACCGTGGATCTCAAAAAATGGGGTCACACCCCCATGGTTGAAGGACAATTGCACGTTTCTTTAGGCAGCAGCGTTGCCAGAAAAAAAGCATTTTGGGCTGGGAGGTAACAAAATATTCTGTTTTATATTTCTCCAAATATCATTTCTACGAATTTCCACGTGATTATGGATAGTTTCTTTGTCACAGAAATCCATCTATTTGCTATCCGACTTGGCGAACATTTTAAAAACTCGCCCAATGACTCACTCCTCTAAATGCACGTTGTAGAGACAAGATGGTGGACGGGTCTGCGTTTCAAGAAGTCCTTTTGCATTATTTATACTATATTAAATTCACTTTAAATACACATCAATTTGTATTTTTGGTGATATGAAAATATTAGTAGTTACGATAATTTCTATATACAGTCACGGAGGTAAAGGGAAGGAGTTAACACTTCATGTCGCGATAAAGTCAAAATCGTTTGTTATAATGGTGCTGGTGTGATATAAGCCCCTGTGCATTGCATGCATTTCTATGGCGAAAGGATCGTATTGAATTAAGAATGTTTATTTAAACTCTTCATTTTGCTGGAATAAATTATCAGTGCAATGCTAATTAAAGCTCATATAATAATGTTTCTATTTATTCAAATGGATTTTACCTTTCAATTTATTTTTGTCTCTACATTCTGTACCCTGTCCTACAACTTGGAAAACATACTTATTACCTCTACTCTAAATTTAAGAACTTTAACTTAAAAATAACCGAAAATACATAGACTAAACACCACGCCTCCCTGTTGTGTCAAATGAGAACAGATGGGACTTTATTAACACTTGCGACACCTAGATATAATTATCACAAACCATTGTTGTATTTTAAAGATTTTCATCGATAAGAATTTTATCTCCTTTCTAACTCCATGTTTTCTCTTTCTAACTATCCTCATGAGTGACTTTGCAGAGTTCACTTCGAAGATAACAACTTGCAATGTCGTATTAGTTGCTCAACGGTAGAGCATCGGCTGGCCATTTCGGAGATCCGGGTTCGATTCCCAGTTGGGGCAGCAAGGCTCTTTACAATGGCGCCTGAACAAATCAACCCTGTAGGTTAGTGCAAAGATGTCGGAGGTCTGAAGTCCCCAGACCGTGCGACTCACATAGTGGGGTTAGAGTAAGTAGCTAGCTGACCGGCCGGGAAAAGATACCTCCTGCACTCAGGAGGCACCCAAGGTCTGTCATCCCTCCAAACGAACATTTATTTAGGTCTAAAAAGATAACAATGGATGAAAAATATTGTGGTTTTAAACAAACAGTTTTACATTATATTTGAACTTGACAAGTAATCAATAATGGGTTCAATGGTTTTCAATAAATCAAACAAGTTTTCAAAAATGGGAAAAGGGTTATTGCGAATATAGATAAAAAGATCATTGAAAAATAAAATTTAGAGTGAGGTATATTAACATAATGAAAAATAAATTAAAATTAAAGAAAATAATAAAATTTTAAAAGTAAAATTTAGAAAATATATAAAAAGGAAAAAAAATTAGGCAGTAGAATAAAATTTAAAAAATAAATATTAGAAAAAATACAAATAAAAAGGGTCAAAAGAAAAAGAAAGAACCGAGAAAATAAGAACAGTTAACATAGTTTTTTTTAAACAGAAAATATGGAGGGAACACAATAAGTCCATATAAGTTAGTAAGAATGAAATAAATGGATTCATTGATCAAAATTAATTGAGAGCAGAATCTTCTCCTAAGCTTAGGTCACTTTATTAGAAATTTCCATGGCAACAAGAAGACAGTTTTTAATTTTATCTACTGAAGAGGGATTTGAACGAACTTGGGAGAACCAAATATGTTTGACTCTAGTACGACTAGTACGGAATCATAGGACTCTGAAAAATTGAGTTCCGATTTCCAATTAAGAGGATAATGACCACGCAGGATACTAACCTGGGTAAAAATAGTAGGAACAGGAGGCTAACCTGGGGTAAAAATAGCAGGAGGTGGTCCGTCAGATGGTCAGTTGTCCGCCAATCTGACATTAGAGGATGGAGAATGTAGAGTCCACTTCGACGATAAGAGCTTGCCATTTCGTCCCAGTAGCTCAACGGTAGAGCGTCGGCTGGTCCATTCAGAGATCTAGGGTTCGATTCTCGGTTGCGGCAGCAAGGTACTTTACAACTTGTGATTATTTCTAAACAGCAGTGACCATTTATGTCTGGTACTAGCTAAAAGCAAGTTCTGGGGCCCCCTAAAACTTTCATAGTTAAACAAAAATAATACACTAGTCACAGGAGATGAGCCTCTACCCTCAGCATTTGCCTATATTCAGAAATGACCCTGACAACACTTAGATATAATTCTCAAAGCATTGTGGTATGTTTTTTATTCTTTTTCATCCATAAAAGTTTTATCTCTTCTCTAACGCCATGTATACAATAATAAGGCTAAGAATACCGAGTATGTGGGGTATAGGAAAAACTGTAAAAATTATAGATTCCATCTACAAAACGCTTTTAATAATTAAAAAAATGTTAGAAAAATTAGGTTCCATGGAGTTCAATGTATTTCATTTTTTCAACCCAGGTTCAATCCAAAACTAATTGAGTGATATTATTAATTTGCATTCCCATGTGTCCCATAGACCGTCTCAAAAACATACTAAAATTTCATTTTAATGAAGTCATTTTTAAGGCAGTTGTTATACGAACGGACAGACAGACAGAATGACCAGAGTCATAAACACCTGTCAACTATGTTGTAAAATGTTAAAAACTAAAACTTTACCACGTTAAACCCATAGTTAAATTATAAATAAACTGTTTTCTATCATTAAAATTCATAATTATTGTATATTCATGGCATTTCATATTTTAATAATAAAAGTGTTTTAGATGGATTTTTTCAAAATGAATTCTGTCGCTATGGAAACCTAGTTCATGCAGGCATAATGTGCAAACCTGAGTCGACGGTTGGCTTTTCCGTCTATCGCGTTTGGTTGCTGAGTTCGTCATCCTAATTTTTTTATTGTCCGCTGGGGGCACTGTAATACATTTTATTCGATTGGGTGTGATCGCTTTACAATAGACCTCTTACATGATACACTTATGGACCTTTCTTTACAAAGTTATTGAACTTTTCCTACTCTGTATAATTTCATTTTGATTCTGACACCTGTGGATGAGATGGAGATCCACTAAATTGGCAGCTTCCTTCATGTTTGGCAGAAGACAATAAGAGGTGTGTGTGTGTGGTGGTGGTGGGGTGGGGGGGGGGCTGCTTTGGAAAAATAGCATCTTGACTCTACACGGGGACACCCGTATTCTCCAAACCTACGCTCCAAACGAGGCAGGTGGATGTTTGAAAAGCAGATGATGTTGACTGTGGATCCCTGGGGCATGTTTAGATTAAGTCTTTCCGCCCTTTATTATAGGATCAGATGCCACAAGAGTTCATTGGCGAGGTTGAATGGGGTTGGCTAATGCAGATTGGTTGGTTCTGCAATTTTTCAAAAAATTACCTCCAAACACGATAAGATATACTCTGTATTCAGAACATAAGAATAAAATATCTGTATTTAAAAAATAGTAATACGTTTGATAAATTGAAGTTCGGTAAATTTACACTCGGACAACTTCGAGTAAATTTTCTAGTCTATATAAATAAAATTTAAAATATGTCTGTCTGTCCGTCTTTCTGTCTGTCTGTATGTTTGCCTCATCATCACTGGAGAACGGCTGAACCGAATTTCGTAAAATTTTGTAGGTAGCCTTGGAATAGTCCCACTTAAAATTGAGTCCATGTTTCGAGTTTCTAGAACCAGGGTTGTTTAGAAATTAATTAAAAACGCACAGTTAAACCTTCCATAGACATAGAATTATGCAGACGGCATTTTCCCCTAAATTTATTTGGAGAAAATGATATCATGTCACTTAGTAAAGGTTTTTAATTAGATGTGTTTATGCAGCAGAGGATTTTTATTAAATATTTTCCAATTTAAATGATAAAAACATGTATATATAAAATAAATTTTTATCGAAATTGCATTTTTGACTCTATATCAATTACGGCCTCCAGACTTAAAGATTACTGGGATTATTGATATTTTTAATTTATTACGGCATCTCTTTTATTTTGACAAAAACGATTAAAACTCATATATTGTAGTACGAGTAATTTTCTATTAAATTCACCAGCATGTCTTTCAATCTGCGAGAATATAAGTACTACGGTTATATCTTCCTATACAATGTTAGCGCTTTCATTTTGGCATATATTGAAGCCCACAAGTTTAAAGATTGTGGAAATAATTGATATGTTCACATCATCTGTTTTATTTTGGCAAATATTTTTGAAATTCATATATTGTAATACCGGTAATTTTTGGCTAATACACGGGTATATCATCTAATATTCAGGAATATATATATATATATCTTCCCACACAATTTTAGCGCTTCTATGTTGGCATATACTGATTCAATTTGATATTTTTTGTAAATGTGTTTACAAATTGGACCAGGCTGTTTTATTCTTCAGATCTGCATGTGAAGATAATTTTGTATAGCGAGAACAGAGATTCTTAAACTTCTGTTTAGGAACATTAATTTAATTTAAATATTTTAATACAATTCTTTGAATAATAATGTAATATAAAATAATATGGGAATCTGCACATGATTGCGAATTTTAAGTTTTTTAAATTATATATTCAGTACGAAGAACGGATAAACTGCTTGCTTAACATAAAAGCGTGTCGTATAAAAGTAAGTTGGAAAGAACACGAGACCGAAACATAAGCTCAGATTTTCGCCGAAAGCAGTTTCTACGCGTCAAGATTTTTAGAGTAAAGAAAAAATTCAAAAAGCGCGGATGGGAAGGCAATTCAAAGGAAAATTGCCCGATTTTAATTGGCTCGAAAATGTTTCCTCACATGAATCCTTTATTCTTTATCTTGAGGGTAATTAGTCTCTCAAGGTCGCGACCGGCAAGAAAATGATCAGTTCCATGATTTTTGGGAACTGAAGGAAAAAAGACTAAAAGAGAAAAAAAAAACGAAATTCATAAAAACTGCTCACCGCATTGTATGTTGCCTTCCGGAGACTTATTGAACAAGAACATCGTGAAAGCAGACCAGAACACTGTGAATCAAAATGGTTCATTCTCAGTATAAAATTTGTCTCGAAACAAAAAATTCTTCTCATTCCAAATTTTTTTTGACATCAAATACGAAAATAATTACCAAAAACATTTATTTATACTAGACTATCAGGAAAACTCGATGTTACCCTGATAACACTGAAACAAAATCAACCCAGTTCAATACCTGAAATAATTTATTTAACATCTGCTCCCAATGAAGCTTAACAAAGTACAAAAATTATGTAAATCGAGTTAGCCTTTTGTTTACTTGTATGTGGCTGTTACAAACCTACAAAACAGGCATTTCAATGGCTGTACAGGAAAGTAAAATTTATAATAAAACATCCCATGGACACAGCCTCTAGTATAATGTATAGGGAAAATATTGTGACAAGGTCGCACGTTTCAAGCATCTCTGGACTCGAAGTAAGGTGATGTATGTGTGTGTGTATATATAGAACTGTGAATGCGTATATGTGTGTGTATATATATGTGTGTGTTAGTGTGTATGTATTTGTATGACAATGAGTGTATGGAAATGATACCTTACAAACGAATTGTACGTTTAAAAATAAATTAGCCACGATTTACAATCAGTGGATAGTGGAACCCTATTAATGTAAAAAGCGATCGAAAGTTCAGACTCCCCCCCCCCCCCATTCCAATTTTCGAATGAATTTCTTTCTAAATTCATAAAAAATCAAGACATTCAGTAATGTTGTTTTATACGTAATCAAAATATTATTTTATACACAATTTTTTCATTAAAAAACGAATGACATAAACTGTAGAACGATAGCTTAAACCGTCTTTGAGATATTGTGTGATTTTCAGACAAATTTATCTAAAACAATTACGTTAAATTCTGTCTTGGCGATGTTATCGATTCATTTGGCGAGATATTGCCAACTTGACGAATTTTTAAAGATGTCACTAAATTTACAAAAAAATGATGCAAAATTGGCAAAAATGACACTAAAGTTACGAAAATGATGTCACGTAAAATTAACTATTAACATATTTTATATAGACTCTATTGCTTAGCAAAGGTTAACAATGTTTCGAATTGTCAAGTTATAGTTGCGTAAAATATAAGCTAATTTGGTATTTGGCTAATAAACCTAGCAATTTTATAGGATATCCTATCCACAAAAGTGCCAAATGTTAATGCACAATTAAACGTTAAAATCATTATGTGTGTGTATCTTGCACATAATAATTTTACTATGAAATAAGTAAACTCATTGCATTATGTAGAGAAAGTCATGTGCCTCCCACATCAGATTTTCAAGCTTAATAAAGTAATGGAGAAAGTATGTATATCCATTGAGCCGTCTTCGACAGCCCTCATGACAGAAAAAAACATTTATTAAAATCCATCACTTGTTTCAGAAGACTTATGTCTGTTATATTACGACCTGCCATATGACAAAATTTGCATAGTCCACTTCGAAGATAAGAGTTTGCAATTTCGTCCCAGTAGCTCAACGGTAGATCGTCGACTGGCCAGTTCGGAAATCCAAGGTTAGGGCAGCAAGGCTCTTTGCAAATTCATAAAGTTATGTAATGCATTTTCTTCCATCCATGCGTTTGCATTGCTTGCATTTTAATCCTGAAACCAAGAGGACCACGCACCTATCTCGATCAATATTTTTAATTGCTATACAACACTTTAACAATATGCCAATTTTATTCGACCGCTTAAAGCACATCAATCCCATGAATTGTAAAACACGCTACATAACTGCGACGCTTACCGAGTTTTATACTACTGCGATTGCAAATATCAGTATTTCCATTCTGAAGAGCGCTGAAAGTCCGAAATCGGTTCACACATGCTGGTACCTGCAACAAAATCTCGATTTCCATAACAGTGCTTTCCCTTTACATCAATAGCCTAGCCAAGATGTTACTGGTCATAACTTTCATTAGGTGAATAATTACGTTAGTTCTCTGGTAAATCCCTATCAGTTTAATGGTATCTACCACTGTAACGATGTTCGATCGTCGATACTGATAACGATATTTATCACAACGATATCACTGATAACGATATCTACCACTGTAACGATATCTACCACTGCCCCAATTCGACCGTCGACATACTCCTTTATTTATGCATACGTCCTTAAACATATCCTTATACGTATGCTTTACATACATTTTCTATGCATTATACTGCAAAAAGAAAAAAAATATTGAAAACCAAGCGACTGTGAAAATCAAAAAGCAAAGTCATCATCAAATGTTCGAAATATGCCACTGACTCAGCGGAACTGCCCAACCAGCAGCAACACCTTCATTCCGTCCAACTCATCTGTAAACACCACCTGCTCCACTTAGAATAAATTTTCACCTTTGGGTGGCGGTAAAAAGATTTTAGAAGAGAGAGGTATGATTCAATATCTAACAGTCAGGGAGGTATGGTATCATCTGATTCGGGTCGAGGGATGACACAGACGGTTTAATTGGGCGAATCTCCGTTTCAATTTTTACTGAACGAAGAGTTGGCAATTACAAAAATCCAACCGGAGTTTGAGTAGATTAAAAAAGAATCCAATTGTAATCACGCTCAAGCGCACTTCTCGCAGTACTTCCAAGACATTGAGTTAGAAAGAAGGAGATAAAACTGCTATGGATGAAACGCTTGAAAATGCCATAATGCTTTGAGAATTATATCTAGGAGTCGCTCGTGTTAGTAAAATTGTCGCCAGTTTTAGTTGATACAATAGAAAGGCGTAGCATTTAGTACATGTATTTTTAATTATTTTTTAATTAAAGCTTCCCAAATTATGAGTATAATTTACCAGTATTTTTTCATAGTTGTAGGATAGAGCACAGAACATAGAAAGATAAAAATAAATTGAAAGGTAAAATAATTTTGAATACATAGGAATATCCTTTATTGTTTCAATCCTAATTTGCATTGAGCTAATAATTTGTTTTTACGAAATTGACAGTTTAAAATGAATATTTTAGACCTTTCGCCCTAGAAATACATACAGCGCAGAACTACTTATCCTACCCCAGCGCCACCTGAATGATTGTCATAAACGATATTGGCGTCTTCTTACTTTTTACCTCCATGCTTCAAGACATATATATATAACTCCTACTATGTTGTATAAAATAGTCGTCACTATAGGAGAGTTTCCATTGATTTACCTAGCAAGTTCGCTAAAAGTAAGTCTCCTAATGCATTCTTATAATAAATATTGTTTGTGTTATTATTATTATTTCTTTTGTATAATTTATTTTGCATTTTCTCCAGACATGTTAGGCAAGTACATAGAACGAATGTTGTTTATCACTGCAAAATATTTGTATTTATAATTTATAAAGTCTCCCAAACAATAACTGTCCTGGTCCACATCTTATTAGTAAGATAAAAACCCTTTGTGAAAAGGATAAGGAAAATTTTGACAATGTATTTAAGCACAAATAAGATAATAATGCAGCATACAGCTGTTTCGAGGATGCGCTGAATCCCCTTCGTCAGTGCAAAAGAACCAACAAATTCGAAGTCAAAAAGACGAAATGGGTGCAAATAGAAGAAACAGAGGGGACCCAAGATCTGGATTAAAAGGTCACCCGAGAGAGCCAATCAGAAAACAGAATGAAGAACAGTCCAGCCAATACGAAACGAGAAGCCGAGTATTTTAGAGGATAACCTATCGTATCCTCTAAAATGCTCTGACTGGTACAACGGTTTTTCTTAATATCGATAAAATGGACTCAACTTTATCTTTCTTTAGATCTCATACCAAAGTTAAACATCAAATCAGTATGACCTCTACATTTCTCTGATACTATTTTTAATTTAAAAAATAGCATTCGGCTCGTCGTACCCCTCTTGATTCGAAAATCACTGTTATAAACCTCAGTGCCCTTTGAAAAATCGAAACGTATTTTTGAGACATCAAAGTCCACACAACCTAACCTATAAGGCTGTTCAGGCTCCAATTAGGGGAGTAACCAGGCAGAGGCCAGGTTGGCTCAGCCCCCTCGAGAGGTTTACTCAGCCGCCTAATAAAAATATTAAAAGATATGTGAAATTTCATCGAAAATATCATCCAAATTTTGCATAAATCTTTTTTATGAAATTATTTTTATAAATTACTTCGTTTTAATTTAGCTGAATGTGTGGTTATACTGATGATCAATTGATTTACATATTCAATTTAAAAATTATGGCAATAGTATTTAGGATACTTTTGTATTATTGCGGGTTTCATTGTTATACATTATAGTTAAAATCAATAGATAAGTAGTTAAGAATTAAATAAAGCATTAACTTTTGTTAATTTTCAGAAATTTTCTTCAATTAATTAACAGCTTTACTACTAATTAATGCTTATATTAAAGTCAATTGTTATTGAAATTGATGTATAGTAGTTAAAAGTATATTAATAATTAACTCTTAGTTTACAAATATAAATATGCAATTAATTGTTAATACAGTTATAAAATCAACGACACAACATCATAGGTAAAAGGTCATTTAATAAAATCATCCTACAAAACGTACATAGCTTTAAAAATCCAGAGCGTGTCCTGGCATTACTTCATCAGTGGTTATACAAAACAGTAACCGCGGAATGCTTATATGTAGACCAGATTAGCAGACAAATTTGCATAAATAAACACAAAATAATGGTAGTACCAGCAGGCTATTAAAATTAATCAATTATAAATACAAATTTAGGGCTTATACCCAAGAGATTTAATTTAAGTAAGTGGTAAATATTTTACAAACTTTACAAACCCTATCGGATGTGGATTTACGACTTTTACAATAAAAAAAAATCTGATGTGGGCAACACATGACTTTCCTTATATAATGTAATGAATTTACTACTTTTACAGTAAAAAAAATGTTTTTTCTTATAGTAGATGCTAATATTCTTTTCAAGATATTGAATTTTCGACAATTAGTCGTCATTTTTATCCATTTGGCGACATTTTCGATAATTTGGCAACATTTCAAAAAGTCGCCAAGTTGGCGACATTCCGCCAAATTCGTCGCCAAAATCTCGCCAATCGTTATGCATTAAGAAATAAGTTATTCTTACAGCAGATAAATGACTATTGGCGTTCAAATACAAAAGTATTACTCAAAGTATCTTTTAACATGAATGGAACGAGCTAAATCCACGAGAATGATGTCACCCAATTTATCGCATGGTATTACATATGAAAAGTGAACATGTTTCTCAATAGGAATTTTTTTTTATTTTATATGACTTTTTGATAATTTTTTTGAAAAATGTACAATTTCTCGAGAACGGTTCATGTTAGCGTTTTAAAATTTATGTCAATCGTTTTCTGATGAAAAATTACATAAGAAATGTCTATTTTCGAATCGGTCCATTCGTTCGTCAGTTATCATCTCCACAGACTCACTGACACACACACACACACACACACACACAGACATCACTTCAAAAATGTTTGATTCGTGATCAGGGATGCTTGAAACGTGCTCTCCCGTCGAAAACTCGAATTCGAATTTTCGACCCCGACACAATACTTTCCTTATATGTTATGTATATAAGGAAAGTAATAATGTATTAGATCCACGGCGCTGTGTTTTTATCGTCGAATTGTACATTGGCGATTTTCATGACAGCAAGTAAAACTATTTCAAAATATTTAATTAACTTATACTTCGCGCAACTCTAAACAATCATCAATATTGATAGCATCCTCAATAAGCGATATAGTCCATATATTCCCTTTAATAATTATTTCATCATCTAGTCGTCATTTTCATTGATTTAGCGTCATTTTTATCAATTTCGCGACATTTTCGTTAAGTTGGCGACATTCCGCCAAAATCTCGCCAGGCGTTATGGATAGAGAAATAAGTTATTCTTGTTGCAGATAACTGACTATTGACGTCCAAATACAAAAGTATCTTCACCCACATTGTTCTAATATCTGAAGAACAACCCGTGATAACTCCTCAGAATGGGTGTCCATTTATTTGTGGTTAAACGTACTCACTCTTTTAATAAAAATCTGATGTGGGCAGCACATGATTTTCCCTGCAGACTTATATCCACGTTCTCTTTATTTCAATTAAATTTAATTCACTTTTAATTCAATTTTCGTTCTCATTTGATAACTGGACTTATTTTCAAAGGTGGCGTGGAGAAAATACGAAAAAACTAATATATCTCGAGAACGGCTAGTCCTAGTGTAATGGGGTTGGCCTTATTCTTTTCTTCGTTAAAAATTACGTATTAAACAAGCATTTAATGGATATATTTGAGCATACGTAGCATTTTAGTTTAGATTTTGACAATTTTTGCGGGCCATTCTGCAAAAAAGGCAGGTTATTTTTTTCTGAATCGTACCAAAATCTAATCAGCACTAGGGTGACCTATACGTGACTCATTTACCGAATTTTTTGAAATTCGGTCCATTAGTTTTTCAGCTAGAGTGGATACAAGCTTTTGCGGGCCATTTCGCAAAAAAAGGCGGGTTCTTTTATCCCGAATCGAATCCAAAACTAATCAGCATCAGACCCGCCCACAAGTGACTTACCTACAAAATTTTGTGAAATTCGGTGTATTAGTTTTTTAGTTAGAGTGGATACAAAATCTGCACAGACAGACACACAGACAGACAGACACACAGACACACACAGAGACATCACGCTAAAAATGGTTTTATCGTATTCTAGAGATCTCGAAACGTGTAGATCCGTCGAAAACTCGAGTTGCGATTTTCGACATGATTCCAATACTTTCCCTATACATTACCATGTATTGCAGGGAAAGTAAGAACTGATATTCCAAATGGTATTTGAATCACGTACATGTGTAAAATAAAACATCACTCGTTAAAAATACAACATTAACCAGTTTTGAAGGCAAAAAACAGCCTCCTTTAGAATAAAAAAAATGAAAGCAAGCAACCACACCAAAAAGAAGGTGTCTGTATAGGCAGATACTGTAAGTTATAGTTTATGTCTGTACAGATACTTTATAGTCTATAACTAATTTGTCTATGTTGTACTTTTAATAAAGCATTTATCTTACATTGCAGAAATGTAAGCGATTTAATTTCAGTTTCATTCTACACGTATCTGGATAGTTGACGCTCTATCCATTGATCCACTGGAATTGAGACACTGAGTTTTTTCTTGTTGAAGTGTTACAGTTTACTTTATTTATTACTTTACATTTATAACCTTTATGACCGTAGCTAGAAACGAAATCCAAGTGGAGCTGGGGGAGGGGGGGAATTCAAGGGCTTTCATCTCAGCAGTCTTGAAGGAGGGGCTCACTAGAAACCTTTCTATTTTGTAACTTGATGGAATTAATTCACTACATTAAATTGTGCTCTTTAAATAAATTGCTATATTAAAAAATGTTTTAATTAATTATAAATACTGTAGATTTTATTATTGGGGATTATTATTGCATTATTATGTCAAAGTTCATGTTCTACAAAACGTATTAATCATTGGCATCTGCAAATTCTAATAGTTAATATATATATTTCAAATCATATAAATTACTATATAAATGATTAACAAATAGTTAACCGTATAGCTAGCTATATGTATAGCATAATAGTTGATTGTGAAAATCCATTTCGCTACTATACATTAATATAGATATATAACAATTACAATTGATTTAAATATAAACATTAACTAGTAGCGTAGCTGTTAATAAATCGAAGAAAATTTATAAAAGTTAAAGCAAATTAACCCATAACTCTATAACTACTCAACATTTTATTTTTATTTCCATAATGTACAACAATGAATCCCGCAGTAAAACAAAAGTGACTTAAATACTATTTCCTGAATTTAATTTTTAAAGCTTTTAAATATTTTAAAATTAAATATGTAAATACATGGATGATCATCACTATAATCACAAAATCAGCAAAATTAAAAATATATATATTTCTGTACTATATAAAATGGAGTAATTTATAAAAAAATTTCAAAAACCGATTTTTCATATAAACCTTGGATGGCATGTTGGGTGAAAATTCATATTACTACTAAAAATTTAATGTTTTTTGTTTTTTTTTATCACGGAAGAGCTTAGTATAATATCTTTTAAGGGGAAGGATCAAGCCCCTTTGACATCTGTTTGGTGACGGTCCTAAGACTCTTAAAGTTTGAAGCATGTAAACATCTAAGAAAATTAACTGAAGTGTGGTTCAACTCGACTTTTTCATACCAAAATTCATATTTTAGTAGATTTTTTTTTTTCAAATTTTATGAGAAATTTTTTGAAAAATTGGTATTGTGAGTCAAAATGATTACAATTATAGCGTGTTGCCTTTAATGGGGATTGAAAAATTATTTCGGTGAATTCCATACTTGACAATGTACCCTCGGGGGGGATAATTTGCCCCCAAGGGGGCTAATGAAGTCACGAACAAAAAATTGTATCGGGGCTATTTTTCACAACAATGATTGAAACTATTAAGTCTCGTGAACATTGAACTATAAATAAACCCCTTTTATGTATGTTTATGTCAAATTTTGCTCTATGCTGCCATGTTAAAAAAATATTAAATTTCAAATCCATTTAAGATTTTTTCTCGAATTTAAAATAATTCTATCTAGTTCTAGATTTTTTTTATGAGAAAGTCGGGAATAGAGTTTCGCGAAAATCCATTAATGTCTGTAGCCGGTATCGTGTACACAAGAAATCGAACGGCGACAGACAGACAGACATCACTCCAAAAATAGTCAAAACGTGTTCAAGAAGTCTTGAGACATGTATTGACATCCAAATCTCGAATTCGATTATTAGAAAGTAAAAAAGAATGTTCTTATTTGATCTATGAAAACAGTGCTATTCTAACTGAGTTAAAGCTGGGTTCTTATATTCAAAGAAAACGAGTAAACAAGTTTGTTTCCCCTTCTAATATCACCGCTGATTAAAACTTGAGAGGAAAACAAACATTTGCAAGTACGGGAGTTCTTCTTGATCCTAAAATCTTCTGAAATGAGCCCGAAATTGCAAGGATAAGATTTGAGAAAAGCGCATTTACTATCCGTCATACACAACAGAGCAATGTTTGAGAGAAAATTAGAAGTTTTCAACAACGAAAGTTTTGTGCAAATAAATTATGAACATCTGCATGATTTATTATGAAACAAATTCTTTTGTTTTAAGTGTTTCTGTGTTTAATATGGAGTGGTGAAAGTTTTACTGCAAAGAGGGTGTTTTAAAGTACAAATAAAAACGAGTTATTTTTCAGTTGGATATATGATTTTACTTTCCCTACCAGCCGACGCAGTGGTCGAGTGGTCAAGGCGAGCGTTTCCACAGCAATCGCTCGACCGCCGCGTTGTGGGTTCGAGTCCCACGTAAGGCATGGATGTTTGTGTTGAGGGCGTAGTGTGTTCCGCCGCCCTCTGGTGCGCCTGGGGCAACGTCTTAGGACGGCTAAATGGTTCACGTTCTGGCCGCTGACGAAAGGCGAATGACGAAAGTCAAGTGCCTGCCCATTAAAAAAAAAAATAAAAATAAAAAACTTTCCCTACCATTCGGCCAAATATCGGAGGGGTGGGATAGCCCAGCGGTTAAGGCACTTTGGACGACCCGATTTCGATTCCCGGCTCTGCCGAAATTGTCTCCGTATTCACGCGAAGTACGGGCAGGTTAAATATGTGGGTCCGTAAATCTTTTCGAGAGGTTGGTGATAGGAAAAGGAGAGTACGGTCTCTGTGGATGCCGCCCCACTGGGTTCCGGTCTACATTGGGTGGCACCCGAACGTCCAAACAGATACCTTACATATTCGGGTAGGTCGAACAGTCTGGATCGAACAACAATAGATATCCGAGAATCTTTGTAATTGGATCTGATTGATAGTTAAAGTTTCTTATAATTATTTTTGAAATGAAATAATCATTACGAGTTTCGATAAAATCACTCTATTCTTTCAAGAAATATTGATATAAATGTTAACGGAAGGTTTCTAATATCTCAAAATTGCCTTGGGATAATCCAAGAAATGTTGTATCAATCCATTTCTTGTAGAAAATATTAAAGGCATAAAAAATGTCAAATTTTCGAAATTCCTTAATTTTCCAGTAAATAATAATTTTTCTATAATTCTATATTTTAATCCTGTCATAAGACAGTGTGCATGCAGTTATGTAAAAGATCTATTCCCATCGCTCGCCTGCAGCACTTGGCCCTACAAGTATACCTGGACACATTTGTAGACAATATGCACCTCTGCCGATCAATACTGTCCAATCGAAATCTACTATCGAAACATAATTTTTAAATTCTCCCTAACAAACTGCAATTAATTTTCAATCCCACCCTCCACTCAACCCTAGCAAGACGTACCTGTCCCACGAACCGTGAATCTTGAATCAAAATATGAAATTAACAATATCCACCCCGTCTATCAAAGAAATTAAACTACATTTTCTGAGATATTATATTGAATGATCGTCAACTTGGCGATATTTTCAAAAAGTTGTCAAATTTTTGAAATTGAGTCAAATTTTCCCTTCAATATCGCCAAATAGGTCACCATGTGGGACAGACCGACAGAGAGAAAAGCCTTTCTTCTACAATATGAAAAAATAAATAAAACTTCTTGATTCAGTATGTCTCTAAAATCAATAGTTCGAAAGAATAGCAATTAACCGCATTTGTTTGAAGAAAAAAGAATAATTATAACCTGTATCTCTATCCACACATGAAGGATTTTTAAAGACTCGTTATTAACATTCCTATCCGAGCTCTTTCTTTTACGAGACATTCTCAGAAACAAAGAGAATTTATTTAAATGAAACCTAATAAAAGAACGCTCTTGAGAACTTTTTGCTTGAGCTCTCTTTCAAAACGTTAATAGGGGCAATAAGGTTAATTATCGTCTGAGGTCGCCTTTTTAAGTTGCCATTGTTACAATTTCATTTAAAAATGGAAAATTTAACAGTTTGTTATTTCGTGTATGTAAGGGTATTACGTAAAGGGAAAGTATCGAATGAGGTTCTAAATTAGTAGTATGATTTGGATGAATTTATATGATTTTCCAGTTTTGAAACTCCCTTAATACGAATCAACTATTTCTTGAATGTTTCTGGACACGATACCTCAAAAAAATTAGGTAATTTAAACAAAATTTTTAAGATAAGAGATTTAAGATAAGTGAATTTTTAAGTAAAGATAAGAGGCTTATTGATTTGTAGCGATATCAAATCAAGGGTGTGTCCTGGATTAATAGAATAATATTTTTTTAAATCAAAACACATGCACATATACTTGTGTTAAAATATGTTAAATAAATTTATTTATATATTTAGCTAGTATTAAACCCTGCCAAACTGCAGGAAAGCTAACACTTTAAAAAAGTTAGATTGCAATTTTTTAGTAAATTTTATTTTGTTTAACAATATATGACACTTAGCATCGAAATTTTTTTTTTTTTTCTGCAAAGGCCAGGACTCACTTGACTTGAGTCCCACTTGACTTTCATCATTCGCCTTTGTCAGCAGCCAGAACGTGAACCATTTAGCCGTCCTAGGACGTTGCCCCAGGCGCACCAGAGGGGGCACACTGCGCCCACAACACAAACATCCATGCCTTACGTGGGACTCGTACCCACAACGCGGCGGTCGAGCGATTGCTGTGGAAACGTTCGCCTTGACCACTCGACCACTGCGTCGGCGCATTGAAAATAATCAACTTATAAAGAATCTGGATCTTTTAAATTCTGCTTCGTGGTCAGTGTGTATATTTTAAATATTTTAGGTAACCGAGGGTCTTCCGGAGGGTTTGGAGAGACTCTTAGACTCTTCTTTATGTTTGCTTCCTTGAGAAAAATTGAAAATCGGACTCCGTTAAGTTCTGTACCATGGTCGATACTAAAGATTCAACCTCCTATAAGTCATCGGAGGGTCCAGCAGGTTTTGGAAATACTTTTCATCTCCCATTTTCTCCGCTCCTGAGAAGAAAATAGAATATCCGGGACCGTTAGGTTTTGTCCCGTTGTCGATACAATACGTACGTAAGGTTTAGGCCTTCTGGGTCACCAAGGAGCTTCTGGAGGATTTGGAAAGATACAAAAACTTAGATAATAATTATATAGATTTTTAAGCACAATATTGAGCTGCTTTATTGAGCGTAACTCCATCCCAGTACCTCAACGATATTGAGTGCAATTTCATCCCAGTACCTCAACGATATTGAGTGCAATTCCGTCCCAGTAGCTCAACGGTAGAGCGTCGGCTGGCCAGTCCGAAGATCTGTGATTCGATTCCCAGTTGTGGCAGCAAGGTTCTTTACAACTGTCATGCGAATTTTTGAAAAAAAAAACAAAAAAAAAACGGTAGTAAAATCTCAAACCGGAAGTGAAAATATTTTGTGAACCTTTACCTCCTCTGAAATTAGATTCTGAATTCATATCAGTCATCATCTAAACTTTAACTGTAGATAATCTTGAGAAATCGATTGAGGAAATTTTATGGACTGATACTGGAAAAAGAGCCAGAAGTGGAAATCCTTAGTGACCCCCCCCCTCCCCAATATTCAATGCTGAATCTATATCAGATACTGAATCTATATGGTACTGCCAATTGAAATCCTCACATCAAATTTCATTCTTATCACTTAATTCCTTTCCAGATCTATGCGACTTTACATGAAAACAGTAAGATTTCTGATAATTAGAGCACGGTTCATGTTGAATCCCTCATATGCCATGCTATCCATCTGTATATTTTTTATTTGCTTTATTTTATGATTTTTAACTCAAAGACCTAAGAGTCTAAGATGAAAAACAAACTAAGCGTAAATGACGCCAATCGTAAAATTAAATATCGAAAAGCGTCATAAAAATAATTATTTCATATTAATCATTTTTACATATATTTAAATTTTCTTAAAAAAAAATATTCAAAAATTCTTTCCCTTGGCCGATCTCTTTGAACATCCATACGTGTATACGTGTCCTATGTTTACCTATTTAAGCAGTAGTATCAAATTTCACTTCGAATTTATTGTATTCTAATTTCCATTTTCGAGATATATCCTGTTCGCAGACGACAGACATTTTACAAGAAAGGAATTCTTTAAACATGTGTTTCTGCCAAAATATCAAATTTGAAAATTTTTTGGAAAACTACCTTTTTACTTTCCCTGCAATATATGATAATGTATAGGGAAAGTATTGGAATCATGCCAAAAATCGTAACTCGAGTTTTCGACGGATGAATCCACTCTAACACAAAACTAATGGACCAAATTTCATAAAGTTTAGTGGGTGAATCCCTTGTGGGTTATCCTGGTGCTGATTAGATTTTAGAACGATTCGGAAAATAAAATAGCCTGCCATTCTTTTGCGAAATGGCGCGCAAAAATCGTCAAAATCTAAAATAAAAAAACTACGTATGCTCAAATATATCAATTAAATGCTTGTTTTATACGTAATTTTAATAATTAAGACCAACCCGATTACGCTAGGACTAGCCGTTCTCGAGATATTTTAGTTTTTTTCGCATTCTCGTTACTCCACCTTTGAAAATAAGTCCAGTTACCAAATGAGAACAAAAATTGAATTACAAGTGCAAATTCAGTATAATTTTAAATAATTATATGTGTTATTTTGTGCAATTAAACTCTATAAGGAATTATTGAAGAAATAAAGAGAGCGTGAATACGAGTCGGCAGGGAAAGTCATGTGCTGCCCACATCAGATTTTTTTTCTATGCAGCAGTCTAAAAATGTAAAAATTTGAATCGGTGCATAGAATCGCATAAGAAGGAAATTTAAAGACTTGCCGTTAACACTTCTATCTGAACTCATTCAGTTATAAAACATTCTGAAAAATAAAGGAAATTCTTTAAATACGTCTTAACAAAAGATCATTCAGAGAACTTTTCGCCCGAATTCTCTTTAACGTGTTGGGTTATCTTAATAAGAACAATAAGGCTAATTATCGTCTGCTGCTGCCATTTCTTGATACAATTGTTGCATTTCTATTCAGAAATGGAAAACGTAACAGCTTTTTTGCCCCAGTGTGAACTCACACATATCGGAGTCTGGACTGTCTGAAAGGCACGAAGTTTTGGAGTTATTTATTCTTTTATTCTTTAAAGAAAATGAAGTGAAGTTTGTTGAAAAGGACGTTTTGGAAAACGGGATCAAAATTTAAAATTTTTCAAATATTCATAAAAACATGGTTGTGTTCGGTGAGACTTAATATTCGCGAAATACCAAATTAAAATTCCTTATTGTTTACTTCATACTCAATATTCTCTTAAATTGTTCGTTAAAGAAAAATTTAGTTCTTTCTTTTTGGAAATCCATAAACTTTTCAAGTTATGCTTTCCAAAATATAAAATTTCCTAAATATGAAAAAAAAATACGCCGCTTCAAGATAAATTTAAAATTAAAACATACATCTAACATACATTATATACTCTGAAAATTCCATAAAAAAATATTGAGAAGTTCCATAGTTACCTCGAGCAATCTCAAAAAGTCACATTCTCAGAAAAGCAAGCGACTTTAAATTTAAATTTTAACAAATTCCTCAATATGTGACCTAAGGCAGTTTGGGCTATAACTCCAGTCATTATAGGAATATTTTCATGCGGATTATTTTTAAATGTTCAAAGAAGTATATATATATATATATATGTATGTATATATATATATATGTATATATATGTATGTGTATATATATATATGTATGTATGTATACATATATATATACATATATATATATATATATATATATATATATATATATATATATATATATATATATATATATATATATAAGAGAATCAAAAAAGATCGAGAGGTGATATAAGTGCCAACAGGGAAATAACAAATGGCCAAGGAGGATTGTGACCCCTTGTTCCCGTTTATAGCCAGCTATTACTCCTGAGGAAACACTCACGTTACGTGCCTCTGGCCATATTTCCTTGGAGCGTCAAAGCTAAAGACGTATGCCAGAAGTGAATGCATGGACTGAGTGGAGAAAAAATATTTTGGATTGAGACAGGTTGAACGGGTTGAGACGGGTACGTTTAGTACTTTGTTATTTACAATATATATATATATATATATATATATATATATATATATATATATATATATATATATATATATATATATATATACATATATATACATATACATACATACACGGTGTCCAGTGCTATCGGTGCCCAATGGCTATTTCCTCAACCGTTAGTCACGGAGATACACTTCCAGTTACAAAGATGTTTTAAATTTTAAAATCTATTATCTTAGAAACAGTTTAAATCAATAAATGCATTTCTGAAAGAAATATGAAATATAAATTTTTATACAGTCCCCCGGTCCTACCAATTATATTTAGGAAAATCATCCTCATACAATTTTATGTAAAATAGAAAAAAAAATCATCCTTTTGCGACCAAAATTGGCCGACTTATAGCTGTTTAAAGTTGGAGCACTTTTTATGCTGAGAAATAGTTAATACGCGGTCCCTGATTGGTTGGTTGCCTGAAACGGGACATTTTTATGAATGGAAAAGCGACTTAAGTAATAAAGTTTAATGCTTCATAATTTCGTGAATTTTGGTCGTAAAAGGAAGATTTTTTTTATTTTGCATGAAATTGTATGAGCATAATTTTCCTAAATATAATTGGTAGGACCGGGGGACCGTATAAAAATTTATATTTCGTATTTCTTTCAGAAATGTATTAATTGATTTAAACTGTTTCTAAGATAATAGATTTTAAAGTTTAAAACATTTTTGCAATTGGAAGTATATCTCTGTGACTAACTGTTGAGGAAATAGCCATTGGGCACCGATAGCACTGGATACCCTGTATATATATATATATATATATATATATATATATATATATACACTCATATCCAAAAGTTAAGCATAATTCGTAAAATACGAAACATTCGGAGTTAATATGGATACAATGGTTCACAATCAGTTGTGCAGGATCGTGGGACGAAGGTAAATCATTGTGCATATGAAAAACAGTTCAGTCCCACGTTGACATGGGCAAAGCCCCGGAACACGTCGGAACAAGTATAAAACGGCCTCGAGCGGATGGCCAGTTGAGGCAAAATTTCGCAATTGCTGTAGTATGGAGCTTTGTTAACAATCAAAAAGGACGAAAGATGGCACAAAGATGCCAACTGGACATGTTTTTGTAGGGACGAATTATTGGAATGCTGGAATCCGGTCGATCTCAAACCGAAGCGTCTCGAATTCGGAATTTACCTCAGTGTGTGATCTCCAGACTGTGGTAGAGGTTCAAAACCACTGGAGATGTTACCCGACGACCAGTATCAGGCCAGCCAAGGGTAACAACCGCTCCGCAAGACCGATATTTGGTGATAACTGCGCGACGTCAGAGGAACCGTTCTGCCAGACAACTGGGTTCAACCCTGACAGCCGCCACAGGAGTCACTGTTTCGAGACACACTGTTTACAGGAGACTTAGATACGTTGGTCTCTATGCCAGACGACCAGCAGTATGCATCCCCCTGACGTCTGCACAGAAACGCGCGCGTGGAGTTTGGAACATTGGCAACATGGTTTGAAACAATGGTTTGGAACATTGGTTTGGAACAATGGAGTTTGGAACATTGGCAGTGGAGTGGACTATAGTGAGGCAATGTTATGTTCAGTGACGAGTCCAGATTTAACCTGCAAACTGATTCTAGTCGTACCACGATCTAGAGAAAACGGGGAACGCGTTTTCACCCTGGAAACATCACGGAAATATATCGTTTTCGACTTGGGGGGAGTCATGGTCTTGTTAGGCATCATGATGGACGGCCGCACAGACCTCCACATCTTTGGCACGGGGTCGGTTACAGGCAAAGATACAGAGATGAAGTCCTTGAGCCTACCGTTCGATTGTTTCGAGGTGATGTTGGTCCTAATTTCATATTCGTGGATTATAACGCGCCTCCTCACCATTCGCGCTTGGTCGACAACTTCCTTCAAACTAAAGATATCCAGCACATGCAGTGGCGTGCCAACTCCTGATCTGAATCCAATAGAGCATGTGTGGGATATGCTCGGGAGACATCTTGCAGCCCTCCGCTACACACCAAGCTCCGTTCCGGGATTTAAAACTGCTCTCGTTGAGGCTTGGAACTCTTTGAGCACACAACTCATCCAAACCCTCATCGAAAGTGTGGGAAATCGTCGTGCAGCAGGCGTGGCTATCCGAGGTTCCTGCACACCGTATTAAACTGCAGCATTACATTATTTTAATCATTCTGTTTCATTGAGGTTGACACTCGTGTTATGGCCCTTTTCTTTCAACCTTTTACTTTTTATAAAAAAGTCATTATTACCCTTGTTTTCTATTGTTTTCTTCTTCTATAACTCTATTACACCTGCATACCGCGTTTCCTTTTATTCCGATGTAGATTTCCTGGAATTTTCACATAAACAGCAACTATGCTTAACTTTTAGACATGAGTGTATATATATATATATGTGTGTGTGTATGTATATATACATATATGTAAGTTTATATATATATGTGTGTATATATATACATATATGTAAGTTTATATACATATATGTATGTATATATACATATATGTATGTTTATATATATATATATATGTCTGTGTGTATGTATATATGTATGTATATATATATATATATATATATATATATATATATATATATATATATATACTGTATGTATATATATGGGTGTATCGTGGATCGTCCGTAGAAGGAAGAACTGTGAGCATAGCATAGATATTTTATGCGAGCATGTCGTATTTCGTCATATTCGGTTTAGGTGAGATTCAGTTTAATTATGAGTGAGGGTCAAATTGCATTGTAGATTAGTATGTAACCAGTAGAATTTGTACTGTTAGCATTGTAAATAATTTGTACATAGAATTATATTTACATGTGTTTTTAGTTCCCAGCGAAGTTAATTGTTAATAAAGTTGTTTATTTGTTAAATGTCGTGATTCCTTCGTCGAACTGTAGTCATTAGGTTATTGGAAATTTAATTTAGAGCGAAGTAAATTATAATGGTTCATACAAGAGTCACGATCTTGGGTAGAAAATAGAATAGTACTTTATAAGCTACACTCCAGTTAATTTTAATTTTTAGAAGGGGAAGGTATTGAAAATCAAATATGGAGGGTAACGTGATAAATGTTTGTAAGAAGATTTGCATCCGTTGACCTGGTCTGTGAATGATGTTATTTGCAGTAGGAGCGCGATCCGCAAATTCTTTATTTAACAGAGAAATTTTCTTCAGCTTACGAAACAGCTGAGATTCATTATCCACACACAACTGAATGCATATTTATTTACAGTGTAAAATTATAATACCAATTGCATTTTTAGTCGCTGGCTGGAATGTGCAACGATATACAAGAATTAACAGCGGTTTAGCGTTCTTTGTTGGCGGAATTTAAAATCTCGCTACAAAAAAACGCACTTTTATTCAAAAAGAAAATATCCATATGACGAATATTTACTCTATTTAATCTACCTGGGCATAAATCTGCTCAACACCTGTCACGTGACACATGAATGTATTCCACTGATTGGAGAACGCGAAAGAGAATCATGCAGAAAGTTCTCTCTCCCACCCTCTACGTAGCCGACTGCTAGCGGCATTTCGAGGCAAGTTTATTCGAAAGGCAAAATTTATCGTCACCGTTTGGCCGAGATGAGAGTGGACCTGCTGAGCGAGGATGGGAGAATTTGCTCTTGCGCGTCAGCAGATTCCTGTTTCTATGTGTTTTTATTATACGAAGTATTTTTTGTCCTTTTGCTTGCCCTAAAATACATACATAGAGTACCTAATAAAGTCCTTAAACACCCTAATAGTTTTGTAAAGAACGATCCCTAAGTGGAAAAGTTATCAAGTGAGCCTACTCGATCAAATAAAAATATTTTAGCTCTCCCTAGCGAAGAATTTAAAAAATTGAAATAACAAACTTGGAAAGACGGCACTGATTTTGCACGCACGCACACACACACACGTGCGCGCACACACACACACACACACACTCATATATACAGACACACATATACACACACACACATATAAACACACAAACACGCACACACATATACACACACACATATATATATATAAACACACATATAAACACACATATAGACACACAAACACACACACACACACATATATATATATATACACACATATAAACACACAAACGAACACACACACACACAAAGAGAGACATATTATTTTATTATATACTAGAAATGTACCCGAGTTTTCCAGAGATTTAAGATGCAAACCTCTCATTAAAATCACACCGGTACTTTTAAAGAATTCTCGAAAGCAAAAGTACGCTTTAAAAATACGCCCGTTTATAACAACAAACACAACAAGTAAACCGCTGCGCCGATGGTGTCAAGATGGAAATTCTACGAGACTATTCCGAAGGACTATTATTGTAGACATACTACATCTTCACATAAAAATTATATATTTTTTAATTCATGAAAATTTTTCTGTTAAGAGTAAGACTTCCGTTCAAAAATTTAACTAAAAAACTAATTAGAATTTAAAAAAACTAATTAGAATTAAATTAAAAAACTAACTAAAAACTAATTAGAATTTTAGAAAATCACACCGAAGTACATCGTCCAGGGTTCTGAAGTACCTCTGTACCAAATTTCATGGCCGTACAATGCTTGAATGAATTTTCTGCTGCAATCGACACAAACAGGCACATAGACATCTTCCTTTATTATTATACAAGATTATTCTACTGCGACTAAACTAACTAAAATTATTTTACTTCCTAGTCTATTTTCTTATTATATTATTTTATGAAAATGAACGTGTTTAAGGAGACTTAACAGTAGCTAGTGTTTAAGTCTGTCAATGACAGGTAAACTGATACTTTTAAAAATTTAGTTACAGATTTTATTTAGTAACTTTTATTTTGTTGAATATATTGGCGCTTGTGTTGAAAATAGTCGTCTTCATCGGAAATTAGCTCAGTTTAGGTTCTGTCCTGTGGAAGAAACTATAAGTATGAAAAGATTCAACTTTCTGAGTCATCTGTGAGGCTTTAGGAGAGTCTGTAAATACTTTTATAACTACCCCTTTTCTCTGCTCTAGGGATGAAAAATCCAGCTTCGTTAGGTTCTGTTTCTTCTTTGGTCGAGATAAGTATGCAAATAATAGGTTTCTAAGTCACCGGTGAGGTTTCTAATGGTTCTAGACAGACTTTTATAACATCCCCTTTTTTGGCTTCCGGAGAAGAAAATCAACAAGAAAGATTAATCATGCATAATGCATTGATTAAGAAACACTTTCCAACTGAAATGCAATTTTATTTAAACATTTCTAAAATGCGATATATTCAGCGCTTATATTTTTTTAATTATCACAGAAATAAAATAATTTATTTTACTTGAAAACTTAAAACTTCATCGGAAAAAATAAACTTTATTCAAATGACGTTATCAAAATATAAATCGTCTAGCTCTCTATGTAAAAGAGGTAAATATTTTATTCATACACTTTTATTCCAGACTCCCGAGTTCAATAATTTGGCGTGAAAAAAATTCAGCAATTCTTAAACAACTCATCTTACAGTCATTTGTTTCCATTCTGCATCCATTGAAATTAGGCTTCGTTGTAGAAATAATTAAAGTTGGATGATCATTTTAGTTGAAAATAGTACGCTTGCGTTGGCACAAAATACAGATGCACAGAAAATACGCAAAAATAAAGCGGTTTTAGGACGAATGCAACATTAAATATAAATTTAAAAGAACTTTAAAAATCACGATTTTTACTTTGGGAAAAAAAGATGAATGCTTTATTTTCTTTTAAAGTGGGTCACATGATCTCTTCATATTATATGGGTGCATTATTATTTTAATTTTTATATATATTTTATATATATTTTATATATATCTTTTTATATATATTTTATGGAATAATTTGAATATTTCCTAAAATTTTCGAAGCAATTGGTGAATTTTAACTCCGTTTAAAAATACTTGAAATATAAGGTCCCATAGGGCTCAATGTATTCATTTTTTCAACACGGGTTCAATCCAAAACTAATTAGATGGTATTACCCATTTGCATTCTCATATGTCCCACATCCTGTCTCAACAACATACTAAAATTTCATTTTGATAAAATTATTTTTACGGTAGTTATCGTGCAAACGAACAGACAGACAGAATGTAAAACTGTTAAAAACCCAGCTTCATTAGGTTTCATTCTTTGGTCTATATAAACCTTCAAAGTCAGTTTTTAAGTCACCAGTGAAGTTTTGGGGTGGGTCTGGAAAGACTTTTATAACATCCTTTTTTCCTCCCCTTCCGGGGTGCACCCCGAATGTTCCATGGAACATCAAAAATCCAGCTTTGTTAGGTTTTAATCGTTGGTTAATATGATGCGCTTGCAAAGAATCAGTCTTCTAAGTCACCGGTGGGACTTTCAGTGAGTTTGGAAATACTTTTCGGGAACCTCCCATTTTCTCGGCCCCACCTCCAGAGGGAAACATGACAGACTTAACTGCGTCGAGTTCTGTCCCGTTGTCAATACTATTAGTGCGCAAAGATCCACTGTTCTGTCACTGGGGGACTTCTGGAAGGTTTGAAAACACAGAAACACATTAGATAAATATTATATAAACACACTTGGAGATGACGTGATAAGGAACATCTTGAGAAGTTCTTTCCTTATCCATAGATTTCTAAAAAAGTAGATGAAATCTTCCAATCTTTCACATTACTAGAAATCTAGGGGTAACATCTCATTTTTAACACTGTAGAACATAGTTGAAAAGTGTTTATGACTTTGTTCATTCTGTCTGTCTGTCTGTCCGATAGCATGATAACTGCCGTAAAAATGACTTTATCAAAATGAAATTTTAGTACGTTGTTCAAACGGTCTGTGGGACATATGGAAATGTAAATGGATAATATCACCCTATTAGTTTTGGATTGAACCCGGGTTGAAAACGTGAAATACACTGAATCCTATAGAACCTAATTTTTCGAACATTTTTTAAGCTAAGTTGAAATTCGCAAAAAGGTTTGAAATTTTTAAAATATTCAAATTATCCCGTAAAATATATAAAAAAAAATTCAGCAGAATATGTTCGGTGTTTTTTTAAATAAAAATTAAAATAATAATAACATTCTTATTATATAAAGAGATCACGTGACCCACTTCAAAATAAAATAGGGCGTCCACCTTTTTTTCCAGTGTCGAAATCGTGATTTTTAAAGTTATTTTACATTTATATTGAGTGTTGCATCCGTCCTAAAACTTCTTTATTTTTGCATATTTTCTGTGCATCTATATTCTGCGCCAGCGCAATTACAATATTTTTGAGTTTAAATGAACATCAAACTTTGATTATTTCTACAACGAAGTCTAATTTTAACATATGCAGAATGTAAACAAATCAAGCAAAGAATGTAAACAAATCAATATTTATCTCTGGAGTATGGAATATAGGTGATATGAATGAAATATGCATAGATTTCATAAAGAGGGAGACGATTTTATAGCATTGCCTTTTTCGATGAAGTTTTAAACATAGAGTTAGAAAGTACTTTTACCTCCATGGTTTTAAGTTTAAAAACTTGATAAAAATAAATTAAATAATTATTAAATATTTAGTAAAATAAATTTTTGTAGTTCTGCGATAATTAAAAAAATATCACCGCTAAATGTATCGCATTTTAGAGATGTTTAAATAAAATTGCATTTCAGTTGGAAAGTGTTTCACAATCAATGCTTTATACATGATTGAACTTTCTTGTTTAATTACTCCGTGGAAGTAGGGGTTCATCCAAAAAGCCCTTGCTGCTAACTTAGGCCCACCCAATAAACATCCCTAGACCGAAAAATGAACTTCTATTAACTATCTATTTTACTAGGATACCTATGATCCAATCATCCAAAAATATCCCCCCTGTGATCTGTTTTTAAATCTGATAGTTCAAAACAATAGAGATTAATTATCTTCTCCTTTCTGCAACGTATGTTCCATTTTCCCAATCCGAGAGGGTTCTTCTAAGTAGTGCCGAACCATTTCCCTTCGAATTAATTGCGATTAAAATTGTCGGAAGGGAAAATGGGATAAACGATCCCGAAAATTCTAATTTTATTCTTTAACTTCAACCGCAGCACAAAAGGACGAGAAGTCTGGAAATGGCAAGCCCGCGGGCATTTTGAGTTGTTAAGATAAAACGCTGATCTCCGCTGAAAATTGAGTTCCGAAGAGCGTTCGCTCCGGGCACTTTTCGGTAAAATTGCGATAATGAATTGTGACGTTTGCAGAAAATGCTCCCCCAAAACTCCGTTTTTGTCACGTGGCACTTCAACCGCCATTATCCGCTGCGCAGAATGGAAGGGTGATATTTTCGGTATAATTGTCCCCCCCCCCCCTTTTTGAAAATTTATTCCAGAACATCACCTTCCAAAGAGCAGTTTTAAAGAAAGTTCACAACCATTTTGTCCCAGAGCATTCTCGTTGTTATTTTAATGCGTGGCGAAGTTTCCGCAATTAGACTAAAATGTTGTTTGGATCTGTTTAAAAGCACCTTTTTTTGCAAAAAATGTTGTGCTCTGCATTAAGAGGTGCCGTGACGACGTATATCTTAATGCAGGATGTGACTTTTCGCAATAACGAATAAAGGAATTGCAACTTTAATTGCTGCACAAATAAAATGAAAAAAATGAAAAGACAGGTTTAATTTGTTTATCTCTATCTAATTATTTTTCTGTACACCATTTCTCGTCGTTATTTATTGTATTTTCTTTTTGTTTCTCATTTGTCATACTGGGTGGTATGACCACAACTATAATTTAACATTTTCGTCAATACGTGGTTCTCATTTGGTGAGTTGTAGTCTTGAATTATACGAATTGAAAAAGAAAAACCCTGTGTCTTTAAAACGATCGTCTGTTATTTTCTTTTATTGGTGGCAAAATATTTTCTATACTAATGATTTTACTAAAGATTTTTGTCCTTCTCAGCGTAAGACTAAGCTCTCATCTTTAATAAAGTAAAATTTTTCCGATGTAGAACATGCATATGAGCAATAAAACTCTCAACTCGCATTTGCAATGATCCTGATCGCTTAAAGTTTGTTAGTGATGGATGGGGCTAAAATAATTCCTACATCCTTACTTGTACAAAATAAACATTTGCAAACTTTTACAGAGAAAAATTCTAAATTTCTTGATTTAAATGAGTTTTTTTATCTCTGTTCATCTCATTGTCTGCTCTTTGCTAATGAATTGCAGCAGTTATTACGAAAACATGATCTAAGGGTGGTTAAGAAAAGCACACTTTTCTGCTTATGTGGGGTTTTCTATGAAACAAACATACATTTTTCCAAATCTGAAAACTTTCTATTTTCCTCAAAAAGACAACATTTTTCATGGCTCAGTCACAAAGGAAACTAATTTTACTGTCACAAATGCAACTGACTTCGTTTTATGACTTATATATATATATATATATATTATACCAGAAAAGTAGACAAGTAAAAGGAAGCATATATATATATATATATATATATATATATATATATATATATATATATATATATATATATATATATATATATATATATATATATATATATATATATATATATATATATATATATATATATAAATTCCCAAAAAGGACAAGTAACATTGTACTCGTAAATTTCTAGAAGACTGACAGGAGTAACGGCCGGGGGGAGTTGCGACCCCCAACACTCCGGTTAAAGCTTTTTTCCGCCATGGCAAACGCTCCCGGTAGCCGATACTCCCTACTCTATTCACTTCATGACTCTTATAAAACCGTAAAAATTACATACAAACATATACACTTTCAATAATATGTAAATCTTTACAGAGTTTACTATTCTACACTTTCAATAATATGTAAATCTTTACAGAGTTTACTATTCTACGCTAAATCAAACCAAAAAGCACACTATAAAATTTTTTAACAACTAATTTAAAATACTAATGTATGAAATTACTCTCTCTCTTCACTCGTGCCTATTTAATACTTTAAAACCAATATATTCATGACTAATTAAATCCAAGTCTGAGTGGTTATTTTAAAAAATGGATACAAGACCTATTAGCTACATTATCGCCATATAAATACTGACGTATGAAATTTCTTCACTCGTGGTTATTTAATCCTTTAAAAACTATATATTCAAAACTAATGTTTGAAACCCAAGTCAGAGTGGTTGTTTATTAAATTGGATACAAAACCTATTGGCAACATTTTCGCCATATAAATACTAATGTATGAAATTACTTCACTCGTGGTTATTTTAATACTTTAAAATCAATATATTCAAGACTAATGAAATCCAAGTCAGAGTGATTAATTTTAAAAAATGGATACAAGACCTATTGGCAACATTATCGCCATATAAATACTAATGTATGAAATTATTTCACTCGTGATTATTTAATACTTTAAAATCAATATATTCAAGACTAATGACATCCAAGTCAGAGAGGTTATTTTTAAATATTGGATACAAGACCTATTGACAATATTATCACCATATAAATATATAAATACATAAACACATAAATGCGCTATAGTCCAGACACTTCGCAATGCACCTTCCCATGGAACAACAGGTAACCTATTGATGTTATACCATTTTCACGTATAATATCCTTTACGCTAAAGTGAATATTAAAAGATCGTCCGATATTTCAGAAAACTCCTATAATCACGTAAATGCAGTCTGGATATCGCTTAATATATATATATATATATATACATATATATATATATATATATATATATATATATATATATATATATATATATATATATATATATATATCGCTTATATATATATATATATATATTTCCATATGGACTCAATCAATTGTTTAATCATCATAACATTGTTAAAAATTCCTTTAATTATCCTAATGAAGACCCTAAAATTTATAATTCCTTTAACAATCCTAAAAATAAATTAAAAAGAACTAAAAGAGCAAGTAAATATAATAAAAAATTACCCTCATTATCTGAACTAAAAAATGCCATCCTACAGCAACATGCAAATTTTAAAATTACTTTTGATTGGAAACAATGTAAAAACTGGATTTTCGCAATTAAAAAATAGCAATTAAATATGGTATATAACCTTTTTATAACTACTGCATTTGATAACATTCATTTTAAACATTTATTCTATGATTTGCTCATTAACAGAAGTAAAAATCTTAATGTTTATTTATATGTCACGGTCTTAAATTTTAATGACGAATCAAAACAATATACTAAAATAAACTAATATTGTACCTTGAATTTCACTAATTCTATCTTAAATAATCTGAAGATAAATGAATTTTAAAATGGATTTTCAATTACTTTCTAGTCAAACATGTAAATCCTAAAATTGCATATAAATATGATAAACCGCTAGAACGTTATGTTTTCGATTATAATCAAATTGCCAAATCAATAGATATAAATCAAAATTATGAATTGTATAAAAAGTCATACTGCCACTGTCATTTAGATAAATGCAAAGACTTCGTAGATAAACACCATGGGCATGTTATAACAGGAAATCTAAATATTATTAATTATGATGCACTGAGATCACTGATGTTACTTGGTACTAAGTACAGTATACATACTAAATTTAAACTTAAATTAATTTGTAAAGATTTATTCCTTGACTTAAATAAATTTATCTATAAAATCAGCGATAAATATCAAATCCCTGTAGAAGCCTTCAAACCCTGACGTGTCTTAATAGAGCAATACCTAAATCACCATATATATAATCAGAAATTTAATAAATCATATAAATTTAATTCAATTAAGAAGGATATTTAAGAAATTCAAAATAATTTTGTCATTACATATGTCGATAAGGCAAGTAGTAACTACTCAATCATTTGTAAATATTACTATATAAGTACCCTCCAGTCACACTTAATAATCAAATCTATAATTTACATAATACTAACCTTAAAATCTTATCCAATAGAATATCAGCCAAATATAAGCAAATCCATCTAAAAAATACTTGTAATAACATTCCATATATTGTTTTAGTACCCAAGTTTCAAGAATCCCCTGTTGCTTTTCGAACTATTACTAGTGGCCATAATTCTTACATTACTAATGCTGGAAAATTATTATTAAAAATATTACATGAAGTATCCTTGTCAGTTAAAATCTCTAATAATTGTCATATTGCGAAAACCAGTTTTGAATTAGTTAAATTAAAAGCTCTTACTAATATTCATAGTATTTATACTTATGACTAGCAGCATACCCGTCCTTCGTACGGAGTATATAATATAAAAAAACTTATAATTCGCAATCATGTGCAAATTCTGATAAAATATTAAATTTATTGCTCATAAAGAGAAGTTTAAGAATATCTGTTCTCACTATGCAAAATTATCTTCACGGGCAAATCTGAAGAATGAAATATCCTGGCCCCTTTTGTGAACAAATTCACACACAAAAAAAGAATTGAATCAATATATGCAACCACGTACTACTTGTATTGTCGCAAATTAGAAAATATGCCAGTGTGTTAGTAGAAGCTTAAACATATTGTAATATGAGTCTTAAAAATATTTACCAAAATAAAAAAGATGACGTAATAAATTGAAAGTATCAAAAATCCCCGTAATCTTAATACCAGAAGGTCGTAATTGATTCCAATATATACCAACATATATAAAAATTTAGCCAATATACCTGTACTACTTATATTCTCGTAGATTAGAAGATATACCTGTGCATTTGTAGAAGATTACTTGTACAACGTACTATATATGAGTTTCAACAATTTTCGTCATAATGAAACAATGGCCTAATAATTTGAAAATATCAATAATTCCTGAATCAACTGTCCCCGAAATATCAATAATAATGATGTTTAAACCTGAAGACCGTAATTGATATTATCCAGTCAAAAATGCAATGTCAATGAAATTTATTTTATATACACATTTTTATTAGATTTAATAAAAATCGTATGACACATAACACATTGGATCCGTTGCTAAGCGACATGATATCATCTGCTTCAAATAAATTGATGGAAATCATGTCGTCTGAATAATGTGATCTTCATGGAAAGTTTGGCGACATTTTCGTCTCCATGATATTTTTATGGATTTACAAATATTTTTATCAATTTAGTGATATTAAAAAAATTAGTTAAATGCGTTACTAAGTAGGATGGATGGACTGACCGACAAATGCTACAGAAACATCATTTCAGTACTCTATTCTAAAAAAACAAATTTAATTTCATTGATTTGGGTCATTTTTATCAATTTGGAGATATTTCCTCTAATTTGGTAAAGTTTAAGAAAAGTTACCAAGTTATTTAAAGATATTCCGCTAAATTCGTAGCTCTAAATTTACAGATCTGAAGAATAAAATATCCATATTCCGTCTGTATATATACTAAATGAAAACACTAAAATTGTATTAGAAGATACATACATCCGTTCTACTCTTTTTCTGCTTCAACAATCGACTAAATGAATTTATTGGGTAAACACAATATATGAGTTTATTAGCTAACCACAATATATAAGCTTTGAAACCTCTTTGCTAAAATAAATAAAAGTGTGATGTACGCAGTTCGCAATATATATTATTAAAAGAACAATCAAACCGTTCATTTATTATGAGTTTATTAGCTAAACACAATATATGAGCTTGAAACCTCTTTGCTAAAATAAATAAAAGTAATGTCCGCTGTCCGCAATATATATAATTAAAAGAACAATCAAACCGTTCATTTATAAAATATATTTTTACATCCATTTATTTATTATACAAAAAGAAAAAATAATAATAATCATTAACAAACACATTTAATTCCATTCCTTTGCCGTGCAACATGATATAAGATAGAATCTTCCTCATAAAATGCGAAATTAAATAACCATTTTAATTTCTTTATACTTCTAATCGTTGAGTAAAAGTTTGTGAAATACATGGAGGTAGATTTTTCCATTTAAATTCATGTTTCAAACAATTCATGCTTTCAGATAGTGACTATTTAATGCAAAAATCCTGCATCAAACTCAAAAATAAAGTTTTAATTCCCTTTGACGCTTTAAACAAACGATTTTTATCCTTTCCGTTTGGATAAACCACGGAGTCGGAGAGTAGAACTCCTATAAAAAAAGTTCCGTTTTTCATTAATATCTCGACAACCCCTGGTCTTAGAAACTTGAAACTTGGGCAAAATTTATGGGGGGCTATTTCAAGGCCACCCACAAAATTTCATTAAATTCGGTTCAGCCGTTCTCTCGTGATGATGAGACAAACGAAAGTTTCGTTTTTTACTAATATCTCGAGAACCACTGGTCGTAGAAATTCCAACCATAGACTAAATTTTAAGTGGGGCTATTTCTAGGCTACCCACAAAATTTCATCAAATTCGGTTCAGCCGTTCTCCCGTGATGATGGGACAAACAGACAGACAGACAGACAGACAGACAGACAGACAGATTTTCAATTTTATTTATATAGATTTTAAAGATTGTTTAATAATATTGATATTGATGATCTATATAGAATTGTTTTAGGAATTTTTGCAAAATATAATATCAACCTAAAAATATTCAAATTTTCTTTTTAAAAAATTACTTAATTTCACACTTTATGAGAATTATATTCAACATGGTAGTACATTTTTTAAACAACAGTTTGGTATCCCACAAGAGGGGTATGTCTCATCATTGTTGGCTAATCTGTATTTATTCTTCCATGAAAATAACCATAATCCAAGCTTGCATAATACGCACTTGTTTAAATATTTAGATGACTTATTATGTGTATTCCTTAATAATATCCCTATAGTACTTAACATTTATCCTAATAATTGACAGTTAAATGCAAGTAATAATGACTCTAATGTTGCAAACTTTTTAGATTTAAATTTAAATTTACAAAATTGTAATATGGTTATAAACTTGTATGATAACAGACAGGGTTTTAAATTTAATACATCAAAAATTCAACATTTTGACTCTTGTTTGCATATATCTGTTTTTAGACATATTATAATGAACCAGGCTCTTAGAATCAATAAAATTTGTGATGAAAATTATGAATTAGCACATTTTATAGAATTATTGAGTACAGTGACTAATAATGCATATCCATCCTCCCAAGTCCGTTATTAAAATTATCAACTCAGTGCATCAACTTCCACTCGATAATATCCAAGAAAACTTTCCCAGTTATAGTGGCTAACATAATATATATATATATATATATATATATATATATATATATATAATTATTTAATTATATAAATAAATAAAAATGGAAAATAATAAAATAATTAAAAAAATAGAAAAATCAAAAAATCGGAAAATAAGATAACTTTTGCCAGTTTTGAAACTACGATTTGAGCGCCCTTATAATGGTGTATAGTTGCATTCTTGTTCATCCAGTTTTTCTATGAATTACTTGTTTAGTAAGAATTTTCATCTTTGCTTCATGCTCATATTCTGAATTGCTTATACGGGTTGTTCATATTCTAATTGCTTTTCCGGTCTCCTGTTCTGACTCACTGGACGGATCTGGGAGTATTACTGTGAACGTTCGTACTGTCTCTCTGGTTATATTTCGACTTGTTCATTCCGGTGCTTCTAGATAATTTAAGCTGTTGAGGTTGATCGTGTATACACGTGGTGAAAGAAGAGGGTTCGTGCCACATGCTAATACAAATTTTCTTAATGTTTCCTATCTTCATTTTTTTCAATTTTTGATGCCTGTAGTCTGAGTTTCAGTATTTATAGTAATGTACTATTGCTCAATCTGAAATAGGCATTTGTTTGGGTTAATTAGAATTACATACTCAGACCTGAAGAGGAATTTAATTCTGGTTAATCTTCGAATTTGAGCCGGTGTTGTTCTTTTCTTTTATCGGCATTATGGCCGTGATTTTGCTTCTATGGTGATGTTAATATTACTTGAATTTTTTTATTATTACATGTTTCTAATATATATATATATATATATATATATATATATATATATATATATATATATATATATATATATATATATATATATATATATATATATATATATATATATATATATATATTATAAATACCGTAGCAAACCTAAAAAATTAAGGACACTTTGCAAATATGCAAATGTAAAAAATGAGTAAATAGGAATGACAATGCAAAATTCATTTAATTTATTGCTCAAATGCAGCTAATAAATAAAATGATTTCAATAATAAAAAGGCATGAAGGTCCAATGAAAGAAAAGTGAGAAGCTGTAACTCGAAAAACCTAACTTTCTCACAGGCTTACAAAATAAAAGTATAAAACAGCAAATCTTCAAGCAAATGGAAAAAAATACAAATTTCGAATCATCAAGTCTAAGAAAAGTATCATAAAACAAAGGTATGGAATCGTAAAAAGAAAAACAGACGAAATCCAAGCACAAACGCTATACACGTGGATATGGCTCTAGGCCTAAATTAGGATATGTTCACTTCTTCGAAACTCGTTTTCAAACCCAAGTGTCTTGTAGAAGCAAACACAAAACTGTATGTTTCTGAAGAAATAGATGGATTATATCTATAAACTATTTCTACTTAGACTACATACATAAAGAAGATATAAAAAATGGAAATATGTATACCGGTTATAGATTATACGTTATACAGATATGTTGATGATCTAATTTGCTTAGTATATACTGAAAATTGTGTTATTAATATAGATTTCTATCCTGATAATTTGTAATTAATTCCTAATGAAGCTACTATTAGTAAAAATATTAATTTTTTAGATTTAAATCTTTTTATTGAACCTTCTAATAAAATTGTTACTAATTTATATGATAAAAAAGACTCTTTAAATTTTAACATTAATAACATTTTACCATTTAATTCCTGCAACTCGTTTCTATTGTTTAGAAATATTATTCTTAATCAGCTTTTTAGAATATATAGATTATCTGATAAAAAATTTCATGCTTTACATATTGATAATCTAAAAATTACCAGCAGTTTATATAAATATCCCTCTTATTTTGTAAATGGTATAGTTAAAAAATTTAGATTAGCTGGATTTTCATGAATTATTTTTATGGTGTTTTTTATATATTAGCCTGACATCTCCCTTCTCGTGTTTTAATTATATTTTATTTTTACATCCACTTACACATTAGCCTTTCTATTATTGCCCCTCTTGATTTTATATTATCTCTTTTACACGTCTTTTCGCATTACTGTTATTTATTTCTTACGAAGGGCAACAGTAGTTCATATCTTATTCCTTGGTGTTTGGCAACACTTGTCACTTCTTTCTGTGTTCCCGTTCTCAATAAGTTAGTGTATTTTTTCAGTCAGATTCCCAGTATACATTTTTCCATTTTTTATTTCTTCTTTATGTATGTAGTCCAAGTAGAAATAGTTTATAGATATAATCTATCTATTTCTTCAGAAACAAACATTTTTGTGTTTGCTTCTACAAGACACTTGGGCTTGAAAACGAGTTTTGAAGAAGTGAACATATCCTGATTTAGGCCTAGAGCCTTATCCACGTGTATAGCGTTTCTGCTTGAATTTCGTCTGTTTTTCTTTTTACGATTCCATACCTTTGTTTTTTGATACTTTTCTTAGACTTGATGATTCGAAATTTGTATTTTTTCCATTTGCTTGAAGATTTGCTGTTTTATACTTTTATTTTGTAAGCCTGTTAGAAAGTTAAGTTTTTCGAGTTACAGCTTCTCACTTTTCTTTCATTGGACCTTCATACCTTTTTATTATATATATATATATATATATATATATATATATATATATATATATATATATATATATATATATATATATGTATATATATATATATATATGTGTATATATATATATATATATGTATATATATATATATATATATGTATATATATATATATATATATATATATGTATATATATATATATATGTATATATATATATATATATGTATATATATATATATATATATATATATATATATATATATATATATATAGTTTGTGACTTTATAATGTTACGGTTACCTAAAATGTCTACATGGCATACCGCATCATGCCTGATCCTAAGGCACTTCAACATTTACCGGGAAACGTTGTTTTCATTTAAAGGTTCTGTTTGCTTGACATTGGCGACAAATTTTGTAACAATGACTACAAATCTAGCAATATATCGCCAAATTGGCGACATTCGGGAAATTTTGAAAACTGCTCGAATTTTGTAGATTGGTTAACATTTTCTTAAGTAATGTCGATTTTTCTAAAAATTTCCACAGAGCCCCCCAGTCGTCATCAGTTAGAGGTTGTTGGCGTATACGAGTTAAAGTGAATTGTGAATACGACACTGTTTTGAGAATAAGTTCAGCATTTAATTGCTATTTTATTGAGCTTGACGATTGACCTTGCAAGATAGCTAGATATTTATGAGCTGTATATTGTGCCTGTTTACGCTTAATAATACTTTTAATAAAGTGTATGTTATCTGGAAATTTGGACTCATACACATATGATACGACGACCAGCGAGCATAAACAACTTTAAAGCAACGGTTTTGTAATTTTTCAGGTAACATTTTAAATTATCTATTAATTAATCTTTACAGAAAAAAGTCACATAATACTAAAAAGTATGACTCATTTTCCACGAATAAAATGACATTCTCCTAAATTTAAACAATATCAAGACAAGGAAACACACTATAATAATGACTACCATTAAACTTAAGTAGTTTGTGAAGTAGACTTATTCACAGCAACAATATGGCGAAGCATCCGTTTGCGTATTTGTGAGGTTTAGAAAGAATAAATCTGATTTTCCTTCAAAAATCACGTTACAGGAGAATCTCAATTAAACAAAAGCCATTGATAATTTCCTAGCGAATTTTTAGCATATTGTGATTAAGAAATTTTTAAGTTTTTATTTTTATAATATTTGTAAATAATTAACATACAAAATTGTTTGCATTTTTATTTAAAATTATTTTATTTTATTCACCAATAAATGAAATTTCTTGAAATAAAACTTATAAAAATGCGAATTCCAATATAAATTTCACTTGTAATACCAAATTTTTTACCAAATTTTCAGCCTCCCCAGTCAAAAAGCTTACGCTACGCTACTGGTATTTACCCATTACCCTGTTATGGACAAGCACACTGTTTCACTGTTAGAAGCTTACAGTTCTGCTTACAGGGGTTAAAATAATGCCGTGCTGGTTAGAAATAAATATATTTTGAAACCTTAGACTCAAAATATTCCAAAGCTTTTGTATAAGGTCGAGACAGTCCAGTGGTTAAGGTGCTGGGATCACCCAGACTCTAGTTCTATCCTCACAGACCAAAACTATATCCGCGTCTATCTGGAGTACATATGGACACTTTAAATCTGTAGGTCCAAAAGCACATCCGATAGGTTATATATTAGGGGAAGGATAGTGTCCATAGTTGCCTTTATTGGATTCAGGCCTGTAGTGGGTGGTGCTGTTCTAAGCGTCCAAACGGTTACTTTAATCAGGTAAGTCGGGTCTTCAGGGTAAGGAAAGAAAATTCTTGTGTGAAACAATTATTGTATTCTAGCGATTTCATCTCCTACCTCTTGCTGACGAGCACCCTAAACCGTGAAATCCTAGTCCAAGTGTGGTAAAGGGGGAACCAAATGAGCACTTTCTTGTTGGTGCACAAATGAAATCTTAAAGATTGCTTCTGGGTACAAAATTCTATGATTCAGAAATGAAATAATAATTTTGCTTTTATAGCATTATATATAAGCATTCTGTTTGCATAAAATCTTATGTTATACTATAGGTATCTCATATAACAGTTTGCTTGTAAAATTCCAACCGTTACGATTTTTGTCGTAATTCAAAACAATAATACATATATTGCGAACATTGAGAAATAATTCATGAGTCAATATTGAGACATTATTCTGGGCCAGACCTGGTGTATGTGTGTTACCTGGAAAGAATGTGTTTCGCAGTATTTTTGAAAAGATGGTGTTAATCATGGAAAAGTTTTCCATGTTTTCATATTAATGTCGAGTGAACGTGACATATCAGTGATTTGTTCACCCAATGAACTAATTGATCCAATCACTAATATGTCACGTTCACATGAGGTGCCTGCGTTGCGATTCTCTTTCTTAATTTGCGGAGCCCCCTGGCGAATTTTCTCGAACTTGACAAACCACATAACAGTCCAATTTTCCTTAGACAGCACATTCTATAGTTCGAGGCAACTTTTGCCTCTGTATGCGAATGATCTCTTACTTTTCGACTCCCTTTCGCCCATCTAAAAGTAAACCAATAAAACAATCATTGTATTTTAATTATATTTATTCACTAAAAATTTCTTTTTCATAAATGAAGAATATTTGACTGTAAAGGAATACGATTACCTTCCTCCTCTAATCGAAATTTTGATATAATTAAGTCCTAGGAACCTCATTTAAGTAAACAAACTATAAATAATTAAGATATAATAGATTAAAGTGGATAGAATAAAGTGGATAGATAAAGGGGGATAGATGAAAGTGGGAAATTGGTTGTGCTCGCAACCTGATTTTAACTGTTACAAACTAAAACAAATTTTAGATTCATAGGAGAAATAATCTGGATGAAGATCAATCTTCCAATTACCAATTTTAAAAATAAAAAACTTTGCCAAATTTCTCCCAAATCGCTCTATTATTTCAAGAGAATAGGAGAGTAAGAGAATATGATGTCGATTCTGATAATTGTAACAGCAAAAACAAGAGAAATCAATCATGCATAAAGCATTGATTATGAAACACTTTCTAAATCAAATGCAATTTTATTTAAACATCTCTAAAATGCGATGCATTCAGCACTGATATTTTTTAAATTATCACAGTACTACAATAATTTATTATACTCGGAAACTACATCAAAAAAGGCAATGCTATAAATAGTCTGCTTCTCTATGTAAAATCAATTAATATTTCATTCATATCAGTTATATTCCAGACTCCAGAGTTATATAATTTTGCGTGAAAAGAAATTCAACAATTCTTATACAACTCATCTTACAATCGCTTTATTTGTTTACATTATGCATGCTGTAGAAATTAGGCTTCGTAGTAGGAATACTAAAAGTTGAGTGCTTATTTAAAATAAAAAATATTGTAATTGCGTTGACACATAATTTAGATACACAGATAATATGCAAAAATAAAGCGCTTACCATATTTTATTTTGAAACGAGTCACGTGATCTCCTCATATAATATGGGTGTCATTATTATTTCAATTTTTATTTAAAAAACTACCTAACACATTTTACTGATTTTTTTCACACATTTTACATGATAAATTGAATATTTCCTAAAATTTTCGAAGCAATTCGTGAATTTTAACTCCACCTAAAAAATATTTGAAAAATTAGGTCCCATAGGGTTCAATGTATTTCATTTTTTCAACCCAGGTTGAATCCGAAACTAATCGCCTGATATTATTCACTTTTATTCCCATATGTTCCACAGACTATCTCAACTATATACTAAAATTTCATTTTAATAAAGTCATTTTTACGGCAAACGAATGGCAGTTATCGTGCAAACGAACGAACGGACAGACAGAAAGACAGACAGGTAGACTGATCAAAGTCATAAACACTTTACAACCATGTCGAAAAGTGTTAACAAATACCATTTGTTAATCATTTAAAAGAGTGGTTCGCAACGGGGGTGTTTCTAGGTGGCCACAAACAAAAAATAACACTGTTAATTGTTATAGATTGATATGTAATGTGAGTAACACTGTTAATTGTTATAGATTGATATGAAATATTACTCGTTTCATATATTTCGAATAAAAAATATTGATGTGCGTTGTATGTGACAATAGTACAGCTGAATACAAGAAATCCGAACACCCTCTCATTAATCCAGCTCCTTGGACGTACAGTTAAATCAAAAGTATCACTAGACTCTGAATAATGTCTACTCTAAATAAATGTGCTCTTAATTGCATAAGGAGTTGTCTTCGTGTTTAGTTACTCATTATTTCCAAACTGTCATCATAAGATTTTTTATGTCAACAATATTCTAAATATACATTTGTGTGAAATTCCGCCCATAAATAAGGGAGATATATGAATAAAACCATTCAGGGTCCGTCTTCATATTTAAGGCAGCAAAATTAAAGCCATGCATACTCTGCAGTTATACTCTTTCTTCTTGATATGGCACATTATTATCACTAGGTTTGTGGGGTCCGGAACTTTAGGCGCAGAGTAAATATCAGTTCTAAGCATCAATATGTTAATATTAAATGATATTTTTTGAAGTTACAACGTTAGTGCCCGTGGGACCACTAATAAATTTCCCTCGCAAACTTGGGTGAAAATTATGGATATTTTAAATCACCCCAAATTTTGTTTTCAATTTCTACTTACATTGAATAAATAATAAATTAAAAATTTTATCATATTTTTTTTACTATTAGCTTTTATTTGTATAGCACCTGAATAGCGTATTGAATAAAAACATTAAACGACGTTAACACATTTCATTTTTATCGTTTCTTGTATAATTTGTTTTAACTTATTAACTAAACGACAAAACTTATAATACTTACAAGTATATACAAAGAAGCTCACTATTATTTAACTTGATACAACTTACTGTATACATGAAACATAACAACTCAATAAGACGTAAGGTGACCGTTCTGTCAATAACTTCTTGAATATTTTGAGGGATAGAATCTACAGTGGTATATGAATGTTTAATATGAGGTAATAAACCCGAATGTTACATCCTATATTTAGTGCTCTGATACTTCAAAAAATAAAAATAAATAAAACATACCACGAAAGATAGTTGAATACAAAATATGAGCTTTCTAACTGCTCCTTTGGTTCTCGAGTTATCCCCCCCCCCCCCGAAAAAAAAACTCGTAAATTCTTATGGCGGGTCCAGAGTAGGCTAGTCTGATAAAGTTCAAAATCCAAATAATTTAAATATACAACAAAATACAATGATATGCCAAATTTGGATTTTCCATTTGCTCTACTCGAATTATTCCCCCAAAACGCTTTCCATTACTTAAGCGGGTCCAAGACTGGCTAGACCGATTAAGGTTCAAAATCCAAAAAACTAAAATATACTACGACATACCCATGCTAGATTCCATGCTACTAAGATTAATGGGACCTGATTAGTCAGGACCTCAAAGATTTGAATCACCCTGACAATCACTAATTCAAATTAAATAATTGGTTGTATAAAGTACTATTCCACTTCAACCCAAGATCATAATTTTTTTATGAACCATTACCATTTACTTCACTCTAAATTCAACTTCCAATAACCTAATGACTAGAGTTCGACTGAGGAATCACGACATTTAACAAATAAACATTTTTATTGACAGCTAGCTTCGCTGGAAACTCAAAACACACACACATATATTACTCTGGACGAGTCGGACGGTCTGGGTCTTCAACACACATATATTACAAATCTATATACAAATTATTTACAACGCTAGCATTAAAAATTGTACCCGAGACATACTAATCTACAATGAAGTTCAGCCCTAACTTATTACTAAACTGACCTTCAATCTGGATCTATGATGATCAAACTACGACACAATATACACTGGCGGAAAATAAAATCCCAACACCACGAAGAAATTAGTTTAGAGGAATGAAATTTAGGCAAAGCAATTGTGTAGGTAACTTATTTATTTGATTAAAGTTTCAAGGTCACAGGTTAAAGTATGCGCGAGAAGAGCCATTTCAAATATGAAATGGTGGTACATTAATAACCACTGTAGTCGCCACGATTTTGAATGCAAGTATGCAAACGGGCATGCATTGTGTCGTACAGGTGCCGTATGTCAGTTTGTGGAATGAAGTTCCATGCCTGTTGCACTTGGTCAGTCAAATCAGAAACGGTTAATGCTGGTTGTGGATGACGCTGGATTTGTCTTCCAATAATGTCCCATACGTGCTCGATAGGAGAAAGATCTGATGATCTCGCAGGCCAAGGCAACATGTCGACACTCTGTAGAGCACGTTGGGTGACAGTAGCGGTATGAGGACGAGCGTTATCCTGTTAGAAAACACCATCTTGAATACTGCTCATGAATGGTAGCACAACCGGTTCAATCACCAGTCTGATGTACAAATTTGCTGTCAAGGTGCTTGGGATAACGACGATGTGCTCCTGCTGTCATAGGAAATGGCTCCTCAGACCATAACTCCTGGGGCAGGTCCAGTGTGTCTATGCCGCAGATAGCTTGGTTCCAAGCGCTCACCTGGCCTCCTCCTTACCAACATACGACCACCACTGGCACCAAGATAGAAACGGCTTTCATCTGGAAATACAACAGATCTCCACTCCGCCCTCCAATGAGCTCTAGCTTGATACCACTGACGTTACAGATGACAGTGATTCGGAGTCAGTAGTATGAACGCTACAGGCCGTCAGGCTCGGAGCTGTCCCTCAAGTAATCGATTTCTTACAGTTCGCTGTGTCACTCTGGGGCCAACAGAAGTTCTAATTGCTGCTGCAGGTGCAGTACGATCCGCTACAGCCATGCGGCGAATACGGCGGTCTTCTCTCTCAGTAGTAACCCGTGTGCAGCCGGACCCCGACCTTCTTGAGGCAGTGCCTTCCCGTGACCACTCCTGCCAACAATCATGCACAGTGGATAGATACATCCCTGCCAAGTCTTTCTACAATCTCGCGGAAAGAAAATCCACCTTCTCGTAACCCTATTATACGGCCTCGTTCAAACTCACTAAGCTGCTGATACTGCCTTCTTAGTCTCCTTAAAGGCATTCTTGACTCAAACCTAGTTCACAGCGTCCAATCTGGAAGATAAATAACACTCACGAAGTTTATTACATCGTGTATTTAAAGCAACCGTGATTTGCATGACCATAGTGGCGCTACTAGCGCCACTCTTATTTGTCTAGCGCGAAATTTGAATAGCCGTCATCTTTCATATGCAAAAACGCGCCTCCCAAAGTTCGTTTATCTAGCACAACTCCTTCTTGGTGTTGGGATTTTATTTTCCGCCAGTGTATATATTCACAAGATTGCAGGCTATAACACTCGATGGACAATCAGAACACACATGCGCGCGCGCGAACTCGGCAGGATGACAGAAACGTCATTTTAAAGTCTGCCCTTTTTAGATCTGGTCAATCGTGAGTATGCAATTCTTCGGAATAAAAGTTGAGAAGTTTGGGACATAAATTGAAATCAGGAAAAAGTAGATTTAGAATAGAATGATAATAAATAATGTAATCCTTACAGTTGTAAGAAGAGAAAAATGTGTAAAAACGTATTCTTCCCCAAAAACTGACAACTCATAAAAATCTCTCAAATCTAATTGTGTTAAAATATTTTGACAACCAAAGCGTGCAATCCGTCCACATTGAAGACGAAATAAAACATGAAACCGAAAATCCACGCGATGGCAAAAGACACACATATAAAAAAAAATTATTTTCATTGAGATTAATTATCCTATCGGATGAAACGGTGCTTGAAAAAGAAAACCTCACACTCATTGATTCGTGATTACTGTAATTTAATAACCATCGCCAGCAAGGTAATTAAAAATTTCTGAGGCAGTGCAAGAGAAAAACATTTGATTTCCCGCGCAAAAACACTCCGAATTTTAATTAAATTCCGGATGCCTTAACTTGCCGGTTAGCATTCGTTGCTGCAGAAGTCGTGAGTGAGACGGTAAGGGAATTATTTTTAGAAGATTTCATGTTGTATGCTCGAAAGAGGGAAGGGGGTCGTCCCTCCCCCTCTCCCTTTAAATCCGAATTATTGACTCGGCAAACTTCGAATTCCACCCAATGAATACTTAATTACATAGATTCCTATACTCCGATTTCTGCCGCTATGCGTCGAGAAAAGTGCGTGTGAAATATCGTAAATAGGTGTGTTTCGTGTAAAAGTTGTAAGAACATTTAAGAGGACAGACGCATCATTCTATAAATGATCAACATATCGATTTATTATTATTATTATTATTATCTCAAATTATAACTGTAACATTTTTAAATATGTTATTTTAAGCTTTACCTTCATTATTTAAGATGTTATTAAAGTTTCTCTGCATGATAGCATAAATGAAACTGCTCACATATGAAAACTTTAAATTGGGGGGGGGGGGGGGGGGGTCTGCATTTTCATTTTTGTCGCCTTTCATGTTATAAAAATTCTAAGGATTTCATTTTCTAATTTAGAAGTTTTTATTTATTTATTTTATTTTATTTTATTTTATTTTGTGTTTTTTTTTACCATGTATTAATTAAAACTGCGCATAGAATTAAGATTAAAATTTATAGTTCATTTAAAAAAAAATTGAACTAATAACTCTTTAGATTTCCTTGTTGTTACACTATACATAACGGTTCATGCGGAGTACGATCACGTTAAACATGTGGGTCCGAAAGTCCTTCCGAAAGGTTGGTGGTAGGAGAAGGATGCCCCCCCGGTCCCCGTGGATGCCTCCCCCACTGGGTTCCGCTCTAAATTGGGTGGCACTTCCCGGCCGTTGAAACAGTTACCTTACACCTTTCTGGTAGGTCGGACGGTCTGGGTTTCAACAACAACAACTATACGTGACGGTAATAAATGTATATTAAATCTATTATTAGAAACATCTGAAAATTCATGTATTTGTGTAATATATTTCCAGGAATATAAAAAAATTAGAGCGAGAAATATTAACATTTCAAAAAGTAATAGGAATATAAAAAATGATTTTTTACTTGCAATTTTAACTAAATACAGTAAACTCCCTTTAATACGGCATCTAATGGTTCAGCACTATGGTTAATCCGGCATATATCATGAACAGCAGTCTGGTCTGTACGTCTGTATTCGGAAATGCTCATGAGTTCCTACCATTATGCAAATTTCGGTTCATTGAAGTTTACCTTATAATTTTTGAACTAATTGAAATGTATTTCACATATTGTATAGCAAATATATTGAATCTACTGTATATCGAGTCTATTCTTTGCACGTATTGTCAGTCTGCGTAACGTTCTAAACAAATAAATATCAAAACTATTGTCCATTATTTTGTTTTTAACACTTTACAACATAGTTGAAAAGTGTTTAAGACTTTGTTCATTCTGTCTGTCTGTTTGTCTGTCCGTTAGCACGATAACTGCCGTAAAAATGACTTTATCAAAATGAAATTTCAGTACGTTGTTCAGACGGTCTGTGGGACCTATGGGAATATAAATCAATAATATCACCCAATTAGTTTTGGACTGAACCTGGGTTGAAAAAATGAAATACATTGAACCCTATGATACATAATTTTTCAAACATTTTTTAAGCAAATTTAAAATTCACGATTTGCTTCGAAAGTCTTAGGAAATATTCAAATTATCTCATAAAATATATAAAAAAAAAATGTCAGCAAAATATATTCAGTAGTTTTTTAAATAAAAATTAAAATAATAATTACACCCTTTATATGAAGAGATCACGTGACCCACTTCAAATTAATATATGGCATCCATCTTGTGCCGAAATCGTGATATTTAAAGTTCTTTTTAATGCATATTTAGTGTTGCATCCTTTCTAAAACCGCTTTATTTTTTCTTAAATTCTGTGCCTCTACATACTGAAACAACGCAATTACAATATATTTGAGTTTAAATGACCATCAAACTTTGCTTATTTCTACAAGGAAGCTTAATTTTCCCTTATGGAGAATGTAAACACCAAATGATGTAGAATTAGATGTATAAGAATTACTGCATTTCTTTAACGCAAAATTATTTAGCTCATGGAGTCTGCAATATAGCTGATATGAATGATCGTTCATTAATTTTACACAGAGACGCAAACTATTTTTTTGATGAAGTTTTAAGCATTGGTCCATCCATGGTTTTAAGTCTTTAGATAAAATAAATTATTATATTATTGTGATGAATGAAAGGAATGGAAAAAGTTTATGAATGAAATGCTACTTTTATAGAGAGACGATTTATATTTCGATGACATCATTTGAATAAAGTTCATTTGTTTTCGATGAAGTTTTCAAATATAATAAATTATTGTAGTATTATGATAATTTTAAAAATATTACCTAGTAATGTATCGCATTTTAGAGAGGTTTAAACCAGGCAATTTATATTTCAATGCCGTCATTTGAATGAAGTTTACTTTTTTCGAAGAAGTTTGAAGTTTTCAAATATAATAAAGTGTAGTATTGTGATTATTTTAAAAATATTACCGAGCAATGCATCGCATTTTAGAGATGTTTAAATAAAATTGCATTGAAGTTGGAAAGTGTTTCATAATCAATGTTTTATGCATGATTGATTTTTCTTGTTAATTATTTTCCCCATTTTTTACCCCATTTTAGCTTTACATCTGAAATCCGGCAAATTTTGGAAACCGGCGCAGTTGAACTCCCAAACGTGTCGGATTATAGGAAGTTTACTGCATGTAATTGATTTTTTTTTTCAATTTTTGTGTATAATTTAATGTAAAATATAATACCCACAACTTTCACGATAATTCTTAAAATACAAAAAATGTTGAAAGGGTAACGTGTCCCCTTAAACGATATGACATTAAATGAAAATGCAATTTACTATATAGCGAAGCATTCATCGGTATTTAGTGGGTCTGTACGTTGATAAAATAAGTCTTTATTTATAACTAATAATATTTTAAAATGTTGAAAATGCGATATAGCGATATCTCCTCGCAATGTGTTTTTATTTTGCTTAGCAATGAAAGGGGTGGCATTATTTACGTTTCTGCCAGCAACAAACCACAGAGAAGTTGGAAATAGGCTCAATCCATTAAATCTTTGCCGGTACAGAACAAAAAAAATTCACTCCAGAAGTGCATAAAAAATTCAATACCTCATTAACTAAATCGAAATGTAAAAACATAAAGGGTTGATTATGAAACTCTTTCCAACTGCAATGCAATTTTATTTAAACACCTCTAAAAAGCTATACAGTCAGCGGTGATATTTTTCAAATTATCACAGTACTACGATAATTTATTTTACTTAAAATCTTAAACCATGGAGGTAAAAGCACTTTCTAACTCCATGCTTATAACTTCATCGAAAAAGTCAATGGTATAAAATCGTCTGCTTTTCTATATAAAATCAATGAATATTTCATTCGTATCACCTATACCAGAATCCAGAGGCAAATAATTTTATGTTAAAGAAATTCAGCAATTCTTATACAACTCATCTTACAGCTTCATTTGTTTACATTCTGCATACGATGAAATTAAGCTTTATTGTAGAAATAATCAAAGTTGGGTGATCATTTAAACTCAAAAATATAGTAATTGCGTTTGCGCAGAATATAGATGCACAGAAAATACGCAAAAATAAAGCGGCTTTAGGACGGTTGCAACACTCAATATACATTTAAAAGAGCTTTAAAAATCACGATTTTGACACTGGGAAAAGAGATGAATGTGAAATTTTATTTTGAAGTGGGTCACGTGATCTCTTCATATAATATGGGTTGAAGACCCAGACCGTCCGACTCGTCCAGAGGACTAAGAGCAACTATCATATAATATGGGTGTCATTATTATTTTAATTTTTATTTAGAAAATTACCGAATATATTTCACTCAAATGTTTTTAGATTTTTATTGGAAAATTTGAATATTTCCTAAAATTTTCAAATCAATTTGGGAATTTTTACTTTCTTGTGATGTTATTCATTTATATTCCCATATGTCCCACAGACCGTCTGAATAACATGCTTCAATTTCATTTTGATAAAGTCATTTTTACAGCAGTTATCGTGCGAACAGACAGACATCAGACAGAATGAACAAAGTCATAAACACTTTTCAACTATGTTGGACAGTATTAAAAATCACTCTATTCGAATATCTCTTATATTCGATTCTGATGAGCTCGAAAACGAACGACAAACCTAGGTTTATTGATGCTAGCAACTGCACAGATGACGTAATACAAAAAAAAGATATTTTTTTGGCAGCGGTATTTTTATATTTTATTTTTTTAATTTTTGTAATTTTTTTTTTTCAGTATCAAGCAGTTCTGCTACTCTGAGTGGAGAAATCTATGCTATCGGCGACCTTCCTTGCTTGCATCATGAACCAATGGTGGAAAGCGGCCATCCAATAGACTTTTACTATTTGGTGAGTAACACGTGTGAATTTATTTTGCCTTAGACCGATAGACCAATTGTCTAGCAACCTAGCAATAGGTAGATTATTTTCATGTTACGTCACGTTGACGTAATTGCTACTGGCGTAACAACTGTTCTACTGAACAGGAGTATACTTTATATTTATTAAGTATTATTTATTAATTATTATTAGATAAATAAAATATATATATTAGTTAATTGTTAGTAAATAATTTTTATTAGTTAAATTATATTTAAATTAACATGAGAAAAGTAAAAATTATAATAAAACCATATTAATTCAGAAATGGAACATTTTATTTTACATTTTAATTACTTTACAGTTACTTTTTACTTTAGATTCACTGAACTACAATAATTGAGTTATTATACATACTTCTCATCTATGACAAATTTAAAAAAAACAAGCATTTAAACACGTTCAAGATTTAGTCAACTGATTTTTGTTTTGTCACAAATTAATCCAGAGGCGCTGAAGAATTGTTTTCAAAAAACTGTTAACTTTGGCTGATTAAATCCTTCAAATATATTTCCTTCAAGCAAAAACACAGATTTTTTTTCTTGCAGTAGTTAAAAATATTTTCACTTGGTAGATGCAAATGTTCTTCTAGAAACTTCCGAGTTTCTTCTTATAGAGTATACCAACATTTTATTCAGAACCTGCGTTTAGTCATGGCGATATATTCGATATTCTTCTTAGACGTTATATTCGAGATCTCGAATCTTAAATACTTTGTAGTATTTAAAGTATTTCAAGTATTCGTGGATAGTATAATCATTCATATCTAGATCATACTTACAAAGTTCAAATGTTTGATCCTGCTTTCAGTAATTTGATTCTAGGAGTCTACATTGTCTTGAAATTGTGATGTATATGAAAACATTCAATTTGCTTCTAAGTATATTATTATAAGTATAGTAACTATACGTTATGTGAATCAAAACCATGAATCCCTATCAGTATACCAATAAAAGCAATTGTTTGGTCGTACTTTTTATGTCATTTTTTTTTCAATGTATTTATCAAATTAAACAATAATTTAATACGACATTTATCTTTAAAAATCTAAAAAATAAGGCTTCTAATATATTTTGATTTTGTATTTTGAAAAGTTAGCGATTGGAACTCAAACCAGCAGCTTTATACTGTAAAATTTAGGGTTTTTTTTTTTTTTTTATCAAAGCGTATAATACGTGTATTGAATTTCTTTGGAGAGGTCTAACAATTTTTCATATAAAACTCTTCCTTCTCAATATAGATTTGTACTAAACATAGGTTCATTTAAAACCTAATCTATACAAAAAAGATTTTCATGGCGCTAACCAGAAACGCTTATCATTTTTAACACTTTACAACACACTTGGGAAGTGTTTATGACTTTGTTCATTCTGTCTGTCTGTCTGTCTGGTGTCCGTTTGCACAATAACTGCGTAGAAATGACTTTAAAAAAATGAATTTTAGTATGCTGTTGAGACGGCCTGTGGGACATATGGGAATATAAATGAATAATATCATCCAATTAGTTTTGGATTGAACCCGGGTCGAAAAAATGAAATAAATTGATCCCTATGGGACCTAAATGTTCAAACGTTTTTTAAGCGAAGTTAAAATTCTCAAATTGCTACGACAATTTTAAGAAATATCCAAACTATTCTATGCAATATATAAAAAAATTTTCAGCAAAATATGTTCGGTACTTTTTTAAATAAAAATTAAAATAATAATGACACCCATATTATATGAAGAGATCACGTGACCCATTTCAAAATAAAATATGACATCCATATTTTTTCCCTAGTGTAAAAATCGTGATTTTTAAAGTTATTCTAAATTTATAGTTAATGTTGCGTCCGTCCTAAAACCGCTTTATTTTTGCGTATTTTTTGTGCATCTATATTCTGCGCCAACGCAATTAAAATATTTTTGAGTTTAAATGATCATCAGACTTTGAATGTTTCTACAACGAAGCTTAATTTTAATGGATGCAGAATGTAAACAAATGATTGTAAGATGAGTTGTATAAGAATTACTGAATTTTAGCTCTGGAGTCTGGAATAAAAGTGATATGAATGAAATATTCACTGTTTTTAGATAGAGAGCCAGACGATTTATATTTCGATGACGTCATTTGAATAAAGTTCAATTTTTTCGATGAAGTTTTCAAGTAAAATAAATTATTGTAGTTCTGTGATAATTAAAAAAATATCCCCTCTGAATGTATCGCATTTTAGAGATGTTTAAATAAAATTGCATTTCAGTTGGAAAGTGTTTCATAATCAATGCTTTATGCATGATTGATCTTTCCTGTTATTTTTGATCCAACAAAGAAAAGATAAATCGTCGATGATTTCCATTCAATGGAACCGAAATGTTTGCGTGAGTAATTTCGTGTGAAATAAAACTCCAATAAAGTTCAAGAAGTTTATTCTTTGTTTTTAATATCACGTGCTTCTTTTCCAACAGATATTATGGGCCTATGGTGACCAAAGTGAGGCATAAAATTGAAACAACCGAATCTTTGAAGAATCTTCTACATGATTGGCTTCGAAAGGAGAGAATGATTATATCGTGCAGGGAAAGTCATGTGTTGTTCACAACATATTTTGTTATTCCGAAAATTTATAATAGATTTGTTTATCACTGGAGAATTGAATCGCCCCTTGATTGAAAGTACTACCTCTGAAGAAGAGTCAGTGTTGCATATTGTCTTGTAACTTGTTTTCTCCGCTACGAAGGTTTTGACGCTGTAGAAAGACTTTTACAGGCAAGAAACCATCCATACAGTAAAACGAAACATCCTGGTAAAAAAAAAAAAAAAAGCCCCATATAAGGGAGTAAGTATATTGAGGCATGTGAGTTTCGGGAACAATTAACCAGCATTTCGGGAACAATTAACCAGCATTTCGGGAACAATTAACCAGCATTTCGGGAACAATTAACCAGCATTTCGGGAACAGTTAACCAGCATTTCGGGAACAATTGACTAGCATTTCGGGAACAATTAACCAGCATTTCGGGAACAATCGGTGAAATATCGCCAACGTGACTGTGCGAGTTTCAGAAAATACCAGGAATAACTCAGAAATTGCGCAATAAGGTGGATCCAGAACGGAAAATTATATTTCTCTTATTTATGAATAGTTTTTTGTATTTTTCTACACAAATTGTACACAAATAACATTTTTACACAAATATTTTTCTTTTATTGCGTGTAAATGTGTTATGTGAAATAAATAAAAATAATTAATTTTTTTTTAAATATATTTGCATAGAAAATTGAAATTTTTTAATTTGATATAATCATGAACTATTTAAAAAATATGGATATATTTTATTGGAGAAAAAAATCATGCATTTTAATTTGCTTAATAAGGTGGATCCAGAACGGAAAATTATATTTCTCTTATTTATGAATAGTTTTTTGTATTTTTCTACACAAATTGTACACAAATAACATTTTTACACAAATATTTTTCTTTTATTGCGTGTAAATGTGTTATGTGAAATAAATAAAAATAATTAATTTTTTTTTAAATATATTTGCATAGAAAATTGAAATTTTTTAATTTGATATAATCATGAACTATTTAAAAAATATGGATATATTTTATTGGAGAAAAAAATCATGCATTTTAATTTGCTTTCAGGATATTATAATATAATGATAAGAAAAAATATAAACATTTTTTAATAATTAACTTCTCTTTTTATATTAACGACTGATGAAATACCTTCTATTTGAAATATACAATTTTGTGTACAATTCCTCAAAAGACAAGTTAAAGGTAACACTATAGACCAATTTTGCCTCAAATTTTATAGTTCTCGCTCAAATATTTCTTGAGTTATAATAATTTAAACATTAAACTTCTCAATAATTGAAAGAAATTTTAAAATTCTCTTTTATACAGTATGTATCAGAAGTCTAACCTCTCTGATACAGTATGTATCAGAAGTCTAATTTTTTAATTAGCGGATTTACGTAAAATTTATGCTTTTCGACTCTATATTATTTGTACTTTTTCAGATTAATAAAAAATATTAATTTTTCGAAAAATATTTGCTCTTGCAGATTTTATTAGTTCTGTATTTTATTAAACCTCACTACTGGATAGCTAAGAGCGAGTACACGTTGATCGTTGCTTTTTTTTAATAACATTTGTTTTATACTTTACTGTAAACTTATTTAATAATTTCTATCTGAATTTGTGAACTTTTCCTGCGAACGCTTATTTGTGAAGTGCAGAGTCCATTTTGACGATAAAAGCTTGCAATTTCGTGCCAGTAGCTCAATGGTAGAGCGTCGGCTGGCCAGTTCGCAGATCCAGGGTTCGATTCCCAGTTGGAGCAGCAAGGTTCTTTACAATGGCGCCCGAACACATCAGCCCTGTGGGTTAGTGTAACGATTCCGGAAGTCTGAAAGTGACCCTGGTACGACTAGCACGGATTCAGTGGACTCTGGAAGATTGATCGCCGAAATATATACAGCTTCGCGAATTTTAGCAACTATCGAAAAACTTGAGAATTGGATGCCAATAATTTAGACAGCAATCACATATGATACGAATAACAATATTTCAAGAATACTATATTCCTGTTCATAAAAAAAATCTAAGGTGGACAGTACACGACTTTTCGTATATAATGCAATGGATTTATTTCTTTCACAGTGAAACAAGAAAGTTCAATCATGCATAAAGCATCGATTATGAAGCACGTTCCAACTGAAATGCAATTTTATTTAAACATCTCTAAAATGCGATATATTCAGCGCTGATACTTTTTTAATTATCACAGAACTACAATAATTTATTTTACTTGAAAATTTCAAACTTCATCGAAATAAATAAACTTTATTCAAATGACGTCATCGAAATATAAATCGTCTGGCTCTCTATGTAAAAGCTGTGAATATTTCATTTATACACTTTTATTCCAGACGCCAGAGTTAAATATTTTGAGTGGAAAAAATTTAGCAATTCTTATACAACTCATCTTCTTACAATCATATGTTTACACTGTATCCATTAAAATTAGGCTTAGGAAATAATCAAAGTTTGTTGCTCATTTAAACTCAAAAATATTGTAATTGCGTTGGCACAGAATATAGATGCACAGAAAATAGGCAAAAATAAAGCGGTTTTAAGACGAATGCAACACTAAATATAGATTTAAATGTATACGATTTTTCGGGCCATTTCGCAAAAAAAATGAAAAAAATGCATGGTGTATTATCCCGAATCATACCAAGATCTAATCAGCATCAGGATCACCCATAAGTGAGCAGTTACATATAAAATTTTATGAAATTGGGTTCAGTAGTTTTTGAGTTAGAGTGGATGCATACATTGCACAGACAGGCACACTCAAAAACGCACGCACTGACGTCACGCTAAATGTTTCGTGTTCTAGAGGTCCCGAAACGTGTCGATCCTTCGAAAATTCGAGTTGCGATTTTCGACACGATTCTAATATTTTCCCTATATATTACCATGTATTGCAGGGAAAGTAATAAATTCATCTGAGCATGGGGAAAACCAGCTTTTAGCCCGGGAGATTGGCCCCAGCCCATGCAGGCCTATACGCTAAATATGTTCTTAAGCAGAGCCGCTAAACCCTGGGTGTACTATGAAATCAGAAGGAAGTCTATTGTAAAATGTTAAGTTTTGAAAGTCAAAACGAATCGTCCGATGTGTATGCTGTAAATTTCAATTAGTATTGATATTTATAAGCTTTGACATAGTTATGCAATGGGTATTTTGGATTGATTCAAAATATATTTCTTGCAAAATATGAAAAAATAAAATAATTATCTATTCACTGTGTTTTATATTACGGAATTTCTATTGCAAAAAAAAAAAAAAAAAAAAAAAAAACCCTTCCCGTTTGTCATCTGAAAACCTGCCTATCTTGTGTTATTTCATCATTTCATTTTTTGCCACGCGTCTATTTTCGTTGTACTTGGAGGCGGAAAAAAAAACGCACTTCCGTCAGACGATTTTTTTTTTTCAAATAAAAAGAAATTTCGAACGAAAAACTCCGATGCTGGAGGAATATTCAAGAGATATATGGAACCCTCTTCTTCGAATAGAGAAAAAGGGGGTCCGGGGAGAACCAATTTTGAGAGTGAAAGCCCGAAATTTAAGAGAGCATTGTGAAAGGCACAGACCCGCACTTAGATACTTTGACTGTCAGCTCTATTCCGAACGAGAAATGACACATAAAAATGGACTGCACCTAAATCAACTTACCCCCACCACGATACAAAACGGACAATGTTAGCAATTTGCGCAACTTGAAAAGCAAAATATATTTTTCCCTTTTTTTTTATTTCTCTTTTCTTTTTTCCCCTTTTAAGGGCAACGTCAAAGAAACTTACAATATCCGACGGTATGTATGTATACATATAATACTCTAAATTTTTTTTCGTTTCTTCTTCGACGGATGAAAATATTGAGAGAAAATGTTCGCAGAGCCTCCTTTGTTGTTACGGGTCGGCCATTTTGACAGATATTCTTCCGCGCTCTACCGGCCGAATCACCCACTTCCGCCCAATAAAACCGCGGGATCGTCGTTGGATCCACGGAAGGAAATACGCATTAGAAACTATAAAAGGTCGCTCGGGAGAGAGATCGCCGATATTTATGACCAGTATATAGCTGGGAGGGGGTGGGGGACAGGCACAAGAAATAAAGAAGAATATAAACATTTTTGCTCTGTCTCTTTACCATCTAAGGGGTGTTCCCGAAAGTGCAGGGTCATCAACAGACTTTACGAACCGTAGAAGCTTCCGGAATTTTCTGTCCCTCGCCAAGTTTTAGTTTCAAATTTTTAGTTTCCTTAATCTGGAAATCGGAATCCCTCCCCATGACCGGACATAGTGACTGTACCATTTGATTCTCCCGTCCTGTTGGTCTCGGCCTTGTCTGGTCTACGAAAGAAGATAGTACGAGATCCCTATTTTTTATTCCAGATTGTTTGATACGTCGCGTGCCTCCCCTAAAATTTCGATTATGTACTTCACTGAACGAGGGGTAACGAGGCCGCCTCTGCTCTCTAGTATAGGCCGGAGTGCTTCCGCCATCTTGTCTAAGAACATTACAACTGAGGGTCCTACTTTCGCGTAAGATGTATTGATACATATGGTGATTTTGAGCTGTAGCGTATAAAAACATTTGAAAAAAAGAACATCTCTTTGATCTGGATACTTGAATCTATTAATTATAACTTATTTTATAACCCGCAAAATAAATAATTTGTTAGTAAGAAGATAGAAGATTGATTAAAAGCTTTAACGTATCAAGCGATTTCAGGAAATAAAGAACATCCTCCTTTGTCAGGATAAAATAACTAACCAGTATCAACCAGTTTCGTGGACAAAAAAACAGACTCTGTCATAATTAAAAGATATTAGCGGCAATAAAGACAGAATGCATTCAGACGCTCTCTTGCCTTTGCTGATGCCTATGCTCTATCATTTTATCCTGACAAAGGAGGATGTTCTTTGCCTCCGAAACTGGCTGATATACGCTTAAGCATTTAATTAACCTTGTATGTTATTGATAACGAATTATTTGTTTTGGAGATTAATTCAAACGGCATTTGGAGCGAATTTTTGTATTTCAATGCGTTGTCTCGAGCATTCTCCGATTCAAGTTTCTGTGTAACAAATAAAATCCCTTTCAATTCAGACACCTACCTCTTCATTCGATAAGCTCGGTGAAGAGATGTCAAGTCTTCATTTGCAGCAGTCTCTATATGAATCGTTATCTATTTTAAATTAATTGGAGTGTGGCTCAACTCGACTTACTCTCACCAGAATCCTTTTTCAGTAGCTTTTTTTTTAATTTTACAAGAAAAATTTTGAAAAATTGGTATCGTGGTTCCAAATGATTACAATTAGAGCTTCACTTTAAACAGCCTGAAAAAATATTTCGATTGATGCCATAATTGGCAATGTACTCCGAGGAGAGGGGTGGGGTGGAGGGTAACGTGCGCTCAATGATGTCACGAACAAAAAAAATTTAAACTCATTAAGCCTCGTGATAATTGGGCAATAAATAACCCCTTTTATGTATGACTATGTCACATTTTATCTACTTTGATAAAAATATAAAATTTCAAATCAATTTTAAAGTTTTCGCTCGAATTTAAAATTAAAAAAAATCCATCTAATTCTAGATTTTTTGACAACAAAACCAGATACCAAGTTTCGTGAACATCCATTCGTATGTGTGGCCGCTATCGTGTACACAGGAAATCGGCAGACGGACATCATTCCCAAAATAGTCAAAACATGAGTTTAGGTCACATGAAACAGCAACAATCAAGTTCGCAGAACTTGTCCACGTCAAAGATAGGATCGCGCTAATATTGCAAATAACAGAATTCACGGACGGTTTCGCGCTCGTCCGCATGCCTGCCTAGTAGGACAGAATTTGTTGGTCTCCATGGAGGTTTACAATTTATGACACACAGAAAATGTTTTTCTTTTTTTTTTTTTACTGCCATTGCAGGTATCCACTATACCATGCTGACGAGCCCATTAAAAGCGCAAAATCGGTTCATGGATGCTGTTACCTGCAATGGGAGCGCGATCATAAATATTGCTGCGAACGCGCAATATTCCATTTGGTGCCTCCTTTTTCGTCTGTCTCAACAGCCAGGCGAAGAAAATATAGTGCATTACGTCGGCATGACGTGAGCCAGAATTTCCCAGTTAGAAGAAGGGTTGCCTGATTTAGCGATTTATCGCCAATTTGGCGACATTTAGCGACTTCCGGGATGTTCCAGAAACTTCTCGATAGAACTATTATTCTTTGAGATAGAGATTTCCAAAAGTTTCTACGGAGAGACAATAAAAAGGACTCACCCTTCCGTTGCAGTGGAGTTAACGAATGGACGTGACACGAGCTACATTGGACTGAGATTGTTGTCAATGTTTTGAGAATAGTAGCGGCTGTTTCATGAAATAATTTTCGCAAATATTTTGAGAATAATATCGCTTATTCTATAAAATGAGTGGAGCATTTAAGTGCTGTTTGATTGTTTACTGTTCCTGTTTACTTTGTACTTGTGGATATACCTAAGTTATCCAGAAACTTGGACTCTTTCTTGTATCCTGCGTATACACCCACGATTCTAGACGATACGTTTCGTAACAATATGAATTAAGTTAACAGCGAATGCATAGCGCATACTGCGCTTATTATCCCGACTCTCCCCCCCCCCCCCATGTGTAAATTGCTGTCTTACTCATTCCATTTCTGCGAATATTTTTCCATATTTGCAAGTATTTTTTATGCTCTTCCATATACACAACCTTCCGGACCCCAATGCGCAATTTTCGAATCTGGCCCAAAATGCCATTTTGTGTGTTGCGAGTTGAGTGGTTCAAGAAGGACCGAGATGCGGATAAATGGGAGTGATATGATTTCTACTTCGTTTGATCAATTAAAGTATTTTCGAGTCGAAAACACTTTTCGGCTAGAGTATTTAACATAGCGATAAAAATTAATTACGAATCAATCATGCATAACGTATTAATCATGAAGCACTTTCCAACTGAAATACAATTTTATTTAAACTTCTCCAAAGTGCGATACATTCAGCGGTGATATTTTTTAAATTGTCACAGAACTACAATAATTTACTTTAATTGAAAACTTAAAACTTCATAAAAAAATGATATCATCGAATATAAATCGTCTGGCTCTCTATGTAAAAGCAGTGAATGTTTCATTCATACACTTCTATTCCAGACTCCAGAATTAAATAATTTTGCGTGAAAACATTCATCAATTCTTATACAACTCATCTTATAATCACTTGTTTGCATTCTGCATCCATTAAATTTTGGCTTCGTTGTAGAAATAATCAAAGTTTGATATCATTTAAACTTAAAAATATTGTAATTGCGTTGGCGCAGAATATGGATGCACATCTCTTCATATTATGTGGGTGTAATTATTATTTTATTTTTTATTTTAAAAACTACCGAACCTATTTTGCTGATATTTTTATATATTTTATGGGATAATTTGAATATTTTCTAAAATTTTCGGAGCAATTTGTGAATTTTAACTTCACTTTAAAATGTTTGAAAAATGAGGTCCCATATAGGGTTTAATGTATTTCATTTTTTAAACCGGGGTACAATCCAAAACTAATTATTTGATATTATTAATTTACATTCCCATATGTCCCACATACCGTCTCAACAACATACTAAAATTTCATTTGTATTAAGTCATTTTTACGGCTGTCGTGCGAACGGACAGACAGATAGAATGAACAAAGTCAACATTTTTCAACTATGTGATAAATTGTTAAAAACCGATATTTTAGTAATTTTTATTTTGAAAACATATGTATTAATGTTAATACCATTATATATGGACTTGCAAATAATAACACTTTGCAGACAGAGCAGCAAAAACAAGGCTTGTGTTGTAACGTAATTTAAAAGAGAATATTTTTTTTACTCATTTAATTAAACAAGGTCATACAAAGATCAACGACGAAATAAAAATTCTTAAAGTAAAATAGTAATAATACTGTTACGAATACCAAAAATGTCTTCACGGCATATTACCTATCCTCGGAGGAAAACGGCATATACAGGCAACCATTGTTATTATTTGGAGGTCCGGGTTGCTTCACTTTGACGACAATTGGGTGAATATGGCAACGAATTTCACGAAATATCGCCAACGGCGACTTTTAGCATGTTTTAAAAACTGCTCGAATTTCGTAGATTAGTTAAGAATACGCCAGTTTCCACGGATACATCGTAATAGTACAACATTGGAACTGGCGACATAGTTTCTAAAATATTTTCTTCTAATCAATGCCCTTTCAAAAAGTCTCAAATTTCAACTTGGCTTAAAAGAGGGCGCTTAATGCGGGGATCTTGGTATTGGGTGTCTTATTTTCGTCCAAGTTAAAAATTGAGTCGTTTAAGTCGGAGTGCTAATTAGGGAAAATATTTTTAGAAGACTGTCATCTCTATCTATCTTTGTCCTGAATTTCATCTGTGTCAGCAAAATTATGTAACTAATTTTTGTCAAAAATAACTCAACCGATTAAACTTGATTTTATCAAAATGATAAGTTGAATGTGTGCGAATTAAACTTTGCAAACCCTTTCCTGCTAAACAAGACCGGTGTCAAAAGAGGACTTTTCGGCGGGATATAAACGTATTATACGAGTATATCAGCAAATTATGTAACTAGGAAAACCAAAGAGCTTTCTTTCAGTTCATCAGCATATGCGCAGTTTTTTTTTTAATGTTGACAAATTTTCGTTATAAATATCCTTCAGGACAAAGATAGATAGAGAGATCACATTAACTTCAAATTCAAATGTATTAATACAACAAACAGGACAATACAGGTGAGCATAACAATAAACAGAAAAACACAACATAAACACAGAACACAAAATTTTATTACAACGCGGCCTAGGGATTAGCAAGTCCATGCAGGTCGCTAAGATAAACTATACAATAAGCAGAGTTTGGCAACACGTGCAATACAATTATTAAAAAAAACTATACTTAAAATAATTACTTAGAATAGTGAAAAAATACTCATTCGTTATTTTCCCCTCATTTGCATAACGTTATGATTTTACTGTAAACAAAAAATGATCATCAGATCTTCAGGTGAATGACCATCCACAGCGCCAGTTTGACAAGCGTGCTGATTCTATTTGGGATGCAATCAAAGTATTTGGCAGATAGCCTTCTTGAAATGAATTTAAACTGTGTAGTTATGCCGCTAATTTTTCTTCGAGTTTTTCGATATATTCTCAGCTCAGTGGCGAAGGTTCGAGCCCACAGCTCCAAAAACTGCGGGGGCGCAGAAAATTTGGAGAGATTTGGGGACGTAATGTTAAGGCTTGTGGGGGAATTAGTTACTAGAAAAAGCAAGAAAAATATGAAAGGGACAATGTACTTTTATACATAGTAATTTTACACATAGGACGAAATGTGTAGTACTACTTTTTTCCCAAGCTATCATTGAAAGCGGGATGCGCAGATTTATGTTTTGTAAGCAGCGTTTTATTTCTGAAATCCTGAGCATTCTATCTACGGCATAACTCATGAGCAACTCAAAAGCGAAATGGCACCCATGGAAATCAGAAGCGTCATTAGAAGACATTAATTGCGTTTTTAACATTTTATATAACAGTAAATGGGGCACAATGTTTTAGGCAGCGAGGGGGTGGGGAGGGCGCAACCAAATCAAACTCCGCCACTGCTCTAGCTGTCAGGTCGTGGATGGCTGTTTGGTTTGACCATGTTGTACACAGTCCGCGTGTGTCCTAGGTAATTGACCTGGAGGTAGTTTAGTATTTTTATATGGGGTTTCTCTCGGGTTGATTGAGTACGCAGGGGCGTATCGAGGGCCAAGTAGTTCTAACCACCGCTTGGGACCTCATATTTGAAGAGTGCGTCAAAATTTTGTACATTGTTTTTATTGGACTTATCTTGAATTTTTGTAAAGACTCATTAATGCATTATACTTAATCTAACATTTTTAGTATTTTCTATATAATTCTACATTTTATTATTAGGTATTTGTGCATCAGTTTATAAACAAAGTTTTAGCTATAACCTGTTTATCGAATTGTAGTTGTGCATATTGAGATCATGATACTATAATTCCCATACTGCACTTTTTATGTAACAAAGGCCGGATTATCCATTTGGTCAAGGTAATTTCGAATATTCTATATCATACAAAGGCCGTCAGAATATTGTTGATCCGGGGGCTCAAAATTCTATTCCAGAACCTAAAGTGTAAAGACTGACGTTTATATTAGTCTTTTAATAAATTCATATCTTTTTAACTTGTAAAAAGCAACATAAATATATTGTCGGAAAATTGATTTTTTGGATTAACAGTTTTTGGATGTGTGAATTGTTAAAGTATTAATTGTTCATATGAGGCCTCCTTAGGGAAGTTCGCTTGGGACCCCAGAAAATATCTGAACGCTACTGATCGAGTACGAAAGTCTACGAATAGGATGACCCAAATACATTTTTCACATTTTCAAGATCTGTAGACTTATTGTGGTATACGTGAATGTATTTCTTTGTAATTTTGGTATATTATTGTCCTAAAATGGTTTGATTAAGTTTATTAATTCAGGCAAGAAGCCGTGTAGTCTAGTTGGATAAAAGTGTTGTTTACCTTTAACCTTTGTGTCTGTGTACGATATCAGAAGTTTAGTAGTTTTTAATTGTTTGTATTTCAGTAGGACTACGCATTTAGATATGTCACTTTAGGATTAGAGGATTCCGAAAATTCCCCTTCCAAATATTTATACAAAATATGCCACTGTGCATAGGCGGTGCCACGGGGATGCTAGGGGCCTTCAGCACCCCCATTGCAAATTGCGAAAACACTCCTTTTGACTTAACAACTGCCCTTTATTCCAACAATTTGCAGTTTCTCTCTGTCTCTCTCGGTAGTTTTTTTTTTTCGTTATTTTTTTATTATTATTATTATTTATTTTACGGATTTATAAATCCGAGATCAGATATGTTTAGGGTTTCTGGCTGGACCCAGTAACAAATGACTGCACATGCGCAAGGTTTCCAATAAAAAATCTGTCGTGAACTCTCGCCTATCGCTGAAGGATACAGAGACGGTTTAGTTTCGTCTCGAGTTTGACAGAACATTGTTAATGTTCCATGGGCATCTGTGCTAGCGTGTTCATAGTTTTCAAATTTCTTTTTATTAAGTATTTTTTATGAAGACCATGGCTATATCATACAGAAATTGGTGGACTAAATATAATGAATTAAACTTCCACATGTACACTATTTGTTATTTTTAAACTATACATGCTTAGCATGAGCACCTCCAGTTGTGAGCCCCCCAATGCATAGCACCCCCAATTGTGAACCCCCAATGCATTGTACCCCCAATTGTGAGCCCCCAATGCATTGTACCCCCAATTGTGAGCCCCCAATGCATTGTACCCCCAATTGTGAGCCCCCAATGCATAGTACCCCCAATTGTGAATGCCTGTCGCCGCCTATGCTACTGTGTATATACATCTAAGGACCCTCCTGAGACGCTCCAAAAGTAAGTCGAACGCAATAGCGCGAGACACTAAAGAAATGAAATTTTGCATGCTTCTCAAAATGCCCGAGTTGGCTCTTTTACACATGGGATACCTGAATTTTCAACTCTCCTCTCTCCCGATCAGCACTCCCAGCTATACCTATACATAAACACCGGTGTATTTTGCTCATCGTGTGTCCCTGGATTCTCACCCGCTCGTCCGAAATGCGTTTTCTACCCACTCTATTTTTATGAACACTATTCCATTTTTGTGCAGTAGCCTTTCATTTTTATTCATTTTTTTACTCAGTTCTGCAGTTCGAATGTTTCGAATCGTCTGTCTAAGAAGTGCTTTTTTGAGTCGGGTGAGTTGAGTGTTTCCAGAAGGATTTGGATGCGGAGAGATGAGGGTGGCGTAGGAGGATTTCTCGATGCTTGACGTTAGAGTGGTTGCAAGCAAGAAGGATCTTATCTAGGAATGGATTTGCACGAAACAAAGAGATTCGATTTAAAATTATCTGAATTCGAAGTAGGACGAGTTAAAGGTGCTTAATATTTGAATCAAATTATCAAGGATTTATAAAATAAATAAAAAAAAACAAGAAAAATCAAACATGCATAAAGCATTGATTATGAAACACTTTCCAACTCAAATGCACTTTTATTTAAACATCTCTAAAATACGATACATTCAGCTCTGACATATTTTAAATGAATGCATTACTACAAAAAATTATTATATTTGAAAACTTTAAACTTCATCCAAAATAAATGAACTTTATTCAAATGACGTCATCGAAAATCGTCTGGCTCTCTATTTAAAAACAGTTTCATTCATACACTTTTATTCCGGACTCCAGAGTTAAAAAAATTTGCGTGAAAAAAAATTCAGCAATTTTTATACAACTTATCTTACATTCTGCATCCATTAAAATAAGACTTCGTTGAAGAAATAACCAAAGTTTGATGATCATTTAAGCTCAAAAATAGTGTTATTGCGTTGGCACAGTATATAGATGCACAGAAAATACTCAAAAATAAAGCGATTTTAGGACGGATGCAACACTAAATATAAAAATAATTTTTAAAATCAAGATTTTTATTCTGGGAAAAAAGATGGATGCCCTATTTTATTTTGAAGCGGGTCACGTGATCTCATCATGTTATATGGGTGTCATTATTATTTTAATTTTTATTTTAAAAACTACCGAACATATTTTGCTAAAAAATAGTTTTATGTATTTTATGGGATAATTTGAGTGTTTCCTAAAATTTTCGAAGCAATTTGCAAATTTTAACTTCGCTTAAAAAATATTTGAAGAATGAGGTCCCATAGGGTTATAAAATAAATAAAAAAAATCATTGTATTGGTTCATTGCATTGATTCATTGTATTTCTTTTTTTCAACCTGGGTTCAATCCAAAACTCATTGGGGTGATAGTATTCATTTACATTCCCATATGTCCCACAGACCATCTGAACAACATACTAAAATTTCATTTTGATAAAGTCATTTTTACGGCAATTATCGTGCGAACGGACAGATAGAATGAACAAAATCCTAAATACTTTTCAACTTTATTATAAAGTGTTAAAAATCATTTATACATTCTAATTTATATTGTTCACTTATATGTAATAACTGAAATGCGATAAATTTGCATCACAGATTGCAAAATGATTGTTTTTAATTTCCCCACATAGGACAGGATTGTACACATTCAGGATTTATTATTGCTAAATTATGACATTTTTATGCTCTTTGATGCTCCATCCTTATTACCATACTAAAATTATTCAGCATTATTTGAATGGATACCTTCCTCGGACTCGAAAGTGACAGACCTTGGCGAGCAGGAAAACCAGATTTAATCTTTTTAGGATTCCTTTGCATGAGGCCTAATTAGTTCATACACGTATACAGGGTGTCCCAAAAAAACTGAAACGCGCTTTAATTCTTTACCTGTTGGAGATAAGTGGGCCATGTAAATTTTAAAAATGTTGAAAGTAAGGTAGGAAATAAGACTACGTTAATGAAATAGTCCTCCCATTCATTTTCAAAAAGTTACACTTTTTAAATTTTTATACGACCCCCTTAGACAAATTGGGTCAATCGGAAAATTTTTATTTATAATGCAACAAGATCATTAAAAAAAAACCGCATATCTGTATCTTTAAAATCAACTGAATTATGATAAAGGAAAAAATCTGACTTATGCCACTTTTCCGTACCATGTGAAAAACTGTTTCATCAGTGAAAATAGGGATCATAAACAAATGGACGATGGAAATTGTTTAGATCAAAAATATGTTAATATGTGTCAAAAAATTTTATTAGCATGTCTCAATGTGAAAAGTACTTAAGAATCTGTGATTGCATCGTGAGCCTACGCGGAATTCGCAAAAATGTCTCCTATGTATTAACATCCAGTTTTATCTTTTTTGTGATATGTCACAAATTTACATTTCTAATATGATATAGGGTCCCTATTCACAATGTTCAATTTTCAATTAAATATAACTCGCACAATTTTAAAGATACAAATATGCGGTTTTTTTAATGATCTTGTGGTGTTAAAAATAAAAATTTTCTGATTAACCCAATTTGTCTAAGGGGGTCGTATAAAAATTTAAAAAGTGTAACTTTTTGAAAGTTAATGGGAGAACTATTTCATTAAAGTAGTCTTATTTCCTACCTTACTTTTAACATTTTTGCAATTTACATTGTCCACTTATCTCCAACAGGTAAAGAATTATAGCACGTTTCAATCTTTTTGGGACATCCTGTATAGTAAATTTTCAAGACCTATAATTTTCTATAATGCATTCCAGAAGATTAAGAGTTTGATTAAAATTATGTTCTGGATTGATCGTCATCTTCGTTTAATAGACGTGCTATATTTAATGTTCCATGCAAAAGAAAAAAAAATTTCAAAGAAATTATATCTAATGATCTAGTTGGTCAAAGACTGTCGATTTCTCGTACTTACACAGCGATTTGGAAAACACTCGCAAATATAATCTTAAACAAGTTTGGCACAGTGTAAAGGAGCATCATCCTGGAGTGTCAAGGAGTATGAAAAGAACGAAAAATAAATCATTTTTGCACATAAATAGATCCTGACTTTATGTATCCCTCGTATATGAAAAGAGAAATTAAATTGGGCTATACATCCTATCATTAGACTTGTATGGATGAATATGTTTTTAATATCTCTGAATACAAATCAAACCTTATGTTAATGGTGTCTGCCCGTGGGAAGGATATAATTTTTTCAATGGAGCGATTCAAATGAAATTGGGTATATAATTATTTCAGATAATCGTCTGAGACTTGATTTTTGGGGAGATCAGATAAAAAAAAGATTGAATTCATTTTAAATTTATTAATTGGAAATAGTCATAGCATTATTATGTTTAAAAATGCTAATACACGTCATCACGTGTATTTTTATTTTTGTTTAAAAGCTAATGACGGCATTTATAGAACCTTAACATGCACCATTCTCGATACTTGTTAAAAATATGAACACTATTACAACTTTCCTCGAATTAAGCAGGCATAAGCAATAAGGTGAATACACTTATTTCAAGAACATTTTTAGCCCTCTTCCTCCTAAAGCATTTATTGACTAACATTATTTCTTCTAATAACTGTCGTTATCCTTGCAACCTTACTAGGAGCATGCAACGTGGACTAAAAGGGCTGAAATACAATCCTGATTTGGTTATTTGTTACCAAAGCTGGAAGGAAACCACATCGATAAGTCTACATATGTTAAAAAGGAGGAAATTTTATTAAATTAAGTAACTCATAATGAGAGACCCTATACTAAAAGAGACCCTATACTAATATAAAGAGAGACCCTATACTAATGTAGAGAGAGACCTTATACTAATGTAAAGAGAGACCCTATATTAATATAAAGAGAGACCCTATACTAATGTAAAGAGAGACCCTATACTAATGTGCATCTTAGAAAGGAAGTTCTTTCTTAGCATTTGTAAAGAAAGCCCCCTCCCCCGTTTCTGGCCCGTGAAAGAGGACACAAAATACCCACGAAACAATTGTAGTCACCTTATTGCTTATACCTGCATTCTTCAAGGAAGTACTAGAAAGTTGCATTTATTGTACTGAGCACCGTTATTTAGAGCGCCATTATTACTTGAGCACCATTTATACCATTGTATTTGATTATACCATTGTACTTGATCTTGATAATACCATTTATACCATTATACTTGAGCACCATTTACTTGAGAACCATTATATTAACCACCATTATTGTACTGAGCACTATTATCACAATCCGTTCTCCAGATATTAGAAATTAAACGTATCCACAAGAAGCACAATAAAATCAAGAGATTTTCATGGAATTATGTATTTATTTCAATAGATAAAAAACAGAAAGAGTACCTTAGATTTTCAAAGATGTCAAACTATAATAAAGCTCTAATTCGTGGTGTTTTCTCTAATTATAAATTTGTTTCATTCTGTAGAGAAAGCGATGTGTTGGACACATCCTATTTTAATTGTGTACTTTTTAACGTCCTTCTTATATTCAAATATTTACTAGCTTTACAAAATTACCAGCAGTGCCAATGCACGGATAATGCATAACAATACGGAGTATGCAAAATGTGAAACTCCATTCCCCCTTCTCATATATTCATATTTCATAGCATTCAGATGCACTTTTAGAGGCGGAACTGCTAAGCCGCCAAACTCCGTAATGCAGAAGAGAGGGTTTAAAGGTACCGAAGAGAAAATCGTAGAATAAATATTTTTAAAATTATTGGTTATATGGAGAAGGAGGGGGTCAATCCCACGGGGGAGGGGGGCCATGATTTGTAGATCCGCCACTGTCCACTAGTACCATAAATAGTATTGTAATACAAAATTTATATATTTTAAAAATTTTCGTTCGCTAGATATTTATGTTAAACATTGCGTAAAATATCTTTAAACACGTTTTTTTTATTTTTCTAAGTTGACAGCAGGTCTATCGCGATGGTAAATTAAATGCATTTGACTGCTTTGTATTAATTTATTGTATTTAAATACACTTTACATTCATAGCGTAGTTCAAACTGTCATGTTCCTTCATAAACATTACTACTACCTTTATTTTGAAAACGACTCCTGTTTCCCTTGGAGAATGATAGTATCAAAATCATGAAATTCAAATTATATGTGTTCTAATTATGAAAATTAAGAAACATTGTATATAGCTTTTTTTTATAGTATATACATACAGTAGTATATAATAGTACATACATTGACCCATATAACCGTTCTTTCCCACGATTCACAAACAGACACACAGACAAGTTTTGACTGGACTGCTGTCACATAGAAATTGCCGTTTGTAAAACACAATCTCATGTCCGATCACTGTGTATCGATTTACTTTCAGCGTTTTCACATATTTTAATTTTAAAATCAATCATTAATAAAAAAAATGTATTTTCAATAGTTTAATCAGAAGCTGCATAAAATTTAAATTATAAAATATAAAAAATATCGTCTGCTATAAATATAAATTAAAATGGCTCAAAAACTTTAGGTTCTTTTTTTCAGCCTAAAATGGTATAAAAACGAATTTTGCGTGATTAGCTATTCTCAAATTATAGCTGGAAGAATGGTGGAATAAAAAATTCCAAGATTCATAAATTTTTCTAACAAAATTCTAGGATTTTAGATTTTCCTTATTCCCTATAGATCTAGAGTCAATCGTTTCGTCCCACTCAGTTGATGAATGTATGAAAAATTCGAATGTAACTTTAAATTTCGAATATTTTTAAACAGTTTAATCTCTATTTTTCAACAAAGTGAAAAATTATCTTTATATAAATGATCAAAAAGTAACTTACAGAAATCTGATATGCTAAATGCTACTATGCTAAAAATAAATAAAATTAAAACTTCAAAAGAAACGGCAAATGAATAAAGTAAAGAGGAACATTTCCGAACAAGTGCCATAAAATTCGTTTACAACGTTCAGAGCACAAAATGGCATTTTTAAGGACACTAACAGCTGTCTCTGGGGTTTATCGCTCGGTTACTTTCAAGAGAAATTTCATTTTTTTCCTCCCAGAGGAGAAACTACGTAAACCAGCTGGCTTCGTGTACTTCGAATATTCTCGGTTCATCTTAAATTGCGAATTATTTTTATTTTAGCGCAGTCCCCGATATAGGATTTTTTTAGCAAGGCCCATATTTTAATTAAAAGTATAAAATTTAAATTCAAAACTTTAAAAGTTAACAGGGATGTGAATAAATTTGTTACAGTACCACGTTGACGATAATAGCCGGTCCCAGTTAACAGCTGTAGAGCGTTGACTGGCTAGTACGAAGATCCGTGGTTCGATTTCCTGTTGGAGCAATAAGGTTCTTCGTAATAGTTGAAATTAAAAAGAAAAACTTCATCAAATAGGGTCTTCAATTGGAGGTTGCTTATAACTCGCCACAAAGCTAACTCGGTAGAAAAGCAAGATTGATGAAAAAGTCAATTACGAAGTTGTACAGCATTGTGTAATGGGAAGGGGTAGACACTGAAACTGTTACAGAAGACATTTATTTCATACAGTAGTTTTTCTTTTAATTTATTGCCCAGGCCGTCCAATTCACCCAAAGGGGTTAGAGCAGTTAGGAGGACGGTCAGAAAAAACACAGAAATAACAATCCACAAACATACAAAGACAATATACAGAGAAATATAATACAGACAGAAAATAACACAAAAGAAAGCATACAAAGGGAAAAAAATACTTTGAAAACAGTTGGGATTGATATGGAAAATGAGGTAAATTCAAATAATTTTAAATCTCCATTGCAAGGAAAACTCGTTTAAAAAAAAAAAAAAAGCAGAAATTTTTAAAACTCCTTTTAAGTAATAAATTACGATCAAATTAGAGACACCAAAATACTATTAAATGCAGTAAAAAAATATAATATAACAATAGAAAAATTTACAGAAACAACCTAAAACCAGATAAAAGAATACATTCATTAAGTAGTTGTCAATTGGATCATGATCAATCCCACAGCAAAAGAGATCAAATAATTTCATATAGATGTATTGAGTTAAGGAGAAAGTCACATAAAATTGGGAACAGTGTAAAACTTCATTGACCATAAAATTTAAGGCAGTAGCCAACACATTACTAAGAAACCTTTACATATATACTTTTGGCAAAAACAATACATTTGATATACAGTAGGGTTATTGGAATATGGCTGTCCTATTCAGAAATGCTAAATTAAACAACACTTGGATGTACAAGACTCTAATATACAGTCTGTTCAAAGCGCCCTCTGTCAGCAATCATGCGTATTTGAATTCGAGAAAGAGTATTTCCACTTACTGCTTCAAGCATTGCAGGTGTTACCATGTTAAGAGCCCTTGATTAAACTACTTTTTGGCCCCCATATCGTGCGTTCATGGTAGCAATTCCTACTCGATCGATAATACTCTACAACTATGTAATTAGCTTTTTAACACTTTACAACATAGTTGAGAAGTGTTTATGACTTTGTTCATTCTGCCTGTCTGTCCATCCGTTAGCATGATAACTGCCGTAAAAATGACTTTATCAAAATTAAATTTTAGTATGTTGTTCAGACGGTCTGTGGGACCTATGAGAATATAAATGAATATCACACAGTTAGTTTTGAATTGAATACGGGTTATAAAAATGAAATACATTGAACCCTATGGGACCTAATTTTTCAAACATTTTTTAAGCAAATTTAAAATTCACAAATTGCTTCGAAAGTTTTAGGAAATATTCAAATTATCCCATAAAATATATAAAAAAAAAATTTCAGCAAAATATATCCAGTATTTTTTTTTTAAATTAAAATAGTAATTACACCCTTTATATGAAGAGATCACGTGACCATTATATGAAGAAATCACTTGACCATAATATGAAGAAATCATGTGACCATTATATGAAGAGATCACGTGACTCATTTCAAAATAAAATAAGGCATCTATCTTGTGTCAAAATCGTGATTTTTAAGTTCTTTTTAATTCATATTCAGTGTTGCATCCGTCCTAAAACCGCTTTATATTTGCTTAAATTCTGTGCATCTACATACTAAAACAACGCAATTACAATATATTTAAGTTTAAATGATCATCCAACTTTGATTATTTCTACAACGAAGCCTAATGTTCACTTATGGAGAATGTAAACACCTAAAGATGTAGGATGAGTTGTATAAGAATTACTGCATTTCTTTAACGCAAATTTATGTAGCTCATGGTGTCTGCAATATAGCTGATATGAATGAAACTTTCATTGATTTTACACAGAGAAACAAACGATTTTCTCGATGAAGTTTTAAGCATACAGTTAAATTACTTGTACCTCCACGGTTTTAAGTTTTTAGCTAAAATAAATTATTGTAGCATTGTGATGAATGAAAGAAATAGAAATAAGTTTAAGAATGAAATGCTGCTTTTATAGATAGAGACAGGCGATTTTTTTTCGATGACGTCATTTGAATAAAGTTCATTTGTTTTCGAAGAAGTTTTCAAATTTAATAAATTATTGTAATATTATGATAATTTTAAAAACATTATCGAGGAATGTATCGCATTTTAGAGATGTTTAAGCCAGGCAATTTACATTTCAATGCCGCCATTTGAATGAAGTTTATTTTTTTCGATAAAGTTTTAAGTTTTCAAATATAATAAATTAATGTAGTTTAATGTAGTATTGTGATAATTTTAAAAATATTGCCGAGGAATGTATCGCATTTTAGAGATGTTTAAATACAATTGCGTTTCTGTTGGAAAGTGTTTCATAATCAATGCTTTATGCATGATTGATCTTTCTCGTTTAACCTATTTTACTTAGTTTCCAAGATCATAGTTTTAACTTTTTATTTCTCCGCTAGAGGCGCTGCAATTCCTTATCTTTGATAAGGTCACTATCATTGAGTTAGATAGAAAGAGATAAAACTCCTATGGATGAAACGCTTGAAAATACCATAATGTCTTGAAAATTATATCTAGGTGTCGTTAGTGTTAGTAAAGCGTCCTTTGTGTCTATATTGGAAGCAATATAGAGGCATAGTATTGAATATATGTATTTTTGATTATTACTTTCCTTATATACATAATGTATAAGGAAAGTATTGTGACGGGGTCAAAAATTCGAATTCGAGTTTTCGACGGGAGAGCACATTTCAAGCATCCCTGATCACGAATCAAACATTTTTGAGGGGATGTCTGTGTGCGTGCGCGTGTGTGTGTGTGTCAGTGAGGCTGTGGAGACGATAACTGACAAACAAATGGACCGATTCGAACGAAATTTGGTACAAAAATCACAATCCGTAAACACTGGAAGTTTACTGTTTCTATACGCAATCGAATATTCAGAACCCCCTAAATTTTCGAGTGAAATTTTGAAAAAATCGTCAAAAAATCAAAACCGCTAATAAAGTTACGCAAATAGACATTTCTTATGTAATGTTTCATTTGAAAACAATTGACATAATTTTAAAACGCTAACATGAACCGTTCTCAAAATATTGCACAATTTTCAAAAAAATTATCAAAAAGTCATATAAAATAAAAAAAAATATTTCCTATTGAGAAACACGTTCACTTTTCATATGTAATACCATGCGATAAATTGGGTGACATCATTCTCGTGGAACTAGCTCGTTCCATTCATGAAAAAGATACTTTGAGTAATACTTTTGTATTTGAACGCCAATAGTCATTTATCTGCTGTAAGAATAACTTATTTCTCCGTCCATAACGCTTGGCGAGATTTTGGCGACGGATCTGGCGGAATGTCGCCAACTTGGCGACATTTTTAATTGTTGCCACATTAACAAAAATCTCACCAAATGGATAAAAATGACGACTCATTGAAGAAAATTCAATATCTTGGAAAGAATATAAGTATCTACTATAAGAATAACATTTTTTTTAACTGTAAAAGTAGTCAATTCATTGCATTATATGAGGAAAGTCATGTGTTGCCCACATCAGATTTTTTTTTTAAATTAAGTTTCCCTAACCATCAGTGTGATTAATCAGTATTTTTTTTTCACGATTGTAGGACAGAGTTCAGAATATAGGGAGATAAAAATAAATTGAAAGGTAAAATAACTTAGAATACGTATGGGGCATTCCTTATTATTTCAGTTCTAATTACTTGCATCGTGCTACTCATTTATTTCTGCATGACTGACAGTTTAAATAAATATTTTAAGTCTTTCACCCTAGAAATGCAGACAATGCAGAGGTGCTTATCTTATCCCAGCGAAAACCTGATTATCTGAAATGATATTGGCATTTTCTCAGTATGGAGTTTTAACTTTTTTACCTCCATGGTCACTATACTATAGATAACCCCATGGAGGTAAAAGTAAGGAGTTAAAATTTCATATTAAGAAAATACCAATATCGTTTGAGACAATCATTCAGGTGGCGCTGAGATAAGATAAGTTGTCCTGCATTGTATGCTTTTCTATGGCGGAAGGCCTAAAATATTTATGTAAACTGCCAATTTTGTAAAAATAAATTATAAGCGGAATGCAAAGTAGAATTGAAACAATAAAGAATATTCCTGCGTATTCAAAGTTATTTTATCTTTCAATTTATTTTTATCTCCCTATATTCTGTACTCTATCCTACAACTATGAAAAAAACACTGGTTAATTATACTCATAAAAGAACCTTTAATTTAAAAATAATCAAAAATACATATACTAAATACTACGCCTTCCTGTTATGTCAACTAATAATAACAACTACTTTACTAACACGGACGACACCTGGCTATAATTCTCAAAGCATTATAGCATTTTCAAACTTTTCATTCATAGGAATTTTATCTCCTTTCTAACTCCATGAATAGACCTAATATGCATACTCATAGAATTTTCTTTTAACCCTGTTGATTATTATTACTGTCAAACGCAGATTTAATGCTAGCATCTCATTTTTCGTTACAGGGTATTTCACCACTACTGCCACTCAGTCGTGTTACATTGAACATGAGCGTGAACGGCAAGAAGTTGCCACCTGCTGCTTTGACTACAGAACGGATTCAAAATTCCACTGGTGGCAAAGATTCTCTCAGGTAAAATAGAACTCAAAGTCAAATAGCATTCAATCTTTTTGCTATACCTTCCTTGGGTACTTAGACGTATAAAGAAAGTATTTATTTATTTATTAACTAATGGTCAGACACTTGATACATTTAATCATTCGCCTATGCGTTGGCCAGAATCGTAAACCGTTTAGCCGTCACAAGACGTTTTCCCAACGCACCAGTAGGGAAAGGTTAATAAGGCAAAGGTTAATAGTCAGATCTTAGCTTGTAAATATAAATATACAATTATTTGTTAATCATTTATATGGATTGAAATATATAATAGTAACTATTTTGGTTTATACATGCTAATGATTGTGTTTTTTAAGACGGTTCAGCTCCCTACCCCCTACCCCCCCCCCCCCTTGAATTTCCCTTTAGCCCCTCTTCAATTTCGCCCGGCAAGGACGAGAAAACGTTTGCCTTGACCGCTCGACCAAGGTGTCGGCATACAAAGAAAGTGTATTGTGCAAGATTAAAAAATTGAATTTTTTAATATGATATATGAGTCTGTGTCCGGAAACAATTCAGATAAAATTCGGCACAATTATTGTAATCGGTGAGAATTGTGATTCTGATTACATTAACTAGTTTGCTTGTTAACTTTATTTACACATATAGGTGTTGATTTATGGCTCATATATCTCTTGAAAGTATTTAATTTTAAGTATATTCTATTTCGTATAAACGATAATTATTGTAAATAATAGTACAGAAATATCTTATACTTTTTTTAATTTTACTTTCCCTACAGTACATAATAATATAAATTTCCAATTCTCGCCAAACTGAATTTTTTCTAGAATGGTTTAATCTAAAGTAATAGCGTTGGTTTTGAATGTTTTATCCTCAAAAATTATGAACAAAACAAACATTTACTTAATAAATTTAAACATATTTGCGGGACATTAAAAACAAGAAATATCAATCATGCATAAAGCATTGATTATGAAACACTTTCCAACTCAAATCCCATTTTATTTAAACATCTGTAAAATGCGATACAGTCTGCGCTGATATATTTAAAATTATCACAGTAGTACAATAATTTATTATATTTGAAGACTTAAAACTTCATCGAAAAAAATGGACTTTATCCAAATGACGTTATCGAAATATAAATTGTCTGGCTCTCTCTGTAAAATTAGTGAATATTTCATACGCAACACTATTATTTCAGACTCCAGAGCTAAATTTTGTGTAAAAAATTCAGCAATTCTTATACAACTCATTTTACAATCACTCGTTTACATTCTGCACCTATTAAAATTAGGCTTTGTTGTAAAAGTAATCAAAGTTGGATGATCATTTAAACTCAAAAATATTGTAATTGCGTTGGCACAGAAAATACGCAAAAATAAAGCGGTTTTAGATTGGATGCAACACTAAATATATATTTAAAAAACTTTTGAAATCACGATTTTGACACTGGGAAAAAAAGATGCCCTATTTTATTTTTAGGTGGGTCACGTGATCTCTTCATATAATATGGATGCCATTATTATTTTAATTTTTATTTAAAAAACTATCGAACGTATTTTTCTGAAATTTTTTTTATTTATTTTATAGGATAATTTGAATATTTGTATTGAAAGTAATTTGTGAGTTTTAACTTTGCTTAAAAATTGTTTGAAAAATGAGGTCCCATAGGGTTCAATGTATTCCACCTTTTTAATCAGGTTCAATCCGAAACTAATTGGGTGATATTATTTCTTTACATTCCCGTATGTTCCACAGACTGTCTGAACAACATACTAAAATTTCATTTTGATAAAGTCATTTTTACGACAGTTTTCTTGCGAACTGACAGACAGACAGTCAGCCAAAATGTACAATGTCATAAACACTTTTCAGCTATGCTGAAAAGTATTAAAAATGGCCGATTCTATTTTTTTTTCAAATCGTAGCAGATTCTAATCAGCTGCTGGGTAACACATAACTTAACTACCCTATGCTATGCAATTTAGTCGAAAAAGTTTCCAGTTCCCATTACATTCAATTTTTACTTTCTCATACTGTGTAATAGAGTATAGAGAAAAATTTACGAAATTTTCCAAATTCGAGACTTTGATGCTGAAATATGTTTTAGGACCTCCTGAACACGTTTTCACTATTTATGGAGTGATGTCTGTCTGCCTGGGGGGGGGGGGGGGGGTGTCGATTATTTGCGTACACGATAGCTGCCACACATATGAATGGATTTTTACGAAACTTTATATCTGGCTTTCTTAGCATACGATCTAGTATTAGATACTTTTTTTTTTTTAAAATTCGATCGCAAACGTCGAAATTTTATATTTTGATAACATGGCAGCGTAGGATAAAATTGGACGGGTTATTTATGGTACAATGATTACGAGACTTAATACTTTCAATCATGGTTGTGGAAAAAAGCCGCGATATAATTTTTGTGTTCGTGAGGTCATTAGTTCCTCAGGGGGAGGGAGGTTACCCCACGGAAGTTACTTTATCAAGTATGGTATCGATCAAAATGTTTTATCAATCTCTTTAAAGTAAACGGTAACACACTATAATTGTAATCATTTGGAACAACAATACCGATTTTTCAAAAATTTACTTGTAATATTTGAAAGAAAACCTGAGGAACAAAAACTACAAACTACTTAAAAATTGGATTCTGGTATGAGAAAGTCGAATTGAGCCACACTCTAATGATTACTTTCCTTATATACATAACGTATAAGGAAAGTGGGAAAGTATTGTGACGGGGTCCAAAATTCGAATTCGAGTTTTCGACGGGAGAGCACGTTTCAAACATCCCTGATCACGAATCAAACATTTTTGAAGTGATGTCTATGTGTATGTGTGTGTGTGTGAAAGTATGTGTGTGCGTGTGTCAGTGAGTCTGTGGAGACGATAACTGACGAACGAATGGACCAATTCGAACAAAATTTGGTACAAAAATCACAATCCGTAAACACTGATAGCCTATTGTTTTTATACGCAATCGAATGTTCAGAACCTCCCCTAAATTTTCGAATGAAATTTTGAAAAAATCGTTAAAAAATCAAAACCGCTAATAAAGTTACGCAAATAGACATTTCTTATGTAATTTTTCATCAGAAAACGATTGACATACATTTTAGAACGCTAACATGAACCGTTCTCGAGATATTGCACATTTTTCAAAAAAATTATAAAAAAGTCATATAAATAAAAAAAATGTCCTATTGAGAAACATGTTCACTTTTCATATGTAATACCATGCGATAGATTGGGTGACATCATTCTCGTGGATCTAGCTCGTTCCATTCATGAATAAAGATACTTTAAGTAATACTTTTGTATTTGAACGCCAATAGTCATTTATCTGCTGTAAGAATAACTTATTTCTTCATCCATAACGCTTGCCGAGATTTTGGCGACGAATTTGGCGGAATGTCGCCAACTGGGCGACTTTTTGAAATGTTGCCAAGTTAACGAAAATCTCGCCAAATTGATAAATATGACGCTAAATCAATGAAAATGACGACTAATTGTCGAAAATTCAATATTTTGGAAAGAATATTAGTATCTACTATAAGAAAAACCTATTTTTTTTATTGTAAAAGTAGTAAATTCATTACATTGTATAAGGAAAGTCATGTGTTGCCCACATCAGATTTTTTTTATATTATTGTCATTTTTAAACAACATAACTTGTTTATAAGATTACATGTCTTGCGACAAAATTGAAAACATTATGAGAAATTAAATATTCTTACGGTTATCAAATGAATCGATATTTCGCAGGTACTCACTCATTGAAAAATCGGCTACCGAATTTTGACCCCCCCCCCCCCCACACACACACACACACCTCTCTCTGTCATCAAATTATCAGCTCTATACCAAAAGAGAAAAAAAAATAGGAGGTAAATGCGCGGAGAAAGAAGAAAATTATAAAGAAAGGGGGTAAAAAGGAGGGAGTAAATTATCTGTTTTTCCCTTTCCATCGGAAAACACATTATCCCGATAATAGTGGCCGTTGAGGTCATTAGGGATTGCCTTGATGTTGTGGCATGACTTCCGAAGATGGGTGAAACACAGATTGAAAAAAATATATCTGTTGCATCACAAATATAATCGAGATTTCTACAAAATGACTGGGGTCACTTAGAAGGGATGAAATTGTAGATGCTCTTGGCCGTCTTCTTACCTTTCCATACGTGATATGGTATATAGGGAGTATTGGAATAGGAGTTGCATTTATTTACTTATGCATTTATAATGCATATAAATTACTTTACCCTGGTCCTGATTCCAGCTTAGTACAATTTGTAAAAAAATAACCAATATATTTTTTTTTTTCAGAATGGCCTGTAAAATTCGTTGAAATCTGAAATAAAGGACTGATTAAATATGTTTAAATATGTTGATTATATGCTTGTTTCATATACGCCATTAGCAGATATACCCGATGTTTCTCGAAATTTAAGTATTCTAAATGATATTGTTATTTAAAATATCCTGTTAAAATATTGTAGTTAATTTCCCTAAAATACATCAGAATTTCTTAAATCGCACTCTGCCTTCTCTCTGTATCTGACAACTGATTTCGCACGCTCCTTTCAGCTTCATGCTGAAAGTAAGTAGTCTCTAGGGGTTTCGTACACCATTTTTACAGGCTTAACCAAGCTTGTTTCCAAGTAAAAGAGTGTTATAGTGACCGGTTCTTAGCCATTTTAACGAGCGATCGACCAGCGACCATGCTGAGAAACATATTTCGAATTTCACGCTCGGACCTGAAGATATCTTTTGGTCTAACCATATAGCATTGGTCTACCACGCTACATAAGCCGTGAGTTGTGTTCCCGTGACTTCAGCGGGTCCCAACAAACGCATTTGAATTTATTCCGTTGTTAAGCAACATGGTGTAATTTTCTTCGTATAAACTTTCGAAATAAAAATCTTCTGAACTATGCTATTTCTATACAAATTTTTTTTATTAATATCTCAATATCTTCTGAGCCTAAAAACTCGAAATATAAAGAGGATTGATTACCCGCAATAGAGAAGAAAATAACCATACAAAATCTGAAAAAAAAAATCGTAAGAAACTTTGGATTTGTAAATAGATTAGACATAAATATGCTCGCTTTATTATATAGATTTTAATGTGCAACTATAGTCTCATTACTTTATAATAAACTGTTCAATTTGAAATGATGATCGAATAAAAAATAAGAATCGTCGAAAATGAATAAAACATCAAGAACCGACCGTACCTGAATTCATGACCTACCGCAAGTCTCGAGTTTGGGAAGAAAATTGTATATTTTGCTGATTATTTGGAACGATTTGGTGAAAATCTTGACAATTGCTTGTAAAAAAAAATTTGTAAATTCTTCACGATTGTTATTTTTATGTCTAGATCGATAATCGTCAATTTATTGTGATAAATTTTATATTGTAAATATGCTTTTCGTATGTACATTATACATCTGTACATGTACATGTACTCGTAGATAATAGTCATCAGGCAGTGACACCTACACACTTAATAAAAGTTCCAAATATTAAATTAGTTTCAGATTTAAGCATAAAAATGGCACACATTTTTTACTTAACATAAAAAATTGTCGTATGTATAAAAATATTTTATTTCCTATGTCTGTATCTTGGCTTATTTTTAACGTTATGAGACATTTTAAGCTAAAAATCAATTAATTATATCATTATTTTTCAATAGTTCGAAACTATTTTGGTTTCTAAATGTAACTCTGATACTTTCCACAATGGAATCATAAACCCTAAATAAATTGAATGATAAAATATAATAAGAAAAAATCGTCTGCTGTGACTATAAATTAAAAAATCTCAATAACGGTTAATTGATTGTACACCAACAGATCACCATTTAGAAAGTATAGGATATATTCTTTTTCTGCTGAACATGTCATCAAATCGAATTTTTTGTATCTAGCCGTTCTCAAGCTACAGCTTTAAGAATGTTAGAAATTGGCCCATTATTTATAAATTTTTCGAACACAATTCCAAGAATTTAGATTTTTCTGATTTTATTTTATTTAAAAAGAATATTAAGAAACGGACTGAACTTGGGGATTCTAAAGATGTTTAATGATGGATGAGGTTTGAAAATAAAAAATGGGAGTATGAAATCCAAGCAGGTATTTGCGTGCCATTAGATAAATTTATAGGTTCACATAAATTTTAAATCTCGTCATATTGTATTAGTTTATATCCTACCAAACAAGTTAATAAGAGAACTTGATATTTTGAAGTAAAGTATACAGGGACTGGATATTCAGCTGAAATCGAAGCTGAAACCAGTTCTATGAACAGTTTGAGTATAATCTGTAGCCTGTTAAAAGAGGATATATAATTGGATTTTGAAACATGTTTTAATTTTTAAAATATAGTGGATCTAACTTTTGATATTATTAATTTTGCGTTATTTACGCAAAACCACTTCGGCTCCATTGGACTGAAACCACTGCCGATTCTGTATGCATTCGATGGCTAAGAAATAGCGAATGCCATAAATAGAATTTGGGAATGGATTGGAATTGTAAATTTAGAATTTGAAAAATGCCTGAAAGGGGTTAATATTTCAACGGCAAAGTAATTTTTTTTTTTTCAAATGGCCAGGCACTTTGACCTTCGTTATTCACCTTTATTGCAGCGGCCAGAGTGTGAACCATTTAGTCGTCCATTGACGTAGCCCCAGGCGCACCAGAGGGGGGGCGGATCACATTGCGGCCACAACACAAACATCCATGCCTTACGTGGGGCTCGAACCCACAACGTGGCGGTCGAGCGATTTCTACGGAAACGCTTTCCTTGACCACTCAACAACCACGTCGGCGCAGAGTGAAAGTAAAATTTAACAAATCAAAATTGCATTTGGATGTTGTAATAGCGAAAAAATTGTCAGACTCAACCCCCTCCACTTCTCCGTCCCGCAGAATCCCGTTTCTCGGCCCTCGCTGCACTGTCATCAAATTATGGGAAGATATGTCAAAAGAAAAAAGGCGAGAGATGCTAGAAGAAAGAGGAAAGAAAGTTATAGACAAGAGAGAGAGAGAGAGAGAGAGAAAAATGAGGAAGTAAATTATCGGTTTTCCCTTTCTATCGGAGAACACATTAACCCAATAATAGTACCTGTTGAGATCATTAAGGACTGATTCTCTTGATGTTACGGGTGACTCCTAAAGAATTCTGGAGCTGGATTTTTAAAAAGTCTATCTGATCTGTTGCATCAGATTCATGGGTAGAATCAATCGTAGGCGTGGTCAGGATCTCGGAATGGGAGGAGGAGGGTTCAAGTTCTGGATTTCGCTTCCCAATATGTATCAGAGGAGATCTAATGATATTTTTAGTAAAATCTCTAAATGACCCCCCCCCCCCCCATAAGATCCCTTGCTTACATAACTAGAATCGACGTCCCTACAATGGATAGAGACATTGGCGCCGGCCTAGGAGAATGGGGGAGGCAAACTCTCACCTCCCATAGTGAGTGCTACCGAGGTTCCACTATATTATAAATATCGGTTTTGAAAACAATTATTTCAAATTTGATTATTAAATATTCTACATTTCTCATAATATATTTCAGCTTATATTTTAATTTACATATTTATTATGATATTTTCATGATAACTCTGTGCATGTCTGAGTGCGATCACCTATTTTCATTCTTATATAAACTATTTACACTGGTCATATCTCTTTAATAAATTAAACACACGAAATTTCTATAATTCATACACCGTATTTCAACTATTTACGTGTTAACCATTCCTGTTAACCTTTCCTCCCGGTCGAAAAGCAACCCCCTTTCTCTGACCTACCTCTTATATAAAATATCTTGCTATCGTACCACTATCGGGGGGTGCCGGGCAATCCCCTCTTCATTGACTGAGTGATGTATCAATATTCTCCATAAGATCCATATTGGAAAATGAAATCTAATACTCTATTCTCCTCCCCCCCCCCCATTCTGTTATCACTCCCTTCTATTTTTTCGAAATCATACAGAGCTGGGTCATATAGAATTATATTCCCTAGGTCCGACAATCTAAAGAGCTTCGTTGTGTGAGTGTAGACTGCAGATAGTCGATGCTTAAAACATTTGAACTGTCAGACGTCTCATTACTAACGATATTGTTACGAAACTTATCCTCTAGAATCATTGGTGTATACGCAGGATACAAGAACGAGTCCATGTTTCTGGATAACTAACGTTTATTCAGCAGCACAAAGTACATAGGAACAAGGTACAATCAAACAGCACTTAAATGCTCCACTCATTTCACAGAATAAGCTATATTATTCACAGAATGGTGACGAAAGTAATTTCACGCAACAGCCGCTACTATTCTCAAACATTGACAAAAATCACAGTCCAATTTAGCTCGTGTCTCATTCATTCGTCAACTCCATCGCAACGGAGGGGATGAGTCCTTTTTATAGTCCTTTTTATAAACTTCTAGAAATCTCTGTATCTCAAAGAATAATCGTTCTATCGAGAAGTTTCTGGAACATTCCGGAAGTCGCCAAATGTCGCCAAATTGGCGATAAATCGCAAAATCTGGCAACCCTTCTTCTATCTGGGAAATTTTGGCAACATTGGACTTACGTCATACTGACGTCATGCACTGTACACATTTGCTTCGTCTGGTCTTCGAGACAGACGAAAGAGGAGGCGCCAAACAGAATATTGCGGGTTCGCGCGTCACCCCCGGTAGAAAAGGCCGAACTGCTTTCCTCCCCTGTACCTCGTGACGTATGAGATGTAGGCCCAATTCTGACCTTCGAATCCGAATTCCTCCGTCTCAACTTTTCTGGAAAGTTCTCCCCTAGTAGAGTAGCCCACACAAAGAAGTATCGTATGTGCAGTGCAGTACGTGGGCTCGCGCGTGTTGATGCATAACGGTCTTTTTATCGTATTTTTGAATGACTTATATGTTAGTTCATGATTTTATAAACATTTTGACCAGCATACCTTCGACTACATACCTTATAACATTGGATTACTAATTACCTTATGGACGTAATGTGAAAAACTGAAAATGCTATTTAGAAGTAAGTGCTTACCATTTTTTGCTTATTATCATGTCATTTAAAATTACATAGAATTTTAAATATATGGCAATCAAATTATTGCTATTCAATTAACGCTAAATGGATTCTAAATTGTTTTGTTGCTAATTATAACGTCAACAAACCTTTTAGAGTTTTCTTAGTTTGTTTTAAAATTTTATTGTTGTCACATTAATTAAGAAAACTGCCTAGACATTTGTAAAATTAAGCTTTGTTAAGTAATTGTGAAGTATTTAAAATCATTCAATGTTTAAAATGTATCTTTTATTAGGTTTAGCTTGTGTGATTCATTTCATTTACCTAGTATACTTAATATGTTGTCATAAATTATTCAGTTTCCTGTAAATATTTTAAAATTATTTTAATAATGTTGTTAGTTGTGTGATATTTTTTAATAGACTAGCAGTATGTCCGTACTTCATACTGACCATATAATACAAGAAACCTAAAATTCAGAATTTGATGTGAAGTTTTAATATTTAGAGTCTCAATTTTTGAAATTTTATAATAATTCTAATGAAATGAAAATAGGTGATCTCTACCGTGCTGAGATAATAAACAGACAGATAGATGTACAACATACAATTTTATGTATACTGTTAATAGCAAATATACCCGACATTGCCCATGATTTAATATATGTGCAAATTCCTGCAGTATTCTAAATGACATTCTTACTCAAAACATTCTATTAAAATATTTCATTTAATTCTCCTTTCTGTGTTTTCTATACAAAATTATCTTCAAGCAGATCTGAATAAAACATCCTCGTTTGAAAACAAATTATAAAATATATATGAAATTGGATCAATATAAACTAAAATAAAAGCGCTAAAATTGTATAAAAATGGTTATAAAATTTTGTTTTATATTGATTTCTTTATTATTTAAATCTTAAAAAATTTAATAATCGTCTGCCTAATAAACACATTTGATTTAATTGCGTTGCTAAGCATCATGATATAATTTTCTTAATAAATTTGTGGAAAATATATCATCTGCATAATTCTATTTTTATGGAAGGTTTAATTGTGGGATTTTTATTCATATCTCGACAATCCCTGGTCCTAGAAACTCGAAACATGGACTAAATTTTAAGTAGGGCTATTTCAAAGCTACCCACAGAATGTTCATGAAATTCGATGCAGCAGTTCTACCGTGATGATGAGATAGATAAACACACAGACAGATACATGTATTTTCAATTTTATTTATATAGATAAAAAAATGTCATTCTCTTTTTAAGATATTGTCAATAGTAAGAAATCGTAGCAATAAAAATGCTACACTAAAGTTATGAAAGTAAAATAATGTAAAATGGAATATTTCACACATCAAATAACATATTTTAACTGTTTGATAAGTAAGTAATTGCATATAAAAGATATAGTATCTTAATATATTGCACGTATATTTTTTATTATTTGTTATGGCATGCTGAAATTTTAGAAGAATAGGTTAGGAAGTCATTTGTGTTTAGGTTGGGCACATTTTATTTTTTATGTAGCGAGTTATTAATTATGTTATTGAAAATCGTTAAAATAACTTGGAAAAAAGCAAAGTAACTAACTTACAATTTCAAGTTACCATTGTATATTTCATTATATTATAGTTAATGTTATTTTAATAATACAAAGCTAATTTAATCTTTCTTACATTTTCACTTCAATGGAATTGTAAATGAAATATTAATACCAAAAAGTTTTATTATACAGCTTTATTAAATTTTCAAAGCCCCTGAGGTATTTCAAACTCTATAATTAAGCAAAATTGTTTACAATTTGTTAATGTCTGGTAGTAAAAAAGGGAATATAAGATGTGCTATATTAGAAAACCTGAACTTCTACAATTTATAGTGCATAGGTTAATGAATGACATTCAACTAGTATTTTATCTTAATTCTAAATCATTTTACAATTTATAACAACAACAAAAAATGAATAAAATAAAATGAAATAAAAATAAATAAACACGTAAGCATATTAAAAGTTAAATTCTGAGTTTCTTTTTAATGATTATCTTATGATATTTCAAGATATAGTATTCAGTAATCATTTTAGTTTCTGCATACTTTATCTGTAAGCACGCATACTTTAGCTGAATGTACTGAAGAATTATTCAAATAAAATGCCTGATTAAGTAATAAATATACAGGGTTCTTTTTCAAACTTTTATTAAAACACTAACTGAATGGAATCCTTTCATCTTTGCTCCTACAGTGAATGAGTCATTATAAATATTTTATTTTAAGGAAATGTACAGCAATATTAAGATTTTAAATCACCCATTTTAATGAACATTATCGAAAATACTTCCAAATTTCATGAATATTATTTGATTTACTGATAAATTATGATTCCTTTACATCGAACAGAGAATTAAAAGGGAAACAAATAGCAAAAGCTTCGATCGCGATCTGGAAGACCTACTCGCAGTGGGCCTACAAGCCAAGACGTCAAAAATTAGTGCTCCGGCCTCTGCTTTCGGAGGTGACGGTTCGCGTCAGTATGTATGACTAGAATTTTAGTTGTACCTTTCCAGGCAAGGTCATAAAAAATCTTAAGCCAGCAAAACTTTTTCTAATGCTGACGCAGCGAGTTTGGCCTAGTCTCGAAATACAATAGAGTATTGCGTTACGAAATATTATAAGTTTTCCGAATTATTAAAAGAAAATTGCTTTTCACGCTGATAAGCGTGATATCATTAAAAAGAATCAAGTGATTTTCGTGAAATTTGGTATGCCATTTTATCGGTAACAACAAAACGTTTCAATAGGATCGAATTATATGAGAACTATAATTTCAGTTGTTTTATAGAACATCTAAATTTGGAGATTTCGAATATTTTTAAATAGGGATGCCGTATGTCCAAACCGGAATGTTTCTGAGTTCGACACAATGTTTTCTTTGAGAAAAGCGGGCAACCATCCCCGCGATAAAGGACAGGCCTAGGCTCAAAATTCAAAGCTCGGGCCTAAGCCCAGCCCGTATCGAGTGAAGGCCCACACTCAAAATGTTTCTACCTAATAAATTTAAATATAACAGGTCATGCTTATTCGTAAGTTTTTCCTAAATTATTCGAAAATTGTACTAAAAGACTTTTTGAACAAAAAGGTACAATAATTTCGAATTCGCCAAATTTCTGGAACGCAGTAGTTTTCACTATGCTAATGAATACGGGCGGGGTCGAAAATTGGAACTTGAGTTTTCGATTGATCTTCGCGCTTTGAATATACCCTAGTTCACGAATCCACCATTTTTGATATAGCGTCTGTATGCATGTCTTCCTATCTGTCTATGCAATGTATGTATACACCCTAGCTCAAAAAGATTGGACGAAATTTCACAACATTGGGTAAGTCAGTCACTCGTGGATTACCTTGGTACATATTAGATAGATTTTGGTACGATTCGGAAAAAAGAACTGACCTCTAGAGTCCACTTCGACAATAAGAGCTTGCAATTTAGTCCGAGTAGCTCAACAGTAGAGCGTCGGCTGACCAGTTCGGAGATCCAGGGTTCGATTTCCGGTTGGGGCAGCAAGGCTCTTTCCAATGGCACTCGAACAATTCAACCCTGTGGGTTAGTGGGAAGATGTCTGAGGTCTGAAGACTCCAGACCGTGCGACTCACATAGTGGGTTTAGAGTAGATAGCTGCACGGCCTGGAAAGGATACCTCCTATACCCAAGGTCTGCCATTCCGCTAAACGAACATCTATTTAAATCTAAAAAGATAACAATGGATGAAAAATAGTGTGATTAAACAGACAGTTTTGCATTATATTTGAACATGACAAGTACGTCCATTGTATTGCCTCCGTGATATCCCTCAGAGTTGCAGAGTTCTTGACAAGAGATTTGATTCTACGAGATAAGACGGTTAAAAATTTCCTAAATTTTGCGAGGTCTTTTGACCACCAAGAAAATCTAACATGATTAACTTTTTTCTTTTTTTCGATAAATTTAAAAGCACAGCTCTGAACATTACTAAGAAAATTAACAAATAAATCATTTAAGGAGGAGCAATTGTCAACTTTAGAAAGGAGGGAATAAAAATAATTAAATTTGGATTTGAAATTATAAATGAATTTACCAGTGCTGAAAAAAGATTTTAAAAAGAAAGAATTGTCAAAAGAGAGGAACATTTTGACAAATTTATGATCGCTGACAGATTCCCTGTTAAGAACAGTCCAATCCTGAACGAAATCATAGAATCCAAAAGTGACTAAAGTAAGATCAGGAAAACACTTTCCAGAGTGAAAGACGAAAGTGGGACCAGCCGCAGGGTTATTGTAAACAATGAAATTATTAGCTAAATAAAAATCAATAAAATGGATACCCCTTTGATCAATGAAATTATATCCCCACATCTGAGCCCTAGCGTTAAAACCAACAAGAATTAAATAGTTTGAGGAAAGAAAATTAAAAGAGGAAAATTCAGAAATATTAGTGGAGATATCATCATTAAGGAGGAAATAAATACTAGAGAGAATAAAGTTAATATTATTTGGAAGGATAATTTCGACAAAAACGGAAGGAAGCGTTTTAAATTTAAAATTAACAATAAGAAGAGGGTTGGAAATAACAATGGAGGATTTATTGGAAATTGAACAATATTGAGTAAAGCCAAAAGGGGGATCCAAAATTTTGCCTTTAATAGTATAGGGTTCCTGAATACAAATAAAGTCTATTGAGAGATCTATTGCGGTTTGAAAAGCATAATTATGGGCTGAAAGGGAATTATTGGTATTAATCTGGAGTCCTGAGATGATCATGGAGGCTAGTACTCAGATGCGGGAAAGAGGAAAAAGTCACTGGTCCTTTTGCAGAAATTGAGTTTTTTTAAGTCTTAGTTTAATGTCTGAGGTTTGAAAGTGACCCTAGTACGACTAGCACAGATTCAGTGGACGCTGGGATATAGAGCGCCGATATCAAATTAGGAGGATAATAACCATACAGGATACTAACCTGAGTAAAAGTAGTAGTATCAGGAGGCTAACCTGAGGTAAATATAGCAGAAAGTGGTCAGACATATTGTCAGTTGCACGCCAATCTGACATTAGAGGGTGGAGAGTGTAAAGTCCACTTCGACAATAAGAGCTTCTTGCCATTTCGTACCAATAGCTCAACGGTAGATCATCGGCTGGTCAGTTCGGAGATCCAGGGTTCGACTCCCGGTTGGAGCAGCAAGGTTTTTTACACGTTTTATTACCCCGGTCGTCCATTTTGTTGCTCCAAGTCCTCTGGACGAGCCGGACGGCCTGGGGCTTTCACACACGTTTTATTACAAAATGCCCCTCAAACAGTCGTTAACATTTAAAATTGAAAGCTCCGTATGATAAAACATATTAATTAAATACTTGGTTTATACATAATTTTTGACGACGAAAAAAATTATACGTAATTTTTGACGACATAAATTTTGACGACGATTTGAAATTTTCATCCATCCGTTTATTATTATCCATCCTCAAAATATTTAATTCTTTTTTAATATTTTTTTTATTTTTACTTTATTTTTATTTATTTATTTTTTTTATTGTGAAAGTGAAACGATTTTGTGATACGAATGTGTTAAGTTACCAAATGAAAAAGCAGACATATTGAAAATGCTAATTGGATATAATATCAAATATGTATCCGTGTCAATTTGGAAATGAATTTGAATCTGTAGCGAAAGTCATGCGCTGCCCACATCAGATTTTTCGAGCAGTATGGAAGGGTGAAAATAGCGACCAATAACGTCTCGGCTGGATATTGTCTGTTTACAACCGTGGCTTTTGCTTGGGAAAGTTTCAGGATATTTCACCAGATTTTGTTGAAAGAAGGCGACTGATTCCGAATGTTAAGCTTTCTTTCCACAGTTATTCCCCGGATTTCAAAATGATCTGTTGAATGACGGCTGCGGCCAACTGTGCATACTTGAAAGAGCGGGCTTATTTTTGCAATCTAAACGAGTACAAGAAAAAAAAACTGTAGCAGTAACATTAGAGTTTTGTGCGAAATTTCCCCACTGCCGCTTCTAATTGCATCAAAAAGGAGTAATAATACCAGATAGGTAATGGACAATTTCGTATTTGAGTTAAGAAAGAGTTTTGTGCGGAATTTTCCCACTGTTGCATCAAAAAGGAGTAATAATACCAGATAGGTAATGGACAATTTCGTATTTGAGTTAAGAAAGAGTTTTGTGCGGAATTTTCCCACTGTTGCATCAAAAAGGAGTAATAATACCAGATAGGTAATGGACAATTTCGTATTTGAGTTTAGAAAGAGTTTTGTGCGGAATTTTCCCACTGTTGCATCAAAAAGGAGTAATAATACCAGATAGGTAATGGACAATTTCGTATTTGAGTTAAAAAAGAGTTTTGTGCGGAATGTTCCCACTGTTGCATCAAAAAGGAGTAATAATACCAGATAGGTAATGGACAATTTCGTATTTGAGTTAAAAAAGAGTTTTGTGCGGAATTTCCCCACTGCCGCTTCTAATTGCATCAAAAAGGAGTAATAATACCAGATAGGTAATGGACAATTTCGTGTTTGAGTTAAGAAAGAGTTTTGTGCGAAAATTTCCCACTGTTGCATCAAAAAGGAGTAATAATACCAGATAGGTAATGGACAATTTCGTATTTGAGTTAAAAAAGAGTTTTGTGCGGAATTTCCCCACTGCCGCTTCTAATTGCATCAAAAAGGAGTAATAGTACCAGATAGGTAATGGACAATTTCGTATTTGAGTTAAGAAAGAGTTTTGTGCGGAATGTTCCCACTGTTGCATCAAAAAGGAGTAATAATACCAGATAGGTAATGGACAATTTCGTATTTGAGTTAAAAAAGAGTTTTGTGCGGAATTTCCCCACTGCCGCTTCTAATTGCATCAAAAAGGAGTAATAATACCAGATAGGTAATGGACAATTTCGTGTTTGAGTTAAGAAAGAGTTTTGTGCGAAATTTTCCCACTGTTGCATCAAAAAGGAGTAATAATACCAGATAGGTAATGGACAATTTCGTATTTGAGTTAAAAAAGAGTTTTGTGCGGAATTTCCCCACTGCCGCTTCTAATTGCATCAAAAAGGAGTAATAGTACCAGATAGGTAATGGACAATTTCGTATTTGAGTTAAGAAAGAGTTTTGTGCGGAATGTTCCCACTGTTGCATCAAAAAGGAGTAATAATACCAGATAGGTAATGGACAATTTCGTATTTGAGTTAAAAAAGAGTTTTGTGCGGAATTTCCCCACTGCCGCTTCTAATTGCATCAAAAAGGAGTAATAATACCAGATAGGTAATGGACAATTTCGTGTTTGAGTTAAGAAAGAGTTTTGTGCGAAATTTTCCCACTGTTGCATCAAAAAGGAGTAATAATACCAGATAGGTAATGGACAATTTCGTATTTGAGTTAAAAAAGAGTTTTGTGCGGAATTTCCCCACTGCCGCTTCTAATTGCATCAAAAAGGAGTAATAATACCAGATAGGTAATGGACAATTTCGTATTTGAGTTAAGAAAGAGTTTTGTGCGGAATTTTCCCACTGTTGCATCAAAAAGGAGTAATAATACCAGATAGGTAATGGACAATTTCGTATTTGAGTTAAAAAAGAGTTTTGTGCAGAATTTCCCCACTGCCGCTTCTAATTGCATCAAAAAGGAGTAATAATACCAGATAGGTAATGGACAATTTCGTATTTGAGTTAAGCAAGTATATTCACGAAAAATAAAATGATGTAAGTTAGAGGAATACACGAATACGAAACTTTTGGCTTGATGCATTGTATAGATGTTTATTTTATTTATATTTTACTTTCCCTACAATGCATGGTAATGCATAGGGAAAATGTTGGAATGGTGTTGACAATCGAAATTCTAGTTTTCGACGGATCCACACGTTTCGGGCACTCTAGATCACGAATCGACAATTTTTTTCATAACATCTCTCTCTATCTCTCTCTCTCTCCCTATCTCTCTCTCTCCCTATCTCTCTCTCCCTATCTCTCTCTCTCCCTCTCTCTCTCTCTCCCTCTATCTCTCTCTCTTTCTCTCTATCTCTATCTATCTATCTATCTCCTTCTATCTATCTCTCTGTCTATCTATTTCTCTATCTATCTATATCTATCCCTCTATGTATCTCTCTCTATCTATATCTATATCTATTTCTCTATCTTTATCTATCTCTCTATCTCTATATATCTCTATATATCTATCTATCCTTCTATCTATCTTTCCATCTATCTCTCCATCTCTCTCTCTCCATTTATTTATCATCCATCTATCTGTATATATATATATATATATATTATACATTTTCCTAAACTTCTTCACTTTGTATTTTTAATAATTATATTTTTCAAGGTAATAAATTATACAAGTCTCAGGAGTTCTACAGGATGGCTGCAGTAGCAGTATGTTAGCTAATTTATACCTTTATCATTATGAACAGTATTTTACTTCAATACATATATATTAGTAGATATGTTGATGATCTGATTTGCTAAGTATACACTGAAAATTATGTCACAGATATCGATTTCTAACCAGACAATTTGGAAATAACCTTCTAATAGAAATTACTAATTTATATGATAAAAAAGACTATTTTAATTTTAGCCTTAATAAAATCTTACCATTTAATTCCTGCAACTCGATTCTATTGTTTAGAAATATTATACTTAATCTGCTTTTTAGAATTTATAGATCATCTGATAAAAAATTTCATGCGATACATATAAATAATCTAAAAAATTACCAGTAATTTATATAAATATCCCTCTTATTTAGTAAATGGTATAGTTAAAAAATATAGATCAGCTGGATTTTCATTAATTCTATTCATAGTTTTTTATATTAGCCTGACATCTCTATTCTCTTGTATTAATAATACTTTTATTTTTACATACTCTTAAACATTAGCCTTTCTATTATTAGCCCCACTTTTTAGGAGCTTTGATTGTATATTATCACTTTTTCTTGCCTTTTCGCATTTCTGTTATTTATTTCTTACGAATGGCAACAGAAGTTCATTTCTTTTAGATCATAGATCATTTATTTTTCCTTTGCGAATGACAACATTAGTCTCTTCATTCTGGGTTCCCGGGTTCGTGCATTTGTAGTGTTTTTTTCCAGGTATTTTTGTTTCCTTTTATTTTTTCTTCTTTATATTGTCCAAGTTGAAATAGTCTATAGATATAATCTATCTATTTTTTGTGTTTGCTTCGACAAAATACTTGGACCCTATGAAGAGTTTTGGAGAAGTGAACAAATCCATTATTTAGACCTAGCCCTTGTCCACGTGTGTCCTTTAATTCTTGGATTTCATTTGTTTTTGTTTTATCGATTCCATACCATTGATTTTTGAGGATTTTCTTTAACCTGATGATTCGAAATTTGTATTTTTTTTCCATTTGATTGAAGATTTGCTGATTTATACTTTTATTTTGTAGGTTTGTTAGAAAGTTAGGTTTTCGAGTTACAGCTTCTCACTTTTCTTGCATTGGACTTTCAAACTATTATATATATATATATATATATATATATATATATATATATATATATATATATATATATATATATATATATATATATATACATATATATATATATATATATATATATATATATATTTATATATATATATATATATATATATATGTATATACATATATATATATATATATATATATATATATATATATATATATATATATATATATATATATATAATTATAATAATAGAAGTTTGAAAATCCAATGAAAGAATAGAGAGAAGCTTCAACTCAAAAAACCCCAACATTGCAAAATGCCTTACAAATAAAAGTATCAAACAGAGAATCATCAATCAAGTGGAAAATAAAAATGTAAACCTCTAGTCATCAAGCTGAAGACAAACAAAAAACATCAATGGAAAGGAATCGATAAAATAATATCAAATAAAATCCAAGCATGAAAACTTTACACGTGGACAAGCCTAAGCCTGATATGAATTGTTCATTTCGATAAAACTCTTTATCAAGTCCAAGTATTTGATAAAAATGAACACAAAATGCCTGTTTATGATATCAGTGATGGATTATATCTATAAACACTGATAACTTGAAAAACATGCATAAAGATTGAAAAATAATAGGAAACAAGAATACCTGAAAAAACACTGCATACGCCTGATCCATATATATATATATATCATCTTTCTCTCTCTCCCTGTATGTGTGTATACTTTTTTGTCTGTGTGTGCTGTGTAAAGTATGTATCTCTATCTATCTATCTATCTATCTATCTATCTATATATATATATATCATCTCTCTCTCTCTCTCTGTGTGTGTGTGTACTTTTTTGTGTGTATGTGTGTTGAAGACCCAGACCGTCCTACTCATCCTGAGAACTTGAGCAACTATTTGGACGGCCGGGTGTGTATGTGAGTGTACTTTTTTTTTGTATGTACCTTTTTTGTGTGTATTTGTGTGTAAAGTATGTATTTACTCTGACACAGAAACTATTTCATGAAATTTTCCAAAATTTGGTAGGATCCACTTGAGTATTACCCTGGGTCTGATTTAATTTTAGTACGGTTTAGAAAAATTTAGAAAAAATATACCAGACTTTTTTTTTTTCCTTTTTACGAAACTGCCTGCAAGGATCGTCAAAATATGAAATAAAACACAAAATATACTGAAATATTGATCAACTGTTTATAAAGTAAATTTTGACAAATACTATGAACCACATTGCTCTAGAATGAACCGTTCTCGATATATGCTAAAGTTTTGGAATTTTGAGTGCCTGACGACGTTTTAAAATGCACTAAGTTGCCAAATGAGAAAAGAAATGTATTAAGACTGCAAATTGGTATACTGCTTTCAAATAAGTACCCTCATTATTTTGTGCAATTAAACTCATTTAATAGATTATGAAAAAAAGAAAGGAAATGAATTGGAATCTGTAGGGAAAGTTGTGTGCTGCCCACATATTATTATTTCTTTCTTTTTGCTAAAATATACTTATCTTTTTAAATAATTATATAATAAATTCATTCAGATTAGAAATCTGTATAAATAAAATTGAAAATCTGTTTGTCTGTCTGTCTGTCTGTCTGTCTGTATGTATGTATGTTTGTCTCATCATTACGGAAGAACGACTGTATCGAATTTGATGAAATTTTTAGGGTAGACTTGGAATAACCCCATTTAAAATTCATCCATGTTTCGAGTTTCTAGGGCCAGGGGTTGTCAAGCTATTAATGAAAAACGAAACTTTCATAGGAGTTCTCCTCTTTAACTCCCTGCTTCCTCCAAACGAAAAAGATTTGAAACCGCTGGTTTAAAACCTGAAAATGAATTAAAACTCTATCTCTGAGTTTAGTTGGAGTTTATTGCGCTTATCATTCACTTTTGAAAGTCGCAGGTTTGAAACTTTAAATGGAAACTCTTTCACCATGGTTTATTTTTCACAGGCTCTTACTTAACAATGAAAAGTATTAAGAAATCAAAATGGTTATTTAAATATCAGGATTTTTTGAGAAAGATTCTTCCTTATATTATGTTGCTCAGCAACGCAATTAAATCAAATGTGTTTGTTCATTTTTATTATAATTTTTTCGATTTGCATAAATAAATGGATATAAAAATATATCTTATAAATGAACTATTTGATTTTTTTTAATTACATTAATTACGGACTGCGTACATCACGTTCATATATTTTGGCAAAGAGTTTTCAAATTTATATATTGTCTTCAGCTAAGTGTAGAACGGGTATCTTCTAATACAATTTTAGTGTTTTCATTTAGTATATACATATGGGATCAGAATGTTTTATTCTTCAGATCTACAAATTCAGATCTACGAATTTGGCGGGATATTGCTAACTTGGCAATTTTTTTTAAACGTTGCCAAATTGATGAAAACGACGCTAAATCAATGAAACTAATTTTGTTTTGTTAAAAGAGAGTACGGAAATGATGTTTCGGTAGCATTTGTCTGTCAGTCCAACCATCCTACTTAGTAACACAATTAGCGAGTTTTTAAAATGTCGCCAAATTGATTAAATGTTTGTAAATCCATAAAAATATCTTGAAATTGATAAAATTACGCTAAGTAAATTAAATTAATTGTGTTTTGTTAGGGGATAGTATTGTGATAATGTTTCGTCAATTTGTCGCCAAGTGGGACTGTCAGACAGATCTACAGTCCCATTTGGCGAAAAAAATTTCGATTTTTTAAAATGTCGCTAAATTGACGAAAATATCGCTAAATTGATAAAATGATGCTAAATTCATCAAAATGACACCGAATCAATGAAAATTCAAAATTTTGCATAATTGAGTACGATTTTCCAGATAATCTCTGTCGTTTTGTCATAATTAAAAATTATTTTTTCTAAATTTGTTTACAAATTGGACCAGGATGCTTTATTCTTCAGATCTGTCTGAAGATAATTTTATATATGGAGCCCAGAGATTCTTATAGATTTTTTAGGAGAATTAAATATTTTAATAGAATATTTTGAATAACAAAGTCATTGAGAATAAATACTATAGGAATTTACACATAATTGTGAATGTTAAGTTTCTTTATATTATATTTTCCGTACGAAGAAAGAGAATACTGTTAGTTACATATATAAATAAATGGTCGCGCCATTAAATTAGTGTAAGACATTTGGAAATTAAATATGAAAAGTTAGCATGCAAATTAAGAAATATAATTTTCAAATAATTAAATTGAATATATTAATTTAATTATTAATTGAATATTAGGTGAATTGAATTAGAATTAATTGAATATTGGGTGAAATGATAGAAAAGCATGCTTTGCGATTATTTCAAATTTGGTGTAATGGTATATAGTTTGAAAGGAAGAAATTTGGTTTACAATTTTTGTTACTTTAGGGGGTGCTGAACAACAAAATGTTTGATTTGCCGAATAAATGAGAAACTTCTTTAAAATATGATAGAGACTTGATTTTCGAATTCGAGATTTTGATGCCAGTATATATTTTTAGACTTCCTGCGCATGTTTTGACTATTTTTGGAGTAATGTCCGTTTATCTGTCTGTGTACACGATAGTGGCCACAAATATTAATAGATTTTTACAAGACTTTATATCCGGCTTTTTTATAAAAGAAATCTAGAACCAGATAGAATGTTTCTGAAATACTAGCGAAAACTTTGAATTTGATTCGAAATTAAATGTCTTTTAACATGGCAGCATAAGATAAAATTTGATATAATCATGCATAAAAGAGTGGCTCAATCAATGTTCAGATATATAGAGATTTGATAGTTTAAAACATTGGGGAAAATAGCCGCAATTCATTTTTTTGTTCGTGACGTCATTGGCTCCCTCGGGGGGCAAGTTACTCCCCCCTCGGGGGATACATTGTTAAGTATGGTATCAATCGAAAAATTTTTTGAAGTCCTTTCTAGTGAAGGATATTTGTAATCATTTGGACTCATGATACCGATTTTTCAAAATATCTATATATATATAAAGAAGAAAAGTATGCATGTATGTATGTATGATCCAACATAACGGGAGAACGGCTGAACCGAATTTGATGAAATTCGGTGGGTAGCCTTGAAATAGCCCCACTTAAAATTTACGCCATGTTTCGAGTTTTTATCACCAGGGGTTGTCGCGATATTAATGAAAAACAAAACTTTCTCTTGTCTCATCATCACGGAAGAACAGCTGCATCGAATTTAATGAAATTGTGTGGACAGCTTTAAAATAGCACCCCATAAATGTACTCAAAGTTTCGAGTTTCTAAGACCAGGGGTTGTCGAGATATTAATGGAAAACGAAACTTTTTCCTAGGAGTTCTACTCTAACTCCATGATTTCTAACGAAAAAGTTTGGAAATAATTGGTTTAAAACGTGAAAGTCAATTAAATAAGTTTTGTAGGAGTTTATTGAACATATTAGTCACTTTTGAAAATAGCAGGTTTGAAATATAAATGTAAATGAAAATTCTATCACCATGGTTTATTTTTCACCGGCTTACTTAACAAATTTTATTAATTTGAATCTATATATATAAAGAAGAAAAGTAAGCATGTATGTATGATCCAACATTACGCGAGAACGGCTGAACTGAAAGAGTTTTGCATTGTAAATCCCGGGCAACGCTGAGTAATCGCTGCTAGTTTCTTATAAAATTCGGAAAAAAAAAAAGCTACTTAAAAACGGATTCTGGTACTAGGAAGTCGAGTTGAGTCACGCCCCAGTTAATTTTTAAGTAATTTTAAATTAGATTATTTTTTTAATCCCTTAGCATAGTACGGCATGTTTTAATAGCCACTTTTTTGAATTATTAAATCATTAATACTTCGTCTAATGTTTTTTTTTTATAATAAAATTCCTTAAGGTGGCTCAGGACCCTTATCATTGCCATAAACAGGGTGAATTTCACGTTATATTTTGTACCTCTTCTCATAGACATCGATAATACCTAAAAATTTTATGGCTAATAAGTGAATGCATGTAGCATATATGATAATTTTTTCAATAAGGTGAATCTGATAATAATATTTTTAAAAATAGTATAATATTCATCTGATTCAGGTGAATCTGATAATAATATTTTTCAAAATAGTATAATATTCATGAATTTATTAAAGTTTTATTTTGATAATTAAAGTTAAAAAACAAACAAGTTATTAAAAATTAAAAATGTAATTAAATTTTAAATGTAATTTTTTTTAAACTTGAATTATGCAAATGGATTTTGGTCTAAGTCTTCTCGACTCGATACTTTTGCATCCTAATCAGTACTATTTTTGCTTCTGGGAGCAACGGTTTTGTTGCAATCATGCGCTTGAGCAACCTATATCCAAATAAAATTTTAATAAATACATCAACATTATACAATTTTTAAAAATATTATAAGATTCACCTTATTTAAAAAAGTATTATATATACTACACGAATTCACTTATTAGCCGTAAGATTTTTAGGTATTTTCAATGTATAGGAGAAGAAGTGTAAAATAAAACGTGAAACATGAAAATTCACTCTGTTTATGGAACTTTTAAGAGTCTTGAGTCCTCCTTAATCGCACTTTTAACTTTACTTGTTTCAATCTAACACCCTCCCCCCCGGCTCTATTTATATAAGCCAAAAGAAATAACACATCGTCTCAACCGGCAAAAAACTAGACTGGATCAGTCGGTCATTAAGAGGTGATCATCGATAGAAACAAAAGAACTCCATTCCAATGCCACTGAATACAGAACCTTTTTAGCTCGAGGTCAAGTACCGTAAACAAAGCACCGCTCTCCTCAGCTGGTAATAAAGTGTTATTTCTTGCCGGAACAACACAACCACAACTCCTCTCCATTGACCGAGCTGCTGAGACTGAGAGTTGGGCTGTGGGAAACAACGGAAGTCCCGGAGCCCACGGTGTTGGGCTTGCTCTCCATATAGGAACAGCGGTAGTAAATAGGGATTGCAATCTTGCGAGTAGGGAGTTTTCAATCTCGGAATCCCTTGAGATTGGGATTTTAATTTTTCTTTTTATAAAGGCAGTCACATTTTTACTTTCCCTGCAATACATGGTAATGTATAGGGAAAGTATTGAAATCATGCCGAAAATCGCAACTCGAGTTTTCGACGGATCTACACGTTTCGGAACCTCTAGAACACGAAAAAACTATTTTTAGCGTGACGTCTGTGTGCGTGTCTGTCTGTCTGTGCAATGTATGTATCCACTCTAACTCAAAAACTAATAATGGACCGAATTTCATAAAATTAGGTAGGTAAGTCACTTGGGTGTGACCTTGGGGCTGATTAGTTTTTGGTACGATTCTGAAAAACAAAACCCGCTTTTTTTTTTTTTTTTTTTTTTTTTTTTTGCGAAACGGCCCGTAAAAATATCAAGTATCCACTCTAGATAAAATACTGACCAAATGTCACAAAATTTGGTAGATAAGTTACTTGTGGGATGGATACTCTGGTGCTGATTAGATTTTGGTACGATTCGGAAAGAAACAACCTGCCCCATTTTACGAAATGGCCCGCAAAAATCTAAAACAAAAAGACTACTTATGCTCAGATGCTCAAATATATCAATTAAATGCTTGTTTTATACATAATTTTTGACGAGGAAAAGAATAAGACACAAACTCCATTACTCTAGAACTAACCGTTCTCGAGATATTTGAGATTTCTTGCATTTTTGTTACGCCGACTTTGGAAAAATGTCCAATTACCAAATAAAAACAAAAATTAAATTTAAAATTCAAATTTAGTGTTATTTTGTTCCGTTAAACTCAATTTAATGAACTATTAAAGCAATAAAGAAAAAATGAATTTGAGTCTGCAGGGGAAGTCACGTGCCGCCCACATCAGATTTTTTTAATACTCTTATGTTTCGATTTATTTGTCTATAAATATCACACTATTCAAACCAACCGATGGCATGATGTTGAGATATCACTGTAACAAGCTTTCAGTACGAAGAACTTTCGGATATGACGGACAATTTTATGAAAAAGATGAATAGAGAAACAAGCAGAACAGTTACAAAGAAAATTATACAGAAATAAAAAAAAAATCTGATGTGGGCAGCACATGACTTTCCCTGCAGACTCAAATTCATTTCCTCTTTATTTCATTAATAATTCATTAAATTGAGTTTCATTGCATCAAATAACGCGTATAATTAAAGTTACGCTGAATGTACACTTTAATTCCGCTTTCGTTTTCATTTGGTAACTGGTCTTATTTTCAAAACAGGCCTAGCGAAAATGTGAAAAACTAAAATATCTCGAGAACGGCTAGTCCTGGACTAATGGGGTTAATCTTATTATTTTATTTTCGTCAAAAATGACATATAAAATAAGCACTTAATTAATGCATTTAAGCATGCGTATTCTTTTATTTTAGATTTTGTCGATTTTTGCGGGACATTTCGAAAAAAAAAATTAGGTTCTTTTTCTCCGGATCGTACCAAAATCTAATCAGTACCAGGATAACTCACAAGTAACTTATCTACCCAATTTTGTGAAATTGGGTCAATTAGTTTTTCAGTTAGAGTGGATACATACATTGTACAGACAGGCACACAGACAAACACACACAGAAACGTCAAGCTAATAATAGTTTTTCGTTTTCTGGTGGTCCCAAAACGTGTAGATTAGTCGAAAACTCGATTTGCGATTTTTGATATGATTGCAATACTTTCCCTATACATTACCATGCATTGAAGGGAAAGTGAAAAAAATAATAATAGTAAATTTAATTTTATATTAGAGATAAAAGAAATGAAATTTTATTTTGCATTAGGGAAAACTAATTAGAATGAAAAATAATTAAAATTGTTTACTGTTATACGATATCAGTCGCATTTAAAAAACTTAAATACTATTCTAATGGAACATTGCTCTGTTAAATGGATGGCATTGCTCTCTAAATAATTGTGACATAATTGCAGAAGAAAGAAAAAAATATTATGTCATACATTAAAATAACGATGAATCCCGAAAACGAGATGAATCCCGAAATCCCGGAATTTTAGTATTTCTGATATTCTAGATTTTGAAATTTAAGAACTTGTTCGGAATTCCTGACTAATTTATTTAACAAATATCTGTTTAAAAGTTCAGAATACTTGACTTTTTCCCACACAATTCACACTTTACTTTAAAAATAAGGTTTTGCTTTAGCGCAAATGCTAAACTAGTTATAGATACTATTATCTGCTATTTGAATGCAAACCTAATATTTGGTTTCCCCGTATTGTACTAGCTATACTACTTCGGCCATGTAAGGAATTTGTTTTGTTGCTGTTGATACTAATCCCGTTTATTTGGAACAAAACCAGAACAGGTCCGTAAGACCAAAGTCACTAGTAAAGGAAGAAAAGTTGCAGCTTCTGTTGATCCAAGCACACCATGATAGAAGTCTGACTGTTGCACTGAATATCACCGAATTTAGACCGGAACCTAGTGGGAATGGCAGTTATAGGGACTGTATCATCATTCGTCTGACCCATCACTTGTCTAATAGACCTCTACAGATTTATCGAGTCCATACTCCTCATGGACACGGTGATAGTTTTGCACGGCGTCGAGGGTCGAACCCCAATCCACTGCATGCGATACTCTTGCCTTAACTACTGGGCAATCCTAGTCCATTAGATGCAGTCTAAGCATTTATTCTTCTATTTATTTATTACGTCAAGTTTATCTGTAAGACGTGCAGTTGAGGACGTAATCTGCAAAAAAAAAAGGGGGGGGGGGAGGATATTTTTTTAATTATCTTATCTTGTTTTATTGATTTCCTAATTTCCTGCTTTATCTGTTAGATTTGGTTCGTCCTGTATTAACGAAGTAATCTAGTTCGGAAATAATCCAGGCCGACATTACAAGAAAACAATTTTTGCACAGATTTTAAAGACCCTCAAAACAATTCCCTTCCCAGAAGGGACTCTCCTCAAATTAAACCCCATCAAGTACCACAGAACTTTTGGTCATCACCTGATGAGCATTAGGAGATAAAATGGGGTTTAAGACGGATGGGAAAAATCGGACCTTCATTAACTCCCAACCGAAAAGACCCAATAGTGTTGTTCTTGATTCCAACAGAAACTAAGAACTGAATTTTATCTCTACACAGAATATAACCGTTTCTCCCGAATGTTAATTAATACTAAGATCGAACTGAAATTGACTTTCTTTTAACGATTGTTGTTCGTGTATTAGGTTTTCGTTTTTCCATATGTTTTTTTTTTCTGAGTTCGATTCGAGCTATCGTAATCGAGATACGAAGAATTGGAATCTATATAAATAAAATTGAAATTCTATCTGCCTATCTGTCCGTATGTTTATCTTATCATCACGGGAGAGCGAATTCACTGAATTTCATGAAATTTTGTGGGTAGCCTTGAAATAACCCCATATAAATTTGAGTCCATGTTTCGAGTTTCTAGGACCAGGAGTTGTCTAGATATTAATTAAAAAACATACAGTTAAACGATACATAGACATGGAATTATGCAGACGATATTTTTTCCTCAAATTTATTTGAAGAAAATGATATCATGTCGCTTAGTAACGGATTATTGATATTTTTAATTTATTTCGTCATCTGTTTTATTTTGGCAGAAATTGTTGAAACTCACAGATTGTAATACGAGTAATCTTCTATTTATACACGGGTATATCTTCGCATACAATTTTAGCGCTTTTGTTTTGGTATATATTGATTCAAATTCATATTTTTTATACATTTGTTTACAAACGGGACCAGGATGTTTTATTTCACGTCCGGTCACCAAGACGAACCACAGGTAATAACAACACTTCCCGTTCCAACACGTTGGGCGGTCCCACGAATAAACCCGAAACAGTCCCAAGGTTCTGTTACAGCCCTGGGACAGTCCACCATACTGCGACTGTCGGTACTCATCCTCGTCTAACAAGAAAAATAAAAATACAGGATAGACCCACACCGCCGCTAAGTAAAAGAACAACATTACAACCAAAATGAACCAAAATATGAAAGAGTCAATCCAAAGACAGGGTACAATTCAGTAACAAAATACAAAAATGCAATGCAAGTATGAAATACAGGTATAAAATGTAAGTATAAAATACAGCATATCAAAAAGCATAAATCGCAATCTGAAAATCAGCAAGCACCACTCCACAGGAGATGACGGCAGAGAGAACAAGTAGCCGTTTTAAAATCTTCAACCATCGGGGGACCTATTAGACCAGAACTTCGCGACCAGGAAAGAGAGGCCACACAAAAGACAACACAGCGGAACATTCTGTAATAACGTGAAAACATGTATCGACACAAAACGCATATACGTATGCAGGGAAACCTTAAAGAAATATTTCTAAATTCTTGAACAAAAGTCGCTAACTCTAATGCTCAAAAAGTGTCATCACCTCTCGCAAAACAATGCAGTAATTGTCAAGAATCCCAATCGGGCCAGGGACCATTATTGGCAATATGGGGCAACGCAAAAATCCATATCCAGTGTCACACGCTGATGAAATTTTGAAAGTGTTTCTTCCTGCTAATGTTCTTCGGGTTCTTACTTTTCGGAAATTGGAGAAGTTCGTTTCTTGGAGGAAGAGTTTTAAAAAATGAGGAAATTTCTTCTCTTTCTACCTTTCGTTAATGTTCTTAGTTTTGTAGCGTCGTTCATTCGGAATGCGCCCCACCTCCGGACGCTGTTGATAATTCCCGAAATGCGAATCTCTGCCATTACTCGGAAGCTAAAATTAAGTGCAGGAATGAGCGCCAGTGATTCTGTAGTAGAAAATACGGTTTTGGCGGTAAAATGCAGTTGTTTTTACTTTCCATGGTAATACATAGGAAAAGTACTGGAATCATACCGAAAATAGAAACTCGAGTTTTTGACAGATCGACACGTTTTGGGATATCTTGAATATGAAAAAACAATTTTTAACATGACGTCTGTGTGTCTGTCTATGCAATGTACCGAGTGGTCAGAATTAAAACACCCCTACTCTGAGCTCTCTATAGATCGAACTACAGTGTAAAGGCTCCAAAATTGTTGAACTTACTATTCAAGACATGGGGAAAGGGATTACGCGAAAAAAAATAGTTCCAGAAACACCGATAGGTGGCGCTGTACAACAGAAAATATGCTGAAAAGACACAAAATACACATTTGTAACACATTTTATTCAAACGTACCAAACATTCATATCACAAGGACCTTATCGATGCAGGGAATGCTGCATATAAAGTTATCCATTCATTGTTCAACAATAGCGGTGGCAACATCGTCAACGACATCTGAACGAGTCGATTTGCGTCCTCGACCCGGCTGAACTCCAAAATGTCTAGTTTTCTCGAATCGAGCGATCATTCTCCTGAGAGCTTGTGGAAGTAATGGTCCTTTGCGCAAATTCTTAAGTCGACGAAACTCTCGAAGTGCAGCTGCGGCATGTCCTTTGTTTTCATAAAACAGCTTCACAAGCAAAGCGCGTTCTGGAAGTGTGACAGCCATCGCTGATAAGAATGAAAATTTCCCAGTTTTATCCCCTTTTATACCCAGAACATAGTAGCTGCAAACCAAGGGTTTATGCAAATTTTTGTGCTTACAGTGCGAAATTGCAGTTACAATGACAGTTTAAGTTTCTTCACTTTTTTATCTTCTTTTTTTTTCATATCAGCAAAATAAATTAAAAAGGGAAAATTCCATATCGCATGTGTTTGCTTTTTTGTGATTATTTTGTGTCTTTTCAGCATATTTTCTATTGTACAGCGCCACCTATCGGTGTTTCTGGAACTATTTTTTTTTTCGCGTAATCCCTTTCCACATGTCTTGAATGATAGCTTCAACAATTTTGGAGCCTTTACACTGAGTGGTTCGATGTATAGAGAGCTCAGAGTTGGGGTGTTTTAATTCTGACCACCCGGTATATATCCACTTTAACTGAAAAACGAATGGGCCCAATTTCATAGAATTTGGTAAGTTTCTTGTGAGTAACCCTGGTGTTGATTAGTTTTGGGTACTATTCGGGATAAAAGAACCCGCCTTTTCTTGCGAAATGGCCCGCAAAAATCGTCAAAATCTAAAATAAGAAACTACGTGTGCTCAAATATATCCATTAAATGCTTGTCTTATATGTAATTTTTAACGATGAAAACAATAAGACCAATCCCATTGGACTAGGATTGGCCCTTCCCGAGATATTTTAGTTTTTTTGCATTTTCTCTACGCCACCTTTGAAAATAAGTTCAGTTACCAAATGAGAACGAGAATCGAATTAAAAGTGCAAATTCAGTATAATTTTAAATAAGTATGGGTGTTTTTGTGTGCCATTAAACGCAATATAATGAATTATTGAAGAAATTAAGAGAACGTGAATATGAGTCTACAGGGAAAGTCATATGTGCTGCTCACATCAGATTTTTTTTATTTTAATTCCCTCACGAGTATTTATGAACACTCTTAAAAATCGTTGCAACAATGTTTAATGAGTTTTAATTTATTTAACAATACAAAGTGTCCCAAAATATATTGAAACGCGCTTTAATTCTTTACCTGTTGGAGATAAGTGGGCAATGTACATTGCAAAAATATTGAAAGTAAGGTAGGAAATAAGACTACGTTAATGAAATAGTTCTCCCATTAATTTTCAAAAAGTTACACTTTTTAAATTTTTATACGAGCCCCTTAGACAAATTGGGTCAATCAGAAAATTTTTATTTATAATTTTCAATCATTTTGGGACACTCTGTATAGTAAGATATAACTTTGAAGAAAAAGGTATGGAAGTCTACGTGTGCAAAAGCACTTCGGCGCTACAGTCTCGGGTTCCCAAATTCGATATGTATTTGGTGTGCCGTGAGTGTATGGGGGCCCCGAAATCCCACAATGCCTTGGTTTCCTTTTTGGTTTGATCGGGCCCTGCCTCCAAGAAACATATGCATGTATGAGGTCACATTTGACATTTGAAGAAGGTTCTATTGAGCAGGATAGTAGGTACTTTGCAAAAACGTCACATGAAAATCATATTTTCTTTTAACATCTATGAGACTTAAAAGTATATGTTTTTTCAACAAATAAATTTTGTTCAAGTGAGTCGATTTCGGCAAGTAGGTCCTGAGAGAGGTTTAGTATTTCCAGAATAGTGTCAGCGTTGAGATGCATTTTTAGCCGTTGATGACAGATGTATAGAAAGTTTGCTAGAACTTTGTTAAATTCAGCTATTGAATTTGTTGATGAAGTGTAATTTCCTTACGTTTTTGCTATGTTCCTCTTAATTTTGCAACCTTTTATTCAATGGTATTTTTTACAACAGTTTTGTTGTAATGTTTTTACATTTAGAGTTTTTATATACATTTATGACAAAGTTTATCAAGGAATAAAACATAAAGAAATGAAGAAAAAAAAAACGAATTTGAGTCTTTGGGAAAAGTCATGGACTGTCCACATCAGATTTTTTTACTTTCCTTATATAGTATAATGTATAAGGAAAGTATTATGACGGGGTTGAAAATTCAAATTCGAGTTTTCGACGGGAGAGCACGTTTCAAACATCCCTTATCACGAATCAAAAATTTTTGACGCGATGTCTGTGTGTGTGTGTGTGACTGTGGAGACGATATCTTACGAACGACTGGAGCGATTCGAATCAAATTTGGTATAAAAATTAAAATCCATGAATACTGAAAGCCCATTGTTTTTTGTTTTTAAACACAATCGAATGTTTAGAACTCCTCTAAATTTTCGAGTGAAATTTTGAAAAATCATCAAAAAATCAAAACCTCTAATAAAGTTACGCAAATAGACATTTCTTATGTAAATTTTCCCTAGAAAACGATTGACATAAAATTTAGAACGCTAGCATGAACCGCTCTCGAGATATTGCCCATTTTTCAAATAAATTTATCAAAAAATCCCATAAATTAAAATAAATATTAACTGTTGAGAAATATGTTCACTTTTCATATGTAATATCATGCGACAAATTGGGTGATATCATTTTCGTGGATCTAGCTCATTCCATTCATAAGACAAGCTACTTTGCGTAATACTTTTGTATTTGAACGCTAATAGTCATTTATCTGCTATAAGAATAACTTATTTCTCCGTCCATTCCGTTTCGCAAGGTTTTAGCGATGAATTTGGTGGAATGTCGCTAACTTGGCGACATTTTAAATGTTGCCAAATGAACGAAAATCTCGCTAAATCAATGAAAATGACGACTTATTGACGAAAATTCAATATTTTAGAAAGAATATAAGTATCTAATATAAGAATAACTTATTATTATTATTTTTTTTACTGTAAAAGTAGTAAATCCATTGCATTATATAAGGGAAGTCATGTGTTGCCCACATCAGACTTTTTTTTTTTAATCAGCTTGAATCCAGCACGAATATAAATTCCGACCATTCACTCTCAGGCGTTTCCCTCCATGCACGCGCCTGAGTTTTTACCAGCATAGCGGTCACGGTTCCATTTATGAAAAAAAAAAAAATGTCTTTCTTTTCTAAATTTATAAGGCCAATTGGAGTCCTATTCATGTCGCTTTCCCCCCTTTGTAAAATCGCTCTTTATGGCACAAGTGGCTGTGTTATAACGTTTTTTCGTCACCTATTTTTTTTTTATAATTCCTTTTTAGAAACTCGGGACTTTTCAAAGGCGGCGACGGGAGGGTAGGTTTACCTGTGGGGACCCGTTTTACGACGCCGCGCACCACTCTTTGTGACGCAACAACGAGATGAGGGCTGTAGTGTCACCCTGGTTTTTATTTTGTTGATTTTGTTTGACTGTCGTGGAAGGTGCGGGCGACCATGAAAATCTGCGCCATGGGCCAAATTCGGTTTATAATTGAGTGTTTATGCATTAAGAATTTATTATCCCTTCCCCCAGTAAGTACAGGCAGGACCTGATTAACGTACGGGCCTTCGGGGCCGCGACCTTGGGCCCTCACATTTTTAAGGGCCCCTAAATTTTGTATGTGATAAAAAATTTTAACAGAAATAATTTTTTAATTAATTTAAAATTGATAATATGAGTTTTCATTTTAAATTAATTTTTATTTTAAATTAAATAAATTAATAGTTTAAATTAAGTTTCATTTAGAGTGAAGTAAATTGTAATGGTTCATACAAGAGTCTCGATCTTGGGTAAGAAGTAGAATTGTACTTTATATACTCTTTGTCACCGATCATTATTTGCAATTTCGTTATCGATATTTACGCTGAGAGCATCCAAATAATCATTATATTAGCCGCGGAAATTATACTCTTTGAGGGATATTGTTATTTTAAAATATTGTATTTATAAAATTATATCTAAACTAGTATTTTAGCCTGTCAAAGACAGGTAAATTGTCTTTAAAAAAAAGTTGCAATTTTGTAATAAGCTATGTATGGGACATTGAATGTGAAACTACATCCACAAAATAGCAATTCTAGTTTCGCCTATGCAGCTTCTTGAAAGAAATTTCGATAAAATTCAATTCTTTCAATTAATCTAAAAAAAAATAAAATAGTATTGAATCGGATTTGCAAATATTATGCAAATCCTATAATTACTTTGAGAACTAAAACATCAAAACGCTTACTATTACAATGCAAAAAGTTTGAATGTTACCCAAAAACGTTAATTATTACTATGTTAAACGGAACTTTAAGACTTTGTTTTCTCAGATATTAAATGTTTCAATCGTTCAAAATTTAAATGGCTTACAATCATATCACGCAATGTTTGGGCGTAAGATTTTGAAATGTTATGTAAAATTTGTTTTTAATGTTAATTTATTTATCTTCAGTATTTGTTAATTAATTCAAAAGATTTTTTTTTATTTATTTACGGTGTTTAATACATGGCTCACTCATGAAAATAGAATAGTTTTATTTCAAACATTTGTTTTTAAATTTATCTTTGCGTCTTTCAATGTTTTCTTTGATATGTCAAAATTTCACGAAGATAAGTTAAAGATCATGGTATAGCTTCAAAAAATATCTGTAAATCAAATCGTCTTGTAAATCAAACTTGAATTTATAGTTATATCGAATTAAAAAATGTGATGTGAGCGAAAACATAACTTTCCCTTTCCCTGTACAGACTCAAATTAATTTGTTTTCGGCTTTTTTTTTTATAATCCATTAAATTGAGTTTAATTTCACAAGATACGAATACACATTTAAATTTTCTTTCAATTCACTATTTTAATACATCTTCTGTTTCATTTAGCAACTAAAAGCTTCCTTTTAGTTTTATTCATTCCACCGTCAAAAATTACGTATTAAACCATCATTCAATCAATGCATTTAAGAATATTTAGTCTTTTATTTTAGATTTTGAAAACTTTTGCGGGCCATTTTGCAAAAAAAAAAAAAAAAAAAAAAAGAAAGAAAGAAAAGAATCCAGGTTCTCTTATTCCGTATCGTACCAAAATTTAATCAGCACCAGTTTAACCTACAAATGACTTACCCACTAGATTTTGTGAAACTTTTTGAATAATTTTTGAGCTAGAGTGAATACAAACATTCCGCAGACACATTCACATTCATAGACGTCACTTTAAAAATGATGTTTCCGTGTTCTAGAGGGCTCAAAACATGTACATATTTCAAAAACTCGATGGAATTTTCGACACAATTCTAATACTGCCCCAAAACAGTACTCTGTATTACGGGGAAAGTAAAAAAGTTAAATGAGTTTTTACAAAATGGAATAAAAATTATTTCGGTTTCAATATTTTTAATTTTTTTTTTTAATATTTTAAATAATAAAATAAAGAAACTATATGAGATTGTTCCTTAAACTTATTTATTAGCATAATGTTACTCAATAAAAGAAAAGCATTTGCGAAAAAATAAAAACTAATCATAAATAGGTATGTAAACTTTCTGTCACTAACCCTCCCCCCTTCCTGTGTAATTAATTCGAAATATTGACCTTCCGACCTAACTTTCCTCTTACTTTCATCCTCAACAGATGGCGCTACCTCCCTCAGACATCTGGCTTTTACACCGTAATGGGCCTTGTGTTCTTGGAGTTTTTGGACATCGCTTCAAACCTCTCGATACAAACGGGATTTCAAGTTGTTCCACGCTTGTCTTGCGTCAGGATATATGCTCCCCGAACTGTTTACATCTCCAGGTAAGTCTCTAACTTACTTTTATAAAAGTTATTTTGCAACAAACGCTTTATATACGGATTCTTCGTATACCGTCGTGCGTTTCTCGCCAAGTCGTGGTTTGCAGAGGCGGGTCTTTTTGATTTCGTTTGAATCGCACAAGCCTGATGATTTCATCTCCTTTTTTATTCGCAGAGATTCCTTTTCTGATGGGTTGTGTGGGTGGGTGAAAGACGCATTTAGGCCCACTTAGGCTTCTAGTAAACAGTTGTGCACTCTGATTTGCAATGTAGTTGTTTTATGTCTTTAGAAAAAAAAATCGAATGATACTCTTCGATTCACAATCTTTTTTTTAAAATCGGTCTTAGAATAATAAATTATTGTTAATTTTTCGAGCTTTCGTTCGCATGTTATTACTTTTAAAATTTATTTTTTTCTCGTTGTCAACAGGTCCGTGACTTTGACTAATGGGATGAATTTCGCTGTTTATTGTTATGCTATTTTAGTACCTGCCATTTACATTCATAGCGGAGAGTTAAAACCCGTTATTTTCCGCGTTTTTGAACTGTACTCTTGTTGATTCATCTGAAATAATGCTTTTGTAAATCTTAAATTTTGAATAATTCGTATTCCAATCGTGTCGAATAATAAAGAAATAAAAATCCACCCATTTCAACTCTTCTACATAATGTATTTGCAGATGAAATTTCATATCTGTATGTTCATTTGGTCTGTAGTCATTGTGACCTCTCTTACGTACTATATACACAGACGAATATCTTGCTGAAAATTTTTTAAATGTTTTCAAGTATAAGGACAACTTGAGTATATACCAATATTGTGTTTTTTGTACGTTACTCAAGTTTTCCTTATCCATTACACAAAGTAGTTTTTTTTTTACTTTATGTTTTCAAGTATTTAAAGGTATTTTTTCGTTTAAATTTATAATTCGAAAATTTTTGTGTGAAACCTTACTTTGTAATATGAGAATGTAGAAAATATTTTATATATAGCACACATATTAATTTGAAATAAAAAATTTGGCGAGGGAATGGTTCTTTAGAACAATTTTGGGACTTGCTTTAGTGTTGATATCATTATATAATTTCTATTCATTACATAATTATGGTAATAAAATTGTAAGGAGGGGGGGGGGGCATTAAAATTTGGCCCCAGAGCCAGTGAACTTAAGGTATGTATATAAAGGTTCTTTGCTGATGTATGCTTTTATATTAAACCTATGGAACTGTTTTTTTGTTTGTTTGTTTAAATAAAATGAGAAATTTGTGAGTATACACGTCCCTCTTCAAGGCACCTGGAGTTACAGCTTCAGCCTACCTTTCTCAGGGGCAACCAGTGTTTCTTTCAGGCATACCCGGAGACGAGTATTCACCCCTCCCCCGGAGACATTTTATGTTAACCTAGTTTCTATTTATGTGACACAGCATTTAGATATATTTATATAGGGCAAATAGAAAACGTGCCTTTCTAAAATTTCATTCGCCCCCTTCCGCGGCCAAAAACTCCTGAAAGAAACACTGTGGTCAGACCCGGAAAAACGTTATTTTGGAGCTCCCCCTTCCGTGTTGACGTGTTTTGCAAATTTTAATGTTCACAAAGCATTTGCTCCTTTAAAATTTAGCTGTGCAGCCTTTAGAATTTCCTGGATTGCTTGCCGTCTTATCTCTCCAAACGCGACTGTTCGTCTCAGGGACGAGACTGGGGGTCTCCGAACACGAATCCCTCCAAAATTTAGGTTTTTATTAGATATGTTTTTAGGCTATCTCTTAAAATAGCATGATTTTGATAACTTTTGCCCTTTAATATATTTCTAAATATATTGTGAGAGGTGTACGCATTTAAAATATATAATGATTGCTCAGTTTTGAATGGGTTTTATTTTAAACGTATTGGTCATGTTTTTGTCAGAAATTGTGCCTCGGAAACATTTTTCTGACTACGTGCGCGAGTCGACTATACTACTCGTACTACTACTACTCGTACTACTACTGTAGTATTGAGTCGACTACTTCGACACCGCGTGTCGAAGTGGCTTCCCTATAGTGTTTCGGACACATTTTTTCTTTTTTTCTGAAATTGAGTTATGCAAATTTTTTTTGCGACTGCCTTGTGCCATTCTAAGACTCTTCGTATTCTTGACTTTATATTCATCCATTTTGAATGTCAAGATGACGAACCACCCCTAGATTCTCGAACTTTTATTGTCTAATTTCCACTTACGGTACCGCACACATATCGGTATTTTCTAGGTGTGCTAAGACATAAAAAAGTTGGGTAGGTAACATTGGAATAACTGACTGAGCCCTTTTTTTCTCATCATGAGGTCTTATTTTTTTTCTTTTCTTCCCATGGATCGTATCGTCCCTCCCTTCCACTTGTTTCTCGATTCTCAACAGTTGTGCTTTCGGAAATAATCACTTTCGCAAAACTGAAATCTCGAGTGCTCTACGAGCTGATATCCCCCCCCCCCCAGGCCGTCCGGCTCGTCCAGAGGACTTGGAGCAACAGGACCCCCCCCCCCCCCCCCGAAAAAGTCCTTTCCTATGATAAGGACCTCACCCTGCTAGAAAGCAAATGATATATTGGGGGGGGGGGGGGGGGGGGAGACAAAGCATGATTTTTAAATGTAGTAAAATTGAAACATATAGAAAGTAACGTTTCGTATTCCGATATTCCGAGAGAAAGAAAATATTTTGGCTACTAGATGTCGTAGTCCGTTGTACGTCGACGAATAAAATGTAATCACGAGTTTCATTTTTACCGTTACAGGTATCAGCTATTCCAGTAACATCGGCAGAAAACAAAAATTGTGGGGGGAGGAGGATTGGTAACAAAATATATTGTTTCCCATTTTTCCAAATATCATTTCTATGAACTGCAGTGGGGTTTTTTCGGGGGGGGGGGGATATGATCCCTAAATCCCCCCCCCCCATTGGCGACACTACTGGGCTATTCCATACTGAAAAACTTATATAAAGCGGGAAACCGGTCCATAGATGCTGTTACTTGTAATAGGAATGCGATAAAAGTTTTGAGCGGGTGGGACAGCCCAGTGCAGGGGTTGCACTCGGATGATTCGAGTTCGATTCCCGACTCTCCCCAAACTGTCCCCGAGTTCACGTGAAGTACGGGCACGTTAAATAGGTAGGTCCGTAATTCCTTCCGCGAGGTTGGTCATAGGTGGTGGAGGATACAGTCCCTGTGGATGATGGGCCCCACTGGTTTCAGACCTAAATTGGGTGACACTTCTCTGCCGTTTAGATACCTTACACCTCCGGGTAAGTCGGAGGATCTGGATCGAAGAAGATGCCCGGGTTTTATGATGGACTTGCATAACATAAACATCTTTCAAGGTTTAATTGCATTTGAGTCTCCCACTGAACATTTTGATATTTACTTTTCCTTCAATAGCAAATAAATGTGTAGAGCAAATGACATAATGGGAATCCGTATTATGCAACATTAATTTTTGCCGAGATATTGAATAATTTTGCTGAAATTTTCTTATACATCACTCATATTCTCAGTTACTTTTCAAAGTTTTGGGACATTATGGAAATATTCGGACCCCCCTCCCCCTGTCCTAAGGTAACTTCCTTTTTAGGACACGCCCGGTAAGAGCGCGAAAAAGAATAAGGCCGTGAGTATAAACACAAACATTAATTTATTTACACTATATAAATATTTACAAGAATTTGATTTAAAATATTTAAAAGACAACTTCCCATATTCCAAATGGGATAACTACCAATTTTAGATAAGCAATTAAACAAATACAAAAGTATATGTAGTCTCATAGACTAAAATGTGAAAGATGGTAATTAAAAATTAAATTTAAAAATATGAAATATTTAAATATCCTTAACCTGGAGAGAGAGGTCGAATAAAAATGATATAGGCAAAAAGTCCCAATTGGGTAACTCACCAATTTCACTGGCCGAGTTGAGGTCGTCCATCCTCTGAAAAGGAACGCACTAAAAAAAAGGCGCAACTTCTTGCCTTCAAGTCCCAGATCATTCTCCTCGCTCCCCTTTTTAAATTTCTGAAAACTCTCTCTCTCCAAGATTTTAAAACACGCCCCTGAGGCGCATACAAACATCCCATTGGATTCAGGGTCTTAACCCCTTGACCCCAAAGCAACGCCATTGGCTTTTAGACCCCCAGAAACAAAAGCCCCTTTCCAAGCCCCTGCGAAACCGATACCCTTTCGGCCAACTAATTCAAACAAGCCGAGAACCCTATGATCAATCCGAAAAAGCCCCACGTTAAAATCTTTCGGTACGAATCCGAGATCTAAAGAAACTTCGACATCCTGGTTTTCTATTTCGAGTGCAGCTGGCCGAACGAAAGGCTGACCCCCAAAAATAAATAAGAAGACTCTAGGTCGCATTCCCGAAAATATTGGCTCATGGGTTTACCATGCGACACCCCCTAAATTTAGGGACCCAGCGCAGAATCACGGTCCCTGGACATAAATTAGGCCCTGGCACCTTTGACAAACGGTGAAACGCGCGATTTTTAATACAGAATATTAAATCAATAGTTTTTACAAAGCGACGGGGATTAACGAAGAAATTAATTTAATTACATTCGATTGATCTCAAACTTCGTGATATTTCCCAAAGGTCGCCAACTTGTCGATATTGTCACGTTAAATAGATTCGATATTGTACGTCAAATTTGAGAGACTGTCTGTGATAATGCTGATAGTAAGAGGCGAATGGTTTCTGTCGCATAATATGAGAGCAATTTCTCAAAAGAGGAAGTAAATGGGGGAAGTCCCCAATTTTTTTTCTACTCAGTAAAGAGTATTTATTCCGAGCTAAGATGCCCTTGCCTCCTGTTTTTAAGGAAGTATTAGAAAGATGACTTCGGTACTCTTCAGGAATGTGTGCACTATGATCTGGAAGTAAGATAATTTATTTTTTCAACATTTTCTGAAGCACTTTATAGCGAGGTCGCGTCTTTTTTGGTAGCTGATCTTTGAAATATTTCTACAAGTTTTACTTTCCTTATATACATAGTATAATGTATAAGGAAAGAATTGTATAATGCATAGTATAATGTATAAGAAAAGAATTGTATAATATATAAGGAATAATTCGAATTCGAGTTTTCAACGGGAGAACACGTTTCAAGCATCCCTGAACACGAATCAGACAGTTTTTGAGGTGATGTGTGTGTGTGTCAGTTAGTCTACGGAGACGATATCTCACGAACGAATCGAGCGATTCGAACGATATTTTGGTACAAAAATTACAATCCGAGAATACTGCAAGCCTATTTTAAATGCAGTCGATTTTCAGCCCCCCCCCCCTCCCCTAAATTTTCGAGTGAAATGTCAAAAAAAATATCAAAAAATCAAAACCTCTAATAAAGTTACGCAAATAGTCATTTCTTATGTGATTTTTCAGTAGAAAACAATTGACATAAACTTTAGAACGCTAGCACGAACCGTTCTCGAGATATTGCACATTTTTCAAATAAATTTATAAAAAAATCACATAAAATAAAAAAAAAATATTAACTATTCTGAAATACCTTCACTTTTCATATGCAATATCATGCAATAAATTTGGTGACATCATTCTCGTGGATCTCTCATATTCCATCCATGAGAAAAGATACTTTGGAAAAAAAAAATTATTTGAACGGCAATTTATTTTAATGTCGCTAACTTGGCGACGTTTTTAAATGTTGCCAAATTAACGAAAATTTTTTGACTGTAAAAGGAGTCCATTCATTGCATTATGTAAGGAAAGTCATGTGCTGCCCACATCAGATGTTTACATTGTGTGTAGCATTTGGATGTCTTTAATTCTATTAAATTTAGAGTAATATTTATAATTTTAGCAATAAATTGTACTAAATTAATCATAATTTTTTTTTTCAAAAATATAAGCAAATAAAATAAAATGAAAAAAGAAAATCTAGTTTATAATCTATTTGGTACTTACTATTTATTTATTACCTATTTGGTATTATTTATTAACTGCTAATTTCTTTAATAAATTCCCATTTTATTGTAGCTGCTTTGCAGATTATAAATCGGAATTGCTGTAATCATTAATCCTTTTATTTTTTAAATAAATTTCTTATCGCAACTCGAGTTTTTGACGGATCTACACGTTTTGGAACCTCTAGAACACAACAAAACTATTTTTAGCGTGACGTCTGTGTGTGTGTCTGTCTATCTATGCAATGTATGCATCCATTCTAGCTGAAAAACTGATCGACCCAATTTCACAAAATTTGGCAGATAAGGGATTTGTGGGTGTTACCCCCTGTGCGGATTAGATTTCGTTACGGTTCGGAAAAAAAAAATAATCTACCTTTTTGCTGGAAATGGCCTGCAAAAAAAGTTATGCATGCACTTTAGCTGGGAAGCTAATTAACAAAATTTCACAAAATTCAGTAGATACATCACCTTTGGGACACTTAGTTGGTGATCAGATTTTGGTACGATTGATTCGGAAAGAAACAGTCTGCTATTCTTTGCAAAATGTCCGCGAAAATGGCCAAAACCTAAACTAAAAGACTATGTGTGCTCAGATGCTATTAAACTCAATTAAATGCTAATAAACTCAATTAATGTGCTATACTCAATTAAATACCTGTTTTATACGTAAATTTTGACGACAAAAAATTAAAAAAAATAACACCAACCCCGTAGGTGTTATTCTAGGATTAACCGTTCTGCCGATCTACAACTCTAGGGTTAACCGTTTCCGAGATATTATTTTTTTTTCGTAATTTTGTCACGTCGCCAAATGAAAATAAAAATCGCAATGAACTGCAAATTCAGTGTCATTTCAAATATTTATCCTTGTTATTTTGTGCTATTAAACTCAATTTAATGAATTATAAAAGAAAAATCATATGCTGCCCACATCAGACTTTTACATAATTTTTTACATATATTTCCCTTTAACATATTAGTATCCCTTTTACATATAGAGTTTATAGTTAGTTTAATTGTATATTTTACATACAAAATTACTTTTTACATATAAATCGCTTTTCTAACCCTTTTACATATAGATTCCTTTTACATATTAGATTATTTTTACATATAGATCCCATTTACATATAAATTCTTTTTACATATACTCCCTTTTACATATTAGATCCTTTTACATTTTACAATATATATATATATATATATATATATATATATATATATATATATATATATATATATATATATATATATATATATATATTATATATAAATCACTTACATATAGGCCATTTTATATTTTACATATAGAATAATTTAAATATGTAAGAGAGATTTATATACTAAGAAGTAATTATTACTTTTGCTTATAAATTCTTTTTACATATTAGTATCTCCTATAAAAGATCTATATTTTATATAGAGATCCTTTAAATTTTACATGTAGAATTACTTTTTACATATTAATATCCCTTTTACATATAGATCCTTTTATATTTTACATATAAAGTTACTTTTTCCATATAGATACTTTTATATTTTAAATATAAAATTACTTGTTACATATACATAATTTCCTTTTACATATTAGAATCCCTTTTACATATGGGTCCCTTTTGCTTATTAGTATCCCTTTTACATATAGATCCTTATATATTTTATATATATAATAACTTTGTACATATAAATCCCTTATATATATATATATATATATAGATATATATAAAATATTGAAATTGTAATTCCAATGGTAGAATGGAGGTAGTAACTCATAATACACTATCTTAAAATTCATATATATATATATATATATATGAATTATATATATATATATATGAATATTCTAATAAATATATATATATATATATATATATTTCATTTTAGCTATTCAGAACAATTTCAATAAATGATCAATCCCTGGTATATATAATACAAGTAAATTAAAATTATTCAATTATATATATATATATATATATATATATATATATATATATATCCCATTGATCCATTTTGCATATTAGTATTCTTTTTACATGTAGATCCTTTGATATTTTACATATAGAATTACATTTTACATATAGAGGATCCATTTTGTATTATAAGTAGAGATACAGAATTGCTTTTATATTTTACTTATAGAATTACTTTCTGATATAAATATTATTCCCTTTTACATAGATATTAGAATATTTTTCCCAGGTGTGTGTGTGGAGGGGGGGGGGGGGGGGGAGGAAGCCTTTTTGCATGTATTTTTTTTTCTTTTTAAATTTAGATTCGAACAACATTTACAGAACTTCGCCGTTCTCCAGTTGCGCTTTTTTATTGTTTATTTAGCTAAAATGAAAAAAAAAAAAAAATAAATAAAAAATCGTAAATATTATTTTATACATGTGGTAAATCAAAGTTGAATACTCTGTGGAAGCTATGACCGGCTAATGTCCTAATTTAGAATACAACATCCATTTAAATCTTTATTAATTTAATATCAATTTAAAATGCACCTTTATTGAGAATGAAATATGAAAACCCACGAGTATAATTTTGAATTTTAAATGATAAGAATCAGTTGATTTGAACCCACACCATCGGTTTAATAAATCGAGATTTGATGATTTAATTATTAATAGTGTTTAATATATGGGATTGTAGAACTTAGCGGAGGATCCAAACCTCTCTCTAGTCAACAACACAAGCAGGTATGGGAAAAGTAAAAATGGAGCTGCTCCGTGCTTCAAAGAGTTAAAGGCCCGATTCAACGAACCGACGAGAGCCGGTCATTTATAACAGTCATTAACCGAGGCAGCTATAAAAATCGCACGATATCGCATCGATTTACGAGAGGAGCGGTTCCGTACGGCGCCATTTTTTGCCACATTTAATCGCCTGTTAACCACCTGGCTCTGATGTAATCTCGCTCCTCGTGCTAAGTGCCAGATGCTTTTACATGGCAGAGAGTTGGCCGGGTCTCCAGAGAGAACCCGACCGGAGTCGTGTAACCAGCCCACCCTCGCAACCCGATGCACCTCTCACGTGACCTTGCACCGACGCTCTCCTCCACCTCTCTTCTCCGATAACTCTCTTTTTCTTTCTGCGTTGCGTTCGTAGATCACCCCCACCCCCCCCCCTCCACCCCTCTGTCTTTTAATGAAATCTGGTCTGGTTTATAGTTGGCAGGCTCCCTTGGGCGGAGCGATTTGTGGCTGAGAAATACCGGATTGATTCCGTCAAGTTCCTGCCCCTTCCTATGTTTTATTTATCATTTAAGAGTGGGAAAGGAAAATGTATATTCGAGTATTTAATATTAATTTATATGTATTCGAGTGTTTGATGTACTTCTTCTAACCAGAGTTGGGTAAGTTACTTTAAAATTGTAACTAATTATACGTAATAATTGGGGGGGGGGGGGAGTCATATGACCAGATACACGTATACCCTCTGACGACAGAAAGCTGCATTTCTTTAACTGAGATGATTGCTTCCGTCTTCTAGAAACAAGGTTTGATCAAGACAAAGAGGGGCATCCATACATTCACGCCACACAAAGCACCATCACATATCGAATTTGGGGGCCGCCGAAAGTTCTTTTGACTGTATAACTAGTGCGGATTCAGTGGACTTTGGAAGATGGGGCGCCGATTTCAAATGGAGAGGATAACGACCACGCAGGATACTAACCTGAGTAAAAACAGTAGTAACAGCTGACTAACCTGAGGTAAAAAGAGCAGTCAGATTACCAATTGCCCGCCAGTCTTGCATTAGAGGATTTAGAATGCAGAGGCCACTTCAACGATAAGAGCTTGCAATTTCGTCCCAGTAGCTCAACGGTAGATCGTCGACTGGCCAGTTCGGAGATCCAGGGTTCGATTCCCGGTTGGGGCAGCAAGGTTCTTTACAAGTTTCTTTTACTTTTCTGCACGATTTAAGTTCCTATTCGTAAAGATTCAGATTCCTTTTCCAGGGGATCCAGAAGATACTAATGTTGGGATTTCATAAACTTTAGCATTTAAATATTTTCAGCAAAGACTACAAGTATTTTAAACTGTATTATCCATACACCATGGTGTATCTATACACCATCTTGACGTACAGGAACAGTTTTTCAAAATGCCATAGCGCTTTCGGACAACATAGTGTCCATCATCAGTGTAATGTCCATCATCAATGTAATTCCATCATCAGTATAATACCCATCATTGTAAATATTTTAGACGTGTTTTACCATACGTAAGAATGTAGCATTTTGACTGACATGGCTGAAAATATTTTAGCAAAATAATTTTTTTTTTAACAAAATGCTGAAAAAACTAACACAGCTAAAACCCTGTGATAATAGCAATTTTACAATTAAACAATATTTTCTTTGCTGGCTACGTTTCGGATCTTATTAGGGTCAGAAATAGAGATCTTTCATTTATCTCCTTTGAGAAGATAACATACAGTTGGCCATGCGAAAAGCATCACAGTACTGAAAGTCTGCCATTTCTTCTGTTGTTTACCCTTGCTTTCAAAACTATCATAATTTTTAAAGATATGGTTCACAAACAACGATCAGGTCACATTGCCGGATTTTGAATTGCATTTATTGCAGAGAAGCTCAAAAAAGAATTAGGTCACGTTAGTTTGGAGACTCTAGTAATGATTGGGAAACAGTCAGGAAGACAGACGAAATCTAATTTTTAAATGGGACCATTTCAAGGATAATGAAGCAAATTTCTCCTGCATGATGATGAGCCAAAGACACAAACAGATGTATTTTTAATTTTATTCTTATAGATGACTTTAAAATTTACTTTAAGAAATGATTTAATTTTGACTGAGGTCCTTTATTATGCTGATGTGCAAAGTACATGCTTAAAATCTCTACCATATAGATAATCAAGCTCTGTAAGCTATAAACGAAGGTTCGTTATATCCCAGGTTCGCTATGGTTAATTTCCGCGGCATTTACATCTAGCAAGCAAATATACATCATCCCCCCCCCCCCTCATTTTGTGATTAAGAAAAAAACTCCAAGCGCGAAGGATAACAGTGTTCACCGTTGTGCTCAGATTTTCAGGGCTCGGCTTAGCCGAACTGAAACCCGTGGCAGACATTCCTCCAGGACTCTTCTTCACTGATATATATAAAATAAACAAAAATATTTTTTTAAAAACTTAATTGCATTCTAGAAAAAGATATACAAAATAGGGTTCTTATATATGTTAATGAAATTTAAATTATAGGGAATTTTCGTAGCCGAGATGCAAACATGCTAAATTAGGGCAGTTAATCCCAATATATCCCAATATATATATGAATCTATTCGTTGAACAAACCTATTCCGATGGCAAACATTTTTTTGAGGAAGCAGCAGTTAGTTTGTCGATGTTGCAATTTATTAATCCCAAAAAATCTGCAATCCCAATATACCCACAAAATGAATCTATCCGCTGAGCAAACCTATTCCGATGGTATGCATTTTTTTGAGCAGTTAGCTTTTGAGGAAGCAGCAGTTAATCTGTCGATGTTGTAATTGATTAATTTGGGGCGCTTCTGATCGAGGAGGATAGAACAACAATATATCATCCTTCTAACTTCTGATGCTGGACCCGGGGCATCTGTCCGGGGTATGCCGCTGCGTTAGTCAGGCCCTGGAGATCTTTAATGAAGAAAATAGTACATAAAAGAAAGTTTCATATAAAGATCATTCGGATCGGGAGAGGGCTGGGGGGGGGGGGGGGCGGACGGAAGAAAGTCACTCCGGACAGGAAATTCGGAAAAAGGGGGATGATGTCGCAATAGTGCGAGCACGCGATATCGAAATTAAGCGAGTCCTTTTCTGCCCTGACAGATCACGAAGGACAGATTATTACCTGGAGGAAGAGCCAATCGATATCCAAAACAAAGGGGTCGAGGAGATTAAGGAACACATCTTTCGGAGAGTTGTCCATTTTATTATTAAGCGCCATAGTTATTACAGTCACTGCGATCATTAAACAATAATCAGATGCCTAAGCGAGTGGCTTCCCCCCCCCCCCCCCACAGACGCAGTTTAAAATCATTCTTTCATTATACTTGTCTTCATTTAATTTCGTTTTATTACACAAGAAACATGGTGTAGATGAAATTAGCAGGAATCGAATGAGTCTTTCTATAAGAGTAAGTGGATTGTATCTGAAAAAGAACTGTAACACTTATTCAAACTATTGAATGCAAACAATCAAAATGAACAAATGAGAGCAACGAGTGCATAGAGGTAAAAGGAGTTAAAACTCCATATTAAGAAAACGCCTATATCGTTTGAAACAATCATCCAGGTGCCGCTGGGGGTAAGATAAGTAGTTCTGCATGGAATGTATTTTTGTAGCGTAAGACCTAAAATATTTATTTAAGCTGTCGATTTTGTAAAAATAAATTAATAGCGCAATGCGAATTAGACATCGAGGTAGTATTATATTAGAACTGAAACAATAAAGAATATTCCTACGTACTCAAAATTATCTTTACCTTTCAATTTATTTTTATCTCCAGACATTCTGTACTCTATCCTACAACTATGGAAAAATACTGGTTAATTATGCTCATAATTTGGGAACCCTTAATTGAATATTCCATCTAAAAACAATTTCATTTTCAACTTCGTTGCTTGCCGCTCGCCAAACATGAACACTTGGCGTTTTTCACATACATACTTCTCAGGGATAGATTGGAGATACTTCGTTTTTACTTTCCCTGCAATACATGGTAATGTATTGGGAAAGTATTGGAATCATGCCAAAAATCGCAATTCGAGTTTTCGACGGATCTACACGTTTCGGGACCTCTAGAATACAAAAAACTATTTTTAGCCTGACGTCTGTGTGTCTGTCTGTGCAATGTTTGTATCCACTCTAACTCAAAAACTAATGGGCCGAATTTCATAAAATTTGGTAGGTAAGTCACTTGGGTGTGACCCTGGTGCTGATTAGTTTTTGGTACGATTCGGGAAAAAAGAAGCCGCCTTATTTTTGCGAAATGGCCCTCAAATATCTCATGTATCCACTCTAGCTGAAATACTAATTGACCCAATTTCTCAAAATTTGGTAGATGTTACTTCTGGGGTACTCTGGTGCTGATTAGATTTTGGTACGATTTGGAAAATAAAAACTTGCCCTTTTTTACGAAATGGCCGCAAAAATCGCCAAAATCTAAAAAAACAACGCTACGCATGCTCAAATGTATGAATTAAATACTTGTTTTTTTACGTAATTTTTGACGAGGAAAACAATAAGGCCAACTCCATTACTGTGGGACTAACCGTTCTCGAGATATTTGAGATTTTTTGCATTTTTGTTATGCCACCTTTGGAAAAATGTCCAATTACCAAATAAAAACAAAAATTGAATTAAAAGTACAAATTTAGTGTTATTTTGTGCAATTAAACTCAATATAATGAATTATTAAAGAAATAAAGGAAAAATGAATTTGAGTCTGCAAGGAAAGTCATGTACTGCCCACATCAGATTTTTTGACATTACTAGTATATCGGTTCTGCAGTAGTATATAGGGATCCCAGAGAAATCCTTGCACCCCCTTATTTTGTAAGGAAATGCTAGTGCGTGTAAATGTTAGGTCTACCTATAGTAAAATGACCATGCCCCATCGTATAAAAGGGATTGCAGTGCCTTTAATTGATAATTTAAAAGAGTTGGGATATAAAGTCGGTAACAAAGCGAAATACATGACAAAAACCGGTTATAAAATTGTAGAACGTTGTTTATGCGTAAGAATCGACCCTAAAGTGATTGCAGATGACATTTATTTGACGCAGTTGGTTATTGGCGATATGGCTACTAAAATAAACATCACAGGAATCTGATGAGCAGCCTGTTCAAAATGTCCATCGTCACCAACAATGCACATTTGCATTCGAGAAGGAATGGGATAGCGTACTTTGACGAGCATTGTGGGTGTCATCGTGTTACAGGCCGATTTCTTGACAGGTATTTATTGTTATATGCTTAACAAATATAATACGTGTTTCGTGCTCGTCTAATGTTAATTTTTAAACAGGTAATCCACTACAACTTTGTAATTGCTTTTTTTTACTGTTCGTTTCATTTTACTGCCGAGTTCGTGATTTCAACTTTTTAAATTCTCCTCTAGGAACGCTGCGATCACTTTATTTAATCGGGCATGGTCACTTGACTATATATATATATATATATATATATATATATATATATATATTGAACCAGGGTATGACACATCATGTTTTAAACTAGTCTTATTATTTTTATTTTGTTTTTATTTTTATTTTTTTTATTATATATATATATATATATATAAATAAAAATTGAAGGATTTTAATCGAAAATTATGCATAAACTACTGTATGTACAAAAAAACCCATATATATAAATAAAAATTGAAAGATTTTAATCGAAAACTATGCATAAACTACTGTATGTACAAAAAAACCATATATATATATGCATGTGTGTGTAACGTATACGCTCACGGACCTTTCCTTACAAAGTTATTGGGGCTGCTTAAGTATTTTCCCATAAACCCTGTACAAACAACAACTGAAATATCTTTAAAACAGTTTATCCCAACGTAATGGAAGTGTTTCTGTCTGTTTTATTCGCAAAAAGAAAAACTTGTAAACGAGCACTCATAAAATAGTATTTTTTTTAATAATTCTGATCATTGATATTATACGAATGGTATATATACAAATATATGAAATCTATTTCATGTTCGAGAAGATCGACTGGAGCCTGGCACCTCAAATTTTATTATCATGACTTCCATTTCTTAGGACGAATCCCATATGGAACCGAAATGGCTGCCGAATTGGATGATTCATGACCACTGCAGTGGTCATCTATCTTAGAAATGAAGAGAGAGAGAGACCGGCCCATAAAAGAAGGAACCTTTAATGATGAAGGCTTTCTGGGGGAGCAATTAGGGCTCGGCGGACAATCTCTCTCGCACTGTGACTAATGGCTGCCCCCCCTCCCCCTTTCAGGATCGTAATATTACTATTGTAAATAATTAAATGACTCGAAAATATTTCAAATCGACCGTCTATGTGGAAGCAAGCTGTGCTCTTTTTCGAAACCTTTCACTTAATCTTAACGTGCATGTCCTTCTCCAATACATTTACCATATTAACGAAATAATCACGCTCAAGATACACAAATCAATGCTGTTGGCAACACTTATGTTGCCATGGAGGCCTAGAAAGAATGCAGGTGTAACCATGGAGGTAAAAGTAAGGAGTTAAAGCTTCATATTAAGAAAACGCCAATATCGTTTGAGGCAATCATTCAGGTGGCGCTGAGATAAGATAAGTAGCCCTGCATTGCTGTGGGAAAAAGATCTAAAGTATTCATTTAAACTGTCAGTTTTGTAAAAAATAGTTTATTAGCTCAGTGTAAAGTGGAACTGAAGCAATAAAGAATATCCATGCTTATTCAAAATCATTCAATCCTTCAATTTATTTTTATCTCCATGTATTCTATACTATACTCTTTCCTACAACTATGAAAAAATACTGGTTAATACCCTTAATTTCAAAATAATCAAAAACACATATAGTAAATACTACGCTTTTTTGTTGTGTAAACTAACAATAGCAGCTACTTATTAACAATTTAGTAATTCTCTCTATTAAAACTCGAAATATTTGAATCTTAAGATTTTTGTACCACTATTTTTTTATGGGAAATAATAATAACAATGATGGTAGTAAGGGAGACCATAGCATGTTACTTTTCCTAAGAATTTTTTTTTTTTTATTCCGTATTTAAAATTTTTCTTTCTGCTTGCACTACACGCGTACTTTCAAGATTGTATCAGGAGATTTAAAAAATTACAATGATAATAATAATAAAAACAGTGTTGATAAGATGCTCAACATGACACTAAGTCATTTGGGCCAATTTATTCCGATCACGGCCTACTTTATTGATTTTATCTTTCGACAGCTATTGTAGTTGAGAAAATACTCAACATTGTATCTCTTTTTATTTTTTACTTTTCCTGCGATACATGGTAGTGTATAGGGAAAGTATTGGAATCATGTCGAAAATCGTAACTCGAGTTTTCGACGGATCTACACATTTTGACATCTAGAACACAAAAAAACCATTTTTAGCATAACGTCTGTGTGTGTGTGTGTGTGCCTGTGCAATGTATATATCCACTCTAACTGAAAAACTAATTGACCGAATTTCATAAAATTTGGTAGGTAAGTAAGTCTCTTTTAGGTAACCCTGGTGCTGATTAGATTTTGATACGCCTCGAGATAAAAATAAACCAGCTTTTTGTTTTGTGAAATGACCCACAAAAATTGCCTGTATTTACTCTAACTAAAAAACTAAGACCAAATTATGCAACATTTGGTAGATATGTCACTTGTGGGTAACTCTGCTGCTGATTTGATTTTGGTACGATTAACAAAAAATAATTTTGTCTTTTTTTGCGAAATGGCTCGCAAAAATCGTCAAAATCGAAAATAAAAGACTGCGTATGTTCAAATATATCAATTAAATGCTTGTTTGATACGTAATTTTTGACGATAGAATAAGACCAACCCCATTACACCAGGACTAGCCGTTCTCGAGATATGTTAGTGTTTTCGCATTTTCGCTATGCCATCTTTGAAAATAAGTCCAGTTACCAAATGAAAACGAAAACTCTATTATAACTGCAAATTCAGTGTAATTTAAAGTAATTATTTAAAGTAATTATTTTGTGCCACTAAACTCAATGAATTATTGAAGAAATAAAGAGAACGTGAATACGAGTCTGCAGGGAAAGTCATGTGCTGCCCACATCAGATTTTTTTTTATACCCTATGAACGATAAAAGAATATCATCGTGTTTTTTTACATCGCTGCTTTTTAAGTGATACGAATATAAAAGTATAAAATTAAGGAAAAGCGTCAAAATAAAAGTATAAAATTAACCTATGTGAAGTTTAAAATTTAACTCTGCGAAATCTTTTCCACCGTCACGATGAACAAACACAAACATAATATATCGTTTTCCCTGTGGTACACGGTTGATATGCTCAGCATCTGCATCTGGCATATTAATCCACTGTTCTGATTTGGCAGCGAAGACATTCGGCGTCCTCTTCCTCCTCTAGTTCACAGACTTATTGTGCTCTAGTTCTTCACTCCACAGGTCCATCCGCGTCTTTGCAGCATTGGTCTGTCAGACATCTAGTGATTCTAAGGACTGAAAACCGCATTAAAAGAGGTTTCTGGTGCATTTTGCAGAACCTTCCCGATGTTTTGAGTGGAATTCCGTATTGTATAGCAGCTGTGGATATCCTGTTCAACGTCTTTTCTAGAACTACAGCTTTCATTGTGTCCTAAAACCTAACCTCTATCCCTTTTTCATAGTTGCAATCCATCTTCATCTAGAAATGAAAAAATACCACTGATAAAAATCATAAAAATAAATATTAGTTATTTAAAAATGCATATACTAAAGACTCCTTCGTCCTGTCGTATTAAATGAGAACAGACGGGACATTAATACCACTAGTGACACCTAAATTCTTAAAGACAGAAATTATTAAATGAGAACGATATTGAAGATTCTAAATGAGAACAGACGCCTATATAATTCAGTATTAAATGAGTGATGAAGTTTTAAATGAGAACAGACAACTATATAATTCTCAAAGCTAGAAGAAAGTATTAAATGAGAACGATATTGAAGATTCTAAAAGTATTAAATAAGAACAGACGCCTATATAATGGAGTATTAAATGAGAACAGACACCTATATAATTCTCAAAGGTAGAAGAAAGTATTAAATGAGAACGATATTGAAGATTCTAAATGAGGATAGAGGCCTATATAATTCAGTATTAAATGAGTGATGAAGTTTTAAATGAGAACAGACACCTATATAATTCTCAAAGCTAGAAGAAAGTATTAAATGAGAACGATATTGAAGATTCTAAAAGTATTAAATAAGAACAGACGCCTATATAATGGAGTATTAAATGAGAACAGACACCTATATAATTCTCAAAGGTAGAAGAAAGTATTAAATGAGAACGATATTGAAGATTCTAAATGAGGATAGAGGCCTATATAATTCAGTATTAAATGAGTGATGAAGTTTTAAATGAGAACAGACACCTATATAATTCTCAAAGCTAGAAGAAAGTATTAAATGAGAACGATATTGAAGATTCTAAAAGTATTAAATAAGAACAGACGCCTATATAATGGAGTATTAAATGAGAACAGACACCTATATAATTCTCAAAGGTAGAAGAAAGTATTAAATGAGAACGATATTGAAGATTCTAAATGAGGATAGAGGCCTATATAATTCAGTATTAAATGAGTGATGAAGTTTTAAATGAGAACAGACACCTATATAATTCTCAAAGCTAGAAGAAAGTATTAAATGAGAACGATATTGAAGATTCTAAAAGTATTAAATAAGAACAGACGCCTATATAATGGAGTATTAAATGAGAACAGACACCTATATAATTCTCAAAGGTAGAAGAAAGTATTAAATGAGAACGATATTGAAGATTCTAAATGAGGATAGAGGCCTATATAATTCAGTATTAAATGAGTGATGAAGTTTTAAATGAGAACAGACACCTATATAATTCTCAAAGCTAGAAGAAAGTATTAAATGAGAACGATATTGAAGATTCTAAAAGTATTAAATAAGAACAGACGCCTATATAATGGAGTATTAAATGAGAACAGACACCTATATAATTCTCAAAGGTAGAAGAAAGTATTAAATGAGAACGATATTGAAGATTCTAAATGAGGATAGAGGCCTATATAATTCAGTATTAAATGAGTGATGAAGTTTTAAATGAGAACAGACACCTATATAATTCTCAAAGCTAGAAGAAAGTATTAAATGAGAACGATATTGAAGATTCTAAAAGTATTAAATAAGAACAGACGCCTATATAATGGAGTATTAAATGAGAACAGACACCTATATAATTCTCAAAGGTAGAAGAAAGTATTAAATGAGAACGATATTGAAGATTCTAAATGAGGATAGAGGCCTATATAATTCAGTATTAAATGAGTGATGAAGTTTTAAATGAGAACAGACACCTATATAATTCTCAAAGCTAGAAGAAAGTATTAAATGAGAACGATATTGAAGATTCTAAAAGTATTAAATAAGAACAGACGCCTATATAATGGAGTATTAAATGAGAACAGACACCTATATAATTCTCAAAGGTAGAAGAAAGTATTAAATGAGAACGATATTGAAGATTCTAAATGAGGATAGAGGCCTATATAATTCAGTATTAAATGAGTGATGAAGTTTTAAATGAGAACAGACACCTATATAATTCTCAAAGCTAGAAGAAAGTATTAAATGAGAACGATATTGAAGATTCTAAAAGTATTAAATAAGAACAGACGCCTATATAATGGAGTATTAAATGAGAACAGACACCTATATAATTCTCAAAGGTAGAAGAAAGTATTAAATGAGAACGATATTGAAGATTCTAAATGAGGATAGAGGCCTATATAATTCAGTATTAAATGAGTGATGAAGTTTTAAATGAGAACAGACACCTATATAATTCTCAAAGCTAGAAGAAAGTATTAAATGAGAACGATATTGAAGATTCTAAAAGTATTAAATAAGAACAGACGCCTATATAATGGAGTATTAAATGAGAACAGACACCTATATAATTCTCAAAGGTAGAAGAAAGTATTAAATGAGAACGATATTGAAGATTCTAAATGAGGATAGAGGCCTATATAATTCAGTATTAAATGAGTGATGAAGTTTTAAATGAGAACAGACACCTATATAATTCTCAAAGCTAGAAGAAAGTATTAAATGAGAACGATATTGAAGATTCTAAAAGTATTAAATAAGAAGCGCTTCTTGTGGGTCCTGAATAAGAAGGATTTGCCTTTAAACTTAGACCAGTTTATTACTTACCTTATATACATAGTATAATGTATAAGAAAAGTATTATGACAGCGCCGAAAATTTGAATTCGAGTTTTCGACGAGAGAGCACGTTTCAAGCATGCCGGATCACGAATCGAACATTTTTGAGGTGATGGCTGAATGTGTGTGTGTGTGAGTGTCAGTGAGTCTATGGAAACGATATATCACGAACAAATGGAGCGATTCGAATGAAATTTGGTGCAAAAATTACAATCCGTGAATACTGGAAGCCTATTGTTTTAAAACATAATCGAATGTTCAGAACCGCCCCCCCCCCTTCCTAAATTTTCGAGTAAATTTTTGAAAAAATCATCAAAAAATCAAAACGTTTATAAAGTTACGCAACTAGACATTTCTTATATAATTTTTCCTTAGAAAATGATTGACAAACTTTAGACCGCTAGCATGAATCGTTCTCGAGATATTACAAATTTTTCAAATAAATTTATTAAAAAATCCCATAAATTAAAAAAATATATTAACTGTTGAGAAGCATATTCACTTTTCATATGTAATATCATTCAATAAATTGGGTGACATCATTCTCGTAGATCTAGTTCGTTCCATTCAAGAGAAAAGATACTTTGAGTAATACTCTTGTATTTGAAAGCCACTAGTCATTTATCTGCTATAAGAATAATTTATTTCTCCGTCCATAACCCTTAGCGAGATTTTTGCAGCGAATTTAGCGGAATGTCGCCAACTTGTCGACTTTTTTTAATGCTGCGAAATTAACAAAATTCTCGCCAAATGGATAAAAATGACGCTAAATCAATGAAAACGACGACTCATTGACAAAAATTCAATATTTTGAAAAGAATATAAGTATCTACTGTAATGTAAAAAAAAAAATCTGATGTGGGCAACACATGACTTTCCTTATATAATGAAATGAATTTACTACTTTTACAGTTAATAAAAATGTTATTTTTATAGTAGATACTTATATTCTTTCCAAGATTTTGAATTTTCTTCAATTAGTCGTCATTTTCATTGATTTAGCGTCATTTTTATCAATTTGGCGAGATTTTGCTAATTTGGCCACAATTGAAAATGTCGCCAAGTTGGCGACATTCCGCCAAATTCGTCGCCAAAATCTCGCCAAGCGTTATGGACGGAGAAATAAGTTATTCTTACAGCAGATAAATGACTATTGGCGTTCAAATAAAGTATTACTCAAAGTATCTTTTTTCATGAATGGAACGAGCTAGATCCACGAGAATGATGCCACCAAATTTATCGCATGGTATTACATATGAAAAGTTAATATGTTTCTCAATAGAAAATATTTTTTTTTTATTTTATATAACTTTTTGATAATTTTTTTGAAAAATGTGCAATATCCCAAAAACGGTTCATGTTAGCGTTCTAAAATTTATGTCGATCGTTTTCTAATGAAAAATTACATAAGAAATGTCTATTTGCGTAACTTTATTAGCGGTTTTGATTTTTTGACGATTTTTTCAAAATTTCACCTGAAAATTTAGGGGGGGGGGGTGTCAACATTCGATTGCGTATGAAAACAATAGGCTTCCATTGTTTACTAATTGTGATTTTTGTACCAAATTTCATTCGAATCGGTCCATTCGTTCGTTAGTTATCGTTTCCACAGACTCACTAACACACATACAGACATCACTTAAAAAATGTTTAATTCGTAATCAGGGATGCTTGTAACGTGCTCTCCCGTCGAAAACTCGGAATTCGAATTTTCGACCCCGTCACAATACTTTCCTTATACATTATGTATATAAGGAAATTAATAATATGTTCTTTTTTTACTGAAAAAGTAGTAATTTCATTGAATTATATACGGAAAGTCATGTGCTGCCCACATCAGATTTTTTTTTATTACTTTTCTTATATACATAATGTATAAGTAAAGTATTGTGACAGGGTTGAAAATTCAAATTCGAGTTTTCGACGGGAAAGCACGTTTCAAGCATTCCTGATCACGAATCAAACATTTTTGAAGTGATGTCTGTGTGTGTGTGTGTGAAAGTATGTGTGTGTGTGTGTGTCAGTGAGTCTGTGGAGACGATAACTGACGAACGAATGGACCGATTCGAACGAAATTTGGTACAAAAATCACAATCCGTAAACACTGGAAGCCTATTGTTTTTATATGCAATCGAATGCTCAGAACGACCCTAAATTTTCGAGTGAAATTTTGAAAAAATCGTCAAAAAATTAAAACCGCTAATAAAGTTACGCAAATGGACATTTCTTATGTAATATTTCATTAGAAAACGATTGATGTAAATTTTAGAACGCTCACATGACCCGTTCTCGAGATATTGCACATTTTACAAAAAATTATCAAAAAGTCATATAAAATAATAAAAAATAAATTTCCTATTGAGACACATGTTCACTTTTCATATGTAATACTATGCGATATATTGGGTGACATTATTCTCGTCTAGCTCGTTCCATTCATGAAAAAAGATACTTTGAGTAATACTTTTGTATTTGAAAGCCAATAGTCATTTATCTGCTGTAAGAATAACTTATTTCTTCGCCTATAACGCTTGGCGAGATTTTGGCGACGAATTTGGTGGAATGTCGCCAATTTGGCGACTTTTTTAAATGTTGTTAAATTTACGAAAAACTCGCCAAATGGGTAGAAATGACGGTAAATCAATGACGACTCATTGACGAAAATTCAATATCTTGGAAAGAATATAAATAACTACTATAAAAATAATCTATTTCTTTTTCCTGTAAAAGTAGTAAATTCATTGCATTATATAAGGAAAGTTATGCGCTGCCCACATCAGATTTTTTATGCAGTATTTACGAAGCTTGTATATCTTGTGTTATTTTTGCAGCAGTTTTTGAGCGATTATTTGAAAGTGTTACCTTTTTCCTATGGAAATCAACACCACATTCGATATTTCCTCAGCAGTTCATGCGCATGCGCACTTGAATGCGTTGACTTCCTTGATATTGAGCAAAGTGGGCTGAACATCAAAGGGGTTTTCTGTGAGAGCGATGGCTGTGGACAGTCAGTCCCCTTCGAGTGAGTAATGACGTATTCCCATAAGATTCGACTTCGTTATCGATCGTTTTATGGTCATAATAATGCCATTATATATCGGCGGATATCAGAAAATTTTGTAGGAATAACCCTTGACTTCAAACGGAATTAATGTGTTACATTAATGAGGGCGTGGCTCCCAATTAGTCCAAGTGGGCGGGTTTTTTTTTCTCTACAGGATATTATTACGCATGCGTCGTAAAATTAAAAATTATTGAGTGCTAACTTTTTTTTTTCTTATTGCGGAAATGTATTATTGAACGATTTTTTTTTTTTATGTAAAATTAATTTATTCTAAGTCTCGACGTTGTTTTTCAATAATGTTATTTTTGTCAATAATGTTAAGTTCAATTTTTTCAGTTGCCGTGAAACCACAGTTTTTTACAGTACCCCATTTTTATTTTCCCTACATTAATATATTGCATTATAATATATGGGAGAAGGTCGAAATGTGAAATTCGAATTTTCGCTGGATTTACGTGTATTGGCCCCTCTGTAACGGTTGTTCTCACACAACAATTGGGTTTGCAAGGGATTACAAAGGGGTTATCTAATTTTTTTTTTTTTTTTTTTTTTTTTTTAGAGAAGACATAGAGAATACGAAAAAATATTCTTTTAACTTTTGCTTCAATATATAGATTTAGGCTCAAATTTCACATTGAGACTGTTAAATATTTTGTATTTATATTTTCTCATACTATGTAACATAAGAGAAAGGATTGTTTTCACGAAAATTTTCAAATTCGAGATTTGGATGCCTATATGTTTTGAGATCTCCTGAATATTTTTCTACTTATTTTTAGAGTGATGTCCGTCTGTCTGTAGTCGATTTCTTGTGTACACGATAACGAACGTTAATGGATTTTTACAAAACTTTATACCCGGCTCTGTTATCGAAAAGTCTGGAGTTAGATATAAAAATTTTAAATTATAGCAAAAACTTTTTATTTTATACAAAAATTTGTTATTTTTTTTAACATGGCAGCATAGGACAAAATTTGACATAATTATGCATAAAGGGGGTTATTTATGGACCAATGATCGCTAGAGATAAAAGTTTCAATTATGCTTGTGAAAAATAGCCGCGATATAAAATTTTTGTTCGTGATGTCATTAGCCTCTCGTAAGGAGGAGGGGGGGGGGAGTTACCGCTCCCTGAGGGATACATAGTCAAGTATGGAATCAATTGGAAGACTTTTTCAAGAAGAGTATACGTGCACGTTAAATACGCGGGTCTTTAAATCCTTCCCAGAAGTTGGGGGTAGGGGAAGACGAGTATACGCCCTCTGTGCATGCCGCCCCCACCGAGTTCCGGTCTAAATCGGGTGGCACCGTCCCAACCGTCTAAACAGATACCTTACACCTGCTGGTGTAGTTTGGGCTGAATGAGCGACCCCCCGCCCCCACACACATAGAACAAACATGAAAAGTAACCTCACTTGAGTGAGGTTTCGTTTCTTTTTTTTTGTTGTTTTGAAAAAAAAAGGCGGTTTGAAAGACGTTGCTCTTCTTGTTTGTCCTGAAGAAAAAGGTTATATTCTACTTTCGAAACCGGTTGACCCCTATGCATTTGTGTCTGTGCTGTATTTACGAAGTTTTTATATTATTTAATGTAAATTTAATTAAAAAAATATTAAATTTTTCATCACAAGTTATTTTTGTGTTCTGTTCCGACCAAGTGAATGAGTACCCCCCCCCCCCCCCCTCACACAGACAATATTATTATGTGCTCCCGTTAGCACGTAACTGGCAATGATCGTAACAAGTGGTTCGTCGCAGGCGGGCGCGTGATGGTACTGAGAAAAAGTGCAATATGGTTGAAATGGAATGGAGGCATCGGCGGTGGGAGAGAATTATTCAGAATTCTGGAAGGTCTGGATCAATCGGAAGACTGTCGTAGGATGTGCGTAAATGGCGAAGGTGAATTGGCATCATGTGAGAAGAGCTGAATGAACTTGCACAACAAGGCAGGACATCATAAAAGAGTCTTCAAATAACATTCTTTTCTTTATTTGCCCAATATATAATCATTTTCAATTCCATAATACATCAATTTATTTCATTCCAACAAAGATGAACATACGCAATATAATTCTACGAAAAACAGAATTATAACAGACGACTTTTGATGAATAGAATAGTCAACATCTCACCATTGTCCTAGATAAACAGTTACTATTTAGATTCTTAAAGACGCGATAATTTTGCAATAATACTTTAGAATTTTAATGTTTCGAAATTAATGGATTTAGAATAAGAATTTAATCATCGTGCCCCAAGCGCAGAATACGTCCTACGCCGTCAATACTTTATCGGCAACTGAAAACTAATTACATTATTCTTACCCACAGATTAATGTAGTATTCTGTGTTCTTACCTAAGCGTCTTAGTGTAAATGCGCGCGCTCGTGACGACACAGAAAAGAGTTCCAATACATTTCAATATGAAATGTGAATCCGGTAGACGTAGAAAGCGCGAGAACTGTATCATAACGCTAAGGGTTATCGATACAGACAGGGAAACTCCAACAAGTCGAAATAACACAATTGGCGCTTCCTCAATTTGAAATAATATTTAAGAACAGGTTTTAGAATCGAAACGAAATTAGAATTTGCCGAATATTAAATTTAGAAGGAAATAATTAATAAATACATGTTATGCATTTCATAACAATATTTATCTTGATACATCATTTCATTCGAAATCTCACCGAGTGCTCTTGGAGGAAGGGGAGCGGATGCATGCCTTGTGGGTGCTCTCTGATTGTAAAAGGCCATGGACTCCATTCTGAGAAAACCGTAGATAACCTAAAGAGGATAGGATATAGCTAGAGCTGGCAGGAGCACTTAAGACAAAAACAAGGATTTTGAAACATCAAGGAATGAACATTTTGATACTTTTAGGAGAATCTTTTTTAAATGTTAATTTTTAGTTTTCAGAATACAGGTTGGATTTTTATGTTGTTATATATTTATAAGCTAAATAAATATATTTTTGAGACTTGTATTTTATTACCCCCACTGATATCCGTGCAAAATCTAATAGGTGTTTAAGGTTTTTATTTTTTAAACATCTTAAAAGCCCAACTGGCTTACGTGCTTTTCCCACAACAAAGGTCATACATTTTTTAAACCAAATATGTATGTTATAACAAATTGGAATTTTTGACTTATGTGCTACATTTGACGTATAAACACTTGATATAAACACTTGGCGACCGCGTACCTTTTGCGGTTAATGCCCACAAATCATTCTCACAAATCATCTCTGATATGATGGGGGGGGGACAAACTTAAGAGTGGATTCAGTTTGTTTCCTGGAAAATTCATAACTCGATGCTCACCTGTGTGACCCTCTCTCTCCTCCATGCATTTTCTCACGTGCTGATAGCATTGAAAAGTGCTTTCAGTGTTTACTACCGGAGTTATGAATTACGAGATCCGTGATATACTTCTGTGTAAACACGGGAGTTTATCTTCTCGAGAAGGCGGTTGTGCTCATTCTCACACCTCCTTAATCTTACGCAGTCATTGTGCAAATGTGCAAACACGCCGAAACACGTGCACATTCATAATGTTTTTTTACTTTTTAGAATTCTAAAAATAAGTCGAGTGATTATGTGGAAATCTTTGCTCTATCCAGTGTTTCTTTCAAGAATATCTCCGGGGGGGGGGGGGCGAAGCCCCCCTTGGAGTCGAGTATTCGCCCCTCCCTCTGGAGAAATTTTATGTTAACCTAGTTTCTATTATGTGACATAGCATTTAGATACATTTATATAGGCCAAATAGAAAACTTGTCCCCTCCTCAAATTTCACCCCCCTTCCAAAAAGTCCTGAAAGCAACACTGGTTCTATCTATGATAATGAAACAAAAGAGAATGTATGTCTGTCTGTCTGATCGTCGCATAGCAGTAAATCCAAGCTACAGACAACCACGGATTTCGGTGTGGGAATGGGTGCAGCTATACCTCAGGTTCTCCGATGACCTCGGAAATGTTTTTATTTTCTCATACTACTATGTAAAATAGCATAGATAACGTATTGTTTTCACGAAAATTTTCGAATTCGAGATTTGGATGCCATATATATGTGTTTTAAGACCTCCTGAACACGTTTTGACTATTTTTGGAGGGATATCCGTCTGTCTGTATGTCTAGGATCGACTTTTTTTTGTGTGTGTATGCAATAGTTGCCACACATATTAATGGATTTCCACGAAACTTTATATCCGGGCTTGTTATCAAAAAATCTAGAACTAGATAGAATTTTTTTTTAAATTCGAGCGAAAACTTTTATATTTTATTAACATGATAGCATAGGACAAAATTGAACAGAATCATGCATGGGTTATTGATGGCTTAATGATCACGAGACCTAATAGTTTTAATTATTGTTGTGAAATAATATTTGAAATAATATTGTTGCGATATAATATTTTTTTTTGTTCGTGACGTTATTGAGGATACATACATACATTGTCAAGTATGATATCAATTGAAAAAAATCTGATGTGGGCAACACATGACTTTCCTTATATAATGCAATGAATTTACTACTTTTACAGTAAAAAAATAGGTTTTTCTTATAGTAGATACTAATATTCTTTCCAAGATATTGAATTTTCGACAATTAGTCGTCATTTTCATTGATTTAGCGTAATTTTTATCCATTTTGCGAGATTTTCGTTAATTTGGCAACATTTCAAAAAGTCGCCAAATTGGCGACATTCTGCCAAATTCATCGCCAAAATTTCGCCAAGCGTTATGGACGAAGAAATAAGTTGTTCTTACAGCAGAAAAATGACTATTGGCGTTCAAATACAAAAGTATTACTCAAAGGATCTTTTTTCATGAATGGAACGAGCTAGATCTTCAAGAATTATGTCACCCAATTTATCGCATGGTATTACATATGAAAAGTGAACATGTTTCTCATAAGGAAATATTTTTTTTTCATTTTATATGACTTTTTAATAATTTTTTGAAAAATGTGCAATATCTCGAGAACGGTTCATGTTAGCGTTCTAAAATTTATGTCAATCGTTTTCTAATGAAAAATTACGTAAGAAATGTCTATTTGCGTAACGTTATTAGTGGGTTTGATTTTTTGACGATTTTTTCAAAATTTTATTCGAAAATTTAGGGGGGGGGGGGTTCTGAACATTCGATTACGTATAAAAACAATAGGCTTCCAGTGTTTACGGATTGTGATTTTTGTACCAAATTTGGTTCGAATCGGTCCATTCGTTCGTCAGTTATCGTCTCCACAGACTCACTGACACACACACACACACAGACATCACTTCAAAAAGTTTGATTCGTGATCAGGGATACTTGAAACGTGCTCTCCCGTCGAAAACTCGATTTCGAATTTTCAACCCCGTCACAATACTTTCCTTATACATTATGTATATAAGGAAAGTAAAAATGGTTCAAGCCCTTTAAGTGAAAGGTAACACGCTATAGTTGTAATCATTTGGACCCACAACACCGATTTTTCAAATCTTTTCTTGTTAAATTTAGGACAAAAAAATGAATTCTGGTATGAGAATGTCGAGTTGAGTCACACTTCAGTTAATTTTTTATCGGAATTTTTTTTTGCGTGTATGAGAGTTGTTTTATGTTGAATCATTGAGCTCTATAATACAATCCTGCTTTTGGGAACGGTCATTTAGGTCTGTTCTGCGAGTTGAGCGTTGTAGTCTTAGGCAGCATGAGCATAGAGGGTTACAAAATTCTGACACCTAACAAGTTTTCTTGCTGCCATTGCAGGTAGCGACTATTTCATGCTAATGAGCTGACAATCATCAAGCATTACTTTGACACTTGATGACGACGAACTTCAGGAGAGGTCAAATCTATAGGTAGACTGTATAAACTCAAAGCTCAAAACGTAACAAACTTTTCTTTACATAACTAGGGGGCTCTGCTCGCGCAATCCTCTTCGGGAGGCTTCGCCTCCTACTCTCTGCGCTCGCAGAGCTCGCTCCATATCTAGCATTCCTAAAAATTCTACTTTCAAAAATCTCTTTCCTATCCCTGCCTATTTTCCGCAGGAGGGAAAAGCAGGGATTTTTCTTAACCCAGGGAATCCAAAAACTGAATTCCTTGATCATGAGCTATTACATGCCAAACTAAAGTTTAAATTGATAAACGGTTTGTTTCATCGTGTTACCCTATTATTTCTCTATAAATGTACTAAATTTCATATTTTTGTATGCTATAGTTTTTAAGGTACGAGACAGATAAATAGCTAGATGTGCCGATACTTAAAAAATAGTTCACTTCAGAAGTGCATAAAAAGTAAAATATCTCAAAAGCTACATAGAAATTGAAAAAAGGAACTTCGTCCTGCAAAAATTCACCCATGTAGGTACCTGGCTGCAAAAATTCGTGGTCTTGCTATTGTTAGTCTCGTCTCAGTGGCTGCTCATAGCTAAAATTGGTGGGGGTGCTGCTCCACAAAATTTTTAGCCTTTGTTTTAAAATTGTGTAACAGGAAACAAACATGTATAAAAATATATATTGTACAAGTATAAGGAAAAATTCAAGAAAAAAGGACTCATTATATTAAATGTTATCGATAATATCAAGTGGAAATAGGGGGGTGCTGCAGTTCCACAGTGCCTTATACATACGCGAGCCGCCACTGGTTAGTCTATCCAGGACGCGAACTCGCAGCTCAAATATTTTGTCTTTGACTTTGACATTAAATATTTCTTAAGCTACAATTTATATCACAAAACGGTTTATTTCAGCGTATTCTCCAAAGCTTTTTCTACAAGTGCACCCAATTTCATATTTTTATATGTAATAGTTTTTGCGGTACGAAGCCAAGAATCTCGAGAAACGAGAAATTTGTCAAACCGCGGCACCAGCTACTTTTTTTTTTAATATAGAGATTTTGTAGACAGAAGGCCGCATTACATGTAACGATTCACAATAAGAATCCTATATAAGACGTATATATAGGACAAGAATATATATAAGGCATGGTTCATAATAAGGCTCCTATATCTTGCGCCAGCTTGTATATACAGGAGCCTTAATTCACAATCTCTTCAGTCTCTGACGTTTGCTTCGTGTACACAGCGAGTCGCTACGCCCTCTGGCGATGTCCCGATTACTTACCAACACTGTTATCTGCCATCAGAGGGGATCCTTATTCTTGGTCTTGATCCGGTCCCAGCCATTTTATCTTATTCTTTTAATACGTGGTCAGAATTAAATAAAAGGGTCTATTTTAAGTTTGTATATCCACACATGTGAAATTAATTTTAATACATTTTGAGTCAATATTGATTTAAAAAGTTTCAAAACATGGACTTTGTAACTCATTCGAAATCTAGCCAGAGAATTTCTAAGAGCTGGCTCGACTCAAATGTGGCTCGAACCAGCACGATAGTCTGGGCGTAAATTCGAGGGTCAAACTTGGGCCCGTGCGCACTACTAACAGGCAAACGGAATGGGGGGGGGGGGGGGCAACATAGCGTTATCGATGTTTAGAACATTACGTTTTGCACGCTTTTGTTACCATACCACATGAATTAGCCATTAGCAGTGCACGAATCGAGCATTTGTAGTGAGGTGTGTCGTGTGCAAACACATGTGTGCACGATGCACTTTTCCTATCAAAGTTATATTATCTAACAACTTATCAGATTTTTAATCACTTTGGTAGATAGATTCACCGAACCTTACTGTTTTGTCCTTTATATTCTTATAAAATAATAATAATAATAATAAAACAAAAAAATCGAAAATGACAATTTCTCGTACTGCTGCACATAATATACTGGAATCCCAACCTAACGTTTTCCCTACATAGTATAAAGTATAGAGACAGTATTATGAGTAATTTGAGTTTTCGACGGAAACATCCCTGAACTCGAATCGAACTTTTTTGATGTGGTTCTATCTATGTGTGTGTGTGTTCGTTAGTCTGTGGACGCAATATCTCATGATAGAATGAATCGTTTCGAAAATAATTGAGTGCGATTATTACAATCGGTGAATATTGGAACCTTATTGATTTTAAAAAGCAATTTGAATGTTCGGGAAACAAAACAAATTTCAAAATGATTTTTTTAAAAAATCAAGTCCTTCAAAAATGGTAAATAAATAATCCTTTCATATGCAGTTTTTCATTTTGAAAACGACTGATATAAACTTTAAAATGCTAATATAAACTGCTCTCGAGATATTGCACGTTTTTCAAGTAAATTCGTCAAAAGAAATGACAAAATTGAAAATATGGTAAGTATCATCTAAATACGTTCATTTTCCATGTGCAAAGTTATGCAACCAATCCGTTAACATCATTCTCGTGCTTCTAGTTCATTCCACTCACGAGAGAAGATATTTTTTGTAATTGTTTTGTATTTCGACTCTCAGGAATTCGCCCATAGTTATTTATTTCAGGGGATTAATTGCATTTTAGTGAGGATATCGCACGTGAGTATAAATAGGTCAATCTATTTGGAGCGATAAGTTGCCAAAAGCACCCAATTTCAATTAACGTGGTGGTAATTTAATGCAAAAAACATTGTGCCATGGATCTTGCATACCATTTTGTTCGCTGCGAAAGAAGTAAAACCATTGCACAGGGACGACATTTGCAGAGTCCACTCCGACGATTAGAGCTTGCAATTTCGTCCCAGTAGCTTAACGGGTAGATCGTCGGCTGGCCAGTTCGGAGATACAGGGTTCGATTCCCGGTTGAGGTTCTTTACATATTATACAGTGAAAGTGATATGCTGGCCACGTTAATTTTTTTACTTTACGTTTTAAATAATAGTGGCTACCTCAGGCGTCACATTACATGAAAACACTTATGTATTGGCCACGCAAAATTGCTGTTGCTTTGGTGTCGAGCTTGTTACGTTATAACAAAGTCTCTTTTATATTTCTACTCGAGAGAAATGACGCCAAGTTTCTAGTTTTATATTTCCTCAACTCAGCCTTATGAATATAATCATTCTTCTGATTTCTAAGATTAAATCGCAAGTCCTTTAATGCACGTTTTTGTGTGTGTGTGTACACGTGTGTGTTCATTTATTTTTCCAGTATTTACCGCAGTGGTAATCTTATTCCACAACATTTATAAAAGCTATACGTTCAAATCTATATGTGGCCTCTACTCTTAGACGGGGAGGGATATATGATTGTCGTAAGTTATAAATGAGCGTTTTTAATCATGAGATATATTTTATTACATAATGATCTTTGCATTTATAATCTAATTTTTCACCTCTTTTCAGTTTTGAAACGCTTTTATTCTTTCTTTTCAGGTGAGTTCATTTTACTTCTATGATGAGAGTTCGTTCATTTCTCGGTGAGTGACAGTTTTATGGGGATTATTTTACATTTATTTTAGTTTTAAACAGAATTCAAATACAGTTACGTGACTTTTCCTGCCATGCCTGCTTTGTATCATACATGTTTCCACAATAACTGATTGTGTGGATAAATCCCGTAAAATTATTTGATCAGCAATTTGATCTGCAATATATATATATATACATATATATATATATATATATATATATATATATATATATTGCGTTTTATAATTTCCTCTTTATGATTAAATTTCCTTTATTTCTTTGTATTTTGTAGGCAAATTTTAAGATAGTGTATTATGAGTTACTACTTACATTCTACCATTGGATTTACAATTTTATATTTATATATATATACACATTAACATACACATATATAAATTATATGTATATATATTTATATGTTAATGTATATAATGTATATATTAATGATCATTTTTGATGAAAAACGTCTTAATGTTCGGGGTACTGAGTAAATCATGAAAGAAATGTGACGGGGATGAACTGAAATTGTATAGAAGAAGTGTCACCATGTTGGTCAAAATCTGTGCTATTATACTCCTATCGCTTGAGTCGACCGCACGATCGCTATACCTAAACATTTCGTAGTCGATAACTTCGTAGTTTGAGGTCCGAGAAGGTCTCAATTTCTTAGTGATTTTTTTTCCCAATAATTCATTCGAAAATTGGGGGGATCTTCCGATTATTCGATCGCGTTTAAAATCAATAAGGTTCAAGTGTCACTGATTCGTTTCACACTACATTTGAAATTCCCCGCTCGTCCACAGATGCACTGACATACACACATTCGTACATACAGTAACATACACACGCACACACAGACTAACACACACACACTAACATACACACACACACTTACATACATGCACACTAACATACACACTCTAACATACCCACACATACTTACATACACACACACACATACTAATATATACACACAGACGCACTAACACACGCACACACACACGGTATTATACACACACAGTAACATACATTAACATACACACAGTAACATACACTCACAATAACACATAGTGATATACACAGTAACATACACTAGCATACACATACACACATTAGCGTACATACATACTAACATACACACACGCGCCAATGTACACACACACTAACATACACACATTCTAATATACTCACACATACTAACATACACACACAAACGCACTGATACATACACACACACACTAACATACACACACTCTAACATACCCACATATACTAACATATACACACTGACACGCACAGTATTGTAACACACACAGTAACATATACTCACAATAACACATAGTGATATACACAGTAACATACACTAGCATACACATATTAACGTACATACTGATACATACTAACATACACACAACACGCGCTAATGTATACACATACTAACATATATACACACTAACATACACACACACACTGACATACGTACACACATACATAGACATCGCTTAAAACATTCGATTCAAGTCCAGTGATGTTTCGTCGAGAACTCGATCCCGAATTGAAATTTTTGACAATACTTTCCTTATACATTTTATACTATGCATGTAAAGAAAGTAAAAATAGTATAAGACAACGTCAGAGAGTGAAAATATCTTTAATGCTTTTTTTAATTTGAACAAAGCCTGCTCTTTAAAAACAAAGCGTCTTTTTCAAACGGAGTTATGCTAGGTTATCAAGAGATGCAAAATGATCTCCTGGTCGCTCTGTATGCGAGGTTATGTCCGCCACTGCGAGGGTTTTTGGAATAAATATGTTGGGGGCTTCTTTATCTCGTTCCGAACAGGCGAAATTTAATGTCTTTGCGGCGTTTATCTGGTTCGAGGCTTCGAGCAAATTTCGTGTGGGAGTTGTTGGATTGTTTTCGCGCGGTTTTTGTCTGGAAAAATAGTAAGTATCCTTATCAGTTGTGCCAATCAAAGATGTTTTGATAGTTGGAATGAATTCCTTTTCGGAGAAGAGATAATTCTGATGCCTGTCATTTCCTTTCGGGGCATTTTTTTTTTACTTTCCCTACAATGCATAGTATATGTAAAGGGAAAATATTGTGATGGATCAAAGAATTCGACAGTCGAAATTGGATAGATTTTATTTGTACGTGTGTTTCTGTATTGAGTATCCCTAAATTTAGGTTTACTGTAAAAATTGTTTTCCAAACCGGAACAAAATAAAATAATTTCTTGAATACAATAAAACAAAATTGAAACCTGATACATAAGACATTCAACATTTGATTTCAAACAATCGTATACTTGTGGCTAGTATGAATTTTTTAATGGAATACTTGTCGTTCATAATTTTTTCATGGAACATTCTAGATCTATGTTTATCTCATAGAACATTAGATTTAACATTACAACTGCTTTAGACCTAATTGATACAGCCATTCTACTTCATTCTTCAGATTGAACGTTGTTCATGATGGATGACTAGAGATGTGGATCGAAAAAATTTCCGCCGAAAATTTTCCGGAAATGGGAAAATTTTCAGCCCTTTCTTCTTTATTTGTAATTAATTTATAGATAGAATGTAATACTCTTTCCATGCTATTTTTCTGAAAGCAAATAGCTTTATAAGAAGTTTTTGATCGATTTTTCTAATTTTGTGAAGGAAAATGAGGGGGGGGGGGGGGGGATGTGTGTATATGCGCTTTATTTTAAAGCGAATGGATGACAATCAAAAGGGTACAAGTGACATTTTACTCATTTTCAGAGGAAGCAAATAAAGTTTCAAGAAGCCTATTCTTTCAGTATTTATTTTTATACATATAATAAACAATAATTTGTTTTTGTTATTTTATAAGAGGATAGTAGAATGTTTTCCCCTAAGTTATCAGTAGGTATTGAAAGAAATGCAATATAATATTTAACATATTTTTCATTTAGAATCGGTATTTTTTTTTTTTTTAACATTATATTTTATAATCTACGTTTTATAATAATAAACAATAAATTATTTATGATTCAGAAAATGTTCAACAATTTTAAATTATTTCTCATGCCTTTTGCATGCCTTAACATTATTTTTATGCAATGCTTTAAAATTGGAATTCTGAAGCTAAAAAAAAAACATTATTATAGATGTAATAGCATTTTTTTTTTTTTTTAAGTTTTCAAAAACAAGCGTATTTAAGGAAAATAATAAATTATAGCTGCCAACTGCAGTATATAGATGTAAGAAAATTTTATACATAGAATTTTTTATATATTTCTAAATTTAAACCTTCTTTTAGCCTTGTTATATAATATATGTTTGACTGTAGCTGTAATATAAGGATAATTATTTCACTGAACATATTATTCCAGCAGTCACTAAACATATTATTCCATATTCTTATAGTCGCTGAACATATTATTCCAGCAAAAATGTAATACAGAGAATAATTTCAAAATGTATGGCTTTTTAGGGTAAATTTTCCATTTCAAAATTTTCCGAAAATCCACATCTCTATGGAAAACAGACATCGTTTCAGCAGAGAAGTAGACACAAAATAGACTCCATAACTTGACTGAAATTCAATATTAAAATTTTTTTATCCCTGAATTTTTTTTAACATTTGAATCTGCACATTTTTTTTTTTTCATTACTTTCTACCGGTCGCAGTATGAAGACTAGAATTTCCTAGTAATAGCTTGTTCATCAAACAATTCATTTACGCTCATAAACAGCATTTTCAAGGGCTTCATTGATTTTTTTTCTGCAGTTGTTTTAATCGTAATGAATGTAATATCACAATCCCTTAGCCAGAAGAATCATTCTTTCCCGCCAAAATTTTTATTCCAAACGATAAATTTCAAACCGGGACAAAATGATAAACCGGCCGGGACTTCGGATCGTACCTTTAAACCGAGACTAATAATAAGCCTATCTAAATTCGAATAAGCTATTTTTTTAAAATTTGTTGACACATTGCCTCGGGACAGATTCAGAAAGGTTCGGTTCTCAAAATGGTGTGAAAATAATTTTTTAAATATTGAGTTGCCATTTGGCCAGTTGTACAGGAACTTGCGATAAGATACGTCCTCTCTAGACTAGAAGTATATGAAGTCGTAGCCATGGAGTTAGAAAGAAGGAGATTCCTATGGATGAAACGCTTGAAAATGCCATAATGCTTTAAGAATTATATCTAGGTGTCGCTGGTGTTAGTAAAGTAGTTGCTAGTGTTAGTTAACACAACAGAAAGGCGTAGTATTAGTATATGTGTTTTTGATTATTTTTAAATTAAAGGTTCCCTCATTATGAGTATAATTAACAACTACTTTTACATAGTTGTAGGATAGAGTACAGAATATAGGGATGTAAAAATAAATTGAAATGTAAAATAATTTTGAATATGTAGGAATATTCTTTGCTGTTTCATTTCTAATTTGCATTGCGCTAACAATTTATTTTTAGAAAATTGACAGTTTGAATAAATACTTTACGCCTTTCGCCATAGAAATGCATATAACGCAGAACTACTTATCTTATCCCAGCGGCACCTGAATGATTGTCTCAAACGAAATTGGCGTTTTCTCAATATGAAATTCTAACTCCTTACTTTTACCTCCATGAACGTAGAAAGCAGACTAAAGTCGGTGACCGAAAGGGTTAACAGTGTTTGATAGATAATTCCTTTTCCAGTGTGGACCTCTATAGAGCAATGTTCCGCAACCAGTGTGCCACGACGCAATGTTAAGTGTGCCGCGACATATTGCCTCATGAGAGGGAAAATGTGCAACACTCTCATTACTTATAGATGAGAGTTAATATTTGCTTTTGCTAGTTATAAGTTAATAAAGTTAATGTTTGTTTTAGTTACAAGTAAATAAAAATAGTTGTTAATTTTTTGTTTATTTTTGTCTGTGGTGTGCCGCGGAATTCAGGGAAGACCTTGAATATGCCTGGAATTCTGAAAAGACCTTAGGTGTGACGAGGGTGAGAAAATATTGTGGAGCGCTTCTATCAATTGTTTAGTCAATCAGGGGTTAATGACTCTTAATGCTCTTAATGCCTATGTCACTGGAGGAATGTGGCTAAAACTACTTATGTATAAGCGATACATCCATGTGCAACTAGTTCCTGCTGGTGACGATTTTTTTTTTTTTAATATTTAAACTATTGCTTGTAAGTGCATAACTGAAACAAATTATAAGCGCAGAAAGGCAACAAATTATTGTTTTGTGCATTACCATTGGAAAACTTTAACTAGCGCCGCTGATTAGAGTACAATAAATATCATTCTCGTAAAGGTGGCATCATCAGTTTTCAACAAATATTGGTCTCCCATTTTCATTCAATCAATTCCGAATTCTTGGAATAACTGTGCGTGTCTTATTTTTCAAAAATTTATTCGACACTGGGCTGGCTCTCAATAAATCTCTAAAACGCAACCTAGATGGCCTCTTTTCAGTGGCGAGAGAACGACAAAGCTGAGTGGGAACGAAACTTAAAAACACTTTATCCTCCAAAAGCGGAGGTTTTTGTGTTGAAACAATCAGTAAATTGTTCCTTTTTAATGACGTAAGTCGCGGAGAAATGGGTTCTGGTATAAAAGAGCCGCGCCCGCGCGTTTTATCTTAACTGCAACAGGCTTGTTTGTCGGTCATCCTTTTTACTCAGGGTCTCTGTCAGTGGCGAATTTAAGTTTTATTTATTTTTTCGTGCGCTCTAAGTACGTATCGCCATTTTTGCAAAGTACACACCTAGCTTATATATAAATAAAAATTCGAAGATTAATTAAAAGGTGAAGACTAGGAGATGGAGGAATAACACTTTAATGGAATTCGAATATTAACCAGATACCGAATATTCGAATTCCCCGAATGTTATATCAAATTGTTAATGCATAACATTGACATTTATTGAATATTAGTAATTATTTCTGGTACTCTTAATTACAATAATTGTAAATGTGCTCCTCGCCGATTTTTTATCAAGAAAAAAATTCTCTCTCTTTCTCTTTCTTTCTCTTTGTCGCAAGTTAAACTAGAGGTGTCGAAGAGTCGCTCTTAAAAAACTGTCTGCGGTGTCTCAATTAAATACCTCGAAGATAATTTCCTTAAGCTAGAATACAGATTGTTTTCTTCTTTTTCAAGTAGTTAAAAATGTTTTCATTTAGCGATATCAAAATACTTCTCTGCACTTTCGAATTTCTTTTTAACGGAGTATCCTCATTCCGGAAGCCGCCGTCAATCGTGGCGCAGTATTAGCTGTATTCGGATTTCTTCTTGCGACGTTTTCTTTTAAGATCTCGAATACTTTCTAGTATTCTAATATTTTCGGATACTATTTCGCCTATTTCTAGTTAAGACGTTTAAATAATGATAATATAAAAGATAGTCATAGTTATTCAATGGAATATTTAATATTTTTAATAATTTAATGACAAAATAACTAAGTTGAATTTTTCCTAATTATTTTGTTTACTATTTAATTTTACCAAACGTAATACTTTTTTTTTACCTTCGTTTCTGTTACAGACTACGAGTATAATATACACAGTTTAGAACTAAAAAAAAAATAGCCCTAGATATTCAATTCAATATTTAATATTTTTAATAGTTTAACGACAAAATAACCGTGTAGAATTTTTCCTAATTATTTTGTTTACATATTTAATTATACCAAACTTAACGCTTTTTAACACTTTACAACATAGTTGAAATGTGTTTATGACTTTGTTCATTCATTCATTCTGTCTGTCTGTCTGTCTGTATGTCCGTTAGCACGATAACTGCCGTAAAAATAAAATTTTAGTATGTTTTTCAGACGGTCTGTGGGACCTATGGGAATATAAATAAATAATATCACCCAATTAGTTTTTTATTGAACCCGAGTTGAAAAAATGAAATACATTGAACCCTATGAGACCTAATTTTTCAAACATTTTTTAAGCAAATTTAAAATTCACAAATTGCTTCGAAAATTTTAGGAAATATTCAAATTATCCCATAAACTATATAAAAAAAATTCAGTAAAATATGTTAGGTAGTTTTTTAAATAAAAATTATTTAATATAGGGAGAAAAACAAATTCAATTAAATTATGACTCTTGTTATATCCTTCAGAAAGAAAAAAGAGATATATTATATAATAAATACTTTCCCAAGTGTTTAATTATTTTCTGTATAAGAGAGGTTTAACATTTTAAAATAAATATGGTAGATAACAATTTTTCAAATTTTTAAATAAAATAAATTATTATAGTATTGTGATGAATGAAACGCTGCTTTCATATAGAGGCGATTTATATTTCGATGACGTCATTTGAATAAAGTTCATTTATTTTCGATGAAGTTTTTAAATATAATAAATTATTGTAGTATTATGATAATTTAAAAAATATTACCGAGGAATGTAGCGCATTTTAGAGATGTTTAAACCAGGCAATTTATATTTCAATGCCGTCATTTGATTGAAGTTAATTTTCTCCGATGAAGATTTCAAATATAATAAATTAATGTAGTATTGTGATAATTTTAAAAATATTACCTAGGAAGGTATCGCATTTTAGAGATGTTTATATAAAATTGCATTGAAGTTGGAAAGTGTTTCATAATCAATACTTTATGCATGATTGTTTTCTTGTTTTTTTTTTTTTTTTTTTTTTGTACCTTCGTTTTTGTTACAGACTACTACTATATACACAGTTTAGAATTAACCTTTAAAAAAATAGTCCTAGTTATCCAACTAAATATTTAATATTTTTAATATAGTTTAACGACAAAATAGCAGAGTAGAATCTATATATACTAACTGCCAAGTGTCCGTCCGTCTGTCTGTCTGTCACGCTTTTTTTAGGCACTTCCCGAATAGATAGAGACTTGCAATTTAGTACACGGCTCGGTCGTTCGATAAAATCCCCTGGAAAAATCGAATTTTTCGAAAACGTTCTCAAGAGAGGGTGCTCCACACCAAAACGTTCAGGGGCGCGGTAGCCCATTGGTTAGCGCGCTGGAGTTGCACTCGGTAGGCCCGGGTTCGATTCCAGCCACTGCCAAAACTGCCGCCGTGTTCATGCGGAGTACGATCACGTTAAACATGTGGGTCCGAAAGTCCTTCCGAGAGGTTGGTGGTAGGGGAAGGAGGGTACGGTCCCTGTGGATGCCTCCCCCACTGGGTTCCGGTCTAAATTGGGTGGCACTTCCCGACCGTTCAAACAGTTACCTTACACCTTTCTGGTAGGTCGGACGGTCTGGGTTTCAACAACAACACCAAAACGTTCGAAAAGTGAAATGATAGGAAAACATGCTTTGCGATGAGATAGAGACTTAATTTGGTGTATGGGTATATCGTTCGAAAATAAAAAAGTGTGCAATTTCAGATTTCCAATATTTTCTACTTAAGGGGGTGCCGCACACCAAAATGTCCGATTTACCGAATGAGAGGCTCCTTTAAAATTTGATAGAGGCTTGAAATTTGGTATATGGGCTATAATCATTTGACGAAAACACCCAAGATGAATATAGATTTTAAAAGACGTTCGTTTAAGGGCGTGCTCCAGAGTAAACATTCGAAAAGTGAATTGATAAAAAAGCATGCTTTGGAATGAGATAGAGATATCAAATTTGGTGCAAGGATAAATAGTTTGGAAGGAAGAAAGTGTACAATTTTAGTTTACCAATATTTTCTATTTTAGCGGGTGCCGCAACCAAAATGTTCGATTTTCGGAATAAAGGAGAAACGCCCCTTTTAAAACGTGATAGAGACTTGATATTTGGTATATGGGCGAATCATCTGATAGAAATCACAAAAATAATTGAGTTTTTCAAAAATGTATATTTAAGGGGGAGGGTACTCCACACAAAAGCATTCGAAAGGTGAAATGCTAAAAAAGCATGTTTCGCGATGATATATATACTTCAAATCTGGTGTACGGGTAAAAAGTTGGAAAGGAAGAAAGTGTGCAATTTCAGTTTTGCAATATTTGCTATTGTAAGGGATACCGCTCATTAAAATGTTCGATTTTCCGAACAAATGAAAAACGCCGTCTTTACAATGTGATAGAGGCCTGAAATTTAGTATATGGCTAACCATTTGACAAAAAAAGCAAAGATGAATATGGTTTGACAAAAATGTTCATTAACGGGGTGCTACACAGAAAAACGTTCGAAAGGTGAAGTAATAGAAAAAGCATGCTTCTCGATAGGATAGAGACTTCAAATTTGGTGTACGGGTAAATAGTTTGAAAGGAAGAAAGTGTGAAATTTCAGATTTTCAATATTTGCTACTTTAAGGGGCGCCGCACACTAATACAGCCTTCATCAAAAGTATTAGGAGCCCCAATTTTTCTACTTTAAATGCGAGTGCGTTACTTGAAATTACCTCATTTGTTTATGACTGCATTCGTAGTAGGAAGTTGAAATAAAAATGCAAACGTCATGACAACCAATAAAACATTTCCAGGACGATAACTGGACATTCCAGTTTTTTGTGGAAGCAGTCGGTTGCGCTCGCTGTTCTGGTTTGTACACGGGGACGCGATTGTTACTTATCTCATCTAAATTTGAGGTCTTGTCTGTATAAAATGACGAAAAGTAAGGAGCTTAGCAACGAACAGCGGTTGTAAATTCTAAGGAAGTAGCAACGAACAGCGGTTGTAAATTCAATTTTTATACGAGCAAGGCAATAGCCAACGTGAAATTGCAAGAAAAGTGAAATGTTCGAGAGCGCTGTGCAATACACTATCAAACGTCTTAAGAATACTGGTAGTCATTTAAATCGTCGAAGAAGTGGGGGAAAATGACCACTACATCCAGGGATGACCGACTTTTGAAACGATTTGCATTGAAAAATCGTAGAAACTCTTCATTTCAATTAGCTACTGAACTGTCAGAGGCAACAAGAAAAATAATCTCTGCTCCAACCACTAGAATTGGCTTGTAGAAGCTGGATCGAAAGTCTGCAGGGCCATTAAGAAGCCATGGATTTCCGAAATAAATAAAAAGAAACGCTTAGAGTGGTCTCTTAAACATCGTCATTTTACTGAAGGAAATTGGGCGAAAATTTTGTGTTTGATGAATCAAACGTTCAGGAATGTTTCATTTCACTTGATTTTATACAAAACTAGCGTGAAATTGTCAATATGTACATAAATTGTATACATAAATGTACTAGAAACAACACTGCAAGCATCTTTTCCACGAATTTTCGGCGATACAAACGTGGATGGGGTCGGACTCCAACAAGACAGTGCAACTTGTCACACATCTGCTGTGACTATGAAGTGGTTCAGTGAAAAGGGCGTACATCTTTTGCATTCTCCTCCACAGTCTCTAGACCTCAACCCCATTGAACAGTTGTGGGCTTTTCTCAAACGCAAGATCAGGAAGCATTCCATTACTTCAAAACAACCTTAAAATTCATATTGCAAGAGGAATGGAAGAAGATACCGAGAGAGAAGGAATGCAGTAGGTTAGTACGCTCTATGCTAAAATTACGCTCTATGCTAAAAGTACGCTCTATGCCTAAAAGAATAAATGCCGTCATAAAGGCGAAAGGAGGTCCAACCAAATATTGATAAGGTTCAATAAAAAATAATTATTTTGAATTTCTGTATTTTTCTTTTATCCCAACACATTAGTAGTTTAAAATAATTGAATTTCAGTAGGGTGCCTAATACTTTTGTTCGATTTTCCGAATAAATGAGGCACGCTTTCTTTTAAATGTGACAAAGGCTTGACATTTGGTATATGGGCCTATCATCTGATAAAAAACCCAAGACAGAGTTTTTCAAAAATGTTCATTTATGGGTGTGCTTCACAAAAAAAAGTTCGAAAGGAGAAAGAATAAAATACGGGTGCCTCTGGATGAGATAGACTTTAATGTGGTGTACGGGTAGATAATTCGAAAGGAAGAAATGCACAAATTAAGTTTCCCAATATTTTCTTCTTTAGGGGGTTCTGCACACCAAAATATTCGATTTGTCGAATAAATGTGAAACGCGAATTATTAAAAAATTTACATTATTCAGGGGTTGCTTATTGCGAGACCGTTGATTTTCAACGGGTATTCAGCTAGTTTTTCCTAATTATTTTGTTTATATTTTTAATTATACCAAACTGGGCACTTTTTTTTTTACATTCGTTTCTATTACAAACTATATACACAGTTTAGAACTAGCTTGTCCAAATCTAAATGGCGACGACGACCCTCGTTTATGTATCGATTTCCCATCAACGAACATTAGTACATTAATCCGGGATACATATAGGACGATTCGTGGATGTTCCGGCATTTCAATAGAAAGGTATCGAATATCCGTTCAGCGAATGGATTGCTTGGGGTGACTGTCCGAATTCACTATTGAACTAGATGAGGCAATAATGATGGGTTCCATTCATGTCCACTATGTATTGGGCAGAGAAACTGTTAATACAGGATAGTGTTCTGCAGTGTTCGATCAAAAGGTCATAAAGTGAGAAAAATGGTTGATATGTTCAATCCGAGATTTATTTATAATCATTCGTGTTTTAATCGCGCAAATTACGATAGTATCGTAACCTAGAATTAGATGCAATGCATCGTATACATTTTATCTAGTTCCAGGTTTTGACGTAATTTATCCGCGGTAAAATTTGTAAGGATTAACGATTTCTATACTCGACTTCTTATTTTTCAAGCAGTGTCTTCCCCGGGGAAAGAAGAGCCTACATTTAAATAGCAGCCACGCAGATTGCGGACGGAAGGTGGAGCTGGCAACGAGGTTATACAAAGGCGAAGCACGCGAAGGTTCAGTTAAAGAATAAACAGTTAAGAATGAATTTGTTATTTTTATCAAAAGATGCCTGCGTGACGCCTTCACAAATTTTTACTGCGATACGTACTCTGTTCTCGAGTTATCGTGGCTACACCTTACGGATTTTCCAAAAGTATTAAGTTATTTTTCCCTTGGAAAATTCGAAAATTTCTTTGAGAAAGCGAGGCTTTTTTCTGTATTGTATTATTAGAAATTAGCTATTTCCATTCGCGCTTTGTGCGGGAAAATTGACGTGTGGTCGCTAGGTGTAGCACCGAATTAAAGTTCGGAATATTGAAACACGCTTCTAATGAATGCGGGAAAAAATGACGCGCATTGACTATTGACTTGGAAATGTTGGTCTGGGATACACTATTTCGTAGCCGGTTACCGTATGTTGTCTTATGTTCAACGTTTTTGGACATTTTAAATCTAAAAATCCATCGGTGAAATATACTTTCGATAGTTTGATCGCTAAACAAACCTTAACGAGATCTTTTGAAATTTTTTATTTCTTGAAAAAAATTTAAAAGTAATGAACATTTAAATCTAAAAATCAGTCATCGGTCAAATATATTTTCGATAGCTTGATCGAAAAAAAAACCTTGGCGGAATTTTTTCTTTTTAAATTATTTTTTGAAAAAAGTTTAAAAGTAATGAACATTTAAAGCCGAAAATAGGCCATGTTCCACCATTTCGTCAAATTAAATCTATTTTTTTCATTGACGCTGCAGATGATATTACAGAGCAGGTGTTTTAAATAAAAGGCAGACATTTAGTCCATACAAAAACCAGCTGTTTAAAAACAGATTTAATTTATCGGTTTTCTACTTTGCAATTTTAAAATATTTCGTTTTATTATCATTATTTTTATTATTATTATTATATATTTTTTTAATTTGATTTGATATTATCATTATGAGTATTGTGCTGAAATTTTACTTAAATTGAACGAAAACTCGATGAGATAGCAGTACTTTTTTAAATTTTATTTAGGGGTTGAAGGAACTTTTTTGCGACATAGCACGGGAATGATTTTAGTTCAAAACGGGGGATTTGGTGGTGTTATTTATTTGTGCATTATTGAAGTAGCGGATGTTTATTTAGCACCTGAGCGATGCTTAGAAATTCGTTCTAGTACATACATCAAATTTTATAACGGTACAAGCATTGCTCTATTGGGTTCATACCTCACAAATATATATATACACACACACACAGAGAGAGAGAGATTGACATCTTTTCAAAAGTATTCGAAATCAGTTCAGGAAATTTTATAACGTTCTTTTCCAAAAAATATCGATTCAAAGAATTTTTGGGAAAGCAATATTTTTTTTATAGAATTAAAAATGAGTCAAGAACACATATGTTTCAAACCTCTTAAATAGTGTTCGAATTATGTTTAATGAAAAATATAAATTTTGATCAGATAAGGAATTTTAAACACATTTATATTACAGAAAAATGTCAAAAAATAACACAGAAAAATATGTTTTTTTTTTCATTTTATCATTTTAACTTCTTTAATAATGCCATTAATGTTTAGCATTTTCATTATTTCTAAAGAGGCTCTTCTTTTTCCACCCAGACCGTATCCGACCTACCCGAAGGCGCAAGGTATCTATTTGGATGGTCGAGACAGTGCCACCCAATTTATACCGGAACACAGGGGGGGGGGGGCGGCATCTACAGAGACCGTATCGTCCATCCCCTACCACTAACCTATCGGACGGGATTATACATCCACATATTTAACGTGCTCGTACTCCGCGCGAACACGGGGACAGTTTGGACAGAGCCGAAAATTGACCACGCGCTAACCACTGGGCTGCCCCACCCCTTTAAAGAAGCATTTGACTTGCTCACACTGAAGAACAAAACCCGTAACGCGTTTTCGAAACGATCGTCAGCTTTTTACATTCTCCCTTTTTCCCCCGCCGTATTTAACGTTGTGGTCTATTTATGTCACGTTGATGTAAATCTTTTATCAGGAAAAAATACAAAAATTCTTAATCCGCACTGACTCTTATACAATGTAAACTGATTCCCGGCCAAAAGTAAATGATATTCAACGCAGGTGGTCTCTGAAGAGGGGCGGTCTCTTTCGCGTTTCATGTACGTTTGTATCCCAATCTCTCCTTGGGGCACAGTCTATAAATGCGAGCACTGAGGATTGCCGATTCGCCCTGAAGAACAGCGAAATCCCTTCTAAAAAACGGCATGTCCGCAGAAATATCCTGCTTGAAGAATGCCCTAGATCTGCAATGCAGCTTATTTTGCATATATGTGTTCAGAAACTATGTAATGTTTCTTTACGTTCTATATAAAAAAAAATTGATGTGGGCAGTACATCACTTTCCTTATATAATGCACTGAATTTACTACTTTAACAGTAAAAAAAATCTGATGTGGATAGCACTTGACTTTCCTTATATAATGCAGTGAATTTACTACTTTTATAGTAAAAAAAAAAATAGGTTTATTTTTATAGTAGATGCTTATATTCTTCCCAAGATATTAAATTTTCGTCAATGAGTCGTTATTTTCATTGAGAGTCATTTTTATCCATTTGGCTAGATTTTCGTTAATTTGGCAACATTTAAAAAAGTCGCCAAGATGGCTACATTCTACCAAATTCGTCACCAAAATCTCGCTAAGGGTTATGGACGGAAAAATAAGTTAATCGTATAGCAGATAAATGACTATTGGCGTTCAAATACAGAAGTATTACTCAAAGTATCTTTTGTCATGAAAACGAGCTAGATGCATGAGAATGATGCCACCAAATTTATCGTATGATATTACATATCAAAACTGAACATGTTTCACAACAGTTATTATTTTTTTTTAATTTGAGATTTTTTAATAAATTTATTTGAAAAATGTGCAATATCTCGCGAACGGTTCATGCTAGCGTTCGTTCTAAAGTTTATGTCAATCGTTTTTTAAGGAAACATTGTATAAGAAATGTCTAATTGCTTAACTTTATTAAAGGTTTTGATTTTGTGATTTTTTTCGAAATTTTACTCGAAAATTTAGGGGGGGGGGGTTGAACATTCGTTTGTGTTTAAAAACAATAGGCTACCAGTATTCACGAATTGTAATTTTTGTACCAAATTTCATTCGAATCGCTCTATTCGTTCGTGAGATATCGTTTCCACAGATTCACACACACACAGACAGACATCGCCTCAATGTTCAATTCTTGATCAGGGATGCCCTCTGAGCCCTACGGCTTTGTATCTCAGAGGTAGCGGTTCAACACATAACTTTCACTACATTACTTCACCTGTGGCGAAGCATCAAGAGTGACATAATTGATAGTGTCTACCCAAATAATTTACGACCCAGTATCTTTTGCTTTAATTAGAATCGCTATGGCTTAAAATCGGTACTTAAATTTTTTTTTTTTGTTCAGATTGATTTAAATGAGCATATACTCAATTTCATGCAAGGCGTTTGATTCTTCCTAGAGATATCAGTTTCCCTGTGGAAAAATAGATTGCCAAAATCTCGAAAACGGATCGTGATAATTTCTAAAAAATAGCGCCCAATTATTTTCTGTTTAAAAGTAATTGCATAGTAATTAGATAAAAGTAATTACACTTATTTGATAGCGATGTGATTTTTTTTTTTCATTTTAGATTTAAAACCTTGCAATTTCTCGTAATATGCTTACTTGAATACAATTCGTAACATACTACAATACAATTCGTAATACAATTCGTAACATACTAATTACAATTTGTAATCCTGGTGCGGGACGGCCCGGTGGTTAAGACACGGCGATTGCACTCGGAGGACATGAGTTTTATTCCCGGCTCTGCCCAAATTGTACCTATCTTACACCCTCAGGTAGGTTGGACGGTTTGGGTCGAAAGAAAGAGTTTGTAATTATGATTGCAAATTGTATATTTTCTCCCTCACACCTATTTTATTTATTTATTTTAAAAGAATGCAAGGACAAAGTCCCAGTAACAGCGTGGTGCAAGATAAAATATATTACAAAATATGCAGATTAAAATGCAAACTATTGACAACAAAGGATTTTAGAAAACACCTGTAAATGAGTAAATACATTAAAATATAAAATATTTCCAACAAATGATTTTTAAAATCCATTTCCGATGAATAAGAAACATCGAGATTATCGGGGAAGCTGTTGTAGAGTTTACAACAAGAAAGATCAATCATGCTTAAAGCATTGATTATGAAACACTTTCCAACAGAAATGCAATTTTATTTAAACATCTCTAAAATGCAATACATTCCTCGGTAATATTTTAAAACTTATCACAATACTACATTAATTTATTATATTTGTAAACTTAAACCTTCATCGAAAAAAATGAACTTCATTCAAATGATGGCATTGAAATATATTGCCTGGTTTAAACATCTCTAAATTACGATACATTCCTCGGTAATATTTTTAAAATCATCATAATACTACAATAATTTATTATATTTGAAAACTTCATCGAAAACAACTGACATTCATTCAAATGACGTCATAGAAAAAATAACACGCCTGGCTCTCTCTATAAAAGCAGCATTTCATTCATAACATTTTCCCAATCATTTCATTCATCACAGTACTCTCTCTCTCTCTCTCTCTCTCTATAAAATAATTTATTTTATTTAAAAACTTAAGACCATGGAGCTACAAGTAATTAAACTCTATGCTTAAAACTTCATCGGAAAAAATCGTCCTTCTCTTTGTAAAATCAATGAATATTTCATTCATATCAGCTATGCAGACTCCATGAGCTAAATAGATAAGAAATGCAACAATTCTTATACAACTCATCCTACGGGGCCAACGGCCGTACCGTGCTGAAAACACCGGTTCTCGTTAGATCACCGAAGTCAAGCAGCATCGGGCGCGGTTAGTACTTGGTGGGTGACCACCTCGGAACACCGCGTGCTGTTGGCCATCTCGGGTGCGGTATCCCCGTGGCTTGCGCGCTAGATTTGCACGCTACCACAAATGCCGCCGTGTTCATGCGGAGTACGATCACGTTAAACATGTGGGTCCGTAAGTCCTTCCGAGAGGTTGGTGGTAGGGGAAGGAGGGTACGGTCCCTGTGGATGCCTCCCCCACTGGGTTCCGGTCTAAATTGGGTGGCACTTCCCGGCCGTCCATACAGTTACCTTACACCTTTCTGGTAGGTCGGACGGTCTGGGTCTCAACAACAACAACTCATCCTACATATTTTGCTGTTTACATTTTACATAAGTGAAAAATAGGCTTCGTTGTAGAAATAATCAAATTTGGATGATCATTTAAACTCAAATATACTGTAATTGCGTTGTTTCAGTATGTAGATGCACAGAATTTAAGCAAAAATAAAACGGTTTTAGGACGGATACAACACTCAATTTGAATTAAAAAGAACTTTAAATATCCCGATTTTGAGACAAGATGGATGCCATATTTCATTTTGAAGTGGGTCACGTGACCTTTTTATATCATGGTCACGTGATCGCTTCATGTAAGAGATGTAATTATTATTTTAATTTTTATTTAAAAAACTACTGAATATATTTTGCTGAAAATTTTTTTACATATTTTATGGAATAATAATTTGAATATTACCTAAAATTTTCGAAGTAATTTGTGAATTTTAAATTCGCCTAAAAAATGTTTGAAAAATTAAGTCCCATAGGGTTCAATGTATTTCATTTTTTCAACCCGGGTTCAATCCAAAACTAATTGGGTGATACTATTCATTTATATTCCCATAGGTCCGACAGACCATTTGAACAACATACTAAAATTTTATTTTGATTAATTCATTTTTACGTCAGTTATCGTGCTAACGGACAGACAGACAGAATGAACAGTCATAAACACTTTTCAACTTTGTTGTAAAGTGTTAAAAATGGCTTATCGCGCATTAACAACCAATATTCGAAACTAAAATTCCTTACAGCAAATAGATTCATGCTCCTGGTTTCCAGATATTAAAAAGTAAAATAAAAAAGGTTTTTAAAATGTAATATGATCTTTAAATTGAAAGAAAAGCAGCTGTGCACTACAAGGTTCACCTTCTTTTTTCCTTTTTTTTCTCTGTTATGTATGTGTGTGTGTGTGTTTTGTCATTTTTATTCGGTAAAAATCGCATTGCATTAATATCAACCATGCGCCATTTTGCTTCCCTAATTGTGATCGCGATTCAGATATAGATTTATTAGACTTGTACCAGGAGCAACGTAGTACCATGTATCAGATTTTTGGAACAGAAATAAATAATTTCTAATTAAGAACTTAGTTTAATCTCTTTCATGTTTTTCGTTAATTAAATATTTTGCATGAAATCAGAGGTAAATAAATATGTCGTATATCCTATCCGCTTTCTGTAACTTCTTGTATCTATATATAGCATTGATAAACTTGTTCAGAAAAGTCTTTTAATTTAAGTTTTAATTTCAATTGGATTTTAATCATTTCGGATTATTTATTGAATCTATTCTTTTAGTATTTAAAGGAGCTATCGATTTATTCAAAATGCAAAATATTGTCTTTAAAATAGTGGCGTTTCAATCGGGAGCAAGCATTTGTTTAACTTATAATAATACTAATAATTAGTTTCCATGGGTGACAAAAAACAATCAAATTAAAATTTAAAGTTCTACATGCAGTAAAATACTGAACTTTTTTGCCTGTCGCCACGTTCTTGCATTATATTTCTACTTACGATTGTTCCTAATATATATAACAATTACTTCTATTACAATTAATACGATTTTATTTTACATTTGTTTCAAACAAATATTTCATATAACATTTGTAAAATGGATTAAAAATGTGTTATACATAATATCAGCAGACGCGAAGAAGAAGAAATAAAAAAATTGGCGGTGGCTCCAATCTGATGGAGCCAAAATGGTTTTGCGTGAATAACATTTTGTAAAATAAAACTCCAGTAAAGTTCAATAAGTTTCTTCAATTTTTTTATACTAATTTGTTTTCTTTATAGGCTACCAAAACGCTATAAATTACTCTTTAACTGCTTACAATTAGCTAGTACTTTTCAGTTTTCTCCCCCATTTCACGTGTATACTCCGACTATAGCTATAGACTTCACTTCACTCAAAATATCAAAATGTTTTATTTACTAACGTTCTTGATATTATAAATTAAACCTTCTTGGTAAATATAAATCAAACTTATACAGTATATCTGACTAGATTTGACATTCAAGTTAATCATCTATAAACTTGCTTGACGAACATAAATACGTACTTAAACACGTATTTTTCTATCTATTCTGTTCAAACGTCATCAATCATTAGACATCTTTAGAATCCCCAAGTTCATTTAACTATTTATTTTCTTTTTTAAACAAAACAAATATCTCATACTTGTGCATCAGTATGTTACTAAGGGGTAAGTAAACACATTGAGCTGCAACACTCGTGGCATATTAAATATTACAGTTTTCCCACCCATATATATATATATAAACTAGATTTCCCAATACATATTTTTGTCACTCACTTTTTATACTCATCTTTCATAGTTTTGAAGATATTTCGGGTGAAAGTAAGAAAAATGGGAGGGGGACTGGATCGAACAACAGGTACTTTTAAGTTTGTCAAAAAAAAAAGAGTCAAAATATTGAAATTATTTTTGTAGTTTTATAATATGTGCCATATTTCCACCAGAACAATTAAAAATTATTTACATGCTTGTCTCTTAGGTTCGAAGATATAAGCGTCCAGAGTTTTTACATTTTTCGTAACGCTCCTATTTCTACAATAGATACCTAAAGCATAGATGTTATTCACAATAAAAATACAGGGTTCGTAAGAAAGTCCTTAAGCATCCCAATGGCTTTGTAAGGATAGGTCCATGAGTGTACACGTTAGATCTATTTAGAGTAAAGTGACCATGCCCGATCGAATAAATTGAATTCAGCGCCCCTACATAATTTAAGAAGTTAGAATAACGAACTCTGCAACTAAGCAAAATAGACGGAAAAAAAAAGCCTATTACAAAATTTGTATCGCCCATAAATCTGTTACAGAAGGCATTTATTCGCCACACTAGGATTATTGGCTAATGGCATTTATTTCCCACACTAGGGTTATTGGCTAATGGCATTTATTTGTCGCACTAGGGTTATTGGCTAATGGCATTTATTTGCCACACTAGGGTTATTGGCTAATAGCATTTATTTGCCACACTAGAGTTATTGGCTCATGATATTTATTTGCCACACTAGGGTTATTGGCTAATGGTATTTATTTGTTACACTAGGGTTATTGGCTAATGGCATTTATTTGCCACATTAGGGTTATTGACTCATGAATCTAATGTACAGCTTGTGCAAAATACCCTCAGTCAGCAACAATGCACATTTAAATTCGAGAAAGTATAGGTCTGCATACTGCGATAAGCATTTCAGGTTTCACCGTGTTACAGTCCCAAAATATTTGACTTTTATACGACTTTATAGATATTTATTGCCTTCCGTATACGCATTTTTGCTGTCGATTTCTATTCATTATATAATCCTCTACAACTTCTTAAAATTACCATTTTTCTTTCATCCTGCTCTGTTGCCGAGTTCGTAATCCTAACTTGTTATTTATCCGCTAGGGATACTGCAATCCCCTTCATTCGGTCGTACAGGATCACTTTACTATAGATATACCTGACACGCCCACCTCGGAACCTTTCCTTACAAAGTTGTTGGGGTGCTTAATGATTTATTCCTTAAAACCCCCTCTTTTATTTATTATCCCTATTAATGTAATATGTTTATTCTATCTGAGTTCATCTGTATGTTTTTTTTTTACTCCATAAAGTGCAACATTACTCCCTCTCAGTGTAACAAAATACGATGACAAATGCATTATGGGTGGAGTGACATATTCTGAGGTCAAACTCATCCGGGATTTTTCACCCAAAATGACAAGTTCTTTATCCGAGCCATTTTTGTTCGCCCGCGAATGGCAACATACGGTAATTGATTTCGGGTATAAGTCTTTTCAAAAAGTGTATTCCGCTTGCCCTTTTCTTTACCTCTCAACAAGTAAATATCAATCGATGGAGATTGTAAGGGGGGGGGGGGAAGAGAGCAAGCTCTATTTGAATAATGCATTCTTGTAATCTGTAATGACTTTTGCGATGATTTATATTTAAACAACCGTGAAGTTTTCAAGAATTTACTGGGAAAAGCGGTGTCATTAAGTTAGAAGTATATACGTATTTATAATTTGGTGTAATAATAAATATTTAAGGTATGTTCCGACTCTCCATTAAATTATTATTTATGTTCCAAAGTATTAACTCGCCATTTTATTGTATTAGGCATTTCGATGCTGTGCGCGACATTGTTTCGGTAATAATACGTGATTATTTGACAGTGAAAATTATTTTAGATTTGGCGCGTATTATTTTGAGAGAATCAAATTATTTTTACTTTCTCATATGTATTTATAATTGAGAAAGTATTGTTTTCGCGAAAATTTTAGATTTCGAGATTTTGATGCCAATATATGTTTTGCGAGACCTCCTGAACACGTTTTAACTATTTCTGGAGTGAGGTCCGTCTGTCTGTCATGTCTGTGGTCGATGTCCTGTGTACACGATAGCGGCCGCAAATATGATTTTCACGAAACTTTATATCCGGCTTTGTTATAAAAAAAATCTAGAACTAGACAGTTTTTTTTTTAAATTCCAGCGAAAACTTCGAAATTTATTTTTAATGTTATATTTTTTTTAACATGTCTGCAAAGGACAGAATTTGACATATACATGAATAAAAGGGTTTATTTATGGCTCAATGATCACTAAACTTAATAATTTCAATCATTATTGTGAAAATTAGCCGCGATACAATTTTTTTGGTTCGCGACATCATTAGATCCCCCCCCCCCTACCTTGGGGGACAGGTAATCCCCCGGAGGTACATTGTCAAGTATGATATCAAACGAAATATTTTTTTCAAGCCCTTTAAAGTAAAGGGTAACACGCTATAGTTGTAATAATTTGGATCCATGATACCGATTTTTCAAATTCTTTTTTGTAAAATTTGAAGAAAAAAAAAAATGGTATGAGAAAGTTTAGTTGAGCCACACTACAGTTGATTTTAAAAGATTGATTTTTACGATGAAAAACTTGAAATCATAAATCGGGTTAAATTCATGGGTCCATGACAATATAGCTACATTTATGAGCGCCCATAGAGGAGGGCAAAGAGAGCACTTGCCCCCTTCTGGACATTCGAAGTTACAAAAACAGGTATCAAACTCGTTGATATTGTGTGTCTTATTCTTGAGTCCCTCTCCCTCAAAAAGTTCTATGGTCGCCCATGTTTTCATCCAATAATCATTCCCTCGAATTTGAAGCCAAATACGTGATTGAACCCGCAAATATACAGTAATTTTTGTTATTCCGACAGATGCATTATAATAGCGAAACTGATTCAGGGATTGTGCTATCTTCAATTCGTTTCATATCATGGTCACGTGATCGCTTCATGTAAGAGGTGTAATTCTTATTTTAATTTTTATTTAAAAAACTAATGAATCTAATTCGCTGAATTTTTTTTTATATATTTTATGGAACAATTTGAATATTACCTAAAATTTTCGAAGCAATTTGTGAATTTTAAATCCGCTTAAAAAATGTTTGAAAAATTTGGTCCCATAGGGTTCAATGTATTTCATTTTTTCAACCCGGGTTCAATCCAAAACTAATTGGGTGATATTATTTATTTATATTCCCATAGGTCCTACAGACCGTCTGAACAACATACTAAAATTTCATTTTGATTAAGTCATTTTTACGGCAGTGATCGTGCTAACGGACAGACAGACAGACAGACAGAATGAACAAAGTCATAAACACTTTTCAACTTTGTTGTAAAGTGTTAAAAAAGCAGTCTCACTCATTTTATTTATTTATGTTTTTTTTAGAATGGGAAGAGATCGGTCCGTATTCACGTAAAATGTGAGAATCGTGCGACATTTAAATTCTCCGATTTTACGAAGTTAAAAATGAATTATTTTCGAATAGAATAAAACACGCATATTTCGATGTATAAGAAAAGATAAAACTAGGAGGTTTTGTCCGACAGATTTAGTTGAAATCTTGTTGGGAAAAGTGTTCTTCTATCATTTCGATGGTGTTAAAATGAAAACTCTTCTAGATGATAATATTTGCGATCACCAAGTAACCAATTTATTTACAACTGAAAATCATCCAAAATTCCGGTTCAACATTACATAGTTTATGAACTAATTCGAGCAAACAAACAAACAAAAAACAAATCGCTCAAAGTACATCTTCACGATAGCTCAGGAACCTTCGAGCTGAATTTCTTAGCTGCAGACCGCTTAAATCTTGGATTCTCCATCACACAGATTCACCAGTAGACTTGGATTCGCCAGAAAATGCACGTACGGGCAGACATTTATTATTATAGATGTAGACACAGAATACTATGTTCAGAAGCGTCACTCCCATAGGCCCATGGCAACATCTTTAACATGAGATTTCACATAGACACTAGCACTCCACTCGACTAACCATCGGAACTACTATGTAAACAGGATTACATTTACAGAATGTTTTGGCGAAAACCGTTGCTGACCATTTCTGACCATGCCAAGCGTGCCCACTTACTACTTGGTTACTACTTGGGGGCGCTGCAAAATCTGGAATGAAACGTCTGTATTAGTCTGTGGATGTAGGGAGAGGGTGCAATTGATATTTTAACAACGATGTAGATAGTAATGGTATCGAAATAGTTTATATTAACGCAAGATATGCCATACAGTGCGCGAAAAAAGTATAAGGATAAGCGAAAACTCGCCAAATCCAGAAATCTTTTAGACAGAAATGTATGCAAATTTCTTAAGTAAAAATATTGATAAAATTAAGTTCTCTTTCATGTAAATTAGTTAATTTTTTCAAAAATAAATATGTATAAATTTACTTTATAAATTTAAAACCCATATGATCTTGGAAAAAAGTATAAGGACAACTGTTTTTTCATCTAAAATTATAATAAAATTTGCATATTTGAAAGCAGAAATGACCATTTCAAATATAAAGACTGGGTTTCTAAACAAAATTCACACTTGCCTCATTTCTTCACGATTTTTGTACGATGCCAAAAGGAACTCATCTGTCTCACCTTGAAAAAGGGAAAATTCTTGCTTGTAAAGAATGTGGATTGAGTGGGCATGAAATTTCGAAAAAAATTAAAAGATCTAAAACTATTTTATAATTTTCTAAAAGAACCTGGAATGTATAGAATGAAAAACGAACTGGAAGACCAGAAATTTTAACGCATGGACAGAAAATAATGGTTGTAAGAAGAGCTTACGAGAAAAAAGAAACTGCAAATAAAGTTAAAAGAAATTTGGACTTACTATGTTCCACACGAACAGTTCAAAATGTTTTGAATAAACATCCGAATATTTGGTATGGAAAGTTAATGTCACGTCCGCCTCTTAAAAAGGAACATAAGGAACGAAGACAGGAATTTAAAAAAAAAATACATTTCTCTCGATCCAAAATGGATTGATGTAGTAATCTCTTCGGACGAAAATAAGTTCAATCTTGATGGGGCCAGATGGTTTTCGATATTTTTGGTATAATCTGCGTAAAACCAAAGAAGTTTTTCCAAACGTCAATATGGTGGGGGGTACAGTAATGATTTTGGGAGCTTTTACATCAAACGGGATCACGCCTATAGTCCTTATCAACTACAAAATTAACTCTGACAAATATGTTGTTGTGTTAGGCGAACATTTGTTACCTGAGGCCCTAATTACTTCAGGAGACTATATTTTCCAACAGGATAACACTTCCATACACGTTTCTAAGAGTGCAAAACTCTGGTTTGAAGCTAATTCAGTAAATTTACTTGATTGGCCGGCGAGGTGTCCCGATCTCACTTCAATAGAAAATTTAAGGGGCCTTCTAGTCTAGGAAGTTTATAAAAATGGCACACAATATAAGTGTAAACAGGATCTTGTGTTAGCCATCAAACAAGCTTGGAATAACATTTCCATAGACACTTTAAAAGAACTTTTAGCATCGATGACCTCTCGGTTTATTCAAGTAATTGAAAAAAAGGTTATTTTCTTGATTATTAAGAGAAATGTTAAGTAATTTAGAACATGTCCTTATACTTTTTTCTATATTTTCTTTAGTGATAATCTTTATAAGGTCAAATTTTGTAAGGTTCATATTTGTTGCTTTATGTGTTGTAAATGTTATTGTATAACTTCATATTAAATGTCAGAAATATCAAAAATTCATTTTGATAAAGTGAAAATAAAGTATATTTTCATTCAATTATATGTTGTCCTTATACTTTTTTCGCGCACTGTATGTATCCACCAGTGGTCATTAAGAGGTTACCTTGCTAACTTGTGGAAAACTTAAGCTTTTAAAGGGTTTCGAAGAAATATTTTAAAATAATATATTTTGGTCCGAAACATGGAAAAACAAATTTGAAATGGGTGAATTTCTTAAATTTCGAATCGGATATAACCGAATCGATAACCAGATCTCAAATATTCGAATACCTCGAATAGTCATTTCAAATTGTTAATAAATAATATTTACATTTATTGAATATTGTTAATTATTAGTTTCCAAATTTGCAAAGTGAAAAGTGTTATAGAACCACTTCAAATTAGAAAAATTAAACTTTTATTTTAAATTTGAATTATTTTACAGTAGTTTTTAATACCGTACAACATAGTTGAAAAGTGTTTATGATTTTGTCCATTCTGTCTGTCTGTCCATTCGCACGATAACTGCCGTAAAAATGACTTCATCAAAATGAAATTATATTAGTTTTGGATTGAACCCGGGTTGAAAAAATGAAATACATTGAACCGCATGGGGCCTCATTTTTCAAACATCTTTTAAGCGAATTTAAAATTCACAAATTGTTTCGAAAATTTTAGAAAATATTTAAATTATCCCATAAAATATATAAAAAAAATGTCAGCAAAATATATTCAGTAGTTTTTTAAATAAAAATTAAAATAATTGCACCTATATTATATGAAGAGATCACATGACCCACTTCAAAATAAAATATGACATCCATCTTTTTTCCCCGAGTAAAAATCGTGAATTTTAACGTTCTTTTAAATTTGTATTTAGTGTTGCATCCGTTCTAAAACCGCTTTATTTTTGCTTATTTTCTGTGCATCTATAGTCTGCGCCAACGCAATTACAATATTTCTGAGTTTAAATGATCATCCAATTTTGATTATTTCTACAACTAAGCTTAATTTTAATGGATGCAAAATGTAATCAGGTAATTGTAAGATGAGTTGTATAAGAACTGCTGAAATTTTTTCACGCAAAATTATTTAACTCTGGAGTCTGAAATAAAAGTGTATGAATGAAATATTCACTACTTTTACATAGAGAGCCAGACGATTTATATTTCAATGACGTCATTTGAATAAAGTTCATTTTCTTCGAAGAATTTTTAAGTTTTCAAGTAAAATAAATTATTGTAGTTCTGTGTTAATTAAAAAAATTTCATTGCTGAATGTACCGCATTTTAGAGATGTTTAAATAAAATTGCATTTCAGTTGGAAAATGTTTCATAATCAATGCTTTATGCATGATTGATCTTTTTTGTTAATCATCAAACTACTTTTGCATTTAATAGGGGATGAGCCATAAGTATTACTTTCCTTATATACATAATGTATAAGGAAAGTATTGTGACGGGGTCGAAAATTCGAATTCGAGTTTTCGACGGGAGAGCACGTTTCAAGCATCCCTGATCACGAATCAAACATTTTTGAAGTGATGTCTGTGTGTGTGTATGTGTGTGTGTGTGAAAGTATGTGTGTGTGTGTGTGTCAGTGAGTCCGTGGAGACGATAACTGACGAACTAATGGACCGATTCGAACCAAATTTGGTACAAAAATTACAATCCGTAAACACTGGAAGCCTATTGCTTTTATATGCAATCGAATGTTAAGAACCCCCTAAATTTTCGAATGAAATTTTGAAAAAATCGTCAAAAAATCAAAACCACTAATAAAGTTACGCAAATAGACATTTCTTATGTAATTTTTCATTAGAAAACGATTGACATAAATTTTAGAACGCTAACATGAACCGTTCTTGAGATATTGCTCATTTTTAAAAAAAAAATTTCAAAAAGTCATATAAAAAAAAAATTCCTATTGAGAAACATGTTCACTTTTCATATGTAATACCATGCGATAAATTGGGTTACATCATTCTCGTGGAACTAGCTCATTCCATTCATGAAAAAATATACTTTTAGTAATACTTTTGTGTTTGAACGCCAATAGTCATTTATCTGCTGTAAGAATAACTTATTTCTTAGTGCATAACGCTTGGCGAGATTTTGGCGACGAATTTGGCGGAATGTCGCCAACTTGGCGAGATTTTGGAAATGTTGCCAAATTAACGAAAATCTCGCCAAATGGATAAAAATGACGACTAATTGTCGAGAATTTAATATCTTGGAAAGAATATTAGTATCTACTATAAGTAAAACCTTCTTTTTTTTACTGTAAAAGTAGTAAATTAATTACATTATATAAGGAAAGTCATGTGTTGCCCACATCAGATTTTTTGGTAATATAACAAGCAAATAAAAGTACTACATTACAACTTTTTAGATTTAAATTTAGATTTATAAAATTGTAATCTGGCTGTAAGCTTATATGATAAAAGACAAGATTTTAAATTTAATACATAAAAAATTCATTCAACACTTTGACTCTTGTTTGCGTATATCAGTTTTTAGAAATATTATAATAAACCAGGTTCTTAGAATCAATAAAATTTGTGATGAAAATTATAAATTAGCACATTTTATGGAATTATTGAGTACAGCGACTAATAATGCATATCCATCCTCCCAAGTTCGTTATTAAAATTATCAACTCAGTGCATCAACTTCTAATCGATAACATCCAAGACAACTTTCCCTATTATAGTGGTTACAATTTTATGGAGACAAAAAAAATATTATAATTATTTATTTATTATATAATTAAATAAAAATGAATAATAATAAAAAAATTAGAAAAATAAAAAATCGGAAAGTAGGATACATTAGTATTAATGTTTTGAATTTTATTTTCGCTTAAAAAATTATAACTTTAGCCACTTTAATACTACGATTTGAGCGCCCTTATAATGGTGTATAGTGGCATTCTCATTTATCCATTTCTTCTATGAATCACTTGTTTAGTAAGAATTTTCATCAATTCATGTTCATATTCTGTTTTACTTATATGAGTAATTGTCCTGTCTCCTCCTATTCTGACTTACTGAACGGATCTGGGAGGGTCGCTGTAAACGTTTGTTCTGCCTCCTAGGCTGTATTTCGTCATGTTCATTCCGGTGCTTCTCGATATTTTTCATACTGTTGCGGTTGATCGCATTTGCACGTGGTGAAAGAAGGGTTCCTGCCTCATGGTACTAATAGATTTCTTAATTTTTCTTTTCAATTTTTCATCTTTTGGTGCCTGTCGTCTGAGTTTAGGCATTTATAGTAATGTACTATTGCCCAATCTGAAACAGGAATTTGTTTGGGGTAATTAGAATTAAATACTCAAACCTGAAGATGAATTTAATTCTGGTTAATCTTCGAATTTGGGCCGGAGCTGTTCTTTTCTTTTATCGGCATTATGGCCGTGAATTTGCTTCTATGGTGATGTTAATATTACTTGAATTTTATTATTATTACATATTTCTAATATATATATATATATATATGCATATGTATATAATAATAATAATAATAAAAGTTTGGAAATCCAATGAAAAAATAGAGAGAAGCTTAAACTCCATCATTAAAAAATGCCTTAACAAATAAATGTATCAAACAGAAAATCATCAATCAAGTAGAAAATAAAATACAAACCTCTAGTCATCATCAAGCTGACGACAAACAAAAAACATCAATGGAAAGGAATCGATAAAATAAAATAAAATCCAAACATGAAAGCTTTACACGTGGGCAAGCCATAGGCCTAAAAATGAATTGTTCATCTGGATAAAACTCTTTATCAAGTCCAAGCATTTTATAGAAATGAACACAAAATGCATGTTTCTGATATCAGTGATAGATTATATCTATAAACTCTGATAACTTGGACAACATGCATAAAGATTGAAAAATAATAGGAAACAAGAATACCTGAAAAAAAACACTGCATACGTCTGATCCATTGGAGCCTTGAATAAAGAGACCAATGTTGCCTATCTCAAAAAATAAAAAGTTGAGAACTGCTGTTGCCAATCATGAGAAAGAAATAACAGTAATGCGAAAAGACTATAAAAGGTGATATTCAATAGTAAGAACATGTAAATACATGGTAATGCTAGCTTAAGAGAAAGTGGATGTCTGGCTAAAATAAGATACTAAGGAGAGAATTTAAGTATAATCTACCATTCCAAACGTTTTAACTATACTATGTACTAAATACGCAGGATATTTATATAATTTGCTAGTAATTTTAAGTTTATTTAGGCATAGCATGAAATTTTTTATCAGATAATCTATAAATTCTAAAAAGCTGATTAAGTATAATATTTCTAAACAATTGAATCGAGTTACAGGAATTAAATGGTAATATTTTATTAATGTTAAAATTAAATTAGTCTTTTTTATCATATAAATTAGTAACTATCCTATTAGTAGGTTCAAGAATAAGATTTAAGCCCAAAAAATTAATGTTATTACTAATAGTGGCTTCATTAGGAATTAGTTTCAAATTATCCGGATAGAGAGAAATCTATATCTATGACACAGTTGTCTGTAAAGACCAAACAAATCAGATCATCAACATATCTGTAAATTTTTTAATCGTTGAAGTAAAAGATTTTTCGTAATGCTAAATGCATAAATTAGCCAATATACTGCTACTACAGTCACCTTGTGGAATCCCTGAGACTTGTAAGTACCTTGAAATATATAATTATTGAAAAGAACAAAGTGAAGAAGTTTAGGAAATTTAGTAAATATAGTATGAGTTGTATGATAAGTAATATAAGCATTATATAGAGCTAAAATTATTACATAAAGATCAGAGATCTTAATATTATTAAAAAGATCTTAAAAATAAAATATATATATATATCTGGAAACTGGGATCTAGTAACATTCCACGGATTTTTTTACTAGGTAAAGAATTACTATATACTAGAAAAATCCATTGAATGCTTTTAGAAAATTACATGGAATGTACCAGTTTCTAAGAAATTTTCTTGTTAACCTCATATATATTCTTTTACAGTTTGTTTTCGAATTTCTTCTTGATTATTTTGACTTTTATTCCATTCATCATGGCACGATATTAAAGAACTCTGAAACTTCCTCCGAGTATTCGCGGATGGTACATTGGCCCATCCCTTAAAAATGTGTTATTATTTTCTGCAAGATCTAAATTTGTTAATCAGTAAGGTATAAGTCAAAGGTTGGACACGCGAGATTATTTTATGAGTATCCTGCCGCATATTTCACGACCCAAACCTCAAGGTTAACCCCGATCCGCCTGCATGGTTTTGATCGCATAATTATCGAACATAACAGGTGGTCCATATTTTATGAGCATTACATCATGTTAGCCTCACGCTGCGTGCGAAACAAATACCGAACCCTCCCCCATCCCTTGTTTAATAAATCATCCAATTTCCATCTTTAATGGGCTACAAATTAAATAAATGGGAGTTATGGAGCTATTAATTCCGACCGGAATCGGACGAATCCAACATGGCGCCCTCCCGCTCTTTGCATTTCATCCCACGATGACGTCACAGGTGTTGATTAATGGCGGTAGCGAGTGGAGTTGAATTATATCGTGCCTGCCTCCGATGTCACTAGGAAGGATTTATCTTTCAGGAATATCTTGAGAGTAATGAGCTTTACTGCAGTGGCAGACGATGTAGAAAAAGAATGATACAGAAAAACAAAACGAACTTATTCGGACATAATCGGAACAAACAAGTAAATTATAGGGAACATAAGCTGATAGCGTTTTGTCAATGGCTCTTTAGATGCGTATCAGACTGAATTAATTTTAATTAGACCGATAAATGAGGAATTATTTGAACGAATGCGGAAAAATAGACGGACAGGAGAGGTCCGTTATCAAAAGATAATGAGGTAATACAAACGCGCTAGTAAATATTGATTGAAAAATACGACAGTGTCTTTTCAAATGTTATGCGTTTCTGTTGTAACATTTTTATAGGTCACACGATGTTATGTTGTAACATTTTTATAGGTCACACGATGTTATGTTGTAACATTTTTATAGGTCACACGATGCGTTAAAATTGCATTTCCTTCACGAATTAAATATTGTAAAGTGTTGGGGACCCACGTGCACCTTGAATTTCAATAATGTCCATACATTTTAACCATGCCTGACCTACCAAGCGCCCCCCTTGGAGACATTTTATGTTAACCTAGTTTCTATTTATGTAACACAGCATTTAGATATATTTATATAGGGCAAATAGAAAACTTGCCCCCCAGAAACTTTACCCCCCCCCCCCTGGCCAAAAAGTCCTGAAAAAAAAAGACTGCCTCCAAATTATATGCGTAGTCAGGATCTTGCAATAGAGGTGGGGGAGCGGGTGGGGTTACAGTGCTGGTGTTTCGTTTTCCAGTACGTACTATTACGAGGCATCCTCTAAAATTGAGGGTATATTCGCGGGATACAGGAATGAGTCTGAATTTTGGGATAACTAACGCTTTTATTTAAACCACCCCAAAGCGTAAACAGGAAAAGATACAGATAATTAATAACTCTCTAGCTATCTTACGAACTCACAAAACAACTATAAAAAATATCAGCCATTAAATGTTCCACTCATTCACAAAACAGACGATTATATTATCAAAATATCGACGTATTCATCATTCACTTTGACGCCAACTTCTTTTATCTGAGCGATAACGCGTATATACCCTACTTCTTTGGCCCAGACCGTCCGCCCTAATCAAAGGTGTAAGGTATCTGTTTGGACGACCGGGAAGTGCCACCCAATTTAAGCCCAAACCCAGTGTGTGTGTGGGGGAGGGGGGGCATCCATACGGACCATACCCTCCTTTCCCTACCACCCATTTCTCGGAAAGACTTACGGACCCACCTATTTAACGTGTCCGTACTCCACTTGAATATCCTATATTGAAATCTCGATTTCATGCTTTCGACCCAGACCGTCCGACCTAACTCTGTGTTACCTCGTCGACCTACGACGGTGTAAGGTATCTGTTTGGATGACCAGCACAGCGCCACTCAATTTAGACCGGAACCTAGTGAGGTGATATCCACAGGGAACGTACCGTATTTTCCCCTACCACCAACCTCTCGGAAGGAATTTCAAACCCACCTATTTATTGTCCCCATACTCCGAGTGCAAAGTTTCTTTCAGAACTTTTGGCAGGGGGGGGGAATGAAATTTTAGGGGGTGGAGGCAAGTTTTCTATTTGTCGCATATATAAATATATCTAAATGCTGTGTCACATAAATAGAACCTAGGTTAACATAAAATGTCTGCGGAGGGTGCGAATACTTGTCTCTGGGGAGGGGGCTTCGGCCCCCATCTAGGTATGTCTGAAAGATACACTGTCCGACTGAATATGGGGACAGTTTGAGCAGAGCTGAGAATCGAACTCGGATCCTCCGAGTGCAATCCCCGTGACTCAACCACGGGTCAGCCCCGTCCCTTTATTGAAATCTCTAAAAAAAAATCGACACAACTTGAGAGGTTCGTAAAAAAGTCGCCAATATAAAAAAAACATTCGTAAAAAGTCGCTTTATTTCGCGGATTTTATTAAAAGGATAAGCAATCCGAACTTTCCGATAATAACAGTGGTTGCCTGTAAACGTTGCTTTTCCTCTAGGACAAAACATATGTCGAGAAAACATTTTAGGTATTTGTAACAGTACTTTAGTGAACGTATGTAATTTTGTCCACTCATAAAAGTTATGACTTCTCACCCATGCCACTGCTTTTGACGCTTATTAACACTTTACAACAAAGTTGAAAAGTGTTTATGACTTTGTTCATTCATTCTGTCTGTCTGTCTGTCCGTTAGCACGATAACTGCCGTAAAAATGACTTAATCAAAATGGAATTTTAGTATGTTGTTCAGACGGTCGGAACCATCGGAAATAATTATTGCGAAATGTCATTAGCTATCCTAAAATTTCATAAGTAGTTCATATTTAACATTTGGGGGTTATTGGTTTGAAATTAAAAATTGCAAATTTAAGTATAAGCTTGCTGGGGTTTGTTTGAATGATCGTAATTCGGGCGGGAGTTGTCACTCTGATGCCCCTCCCCGAAGTCCGCCCACGATCGCTAAAATGAATTTTTGCCGGTCATTGCTACAAATGCGCAAATCTGGACACATTATATGCAACTGATAAGCTCTTTCATCCGCGTATCTGTGACCCCTCATGCTTTGTCAGATTCGCCTTTAAAAGGTCATTCGCTTCGGCAGTCAAACACTATGACTGTCGCACAATTGTTTCAGAAGTTTTTAAACTTCCTTGTTTCGTATAGCAATATGAGATTTCCTTTTAATCCTAAACATGCAGGGACTCCAATGTTTGGTATGCACTCGATTTTAGTAAGAAAGTTTTTTTTTTTTACTTTCAGATTTTCAGATTTACCTAAATGTATATTTGAAAATTGCGATTCGTATATAAAAAAAATTCAATGCATTTCGTGAAAGAGAATGTTTCATAGCCTTGAGATGATAATACATTGTAGCTCTACTTTCCGTATGTATATACATAATGTGCAAGACAAGTTTGTAATGGTGTTGAAATTTCGAATTCGAATTTTCGACCGGAGAGCACGTTTCAAGCATCCCTGGATTCGGATCAAACGTTTTTGAGGTGATGTGTGTGTGTAAGCGCTCGTGTGTGTGTGGGCCTGAAATATCACGCAAACGATTGAAGCGTTTCGAACAAAATTGGGTGCAAATATTATAATCGGTGAATACGGAAATCAAATATTCGGAAGGCCCCTCAATTTTGTGAAGTAGGTTCACTTTCCGTATGTAATACATCATTCTCGTGGATCTAGTTCGTTCCATTCACGAGAGAAGATACTTTGGGTCATAGTTTTGTATTTTGACGCATAACAATTCGCCAATAATCAATCATTTATGTTTAAGTAAAGATCTTCTCTCCGTTTGTCTGTAATGCTTGCGGCGATACATTTGGTTAGCGTGGCGCTATTTCGTCCGAGATTGGCGAAAATATAATTAAAATTTTTAAAATGATGCTAAACTAACGAAAATAACGCCAAATGAATGGATTAATAAAATATTTTTATATATGGATTACTTATCATAAATGCTATCAATATGGATAATTGTCAATTTAGAGTGGCTGGAAATATGAGTTAATTGAGCACTTCAAAATAGTTTTTACATGTTGGCATCCGAAGAAATACCAAATATATAATTCAACGTAGAAAAACATTATGTCATGAATCTTATTCATTATTTTTTCACTGTGAAAAATGTAAATTTATTGTGTCATATAGACAAAGTCATGAGCTGCCCACGTTAGATTTTTATGAACTAGACGATATGCTCGTCATATGACGGAATTCAATATTTGCAAAATATTACTTCCCATTTGGTGTCATTTTTATCGATTCGGCGCCATTTTCGTCCATTTCACAACATTAAAAAAGTCGCCAAGTTGGCGATATCTCGCCAAACTCACCGCCAAAGTTTTATCAAAATGAAATTTTAGTATGTTGTTGAGCCGGTCTGTGGGACATATGGGAATGTAAATGAATAATGTCGCCCAATTAGTTTCGAATTAAACCCGGGTTGAAAAAGTGAAATACCTAATTCCTATGGGACTTAATTTTTTAAATATTTTTTAAACGAAGTTAAAACTCGCAAATTGCTTCGAAAATTTTAGGAAATATTCAAATTATCTCATAAAATATATATTAAAAAAAAAGTCAGCAAAATATGTTTTGTCGTTTTTTAAATAAAAAAAAAATTAAAATAATTACACCCATAGTATATGAAGAGATCACATAACCCACTTCAAAATAAAATAGGGTATCTATCTTTTTTCCCAGTGTAAAAATCGCGATTTTTAAAGTTCTTTTAAATTTATATTGAGTGTTGCATCCGTCCTAAAACCACTTTATTTTTGCTTATTTTCTGTGCATCTGTATTCGCAATATTTTTTAGTTTAAATGATTCAAACTTTGATTATTTCTACAACGAAGCCTAATTTTAATGGATGCAGAATATAAACAAGTGATTGTAAGATGAGTTGTATAAGAATTGATTTTTTTTTCATGCTAAATGATTTAGCTCTGAAGTCTGAAATAAAAGTGATATGAATGAAATATTTTTTGTTTTTACATAGAGAGCTAGACGATTTATATAATTCGTTGACATCATTTGAATAAAGTTAATTTTTTTTAATGCAGTTTTGTTTTCAAATATAATAAATTATTGTATACTGTTATAATTTAAAATATATCAGCGCTGAATGTATCGCATTTTAGAGATGTATAAATAAAATTACATTCCAGTTGGAAAGTGTTTGATAATCAATGCTTTATGCATGATTGATCTTTCTTGTTAATGTATGTATTAAGACATACTGACTGTGTGTTAAGAAGGTCAGACACTTGCACCCTTATCGTGGGAAGAAATACGGGCACTCGGAAAAAAATAATTACAGATCGTTCTCTTCAGCAGCGTATATGAACACAGCAGGTAAGTAACCTCAGCCCACATCCATTAGAGAGGTGGGGTTAACCTCTTTAACTCGCGTGAGAACGTCACATAAGAATCCCAAATTTAGCAAAAAAACTTTTTAACAGGAGGATTAGATAAATCTACGACTTAGACATGATGAAAATCACTGTATTGACAGTAGGATTAATAGAAGTGAAAAAGAAAAAAAATAATCGTAGTGGCAAGTTTCGGAAGGAAATTAAAAGGAATGAGTGAAATGGTTATAGCTAGTAGCATTTCCAGAAGCAATATATAAAGCCCTTAGTTCCAACCGATTGTTACTTTGAGTTTAAATTAATTCTATTTAACCACAATAGCTTTTGCCAAGCTATTTCGGAAGAAGATAATATGCATTCCATAATAACTAGAGACCCTCAAAACTCTTGAATGAAATACCCTTAATTTCTTGAGTAACATAGACAAAAATTCTTGAGTAAATAGAAAAAATTCTTGAGTGAAAAGGAAATATTCGTGGGTTCTGAAGGCCGTTCGAGTTAAAAACTGAAGCACATTTTTTACATATCGACACTTTAAACACAAAACAATACACAAGAAAATTATATATATAGCTACAATATTAACAATTTAATAATTATAATTAATAGCCAAATGTAATTAAATTTAGCTCCCTAAGATATACAAAATTTCACTTTTGATTTTCATAATTGTATGCTGCCAGCAGTTCTAAGTTCGTCAAGCTGAGTGTTGTCCTGCGGTCAGTTAAAACACAGAAAAATTTAAAGAACCTTTCACAGTTTGCGTTTGAAACTAGTGCTCTTAGTGCACCATCAACGAAATATTGATGCTCTTCAGGCAATGCGTGAGGGCCGTCTTCCACCAAGATATCTGGATTGTTCTTCAGAGTTTCTTTTAGTCAGTTCCCTGTAAACATGTTCCCCTTCGTCGCTAGAAATGTCCTTCAATGTCGGTATTTTGGTGTCTTGGGAGAAATGTTTTATTCTTTCATCTAAACTCACTTTCGGTGGCATGATGTGGTTAATGGACGATATTTTATCAACTCAAGTTCACTTCCAACTTCCTGGAACTGTGACAACTACTGCTTGGCGGTTATTTCCCATTTCGCGATCGTTGCGCCACCTCTTGACAGCGTTTGAATTTTTTTCTCGCGAAAAAAGCAATAAACGGATAAAATGGCTTAAATTTAAGATTTTTCTCGGCAGATACTCATAAAATTCTCGAGTAGAAGTAAAAATTCGTTTATGTGGGCAGATTTGCAAAAATTCGTTCATGTGGGCAGATTTGCAAAAATTCGTTCATGTGGGCAGATTTGCAAAAATTCGCGAGTAGTTCGCGAGTCAAAACCTACGTAAATATGTTTCATTTGGATTAAAAGCATGTTTCCCATCATTATTTGATTTTTTTTATTTTTTCGCGTATTTCGCGAGTCGCGAATTTTGAGGGTCTCTAATAATAACATAGCACCGATTACACCCTCGACATTTAAAAAAAAAAAGATCATTTATAGAAATTTGATGCACAGTTTAAAATGTCCATAGTATGTCTAAATTTTGTATAAACTATTTGTGCTGGATCAGTTGTCTTGACTCCACTCTTAACATGTCCCGAAGTCAACGCCAATTCAACAGCCCTTGAATGTATGTGGAACAGTGACCTAATTAGACTTTTGGCGCTGTATAGCAAATGATTTTAGGGCACCCTAGTCGCCGCTTATAAATGGAGTTACAAAGCCTTATTAAACACTTTCCAACATAGTTGAAAAGTGTTTATGACTTTGGTCATTCTGTTTGTCTATCCTTTCGCATGATAACTGCCGTAAAAATGACTTTATCAAAATGAAATGTTAGTATGTTGTTCAGACGGTCTGTCGGATATATGGGAATGTAAATGAATAATATCATCAATTCGTTTTGGATTGAACCCGAGTTAAAAAAGGGAAATACATTGAACCCTATGGGACCTTAAAGTTAAAATTCTCAAATTGCTTTGAAAAGTTTAGGAAATATTCAAATTATCCAATAAAATATATGAAAAAAAAAATTGAACAAAATATGTTTGGTAGTTTTTTAAATAAAAAAAAATTTAAATAATTGCACCCATATTATATGACGCGATCACGTGACCCACTTTAAAATAAAATATGGCATTCATTTTTTTTTTTCCCAATGTCAAAATCGTGATTTTTAAAGTTCTTTTAAATTTATATTTAGTGTTGCATCCGTTCTAAAACCACTTTTTTCTGCGTATTTTCTATAGAATTTTAACGTATGCAGAATGTAAACAAATAAAGCTGCGAGATGAGTTGAATAAGAATTGCTGAATTTTTTAACGCAAAATTATTTAGCTCTGGAGTCTGGAATATAGGTGATATGAATGAAATTTCATTGACTTTACATAGAGAAGCAGACAATTTGATAGCATTGCCTTTTTCGATGAAGTTTTAAGCATGGAATTAGACAGTACTTTTACCTCCATAGTTTTTAAATAAAATAAATTATTGTAATCTTAATGATGCAGAATGTAAACAAGTGATTGTAAGATGTGTTGTATAAGAATTGCTGAATTTTTTTACGTAAAATTTAGCTCTGGAGTATGGAATTAAAGTGATATGAATGAAATATTCACTGCTTTTACATAGCGAGCCAGACGATTTATATTTCGATGACGTCATCTGAATAAAGTTCATTTTTTTCGATGAAGTTTAAAGTTTTCAAATATAATAAATAATTGTAGTACTGTGATTATTTAAAACATATCACCGCTGAATGTATCGCAATTTAGAGATGTTTAAATAAAAGTGCATTTCAGTTGAAAAGTGTATCATAATCAATGCTTTATGCATAATTGATCTTTCTTGTTCACAAATCCACGATTAGCGAATTACTATGAAGTTCGCGTTACCGGAATAGCCTAGCATTACCGTTACCTGTTAAACACTTATATTATATCAAGGAAACAGCAATGCTTCTTCTGCACTTAATTCGATAGTTAAAAGGTTTACATATATGTCCACTCACCATTTGTGATCTTTGGAACTTTTTTTTTTTTTTGGCCGATATTTGTTAGATAAGTTAGACAATATGCATGTTGCGGGAACTGCAGCGGCAAATTTCTCCCCTGACGACAGAAATGTGTATTATTTTTTTTCCTTCAGAAATCGAAACCGTATACTCAGGAAAGTATGTTGAAGACCCAGACCGTCCGACTCGTCCTGAGGACTAAGAGCAGCTATTTGGACGGCCGGAACACAGGAAAGTATGTGTACGAAATATGGTTACGATTTGCCTATTAGTTTATCCTACAGAGAGGTCTAAACACCCCACGTTTAATTCGAATCACCCTGTACCGATGTCTTTGGTCCATCCTGGAGTGATCGCTCCGTCGCGCTGCATGACGGTACGCCACTGGTTAAAAATATGTCCTATATAATATAATCCTTGTCTTGGATGGGATCGGGTTTCATGTTCTCCGGTATTCAACCTCAGGAGCTTGAGTCTATTTGCTGTAAGGAATTTTAGTTCGAATATTGGTTGGTATTGTGCGATAAGTAATTTTTGTAAACTATACAACAGCTTCCCCGATAATGTCGATATTTTTATTCATCGGAAATGGCTTTTAAAAATCATGTGTTGGAAATATTTTATAGTTTAATGCATTTATTCATATGCAAGTGCCTTGAAAAATCATGTGTTGTCAATAGTTTGCATTTTAATGTATTTTATTATATTTTTATCTGTATATTTTGTAATGTATTTTATCTTGCGCGCTGTTACTGGAACTTTGTCTTGCAGCTTGCATTCTTTAAAATAAATAATTAAATAAGAAAAGTCTATTTCTCTGTCTGTCGATGCTTTGCCACTGATTTAGTGCACTGCGGTCAGTTTAGCGACTTTAGAGAAATAAATTTAATCTCATAATCTTATGTCGCTCTGTGAAAATTATTAATTTAGTATTCTTGATTCAAAATAGAATGAGTTTTATTGTTCGTGGTACAAGTACATTTTGTTAGGAAGAGGGGGGGTGGGTTCTAGAAAGTCGTAAACTAATTCCTTTTTATTGGGGGCGGGGTAGTATAGTAATTTGTACTATAACTCGAGAGAGGTGTGTGTGTCTCGAGAGAAATGCGTGAGATTATAGGAGCGCAAGCGTTGTAGGCGGGCCGATGAAAGGGAAATCCTATGCAAAACTTTATGCATCTTGTCATATGGCCGGTTCACCATTGTTTATACAATATGAGTTTTTATCGTCATTCCCGCGAATCTGAAAATAAAACATTTAACGACCCTCCTGAGTTTTCGGTGATTCAATTAACCGGCAAACTGATTCAATTAAAAGGCGGCTTTTATAATGAAATTCCGCGGTCTGTCTTTGATTTAGTATTTTTGATTCAATAAAACAAAACGACCGACTCAATTAACTTCTGATAAGCACCGTCCGCTGTAATTCTTTTCTTTCTCCATATTTTAATCAAATCGTATAAAAGCACCTTTGAATAATTCATAGAGAGGAAACGCTGCCCCCTCCCTGCAAAAGGTCTTGATTAACAATTAAATTCACTGTCGCCTTATAAAGGTGGTTTGATAAAAAGAGTGAGAGAGAAACAAACAAGTTTCCACGATAAGAATAGCATTAAAAATGATTGAACATTGGTGAGGGTTTGGCCAGTATAGTCCGGTTTAGGGCATTATTTGGGATTGCATACTAAAATTTTCTTGAAAGACAATCCTTGATGGATGAGGTGAGAGAACAAACAATTTGCTGATATCTATTGAATTGAAATATCCTCTCTCCAATGAGTTAGCAATATCTCGAGAACGGTTCATGATAGCGTTCTAAAGTTTGTGTCAATCGTTTTTTAATGAAAAATTACATAGGAAATGACTATTTACGTAACTTTCTTGAAGATTTTAATTTTTTGATGATTTTTTCAAAATTTCATTTCAAAATTTAGTGTGGTTCTGAGCATGCAATTACGTTTCAAAATAATAGGCTTCCTGTGTTTACTGATAATAATTTTTGTACCAAATTTCGTTCGAATCGTTTCATTCGTTCGGGAAATATGGTCTCCATATACTCATTGACACACACACACAGACATCACCTCAAACACGTTCGATTCGTGTTCAGGGATGCGTGAAACGTGCTGGAATTCAAATTTTCAACCTCGTCACAATACTTTCCTTATACATTATAATATGTATATAAGGAAAGTAATAAGGCCGATTATTTTTTAACGAATCGTACCAAAATCTAATCTGCAAAGGTAAGTGGCTCATCTACCAAATTTTGTGAAATTGGGTCAATTAGTTGTTTTTTAGCTAGAGTGGACACATACCATTTTTGCTGGCCATCTCGCAGAGAAGGTAGGTTCTTTTACCCCGAATCGTACCAAAATCTTAATCAGTAGCAAGGTAACCCACAAGTGACTTATCTAAAAAAAGAAATTATCGAAATTTGGTTAAATAGTTTTTGAGTTAGATTGGATACATTACACACACACAGACGTCACGCTAAAAACAGTAATAAAGAAATTTAGATATTCCAAAACGTGCAGATCCGTCGAAAACGTCGAGTTGCGATTTTCGACACGATTCCAATACCTTCCCTATACCATGCACTGTATGCAGGGCCTGATCCATCCAAAGTGGGGCCCAGAACCTGGTATTAATTCGGGGGCCCCATACGCATACGAAACATTAACACATAACAGATTTTGGGGCTCAGAATCACAGCCCCGAATGTCCTTTTGTACATGTACAAAACTTCCAAACTTTTTTCTTCAAAGTAATATATTAAGACTTTAAAAGGATATATAACATGTAAAACTATTAACATATTTTATAATTTAAAATAAAAAAAATAATAGTACTAGTTGTAAATTAATTAGGAAGTTATTTCTGCTTGAATGTTTTATCACATACAAAATTTAAGGGCCTTTTAACATTTGAGGGCCCAGGACCGCGACCTCAGAGGCTCCTGCGTTAATCAGGCCCTCACTGTAGAGAAAGTAAAAATCTGATGTGAGCAGCACATGACTTTCCCTGCAGACTCCTATTCACGTTATCTTTATTTCTTCAATAATTCATTACATTGAGTTTAATTGCACAAAATAACACCCTTTTAAAATGACACTGAATTGGCATTTTTAATTCAATTTTCATTCGCATTTGGTAACTGGATTTGTTTTCAACGGTGGCGTAGCTAAAATGCGAAAAAACTAAAATGTCTCGAGAACGGTGTAGGGGGGGGGGGTTAATTCATCTTATCGTCAAAAATTACGTATAAAACAAGCATTTAAGTGATGCATTTGAGATTACGTAGTTTTTTATTTTAGATTTTGACGATTTTTGCGGTCCATTTCGCAAAAAAAGGCAGGTTATTTTCTTCCGAATCATACCAAAATCTAATCAGCACCAGGGTGACACACAAGTGACTTATCTACCAAATTTTGTAAAATTTGATCAATTAGTTTTCTAACTAGAGTGGAGACAAGCAATTTTTGAGGGCCATTTCGCAAAAAAAAGAAGCGAGTTGTTTTATTCCGAATAGTACCAAAAACTAATCAGCACCAAGGGCACACACAAGTTGTTGTTGTTGAGACCCAGACCGTCCGACCTACCAGAAAGGTGTAAGGTAACTGTTTGGACGACCGGGAAGTGCCACCCAATTTAGACCTAAACCCAGTGGGGGAGGCATCTATAGGGACCGTACCCTCCTTACCCTGCGACCAACCTCTCGGAAGGACGTACGGACCCATATGTTTAAGGTGATCGTACTCCGCATGAAGGGGCACACACAAGTGACTTACCTACCAAATTTTATGAAATTCGGTCCATTAGTTTTTGAGTTAGAGTGGATACATACATTGCACAGACAGACATACACAGACGTCACGCTGAAAATAGTGTTTTCGTGTTCTAGAGCTCCCAAATCGTGTAGATCCGTCGAAAACTTGAGTTGCGATTTTCGACTTGATTCCAATACTTTCCCTATACATTACCCTGTATTGCAGAGAAAGTAATAAAATTAGGCGATTAAAGGTTACTATACAGTCGACGGATAAAAAAACATTTGGCGAATGAATTGGCAAAAAAAAAATATTAAAAATTACAAAATAAATTCTGGTGAACAAAAGTGCACACAATCAAGTCAAACAAAATGATACGTGCGTTCCGTGTTCGATCGGTGTTTTTGGCGAAAATCACTTTTACCTACCTCCGCCCTTTGTACACACTCTACCTGTACTGCGATGCCCGTGGGATTAGTGGCCATTAATTTTGCCAGAAGGAACCGACGTATCTCGCCCAGATAAGATTGAACTGTGCATTAAACAGAAGAACGACCGATTTTGAAAGGTGGAAATATCAAAGGAAAAACATCGATGTTCGACAGCGTTGGAAATCAGACCATGGTGTCGGTACTGTTGATAGCAGACATGGATGTTATCGGTACTATTAAATACCGATAATATACTTATTTTCTTTCCTTTTAGAATAAAACAAGAAAAATCAATCATGCATAAAGCATTGATTATGAAATGCTTTCCAACTCAAATGCAATTTTTTAAACATTTCTAAAAGGCGATACATTCAGCGGTGATATTTTTAAAATTATCACAGTACAATAATTTATTTTACTTGGAAACTTCATCAAAAAGGCAATGCTATAAAATCGTCTGGCTCTCTATGTAAAAGCTGTGAATATTTCATTCATACGCTTTTATTCCAGATTCCAGCGTTAAATAATTTTGCGTGAAAAAAAAATTCAGCCGTTCGTATACAACTCATCTTACAATCACGTGTTTATATTCTGCATCTATTAAAATTAGACTTCGTTGTAGAAATAATCAGTTTGATGATCACTTAAACTCAAAAATATTGTAATTGCGTTGGCGCAGAGTATAGATGCACAGAAAATATGCAAAAATAAAGCGGTTTTAAGACGGATGCAACACTCAATATGAATTTAAAAGAACTTTAAAAATCACGATTTTCACTCTGAAAAAAAAAGATAGATGCCCTATTTTATTTTGAAGTGGGTCACGTGATCTCCTCATATTATATGGGTATTATTATTATTTTTATTTTAATTTAAAAAACTACCGAACCTATTTTGCTAAAAAAACTTTTATATATATATTTTGGAATAATTCGAATATTTTCGATTTAATAGTCTCAACAACATACTAAAATTTCATTTTGATAAAGGCATTTTTACGGCAGTTATCGTGCTAACGGACAGACAGAGAGAATGAACAAAGTCATAAACACTTTCAACTATGTTGTAAAGTGTTAATAACAAAGTCATAAACACTTTCAACTATGCTGTAAAGTGTTAAAAAACAAGGAGCGCACTTTATACATAATAGTATGGAAACTGTGAATACCATAGAAAAAAAAATCTGATGTGGGCAACACATGACTTTCCTTATATAATGTAATTAATTTACTACTTTTACAATAAAAAAAGTAGGTTTTTCTTATAGCAGATACTAATATTCTTTCCAAGATATTACATTTTCGACAATTAGTCGTCATTTTTATCCATTTGGCGAGATTTTCGTTAATTTGGCAACATTTCAAAAAGTCGCCAAGTTGGCGACATTCTGCCAAATTCGTCGCCAAAATCTCGCCAAGCGTTATGCACTAAGAAATAAGTTATTCTTACAGCAGATAAATGACTATTGGCATTCAAACACAAAAGTATTACTAAAAGTATATTTTTTCATGAATGGAATGAGCTAGTTCCACGAGAATGATGTAACCCAATTTATCGCATGGTATTACATATGAAAAGTGAAAATGTTTCTCAATAGGATTTTTTTTTATATGACTGTTTGATAATTTTTTTTTAAAAAATGAGCAATATCTCGAGAACGGTTCATGTTAGCGTTCTAAAATTTATGTCAATCGTTTTCTAATGAAAAATTACATAAGAAATGTCTATTTGCGTAACTTTATTAGTGGTTTTGATTTTTTGACGATTTTTTCAAAATTTCATTCGAAAATTTAGGGGGGTTCTTAACATTCGATTGCATATAAAAGCAATAGGCTTCCAGTGTTTACGGATTGTGATTTTTGAACCAAATTTGGTTCGAATCGGTCCATTCGTTCGTCAGTTATCGTCTCCACAGACTCACTGACACACACACACATACTTTCACACACACACACACACACAGACATCACTTCAAAAATGTTTGATTCGTGATCAGGGATGCTTGAAACGTGCTCTCCCGTCGAAAACTCGAATTCGAATTTTCGACCCCGTCACAATACTTTCCTTATACATTATGTATATAAGGAAAGTAATAACAGAAAAGTTACATTACAGAAGTTACGACTTCTGCGATTTATTCTATAACATTATGATAAAAGACCTCTATCAGATAGATCACTATGGATCTTCATCATAAATACAGTTTGCAGAAATTTTTGAAATAAATAAATATAGGGCACTTGTTTCACTGGTTCTAAATGAAACAGCGCTGTATAACGGAGTGGAATTTTATAAACAAATTAGAGGAATACCGATGGGCGGCAATTGTTCATCGGCATTGGCAGATTTGTATTTGCACTGTTATGAGAATGAAACTCATTTGTTGAATGAGATGTTGTGCTGAAGATTCGTTGATGACATACATTATCGTTTGCCCAAAAGATCATAACTACGTATTGGATTTTGGTTTCTATCCGAGTTCACTTAAATTGGTTGAAACACCTATGAATGAAGACGGTTGCCTGAATTTTTTAGACGTATGTATGTCAAACGAAAATAAAACTTCCTACTGTATAATGATAAGCGTACAGCTTTCAATATTTTGACGTAAACTTTATCACTTCTTGGGAAACTTGTTTAAGTAAGGCTGTCTTCCGTAATATAATTGCCAATCAACTTTTAAGAAACAAAAGGTTAAACTATCAAAGTAGCGATAGAATTCAACAGGATAAAAGGTATTTGAACGAGGCACGGAAAAAGGGTTATCCGGATAGTTTTTTGAACGTAATTGAGTGCCGATCCGGCTGTCAAGCGGTCAGGGGCACAGAATACTATATTAAAACTATAATATTAGTCTGTGGTCAGGGGCATTCGTTTCCGTCTGATCGCTGGATTGCCGGGTTGCGGGTTCGAATCTCGCCAGCGGGCATGGATGTTGTCATGTCGAAGCCAAGTCAGTCTTCCATCCTTTGGGGGGCTTCTATAAAAATGAAGCTGCAGAACTCTTCCCCTTCGCCATGGGACACCCTGGGGGGTCTTGTGGACGTGGTGCGTAGGCGCCCCTTCGCCACGGGGGAATTAGTACACACACACGTAATTGAGTCATCTTTTTACGGTAAAACTGTAACAGCTTGTTATTTCGATCACGGACATATTTAAGTTGATGACATGGTATTTGTGTCGTATAAAGCATGCATTTTCTTTAGGGAGTAACTTGAGGTCTTGTTTGTCGAATTCTTGTGTTGTGTTTAGTTTCAACGATCTTGGTCTTTTCGTTTCCAAATAGATTTTCTTAGGTATAATGGCCTAGATACTGAATGGTACCGGCATCCGGGAGTGTGGCCATGTCGTAAAGCATGCTGAACCGGGGTGAGGGGGTCACAACCTTCCTCCCCCCTCGGCCAATTTTTGGTACTTTCTTTTTCTTGATTTTTTCATATGTTTCATATTTGATTTTCAGATTTGGAACTTACCTTTTGGATTCTATATACTGTTCAATGTTGCGAAGCAGCGTGACGCTTTATTTCATTTGTAACTTCGTGTATTAAGTTTTATGGGATTTGGTTAAAATTTAAATTGAAAATAAAACTGATATTTTTTTTAAAATCAATAAATTTGTTAGTTTTTATAATTGAATTGTTTGTTTTTAGATTGTTATTTAATACTCTGTATTAAAAATTGTATAAAAATTTTGATATATATATATATATATATATATATATATATATATATATATATATATATATATATATATATATATACATACATACATATAAGGTAGGATCAAAAAGTTCGGAGACTGTGCTGATATCTCCAACCCTGATTGGAGGAGAGGGAAACTATTTTACCGTGGCCTAGAAGCACATGTGACGCGAGATGTGAAAAGGAAGAAGCAGGTCCGCAGTGCAGGGTTTTTCCAGACAAAGCGTGTTAGTGAACTGTAGTCGTTCTCATTCGTCGAAAACGGACGCGAACGACTACAGTTCACTGGCACGCGTTGTCTGGAAAAACACTTGCTTCTTTCTTTTCACATTTCGCGGCACATGTGCATTTACGTCACGGTAAAATAGTTCCTCTCTCCTCCAATCAGGGTTGGAGATATCAGCACAAATCCTAACTTGTAATATATACACCACAATATATGACAGGAATGTAGCTGAGAACCTTTTGGGCCATTTGCACCCCCCCCCCCCCATCCCCGAAAAAAGTTTTTGCGACCTACGTGTCTGATATATGATCTTGTGTTCTAGGCATAGGAACCCCAATTATGAAAATCTGGCGCCGCCTATGCTCAGCCCTGTACCGATCTAGGAACCCTGTACCGACCGAATGCATCTTGTGATAGCAATACTTAGAAAGGGGGGGGGGGGAAGCCATATTCTCATCCTAGGTACGTTACCTGTCCACGCCCTGTGTACACACAGCAGTATCTGGTGTGTGGGAGGCACGCCCCTTGGATTAGCTGTCATTAATTTCGAGTGACGGCTCATATCTCCTCGCAGATAAAAAGTGGTTTTGTATTTTTGGAAGAGAACTCTCCGAGCCCAGCATCCATACCTTTTGGGGAGTAAAAAATAGATATTCTCCTTTATGAAAGTGTTTCTGGAATAAGAGGCACTCTCACAAAGGTTGTGTATGGTTGGCGATTCTGCCAGTTTTTTTGGTGAATGTTTCGGAAAACTTGTGGGAAAAGATCTTTTTAGTGACGCCAATAGACCTGCGTAGTTGGAATTGATACATTATCTGATGTCCACATCGCATATGTATTCTTGTCTAGTAATCAATTGAAAAAGAAAAAAAGTATTTTTTTCTTTTTAGAAACTTTTATTACGTTTTATTTTGCAGTTTTTCTTGTTTTTTAACACTTTCCAGCATAGTTGAAAAGTGTTTATGACTTTGTTTATTCTGTCTGTCCGTTCGCACGATAACTGCCGTAAAAATGACTTTATCAAAATGAAATTGTAGTATGTTGCTGAGACGGTCTGTGTAACATATGGCAAATGTAAATTAATAATATAACCCAATTAGTTTTGAATGGAACCCGGATTGAAAAAGTGAAATACATACATTGAACCATATGGGACCTAATTTTTCAAGCACTTTTTAAGCGAAGTTAAAATTCACAAATTGCTTCGAAAATGTTAGGAAATATTCAAATTATCCCATAGAATATGTAAAAAAAATTTCAACAAAATAGGTTCGGTAGCTTTTAAATTAAAATTAAAATAATACTGACACCCATCTAATATGAAGAGTTCAGGTGGCCCACATCAAAATAAAATAAGGCATCCATCATTTTTCCCCAGGCTAAAAATCGTGATTTTAAAAATTATTTTAAATTTATATTTAGTGTTGCATTCGTCCTAAAACCGCTTTATTTTTGCGTATTTTCTGTGCATCTATATTCTGCGCTAACGCAATTACAATATTTTTGAGTTTAAATGATCATCCAACTTTGATTATTTCTTCGACGAAGCCTAATTTTAATGGATGCAAAATGTAAACAAGTGATTGTAAGATAAGTTGTATAAGAATTGCTGATTTTTTTTCACGCAAAATTATTTAACTCTGGAGTCTGGAATAAAAGTGCATGAATGAAATATTCACTGCCTTTACATATAGAAAGCCAGACGATTTATATTTCGATGACGTCATTTGAATAAAGTTCATTTTTTTTTCGATGAAGTTTTAAGTTTTCAAGTAAAATAAATTAGTGCAGTTCTGTGATAATTAAAAAAATATCAACGAATGTATCGCATTTTTGAGATGTTTAAATAAAATTGCATTTCAGTTAGAAAGTGTTTCATAATCAATGCTTTATGCATGATTGATCTTTCTTGTAATAATTGAAATTGTGAATCTGCAAATCAATTAGTTTTTTAGTTAGAGTGGATACAAAATCTGCACAGACAGACAGACACACACACAGACGTCAGACTAAAAATGGTTTTATCGTATTCTAGAGGTCCCAAAACGTGTAGATCCGTCGAAAACTCGAGTTGCGATTTTCGGTATAATTCCAAGACTTTCCCTATACATACATTACCATGTATTGCAGGGAAAGTAAAATATACATTAACATGTTTTACAGGGAAAGTAAAATGGGTTATTCTTATAGTAGATACTTATATTCTTTCCAAGATATTGAATTTTCGTCAATTAGTCGTCATTTCTATCCGTTTGGCAAGATTTTCGTTAATTTAGCAACATTTAAAAAGTCGCCAAGTTGACAACATTCCGCCAAATTCGTCCCTAAAATGTCGCCAGAGTTATGGACGGAAAAATAAATTATTCTTATAGCAGATAAATAATTATTGGCGTTCAAATAAAAAATTATTACTCAAAGTACCTTTTCTCATGAACGGAACGAACTAGATCCACGAGAATGATGTTACCCAATTTATCGCATGATATTACATATGAAAAGTGAACATATTTCTCAACAGTTAATATTTTTTTTTTTAATTTATGGGATTTTTTGTTACATTTATTTGAAAAATGTGCAGTATCCCGAGAACAACGGTTCATGCTAGCGTTCTAAATTTTATGCCAATCGTTTTCTAAGGAAAAATTACATAGGAAATGTCTATTTGCGTAACTTTATTAAAGGTTTTGATGTTTTGATGATTTTTTGATTTTTTCAAAATTTCACTCGAAAATTTAGGGGGGTTCTGAACATTCGATTGTGTTTAAAAGCAATAGGCTTCCTGTATACATGGATTGTAATTTTGTACCAAATTTCATTCGAATATCTTCATTCGTTCATGAGATATCGTCTCCACAGACTCACTGACACACACACACAGACATGATCTCAAAAATGTTCGATTTGTGACCAATGATGCTTGAAACGTGCTCTCCCGTCGAAAACACGAATTCGAATTTTCGACCCCGTCACAATACTTTCCTTATACATTAAACTATGTATATAAGGAAAGTAATAAGTCCAGTTAAGTTACCAAATGAGAACGACAATTGAATGAAAAGTGCAAATTCAGTGTCGTTTTAAATAATTATGGATATTATTTTGTGCCATTAAACTCAATGTGATGAATTATTGAAGAAATAAAGAGGACGTGAGTATGAGTCTGCAGGGAAAGTCATGTGCTGCCTGTCCACATCAGATTTTTTGAAGAGGTTGCTACCATATATGCATTTAACACAAAAATTTAAAAAATGTGTCATGTGTAATTTTTGTGTTAAATATGCAGCGTTTTTAAAGTTTAAGATATTTAAAAATAGTGTGTAAATCAGGGAATTATTCAAAATTAAACTTTTTAGAAAATAGTACGTATAATTGTGGTTACAAAATAGTGTGTGAAATGCTATAATTTTTTTTTTCTCCTTATGAATGTATAGCATGATTGTATGTATGTTAGGCCGTAAATCAAAACCATTTGTATACAAATCCGCGCGTCATAATGACTCCCTACCTTCGAGCTTTGCTCCCAACACAGTACTCGATTCAATGAGATGAATTCCCAGAAGACGAAGTGCACTCCGAATTTGTTCTAAAGCAGAGCACGTCCTGCATTTGTAATTACAATCAATCAATTCACATTCAAATGTAAACAGTTCGTTTTTGGTGCGTGAGTTTCTCTTTTCATTGGAGTCTCAAATTTTTGACAACCTCTTATTTATGGCGCATCAGACGGACGGGCTATAATCATTTTATTACTTTTAGTGCGTTTTAAATTATGTGTAACTGCGAAACAGTGGTTTGTTCATTTCCGCTTATGAAATATTTTTTCGCGCCATTCCTTTGATTGACAGGTTCAGAATGTTTGGAATCTGCTAATCAATATTTAGATATGAGAATAGTACGTTTTTAATGGGAGGCAGATGATTTTTTTATTTATTCTTTTTATATTTGTTTCTGGAGTTCCACAATGTATTTTATTTTATCTCGCCCGAAGTATAGGAATAATAAAATATTCTATCGTATTTTCTGCTGGCCTGCAACGCTTCGATGATTTTTGTATCTCTTCTAGTTCATATTGTCTAAATTCTTGATTTGTTCTTCCATTGTAGGGGGCGCATTGCTTTATGCAATAACAGTAGCAATAGAATCTTTGTATATAATCTGTTAGGGATGTTTGCCTGAAACTGATATGCTTTTATCAATTTATATTAATTGATTTTTATTCGTCTTAACATTTAAAAAAAATGTTTTTAATTCAAACATTCATTGGTTAACTTACTTCCACATTTCTCTGATAGTTATTTTGGTTTAAATTTCCTTTCCTCATAGAAGTGGGAGCTCATTTCATCAGTTCTTTTTAATTTTGATTACATTTATCATTGAAAGGAGTGAGGTATTGTTCTAATTTATTATTGTGCACTTTTTATTATATACACTCTTTTGCAAAAAAAAAAAAAAAAAGAAAAAAGAAAAAAAAAAGCACCATGAAGAAATTGACTGTTTTTATTGAAATTAAATATGCTTACAGCTCATACACAGGTAATGAAATGATTACAAAATCAAGGCCGCAGGACCCATCAATGGTTGGCAGTTGCACATTGAATTTTCAAATCAGTAATTGGTGAAACTCTTTTGGCGGCAATGCATGCTTGTATACGTCTAGGTAAGGAGTGAATGTTTTCTAATGTCATCCATCGATACATTCTGGCTACATCGATACATCCATCGATACACAGGCATTCCTCAATTGTTGCTCCAGATCTGCTACATTTCAGGGTGCCCGAATCTGGCGGCCTAGCATGTTTCATACATGCTCGATTGGCGAAAGGTATGGTGACCTTGCTGGCCAGGGAACAGTATCAACAGCACGGAGACAGTCTACAGATATACGACCTGTATGTGGCGTGACATTATCTTGTTGGAAAATGGCCCCAGAATGGAGTGTCATGAAGGGTAACGCAAACGACAGCAGAATTTCATCAACATATTGTTGAGCTGTTAAAGTTGTACGCAGGATGACTAGGAGCGATCTGCTGTCGTAAGAGATAGCACCCCACACCAGGAGTAATGACTGTGTGCCTGTATAAAACAAAGGCTGATTGGGACCGCTAGCCCTGGCGCCTCCACACACGTACCCGAAAGTCATCTGCTGACAGACTGGATTCATCGCTGAACACTATGCAATGCCAGTCTGCTGGCAACTATGATGCTTGACTACGGCACCTCCCCAAATGACTCTATCGATGTTGTGGGGTAATGGGCAGACGTCTTAAACGCCGCCGTGAGCGTAACTCCGCCTCAGCCAAGCGTCGTGAGATGGTGAAAGGTACCACGGATGGTATGGAAGAGGCTGTAGCATGTTGAATGGCCGACAATGATGGCGTTGGGCCTGTTCGGGTCTGTCGCACAATCATCCGATCTTGCCTCGCATTCGTGCACCTTGGCCTTCCAGAGCCTCCATTCCGCCGATGAGTCCCTTGCAGCAACCATTGCTGCACGGCAGTGTCCGTTCGGTGCAGGTGGTGGCCTATTGCTCAGTGTAACCAGCCAGCTTCACGCATCCCGACTATACGACCACGCTCGAACTCGTCTAATTGCTTTTAAGGTCTTCGCAATGTGGTAACGGCATTATTGGTTGTTTTTCCATGGAACTGTAACGCCAATAACGAGCAAAGATAAACCGTCCACATTCTTAACCTGTTTTATAGGATGCTAGTTGCCCAGTAGAAACGCGCTATGACCGAAGTTAAGACGCATTGGTCTTGCAGATTTAATCATTTGCATGCAAAATTTCGAGATGATCGGATTATTTTTTTAGGGGTGCTTCGGGGTTTTTTTTTTTTTTTTTTCCCCAAAAGAGTGTATGTTAAACAATGCACACGATGATTTTACATATTCTTGACCTTCTATCCATTGTTATTCATTTTCTTGTTTTCTTAATTAAGTTTTTTCTGGATGTTATCGCATTTTGCGAAAGAAAATTCAATTTGCCGATTGAAAAAGATTTGGCGAAGATGTTGGCAATTAGGAATTCTGCCAATGTCAAAATCAAAAATCGTGGTACACTAATTAATCTTAAGGGTGAGCGTCAGTAAATTTTCTGCCCTATCCGCGCTTTGTTAACTTTCGCTGCACACATATTTCGCCGAAATTCTGCTCAAACAGTTGCGAAATATTTTCTGAGAGATAAAATTCAATGCTTAGATTATATTAAAATTAAATTTAATGCCCCAAAAAACATAGAATATATTTTTTATTTTAATCCAAAATATTTTTGGTGCTGCCATCTCTTGTCGTAATTTAATTCCTACCGATTATTTTTATTTTTTAATGAACATTTTTAAATATCTATTCCTTCTAATACAGTGTTAAATACAACAACAGATCATATATAATAATGCCACAATCACGGAAAGGTAATTTATCATTCTATAAATTTGATAAAGGAATCTGAATGTACATCACTCAGGACTGCAGTTTTGTCTTCAAGTTCCTTTGTCTTCAAGTCCAAATTCAATTACGTTTCCGTGATTATGGCATTATATATGATCTGTTGTTGTATTTAATAGCGTATTAGAAGGAATAGACATTTAAAAATGTTCATTAAAAAATAAAAATAGTCGGTATGAATTAAATTACAACAGATGGCAGCACCAAAATTATTTTAAATTAAAATAAAACATATATTCTATGTTTTATTGGGTATTAAATTTAGTTTTAATATAATCTAAGCATAGCATTTTATCTATCAGAAAATATTTCGCAACTGTTTGAGCAGAATTTCGGCGAGATATGTGTGCCGCGAAAGTTAACAAAGCGCGGATAGGGCAGAAAATTTACTGACGCTCACCCTTAATGTGTACCACTATACTATTTGTCTTTTTCAAAACAATGATCTTTGGATTTTGAGACTTTATATATCAAAACAAATTTTCCAGTTGGAACGTTAAAATAACATTTGGCGAATAGGTTGGCGAAAGTAATAAAAAAATAATCCAGAATATATGTATAACGTAAATTAGTTCTTTTTATTCTGATAAAATGATTTCATAAAAGTCAAATTATATGTAGACGATATATTTCTTTTTCTTTAAATTGCCGAAGGATTGTCTGCATTAAAGGCAATATGCATACAGTCCCTAAGTTATACAGAAGACGGACGTTAAGCTGAGAGTGATTTCAGTTCGGGCGCCGATAAATGCAATTCATAAGGGCCCCCTCTCTTTCCGTATTTTTAAAGCTCTTTCGAAAAACTGTAAAAACGTCCTCCATAAATAACTCAGTATCTCCAAACCAAACGGAGGCCATTGTATGCAGGAACGCTGAAAATGCCCATGATTCTCCGCGGACACAGATTTAAAAGTACGGATTCTGCGCAGTAGGCTCCTTTTTACGAGTTGCCATTCTCTTTGCTTAAAACAAGAGAATAATGCCATTAAAGGGAAAACGGACAGCGCTAAAGATCTCAGTTAACTTACTTAATGACCACGTTTATGACGTCGTAAACTTGGGATGGAAAAGTTACAGGTAGGTTAGAAAAAAAATTTATTCAAAAACAACAGAAGATATGTTTTTATAGGATCCCGGTAAAACTATTTAGAGTCCATTGAAAAGATTAGTATCCATGAAATTAAAAAAAAAAAAATCTGAATACATTGTTTTGTGTATTGAAACATTTTAAGGTTTATGCGCTGCAGACATATAATAAAAATCATTATCAGCAATGAATATTTGATTAAATTGTCGTTGTTGAGTGTTGTGAATAAAGCGTTTACGGGAGATGTAGTTGATAAGTTTTATTCATATTTTGACGTGAATAACATCTATGGTCGGGGTATCTCTGACTAAAATCCGAGCGTTACGAAAAATGTAAACACTTTGAACGCTTATATCTCCGAACCTAATGGATAAAATTCTGAACAATTTAGTATATTTGTTTTGCCGAAATAAAGAAATGTTTATAAATATATAAAAGTAAATTCAATATTATAATATTTCGAACTTATTTAAAAAAAAGCTAACATTTTTTTTTGTCCAAACGCATTTTTGCCTCACTTTCCTTATTTTCACTCGAAATAAAACTATAAACGATAGATAGAAACAGTAAGCGACAAAAATGTTCAGTAGGATTGGAAATCCAATTTCCAGATTTATAATTTGTTTTTACAAAGCTATTATAGTTTTCGAGAAATCGTCTTGTCAAATGCAAGACGATGAGCATTTTCCGTTTTTCAAGTTTACAGTGCTTATATCTCAAAAATTAAAACACCTCGCTATAAACTATAAGAAGCAACTTGTAGACCTTCATACTGTAAGTCCTACAAGGCTATATAATTGTATTTTATATCAGGTTCTTAGTTTTTGAAATATAGTTGTTAAAATTTCGATATTTTAATATATCGATATTGAAATTGACTTTTTCAAAATAGTTCATATTTTGAAAAAGTCAATTTCAATATTACTTTCCTTATATACATAATGTATAAGAAAAGTATTGTGACGGGGTCGAAAATTCGAATTCGAGTTTTCGACGGGAGAGCACATTTCAAGCATCCCTGATCACGAATCAAACACTTTTGAAGTGATGTGTGTGTGTGTGTGTGTGTGTGTCTGTGGAGACGATAACTGACGAACGAATGGACCGATTCGAACGAAATTTGGTACAAAAGTCACAATCCGTAAACACTGGAAGCCTATTGTTTTTATACGTAATCGAATGTTCAGAACCCCTCTAAATTTTCGAATGAAATTTTGAAAAATCGTCAAAAAATCAAAACCGCTGATAAAGTTACGCAAATAGACATTCCTTATGTAATTTTTCATTAGAAAACGATTGACATAAATTTTAGAACGCTAACATGAACCGTTCTCGAGATATTGCGCATTTTTCAAAAAAATTATCAAAAAGTTATATAAAATAAAAAAAAATATTTCCTATTGAGAAACATGTTCACTTTTCATATGTATTACCATGCGATGATTTGGGTGACATCATTCTCGTGGATCTAGCTCGTTCCATTCATGAAAAAAGATACTTTGAGTAATACTTTTGTATTTGAACGCCAATACTCATTTATCTGCTGTAAGAATAACTTATTTCTCCGTCCATAACGGTTGGCGAGATTTGGGAGACAAATTTGGCGGAATGTCGCCAACTTGGCGACATTTTCAATTATTGCCAAATTAACAAAAATCTCGCCAAATTGATAAAAATGACGCTAAATCAATGAAAATGACGACTCATTGAAGAAAATTTAATATCTTGGAAAGAATATAAGTATCTACTATAAGAATAACATTTTTTTTAACTGTAAAAGTAGTAAATTCATTGCATTATATAAGGAAAGTCATGTGTTGCCCACATCAGATTTTTTTAATATGTTGCAACACCATTTCGGATCCATCGGACTGTAGCCACTGCCGATATTTTACTTTCTATAACTAATGTATCGAGAAATTTATCTAAATAAATATTTATGGTTTTTTTCGCAAAATAATGTTAAAAGGATTTAAATTAAATCGCTCAAACTGCCGTAGAAATGCGTATTGAGCAACCTCTATTGTAGTCCATATGTAATGGAACATGGATGCCGTCAACCCGCTCTTGTTCAGTGCATCTTAACTTATCTAAGCGGTCTAAATCCGGCTTTTCGGGTCAAAGAAGCAAAGAAACAATATTAATAAAAAAAGAACGGTATTTTTAAAGAGAAAGTAAAAAAAAAAAAAGTTCAGTACTGATACTCCTCATCTCCAAGAAACGTGACTTCTCCGTTGCGGTAGCAACCGAAAAACAAGCAAAACTGAAGCAGTAACTATCGCATTCATCGAAAAAACGAAGAATGTCGTGAAGAAAAGATGTAATGAAAAGCTGCTGACCGCGCTATCGAGTCATCTTCTCGCACCTGCTTTTAAGATTGTAAAATTTTAGAAAAAGATACGCGAATCCCCGCACGACAAAGAACCGGTACCGAAAAATCCCATACAGGATATCACCGACCCCACCCACGGCTGCGTCATCAGCGCCCAAGGAGTGGGCGTCGCTCCTGAGTAGATGTTGAGAAGCCGAGGAAGAGTTAAAGACTCTCTTGGAATGGTTGGAGAACCCAATCAGAAATCATGATGGGCTTTTTTTCTTGCTAATATGTTTCTTACTATCTCGAAAAGTTTTATCTTTATGACATGAAACATATTTTCGCAATCCCTGCTCCATTTCAATCAATGGAGCAGAGACTACATCACAGTTGTCACAATTTTGCATCATAATTGCCAGATATATTATAACGTCATCTTATAGATACAGTGGCTGAAAGTGTCATCCCATCAGTTAACCTTCATAGATTGTGGCATCACGTAAAGATCATCCATACGGCGTCAATACCGTATTCATTCGCAGCTTAAATGCCCCCACCCCCCGAAAAACACACACAGACACTATGAGTAGCTTGTAAGTACCTAAGGAAAGTTGATTGATGCAAATTGTAGCAATAAATCTTGGTAGATACCTAAGTTGATGTCCTTGATAAAAATGGCGACACTTCGTTTGCTGATTCACAAAGACCTCTGTACCATACTGATATTTTTCTTCCTTTCTGTATATAACAAAAAAAGTAATCCCCCACACCTTAATTTTTCTTTTCGAACACATTTTATATCCTAAAAAATGATAGAGAGATAATCATGAATTTTTCATTAGAAAACGATTGGCACTTATTTTTATAGCTTCTCAAATTTAACAAAAATCTATAGTTCAGGAATTTAAAAAGAAGTTGCCCAATAGACAATTTATTTCTCCCAGTTAATCATCAGTTCTTTGGATATATCTATATCATCATGGATATTCGAAAGTGCCCACCCCTTGCCCCAAAAGTTGTTTCACGGCGAGGAGTGGGGTCTCATTGTAGCTCAATCATAAAAATATTCCGAAGTAATACATATATTTGTATAAAACACTTTTAAGACATTTTGCTACAAAATATTATCAACATTGTAAAGAACTAACGAAAAAAATATTTTTAAATTCAGATTTTTATAAACCGAGCTCGCTCCGATGGTATTTTTCTTTTGTTTAAATGTAACACAGCTTAAGGCCTTATAAACTTTTTTTTTCTTTCTCTGAGAATAATCGTATACTAGACTTCAAGTTTATTGTGGTTAATACTGCAAGCGATTCAAGATTTATTTCTAAAAATACACTTCTAAAAGATTTTTTTAAGTCACAGTCATTTTATCCACCGATCACGTCTTTTGATAAACCACAAAGAAAAAATAAGAGAATTCGAAAACGAGATATTTTCCCGCCATTGAACTCGAAAAGTAATAAAGAAAATGGCGCCGCGAATAAAAAATGCTGTTCCTTTTCATTTATATATTTATTATTTCCCAGTGGCGGCTGGTGTTGGAATAAATGGATAGGGTCTGTCTCTTCGCCTCGGCTTGTAATTATATTTCATTACAGGTGAGAGCTTCGAAATCAATAATCGAGTTTTCCACTGTGCACACACTCGCCGATTAATTTGTCATCATGGCTTTCTCCTTGTGTGTAGAGTCTTCTTGGGACTCTTTATTAATCTTCGTTCTTTTACCTTGTTTTTGTTTCGGAGAAATAAGGGATCGAATTGGACAACCTTCTTCCAGATGAAGAAAATTAACCGGAGAATAAACTTTGAGAACTAAGTTTCATGGTTTCTCTTTGCTGTTAATTCATACTTAGGACATTAACCAGACGACCACTGATTTTTGGAATATGAAGAGCTTTTGAAATAAATGAAATGGAATACGTTTTGAAATAAATGAAATGGAAATTTAAAATATATTCAGAAAACATCTGGTTTACTACTTATAAAACTTGACAATAAGTTTGTTCTCTTTCATTGATATTAAATTCTTAATTCTTCTTTATAAAATCAGTGGATTTGTATAAGGGAAAAAACCTGATGTGGGCAACACATGATTTTCCTTTATAATGCAATGAATGTAATACTTTTACAGTAAAAAAAATAAAGTTTTCTTATAATATATACTTATATTCTTTCTAAGATATTGAATTTTCGACAATTAGTCGTCATTTTCATAGATTTAGCGACATTTTTATCCAGACGGCGATATTTTTGTTAATTTGGCAACATTTCAAAAAGTCTCCAACATTCCTCTAAATTCGTCGCCAAAATCTCGCCAAGCGTTATGAACGGTGAAATAAGTTATTCTCATAGCAGATAAATGACTATTGGCGTTCAAATACAAAAGTATTACTCAAAGTATCTTTTCTCATGAATGGAACGAGCTAGATCCACGAGAATGATGTCACCCAATTTATCGCATGATATTACATATGAAAAGCGAACCTGTTTCTCAACAGTTAATATAGGTTTTTTTTTAATTTATGGAATTTTTTGATAAATTTATTTGAAAAATGTGCAATATCTCGAGAACGGTTCGTGCTAACGTTCTAAAGTTTATGTCAATCGTTTTCTAAGGAAAAATTACATAAAAAATGTATATTTGCGTAACTTTATGAAAAGTTTTGATTTTTTGATGATTTTTTCAAAATTTCACTCGAAAATTTAGGGGGGGGGGGGTTCTGAACATTCGATTACGTTTAAAAACAATAGACTTCCAGTATTCACGGATTGTGATTTTTGTACCAAATTTCATTCGAATTGCTCTATTCGTTCGTGAGATATCGTCTCCACAGATTCACTGACACACACACACAGACATCACCTCAAAAATGTTTGATTCGTGATCAGGGATGCTTGAAATGTGCTCTCCCGTCGAAAACTCGGATTCGAATTTTCGACCCTGTCACAATACTTTTCTTATACATTAAACAGACTTTTAAATTTAAGTGCATAGTTCAGTATTTTTCCAGAGCTTCACGAGCATAGGAAATTAAGAATACTCTGACTTAGCAGAGGTTTAAAGCGATCTGGTGATAAAACTTCAACAGAATTGATGCGGGCTTTGGAATTTAATGATGTATCCACAAATTTATGCGATTGGCGTATTAATTGAGAAAATTCAGTGCAATCGGAGTGAAATAGTCATTTTGTTATGGGAACTATGTTGGGTTCTGAATAGGGTTAAATATAATACAAGGTTTGATGCTAATGGATGTCATAAATGGAGTTAGAGAGAGAGAGAAAAAAAGAGACTTACAAAGAAAAGCTTGAAAATACCATAATGCTCTGAGAATAAATAATTGGAAGACAAAAATACCTTGTAAGGGTAACTATATTTGAATACATAAGAATATTCCTTGATGTTTGAATTACAATTTGCATTAATTGCACTAATAATGTATTGCTACAAAACTAACAGTTTAAATTAATATTGTTTAATTCAATGCAAGGCTTTTATCATAAAAATACATCAATGTGGTTGGACTTAACTTATCCCAATGCAACCTGAATGACTGTCTCAAGCTGTTTTGCCGTTTTCCCAACATAAAGTTTTATTTCCTTTCCCTTTACCTCCATGGTATAAAGAACGTATCTTTAAAATTTTTTAATGGGAGATCAGAATATGGAAGACGTATGTTGATTTCCTAAACACATTTGAAAATATATGTTTGTCTGTGAGGTATGAACACAATAATTCAAGCACATATTGCACAGAAATTTTACGTGTAGATAAAGTATACATATAAAATACTAAAACTTATAATTTTTTTTTTTTTAAGAACTCAAAGGATTTGCACAACATTATTTCCTCGGCCACACAGAAAGCTACCATTAGCCTATGGGTTGGTCGTGTGGTCTGGGCTTTCTACACAACATTATTTCCTGTAGAGGGCGACGACGATAATTTTTCAAACCAATGATAGTTCCCCTATAATTAATACAGCAAAAACTAATAGTTTGAATATATGTAAAGGGATATTTGATTGTTTTGATATATATATATATATATATATATCAGTTAATACAGTAACATACATTGACTGATTAACACAAATCTGCTCAATTCCAATGCATGGGCATAGCATATTTATAACCTGCTGACCAACTTACATTTATAATAGAATTGCATTCTTTTGAGAAAAAAACTTGCGAACAAAAGCTCGTAAAGATACTTTAATTCTTATTCTGATTGTGATACAAATTCGTGTAAAAATAAGATATATGACAGTAGAAGATTATCATGGGGGGGGGGGGGGACTAGTCCCAGAATGGCGTGAAAGAGGTTTATCTTCACAAACTATTTTTTTTTATATAGTTGTGTATAAAATGAATACTTATTATTTTCCCATCATACATAGTATAATGATAAGAAAAGTATTATGATAGGGGTCGAATGCGGTGTTTCTTTCAAGCATACCTTGGGGGGGACTTCGTCCCCCCCCCTCCCGGAGACATTTTATGTTAACCTAGTTTCTATTTAGATATATTTATATAAAACAAATAGAAAACTTGCAACCCCCTATAATTTCATTTTTCCCCCCCAGCCAAAAAGTCCTGAAAGGAAACACTGGTCGAATGTTCGAATTTAAATTTTCAACGAAAGAGCAAGTTTCAATCACCCTTGAACTCGAATCGAATGTTTTTGTAGTGATGTGTATATGTGTGTGATGTGTATATGTGTGTATTAATGAGTCTGTAGATGCGATATCTCACGAACGAAAGATGGGTTTCAAAAATAATTGGTTACGATTATTACAATCAGTAAATGCTAGAACGCTATTTATTTGAAGCGAAATCGGATGTTCGGAAGACACCCTAAATTTTCAAATGAATTTTTGATAAAATAAAATAGGATCTTCAACATTATTAAATAAGTAATTGTGTCAGACATAATTTTTCATTGTAAAACGAATGACACAAACTTTAGAACTCTAGCACGATTTTTGAATGTATTTCGAAAAAAATCCAGACTTTCAATACTGTTTAATAAATAAATATTTCATGCATAGGTTTTTATTAAAAAATGAAAATCGTAAGTTTTATAACGCTAGCATTTACCGTTCTCGAGATATTACATTTTATCAAATTAATTTATCAAAAAATAGTGAGTTCAGTAGAGTAAATATCATTAGTAGTAATCATAGTAGTAAATATCATTAAATATGTTCACTTTCTAAATGTAATATTATGAAACTAATCTATTAACATAATTTTCGTGGATCGAAGTTCAGTATTCATTCATGTGAGAAGATTTTCTTGTAATAGTTTGTAATCTTTTTTGCATTTTGGCATTAAGCAAGTCTCCTGTAGTCATTTATTTTACGGTATATAGTAATTAAATGTCAATTGCATCTTGTTCACTGTTATTACTTTCCTTATATGCATAGTATAATGTATAAGTAAATTATTGTGACGGGGTCAAAAATTCAGGTTTTTGACGGTATCTCATTTTGCACGATACCTCACGAACGATCAATGGAGCGATTCGAACGAAATTGGGTACAAAAATTATAATCCCTGAATACTGGAAGCTTATTGCTTTTAAACACAATCGAATGTTCAGAACCCCCTAAATTTTCGAGTGAAATTTTGAATAAATCATCAAAAAATAAAAATATTTAATAAAGTTACGCAAATAGTGATTTCTAATGTAATTTTTCATTAGAAAACAATTGACATAAACTGTAGACCGCTAGCATGAACCGTACTTGAGATATTGCACATTTTTCAAATAAATGGATCAAAGTATCACATAATATATATATATATATATATATATATATATATATATATATATATATATATATATATTAACTGTTGTGAAATATGTTCACTTTTCATATGTAATATCATGCGATTAATTCGGTGACATCATTCTCGTGGATCTAGCTCGTTTCATTCGTGAGAGAAGTTACTTTGGGTAATACTTTTGTAGTTGGACGCCAATAGCCATTTATCTGTTATAAGAATAACTTATTTCTCAATCTATAATGCTTGGCGATATTTTAGCGATTAATCTAGCAAAGTATCGCTAACTTGGCGATATTTCGACCCAGATTGATGAAAATGTCATCAAAATTGCAAAAATGACACTTAAATTCATGAAATTGACGCTTAATTGGTGAATTAATTATTAAAATATTTTAATATATGGTTTATATATCATATTGAGGATGCTATCAATATTGATGATTATTTATTTAAGAGTTGCGCCAAATATAAGTTAATTGAGTACTTTGAAATTGTTTTATATGTTGTCATCGGGAAAATCGTTAAATGTACAATTCAACGTTAAAAACAGAGTACCGTGCATCATATACATTATTTTTTTTTACTGTAAAAGAAATAAATTCATTGCATTATATAAGGAAAGTCATGTGCTGCCCACATCAGATTTTTTAATAACTATTATTAGAAGTAAAATCAGTAAATTATGTTAGAAAAGTTTAGGTGTTATAGCTCTTAAGAAAGTCTGCCTACATCAGATTTTCTTAAGAGCTATAACACCTAAAAGTATTTATTTTAAATACTGATTATTTCAAATAGTTAAAAAAAAAATATTCTTAAATTTCTAAAATATTTATTTCTAAAGATACTTCTAAAGATATATTTTTTAAATCAGTCAATTTATCTACTGATCACGTACGTCTTTTGGTAAACCACAAGAAAAAAAATTGAAAACGAGATATTTTCCCGCCATCGAACTCCAAGTAATAAAGAAAATGGCGTTGTAAACAAAAAAAAAAGTCGTTCTTTTTTATTTATATTTTTATTGCCACTGCCTGTGGCTTGAGGAATACATGTTTGGGGCCTTGTCTCTCTTGTTGGCATGCAATTATATTTCATTATAGGTGAGATGAATCAATAATCCAGTTTTCCGCTGAGCACACAGGCGGCAATTAAATTGTCATCTCTTTGTCTATAAGTCTTCTTGAGACCATTTATTAATCTTCGCTGTTACGTTTCTTTTTCTTCAGCGGGTTGAGTAAGGAATTGTATTTAACAATCTTCTTGAAATGAAAGCAATTTTCTCAAATGATTTTTGTTTGAATTATTTGAAAAATAATACAAATTTTGAAAATGAGTTTAGGGTTGTGTTGGGTTGATTTTTTTTGCTTTATTACTTTACTTATATATATAATATATTGTATAAGGAAAATATTGTGACGGGGTCGAAAATTCGAATTCGAGTTTTCGACGGGAGAGCACGTTTTAAGCATCCCTGATTACTAATCGAACATTTTAGCAGTGATGTGTGTGTGGAGAAGATATCTTACGAACGAATGGAGCGATTCGAATGAAATTTGGTACAAAAATCACAATCCGTGAATACTGGAACCCTATTGTTTTTAAACACGATCAAATGTTCAGAACTCCCCCCCCCCTAAATTTTCAAGTGAAATTTTGAAAAAATCATCAAAATATCAAAATCTTTAATAAAGTTACGTAAATAGACATTTATTATGTAATTTTTCCTTAGAAAACGATTGACATAAACTTTAGAACGCTAGCATGAACCGTTCTTGAGATATTGCACATTTTTCAAATAAATTTATCAAAACATCCCATAAATTAAAAATATAATATTAACTGTTGATAAACATGTTCGCTTTTCATATGTAATATCATGCGATAAATTTAGTAACATTATTTTCGAGGATCTATCTCGTTCCATTCATGAGAAAAGATACTTTGAGTAATACTTTTGTATTTGAACGCCAATAATCATTTATCTGCTGTAAGAATAACTTATTTCTCCGTCCATAACGCTTGGCGAGATTTTGGCGACGAATTTGGCGGAATGTCGCCACGTGGCGAATTTTTTTTTAATGTTGCCAACGAAAATCGATAAACGAAATAATAAACGAAAATCTCTCCAAATGCCTAAAAATGACGCTAAATCAATGAAACTGATGACTAATTACCGAAAATTTAATATCTTGTAAAGAATATAAGTATCTGCTATAACAATAACCTATTTTTTTTTTTACTCTATAAGTAGTAAATTCATTGCATTATATAAGGAAAGTCATGTGCTGCCCACATCAGATTTTTTTATTACTAGCTTTTAATGTGTAACTGGGACAAAGCTAACTTGGTGTGTAACTCGAGTAAAGCCAACTTAAATACATTTTATAGGTATAATTGCCTATTTACTCAATTTTGTTTTCATATGCCTAATATTCGTATATTAACCAGATAGTTACCATGGTAACAGGAAATATCAATTAAAAATATTTTTAACACTTTACAACAAAGTTGATAGTATTGTGATAATTTTTTAAATATTACCGAGGAATGTGTCGCATTTTAGAAATGTTTAAATAAAATTGCATTGAAGTTGGAAAGTGTTTCTTAATCAATGCTTTATGCGTGATTGATCTTTTTTTTTTTTTTTTTTTTTTTTTTTAAATACTTAAAATATGAATAGAATTTTGAATGTTTATGTTTTTTAAATTGATTAATTTGAACTAAAACGGTTTTACACATAAAAATTTAATTTTTAATTATTTATAGCTTTTAATGGATCTATATACATATCTATATAGATATCTATAGAGATCTCTATTAGAGCACTCATAAAAACAGGGAATTTTCATTGAAACATTTTATAATTTTTATAAAACGATTGACATAAACTTTAGAACGCATGAACCGTTCTTGAGATATTGCACATTTTTCACATAAATTTATCAAAACATCCCATAAATTAAAAATATAATATTAACTGTTGATAAACATGTTCGCTTTTCATATGTAATATCATATGATAAATTTAGTAACATTATTCTCGAAATATCCTGAAGACCTAAATTATATATTATACTTTCTTATTAAAAAAGTACATTTCTTTTGTAAATGGGCCTTCTGTTTGGTAGTTATAACAAATTAAAATATCTAAAAATTTAATTCTTTTAATTTTATTTATGTTGCATTGCGCAATTAGACTCAATGAAAAAAAGCATTTGTGCGAAATGTTTTTGAATAAAAATATTCAAATAAGAGAAATAAAATTTTCTGCCCCAGACCAATACCCACCACCCCTCACTTTAAAAATGTGTAACTTGGTATGTTCTTGATATGTGTTAAAATGAAATTTGCTAATGTCTTTTACAGATTTCCTGTTTCTGTCACGTTTAACGTTCATGTGAAGCCTGACTCCCATGGATGCGTTTTTTTCTGGAAGTTGCACACATACAAATATGTAACCGCTGCGCCACAGGTACTGTCAAAATATGATATTTTCAATATAGTTTATATAGAAATTTGTAATATTTCTTTATACAATACGTTTCCTGTTTCTGTGGTGTTCTACTTCACAGAATCGAGAAATCTTTACGTAAAGGGAAGTAATGTGATAAAAGCCAAAAAATGTCCACTAAGGTTTTTTGATCCTATAACAGTATTGGCGGGTTGACACTTTAAGCACCCCTGAATACGAATCGCCCCCTTTTTTTAATGATGTCTGTTAGTGCGTCTGTAGGTGTGATAAATCTGGAACAAATTGGGCAAATCGAATTAAATTTAGTACCATCTCCGCAGCAAAGGTAGTTGAAGCAGTGTCCCCCTGCACTAGGCGCCGGATTGATATGAAGTTGTCGGTGGCACCTCCATTCATATGGCATATAGGAAAACAGGTGCAGTCAAAAGCTTTGTACCAGACGCCAAATATAATTATTGCGACACTATTTGGAATGAGTGTTTCAATCGACATCTCACAAAAGTCGCCAAGCAATATTTCTCAGAATTTTTTACCAAGTTTACCAATTTCTTTTGATTTTTGAATTTTATCGTAGAACACCTATTGACTTCTCCCAAAACACAAGTGTTCTGAAAACACTGCCATATGGAAAATGGAGATTATCGAAGAGAATGACAAAAGTAGAAATTTAAAACGGTTGGGCAAAAATTAAATTCTACAGATGTTTCATATAATAAATACAACATAGTTCGCGCATGCCTGACATATACTTAATTCTATATGTAGAATACCCCCCCCCCCCCCCCAGAGCCGTATTGATTGTTATATATTTTTTTTTGTAGCTTACAATTCAGCTGCATTATCCTCCTGGTGTATACAGATTGGAATTAGACGTTTGGAATGCCTTTGGATCTTTGGAATCTTCAATGGTTTTTGAAGTAGCCACGGCACTTCTGCTACTCAACTATTCTGTTTCAAATTTCTTCGCAAGCCACAATGGAACTCTTAGCATTGAAATCAATCAGCCAACTCCACCAGGAAGATTATTTGTGGATTTTGGAGACAACTCCCTCTATGATTCAAAGACAAATTCATCGGGATTCACTTCTATTCCAACGAACGATTCTCCCAATTCGTCTATATTGACTGTAAATCATTCCTATAGCTATATAGGGCACTATGAGGTGTATTTCAATGTTTCGAATTCCATTAGCAGTTTCGAGCACTGGATCACTGTTATTGTTGAGGAGAAAATATCCGGGATTGATTTGGTGCTTTTGACCTCGCCTGTTGTGGCACTGTTAGAAGATGTGACAATAACGTGTTCAGTGGAGAAAGGAACAAACCTTCAATTTGAATGGGACTTTGGAGACGGATCAGATGGGCTATATACAAGAGAGGACAGACCTCTGGAAGATAGGTAATTTCTTTATTCATTACTGAATCTATTTATGTAGCTATAGCAAACTGCGCTGCTGAATATTTTGTTTACACATAAGAACATTTATTTTACTGTTATGTTTCTTTTACTGTTCGACATCTACACTTGCGGCAAGGCTAATTTAAATACTTAGTAGACGCTATGACCAGCTAGTTTTGTCTTCATACGCCTGTTTTGCATACATTGGTTCCCATAGCAACAGAAGATTTTTTTAATATCAGTTTAGAACTTTTTACGTAAATTTTAAACCTTTTATTTATTTATGCTATCGTTAGTTGCATTTGTGCTTCTATAAGTAATCGAAATGGGGTTTTGGCTGCTGTCTTTGTTTGGAAAAACATTAGGGAAAAACTCATATTTATTTACAATTTTTTTGGAAGATCAATTAAGTATTTAATATTACGGAAGCATTAACATGTATCTTGATTTTTTTTTTTAAATTTTGCACTTAAAAACATATTTTTTTTTACTGCTATCAGACGATATTTTTGCCTGCAAGGATTATCATTTAAATGTCATCTTGTTGCTAAACAGTGGTAATCAGTAAAATTCTCCATCTGCGGATTTTTTTCGCGCGGACGATATTTTTACCCTTTTAATAGTAGAATTACTAAAGTGTTTTTTAAACTAATTGTATTTGATGTATTGTATTATATTTCTGCATCAGTCCGGTTAACAGATATAAAAATATGATTATACAAAATTTCATGTGTTACATTTGTGCTGTATTATATTTCTGTTGTAAATATGTTTTGATTTATCGGTATTTTTTTTTTTTGTTTGTTAAAGATTTGCAAACGATTTTTTTTTTTAATCTCAGTTTCTTAAACATTTTTCGGTCATTGTGATTTTGCTTTAAAATCATAGGGAAACTTTCAATAATATTTAATTTAGGCCCTGTTTTCAAATCTATAGCATTTAAGCAGACTGCACATGCCAAGCACACTGTGCGGTTTAAGCCACGCCTGCTCTCTTAGAGAAAAGATCGTTTCTTTCTTTTATTTTTTTCCACATTTGCGGAGCACATGCGTGGGGATTTATTTTGAAACTAAAGGAGGAAATTTGGATGGCTTGAAGAGGTGATTCTGTAGATGTATTATTTAAGTAACGGACACTTACTTACGACTTGGGCAACGCCGGGTAATTTGTTCTACTGGTGCAATAAACAACACTTACATGGACAGAAATCTAGTGTAGAGCTTGTATAAAATGCCCTCCCTTAGATACAATGCACACTAGAATTTCAGAAAGAATAGGACCGGCTACTTGGCCAAGCAATGCAGGTCTCACCCTGTTACAGGACTTAGTGATAAATCTTTTTAGCAGATACTTATTTCTTTTGTACGCTTTTCGTTCGTTCTTGGTGTCAAATCCTACACATTAGCCAATGCTCTACAACTTTTTAATTGACTTTTAACGTCTGTCTAGCTTCAGTGCGAAGTTCGTATCCTAACTTTTCAAATTCTCCACTAGGGGCGCTGCGACCGTTTTTATGATCATGCATAGTCTCTTTACTATAGATAAATCCAATATGTACACTTATAGAACAGTCCTTACAAAGTTATTAGGGTTCTTAAGGACTGTCGTAGGAACCCTATATGTAATATGTTGTTTAATTTGTAATGGAATAAAAAGTACATTTTTCTTTTAAATAAAATTCTTATTATGATGTCTGTCATTAATTTTTAAATTTTCTAGAACTTAGTAAATCTGTCTTATTTCTAACTCATATTTTTGTATCAAGCTTATTTAATTGTGAAAATTTTAAATTTGCCACGAGAAGATTAATTGCTACAATTCCTTCAAACAAACTTTATGAACCTTGGAAGTATATCTTTGTAACGAAATTTCACAAAGAGAAATTGATTTTTATACCGAATAATTGCGATCTTTGAGGATTAACCTCATTTTGCGAAATCTAAAATTTTGTTATATCGGTTTTCCCTCTAATTGCAGTAGAGTCTATTTGCATCTGTCTATGCTAAATTTTAAATTACAAATTTTCTTATTTTTTTCGTCACTTTGGTTTAGTTAATTTATCTGAAATGTTTAAGATATGAAAATAAAAATAAATAATTTTCTTGCTAGTCCATGGTAGAAATTCTGAGGAATTTCTGCCAATTCTGACAATTTGACAATCCAAATTTGAAAATTCAAGAAATCTACTGGGCCGCATCAGAAAAATTTCCAAAATTAAATTGTTTTCGGTTGAAAACCACTGATGGTAGAGAAAGAGAAATACTCTTTTTTTTTTAACAAATAGGCCCAGGAAATTTGTGCCCCAGACTTTTGTCTGGGTGTCATTAATCCTTTTTAAAAATAGACTATGGACTTTCAGCTTCTCATAACTTTAGATATTCAAATTGGTATTTTAAAAATAAAGTATAATAATGAAAATGAAAAATACAACAAAGAAAATATATCGAAATTTGAAAAATGCATATTTCTTTTAAGTAGCCCTGAAAATAAATATTTTTAGAAATAAATGCATGTAATAAATAAAATTAATTTTATATAACATAAAATGATTATATAAAATTAATTTATAAATAATTAATTTATAATAATTAATAAAATTAATATTTACATTGGGGAAAATACAAATGTTGATAATTTAAAGAAACAAGAACAAAATATTTAACGTTCTTTCTGCATTTGTCTTACTGCACACTCAACACACTACCACAAAAGGAAGTAACAAAACACAGTTCCACATCATTAAAGCATTCATCAGTGATGAAGAAGCTGGTCATTCTAGTGCCAGGACTCTTCAAATGCAACTTCACATAATTTTTAGTTATTAAAAAATTATGGGAAAAAATAAGTTTTAATAATAATTAAAAATTTGTAATTTTGCCACCAAATATCATATGCATCCGTAATTATTTAAAACTGCATTTGAAACAATAGTTATAAATTCTTATTCAATATTTTAAATAGTAATTTACTCAAATATTAATTAAATAATAGCTATAAATATTACCCACATCGCAATACTGGTGCGCTATCGGCACAATAACGGCAAATTAATCACATCGCAATAGTGGCCCAATAATGGCAAAATATTAACATTACAGTACTGGTGCGCTATTGGCCCAATAATGACAAATGACTCGCTTTGCAGTATTGGCCCAATAGTGGCAAATATCCACATCGCAGTACTGGCCCAATATTGGCATGTCACTAAGGTGTTTATTTTATGATAAAAAAGCATTTTAAAGGAATATATAAAATATTATTTGCTGTTATATTTCTTTTCTTTTTCATTAATGTATTTTGCATTTTGGATATTTATTTATTAACTTTAATCTGTGGTATTTTTATTTCCAGTTCAAAAACTATAAGGACTGCCCATCATAGCTATGGAATTGCAAACACTTACAACATATCTGTACGCATTTTCAATACTTACGAGTCTGTCACCACCTGCCTTAATGTCACCATTCAAGCTGTTGAACCAATTGAGCAGCTTCACTTGCAACCAAGGATTCGTGGACAGTATTCCGCACCATTGTATAAGAAAAAGGACCTTTCTGATCAGTCTAGTCTGTATGCAACAGCTCCTGTGGAGTTCGAAGCTTGGGTTTGGAGAGGATCCGATGTGCAATTTCTGTTTCATTTTGGTGATGGAAGCTCGAAGTTGGTTTCGTCTTTTCTGAATGCTTGGTCTTTGCCATATGCAACTGTTAAACACACTTATACAACAGGTACGGGGCAGAATTTGTAATGATTTGATTAATGATTTAATGGATATTTTAAAAATTAAAATCCTTAGTACATACACCACAGGGCCGTCACCAGAGACAAAATTGAAGAGGGGCTGGAGGGAAATTCAGGGGGGGCTCAACAGTCTTGAAGGAGGGGCTCATCAAAAACACAAACAGTAGCATTTATAAACCATAATAGTTACTATTATATATTTCAATTCATATAAATTATTAACAAATAATTGCATATTTATATTTACAATACAAGCTAAGAACTGATTATTAATATCCATATAGCTACTATACAGCAATATTAATATATAATAATTACAATTGATTTTAATGTAAGCATTAACTAGTAATAAAGTAACTAATAATTTGCAAAAACATTCTGAAAGTTAATTAATACAAGTTAATGCTTAATATTAAGTCTTACCTACTTATCAGTTGATTTTGAATCTATAACATGTAACAGTGAACCCCACAATAATACAAAAATATTTTAAATACTATTGTCATAATTTTTCAATAGTTTTAAATTAAATATGTAAATAAATCGAGCATTAGCATGATCACAAATTGAGCTGCATTAAAAAAATCTTTAAAACAAAGTAATTTATAAAAAAAATTTCAAAAGAAATGTTTTATGCAAAATTTGAATGAAATTTTATATCACTATTAAAATTTAAATATCTTTTATCAGGGGGCTGAGTATTGCTCTTTGGGGGGGGGGGGGGTTAGCTCCCCTCTAGCCCCTGCCTAGCTACGGCCCGATGCAGCATATAGTTGAATCAAGGTACCAACCAATTTCAAAAGCAAGAAACAGCCTCATTCTTCAGGACTAGAAGACAGCATGAGCACCCCAGCCAGGGCTGTAGCCAGAAATGAAATCTGAGAGGGACTAGTGTGAAATTCAAGGGGGAGGGCCTCAATAGCACTGAAGGAGGGACTCACTAGAAAAATTTTGGGGAAGGAAATGCACTATAATATTAAATTTGAAGTCTTTAAATAAATCGCTGTATTAAAAAAGTTATTTTATATATAACTATATACAGTATATTATATAAGAAGAACTTAATAACTACTCATCAGGTATAGCATAATAATATATAACTCTACATAATTAAGCTTTAGAGTTATACATTTATCAGTTGATAATACATGACTTTAGAATATCTGACTATGAAACTCTTAATTTTTTAAACGTTATTGAATATTTTAAAATTAATTATGTAAATCAATTTATGATGTTTTTCGGTTAAATATTGGATGACTTGTTGTATGAAATTTCATACCATTGCTAAAAGTTTATTTTTATCAAGGGGGCTGAGGATACCTCTTGGAGGGGCTCACCCCCTTCTGGCCCCTGCCTGGCTATGGCCCTGACCACAGCTATATAAAGAGAAGATTGGAACAAAATCATCTCCTGCTTTGGGGTAGTTGGTGTTCAATCAATATTTTTTTCTTGCAGCCGTCATGCACCACACCATAGGTGTTGTATTAGCATTAAGAGCACCACCTGTAGTTCTTTGATAAAATTGTATCAGTGCTGCATATTTCCTTAAAGCTAATCCTTGCTTGTAAATAAATATCAAAATTAATCTTGATGTTAAGAATGAATTTATTTTACTATAATTAGTAAAAATTGAAATATACTTTACTTTTGTCCTGTTGTGTGTATCATACCTAAAACTGACAGCTAAATTAAAAATTCAGTATTTTTCGTGAAGGATGTATACACACCCATGCATCCCCCTTGGCTATGTCAGTGGCCATGGGACAAATTTGTGCCAACTTGGAAAAAGAAATTAAAAATTATTTTCTAGTGTTTAGTTTTTTTTTAATATATTAACTATACGTCAATTGTCTTATAGCTTTATAAATATCCTATTTACCAAACTTTCATATAACAATATTTTATAAATTTTCTAACACAATATTCTAGTGTTCACTATTTTCTAGTGTTTAATTTTTTTTTAATATATTAACTATACTTCAGTTGTATTATAGCTTTATAACTATCCTATATTTACCAAACTTTTCTTATGACAAAATGTTATACATTTTCTTACACAATGTCTTTTATCGTTTTACAGAAGGAAAATATGAAGTTTTTGTGACAGCCACTAATCTTCTCAGCTCTGTTAATGAAAGTCTGGAACAACCATTTTATGTGCAATTTCCACCCGAGAACCTAGTGCTTGATAAACAGTATTACATAATTGAGCATCACACAAATCTCACCTTGCAAGCATCCATTAGCCAAGGAACTAATGTTTCATTTAATTGGACAGTGGGTGACATGCACATGAATGAAACTGGTAAATGACTATTTCTATTCTGATTTATATTGTTACAGGCAGGGACGATCCTATGGGGGGGGGGGGGGGGTACCACTAATTTCTGTGTCAGCAAATCGTCACATTAAAAACAATGTTTGATCTTTTGTTTGATCAGCTGAACAATTTTACGTACGAAAAAAGTAACTCAACGTTTTTTCTTCATTTCAATTCACTTAGCAAAGAAATAGAAAGCCGACAATTATTCTAAAACTATGCAAATATCAAACTACAATCATGACAGATTGAAACAAGAACAGTACTTCGGGAACGTGCGAACACTATTCTATTCAACCTTTGTAATTAGGAATTACAAAGTGATATATGGTCGTTGTGTGAAAACTTGGACCCAGGTAAAATCGGACATGAAGAGTTTATCCTAAAATTCGTATTTATTAGATGAGATTTGAAGACAAAATAAAGTGCGAACCTCCACCAGAATGAAACGCATGCATCGGATCTAGGGTTTCTAGATCCAATTTAAAAATACCGAACATAAAATCTTTCTAAGCAACAAGTGAGTGGGGAGGGGACACTTTTAAATGAAAGTAATTAACAGTAATGAAGTGCTGATCGCAACTTTCTTAGTAATTTTTTGCAAGCATTTGTAGCAAACATCACCATAAAAGAATCAAGCCTAAAAGGATAGATACTAATAGAGAAACAGAGACAAAATTTACATTGCATTCCTTTTATCGGTGAGAATTTTCAGCTATTTTAGAAACATTAACAGCATTAGCGAAGAAAATTTTAAAGAAATGTTTCAATGAAATAAGCCCATTATATAATTTATTTAGCCCGCCAATGTCAAGAGAAATATGCAGCATTGCAAAAATTGAAGAGGCATCTCAGATATTTTCCCCAGGTTGCAGAGACCGCATCACAGATTTACAAGCCCTACAAGCTGAGTTAGAAATTCATGCGGATCACTGTAAAGATAGATTCCTTAACTTCAATAAATTGATAAGGCCAAAGGATTCAAACACATACTTCATGTAGCAAATATTTTTTTGCAGATTTTCACTTATGGTTCCAGTAATGATGGCCTCAAGTGAAAAACTTTTCAGTAAACTGAAACTAATAAAAACGTATTTGCGTTCCAAAATGTCTAATGGTAGATTAGACGCTATGCTGTTTTTGAATAGTGAAAAAGATGTTGTTAACAGCATTGAACTCAATTCTGTTGTAAAGAAGTGGACAACACTGAAACATCGAAGAATTTACTTGAAATAAAGTAAATTTAGAACATTTAGCATTTGTAACCTTTTAGAGGGAGCCTTCCAAATGTTAAACTGGTAGCTAATACTATATAATTGTACTAATAGTTATAAATGAATGCAAGAAAAGATTGTAAATTAGCTTTTAATAACTAAGACCAGACACTCTACACGCGTTGTAACAGCCATCATTGCAAATGATATCAACAACATTGTGGTGTTGCCAAACTACAAAAACAAATACAAGTGTTGCCACAAGACCAACAGGAAATAATATCACATTCACCCCTCCTTTTATTTTGTCTATGAGTCTCTGACATAGTCCTTTAGGTAGGCAGGAGGTTGTCTGTGACGACTTGGATGCAAGGGTAGAGAGTAGGAGTCATTTTTGGTCATGCCTCCTGGAGTGGGTACAACGTCCGGATTCAGTTGCTGTACCAGCGGTTGTCTGGGGGGACCATTGCAAGGTGGTAGGGTATCCGAGTTCTTTTCACTCATGCTTCTTGGTGAGGTAACCTCGTCAGAGTTAACATTCTGCATTACTGAATCTATTGGACTATTCTCTTCAGTATTAAGTATGTTATCCGGTTTTCCTTTCGGTGCCAAATGTCTGATAGAAACAGTGGTCTCTCTCCCATCCGCCAGCTTTACATGAGCATAGTCCGGGTTCGCTTCGAGTAGTTCGACTTCTTGTACGAGTGGCTCATATTTGTTTGTACGCACATGGTTTTTCATTAGGACTAACCCCGGGGTGGAAAGCCATGTAGGGATGGAGCAGCCGTTATGCGACCTTCGAGGGTGTGAGAACATTCGCTCGTGAGGGGTGGCATTGGTCGTCGTACACAATAGTGAGCGTATAGAGTGAAGAGCTTGTTGCACTCTTTCCTCCCACTGCTCAGTTCTCATATTGTTAGATCTTAGGGAAAGTTGAATGGTTTTCCAGATGATCCCATTATAACGTTCAACTTGACCATTTCCTGCCGGATTGTACGGGGTCGTGCGGCTTGTCGCTATTCCGTGAGACGTCAGAAACATTTTTAGTTCCTGCGACATAAAAGACGACCCTCTATCGGAGTGAATGAATGAAGGCATTCCAAACATGGAGAAAACGTTCTTTAGATGAGCGATTACCGTAGCGGCAGAAATATCCCTGCAAGGGATTGCAAAAGGAAAACGGGAAAATTCATCAACAATTGTTAGAATATACCTGTTTCTTGAAACACTAGGAAGGGGTCCTTTGAAGTCCAGGTTTAACCTCTCGAATGGGGAAGTGGCTTTAACAAGTGTTCCAACATTCCTCGCGAATCGAGGCTTCAATTCGTTACAAACCCCACACGAATGTGTGGCTCTCCGTACGTCCTCCAAAGAAAAAGGCAAGTTTTTAGTACGAATCCAGTGGTGCATCCGCGTCACTCCTGGGTGACAGAGGGAATAGTGTAACTCCTTTAGGTCGACTCTAGCCGTCAAAGCACCGGTTATCCGGGATAAGGTGTCCGCGATTATGTTTTGTTTCCCAGGGCGGTAGATTATGTCAAACTTGAAGCTTGCTAATTCAAGTCTCCAACGAATTAGCTTCTCATTCTTGATCTTGCTACTGTGTCGCTGATCGAACACAAATGACACTGCTTGTTGGTCAGTAAACACTTCAAAATGTTTTCCCATCAGGAAATGTCTCCAGTGGCGAAGTGATTCAACAATGGCATACGCTTCTTTTTCGGGAGATGAATGTTGCCGTTCTGAGGCATTCAAGGTCCTTGAGAAAAAGGCCACCGGATGACCAGCTTGACTCAGAGTGGCCCCAATTGCAAAGTCTGAAGAGTCCGTCTCGACTCTAAAGGGTATGTCGTCTTCAATCGCTGCTAGGGTGGCGTTTGCCACATCTTTTTTCAATAGGTTAAATGCCGCAATTGCATCGTTAGTGAGTGGAAACTGTTTCTTTCCTAGCAGCGGACGTATCTTTTCTGAAAAACTGGTAATCCACCGACAGTAATGGGCAAACATCCCTAAAACCCTCTGTAATGCGGCGGAGTCTCTGGGGACCGGCATATCAAGCAAGGGTTTTAGCCGTTCTGGATCAGGTTTGATCGTTCCGTCGCAAATTATATATCCCAGTGACCGGACTACATTCGTCGAGTAAGTGCACTTTTCTTCATTTAACGTCAGGTTGAACTTTTTCACAGCCGACAAGAATTTTGCAAGATTATCGTCATGTTCCTGCTGATCTTTCCCACAAACAGTCACATCATCCAGGAACGGGTAAGTCAGTTTAAGTCCCTCATCTTCTATCACGGTATCGATTACTCGTTGAAAGCATGCTACTCCGTTTGTGACCCCGAATGGGACGCGCAAGAATTGGTACAGTTTACCGCCTACCTCGAAAGCTGTGTAATGCTTTTCACTGTCCAGAATAGGGATTTGATGGTAGGCACTTTGGAGATCAATTTGACTAAACACTTTATTTTTTTGAAATTTTCGCAATAACCTCTTCAATTTTGGGGAGAGGGTAGGCGTCGAGTAACGTATATTTGTTAATGGTCTGAGAGTAGTCTACCACCATCCTGGGTTTGTGATTTTCACCTCTGGTCACAAACGCTTGAGCTCTCCAAGGTGAATTGCTCGGCTCAATGACTCCTTCCTGGAGGAGTTTCTGAATTTCCGAAGCCATAAATTCATTGTCTTCGTCAGTGTGTCGTCTTGACTTAGTCACTACCGGCCTACAATCAGGATTTAGGTTTGCGAATAACGAGACGGGAGGCACTTGTGCCACAGCCAAGGAACAAATTGTTAAAGGGGGTCTATTGCCATTAAATCCAATTTCTACAGATGAATGTCCTTGTAAAATATCATGGCCTATCAAAACATCACTACAGAGATCTTTCATAATTAATAGTTCCGCATCTTGATAGAGGAATTGCTCGATTCTTAAGTTTACTGTGCAGCAGCCTACCACTTCGGCAACTATGGAAGAATTTGCCATGGCTATTCTGCCCACATATGGTTTCATTTTTATTTTACATTTAGCTAGGTGTTTCTCATTTAGGAAACTTAAGGAACTTCCGGTGTCGATAAGTGCACTAAGTTGAATATTGTTCACCGTTGCTTTCACTATTGATTTCTGAAGACAATGAAGGGCTCCCGAAATGGCGGCGAGTGTATTAGAAGATGCCGCCACATTCGGGGAATTCCTAGTTTCCTTGGACTTGCATACACGCTGATAGTGTCCCTTTTTTCCACACCTTCTGCACGTGGCGTCTCTGGCAGGGCATTTGATTCTGGGATGTACCTCTTGTCCACAGAAAAAACATTTTTGGGACCTGACGGAGGTGTAAACCGCTGACGTGGTCGGGGCTTCTTCTGAAGAATGGTCTTCCACAGCGGCAGTTGTTGCCGGATTCGGATTCCCCAAATATGAGGCCGCGTGCACTTCGGCCAATTCGAGAGCTTTTGCTTGATCAACAGCTTGATCGAGAGTCATTGACGTGTTTTCTAGGAGACGTTGGCGGATGCGCGCACATCTTAATCCTCGAATGAAGACGTCTCTAATATATTCTTTGCGGTATTCTTCAGCCTTAACGTCCGAAAACTCACAGTCCTTGCTTAGCTGATTTAAGCTTTGTAGGTATTCTCCCACCATTTCTCCCGTTTGCTGGTGTCGCGTCGACAAACAATGTCTAGCGAAAATGACGTTTCGTTTCTTCACGAAGAGGGAATCAAGAGTCGATATGGCTTGCGTATAAGTTGTACAGTCATTTATGAACTGGTGGACATCAGCGCTCACGTAGTTGCATAGTAATGGCAATTTATTTTCATCCGAAATGCTTGGTATCTTTTCCAGGAAGTTACTGAAAGTTCGTTTCCAATGGCGCCATTTTGCTTCGGCGTTCGCACACGCGGGATCCGTATTAAACCTTTCTGGTTTTAGAAATTGTTCCATATTATTTTGTAAAAGCGATCAAGATACAAAAACTTTCTTAGTTATTAAAATTGTACTAATAGTTATAAATGAATGCAAGAAAAGATTGTAAATTAGCTTTTAATAACTAAGAAGACCAGACACTCTACACGCGTTGTAACAGCCATCATTGCAAATGATATCAACAACATTGTGGTGTTGCCAAACTACAAAAACAAATACAAGTGTTGCCACAAGACCAACAGGAAATAATATCACAATAATAATGCAAGATATACAGATACTGATTTCTCTGCTTAAGGCCAATCAATTTTCTCCAAACTCTCCAAGTATGATAATAAAGCTTATTAAGGGTTATGATATGGCTGCAACATTAAAACTCATTTAGAACCCCCCCCCCCCCCGATCATGTACTTAAGAACCCATCTCAGAAAGATTTGACCTCTCCCCCCCCCCCCCCCCCCTTCTGCTTGAAGTTGGTATGGCGTGTTGCATTTGGTATGGCGTTTTATACACCAGGTCAAATCTTCTCACTAACCGCATCAACTGTTCCTCATTCCTTGTCTGTTTTGAGAAAAATTCATTTGAAATTTGGTATTTTGTCAAATTATAGTGATGAAACTGTACCTCTATTTTAGGGATACTTTTTTCTCAATTCAGCATAAAATTTTAACCAGAAATCAGGCGGGAATTTAGGATGGTGGCCATGGTGCCTTCCTTTTGTATTGAAAAATAACATTAGCTCTAGGGGGAACAAAGTTGAATGTTGGGCTCCTTCTTTTAAAAAATCTGTTGGCAGCCACTGCCAGAAATGAATGAGCCAAAATTTAGGAGAAGGACAAACACCATGCCTATCCGCTCGTGTCCTTTCTTATAACGAATTTGAGTATATAATGAATTTTTTCTATATTTTATGTATTAGTTTATTATAATTAGTTTAATACTAATTATTAGCAAATTGAGGCGGTAAATTTGAATTTACAGTCAGCAATATTCAAACGTAACCCCCCCCCCCCCCCCCCACACACACACACGAAAATTATGTGGGGGCATCACTGGTTACAGGCAGAACCTGATTAACTCATGGCCCCGGGTATCCTGAATTTTGTATGTAATAAAAAATTAAAGCAGAAATTGAAATAATTGTTTAATTAATTTACATCTGGTAATATTAGTTTTTATTTTAAATTATAAAATATGTTGTAATTTTAAATGTATCATTTAAAGTCATATATTGCTTTGAAATAAAATGTTTGGGAGTTACATGTACAAAATTTTGTTCTCTTTTAATAACTAACTTTGATTACAATTTGGTGAAAAGATAATTTTCAAAATAAAAATTAATATGCACAGTTAGAAAAACAGCCAATAGGAGGTTTTAAGAAATTTGAGATCATTTCTAATACAGCAACCTACATTGGGGGCCAATTTTGCTCATGATAGAGCTTGTTGGCACTAATTGGGCTTTATGCCACTAACTGGGCTTTACGGCACTAGTAGCAAGAAGATAGGCCTGTATGATACAATTTTGAAAACCTCTGTAGTGACCATCATAGAACAATGGTGAGACAGCTACTGGTATAACTGACTTTATTGGTCATCAATGGGGTTAGTAAAACTATGACTTTTAATAAGTTTTTTTGTTGCCAGTTCAGTAATGACTGCTATCAGATTTGCTTATTTATATTTGGGTTATTTATTTATTTTTTTTTTCAAATTATACAGTTTTAATAGATTAATAGAATGCAGTTTGTTTCATAATGCAGTAATGGCTGTTATGAGATTTGCTTATTTATCTTTTGGTTTATTTATGTATATATTTTATTTTTAATTTTATTTTTCAAATTATACAGTTTTAATAAATTAATAGAATGCAGTTAAATCAGACCTTAAATGACTAAGTTATCTATGATGAAACATTTAGATGTAACAATATTCATTACATCACTGGGTGAGCTGCATACTGGTGTGTAGCACAAATGTGGATAAATATGACGGCACTTCCATTATATAATTTTGTTTCATCCCCATCATATTTCTTTCATGACCCCATGCCCTAAGATGTTTCACATCAATAAAATTTATTAAAAGAATTCTATACATGTAACACAATTTCTTTAAACAAATTTGCGTGAAATTTTACATCCATAGAGACTGAAAGTTTCCATTAAGTTTTACTTGAATCTGTGTGGCGTAAATGGAGCTGAATAATATGAAATAGGATTGAATGTAAACGATGGGTGGAGTATCTCATTCCAGACATTTCTTGTCACATTTCTTGTTCATGTTTGCCTTATGATTAACACAAAATATCTCTAAGTCATATTGTTTAAATAGTTATAATGATGCTTTTTCTTTCTTCTTAGGTAATAAAATATTCCTTCCATTCCTCAATCCAGGCATATATATAGTTACTGTCGAAGCTTTTAATCATGTTACCGATTTTGGTTTAAGTAGAAGACTGAATGTTACAGCTAAAATCTATGTTCAGGAAAAACTAACAGGTTTGTTTCTTTTTCTCTCTACCATTTTAGACACTGTAAGTATATTTTAGGTTGCATTCAGCCTATACAGGAAATAATTTTTTTGACCCTCTAAAGGCCATATCACATTCAAGAACTTTTGGAACAACCAACAAGTTCAGACAACTTTTCTACTAATTTTCTGGCAAAAAAGTTGGTGATAGGGTTGTCGGACAATTGAAGAAGTTGGGCTAAATGAAAAACTGTGAGTGAAAGCATTGTATTTTTATCACTTTTTTGGCGAGAAATATACAGTTGTGTATTTGGCAAGATTGCGGTTAGGGTTACGGCAGCATGTTTACAGCTTGGCAATTCTTCTGCTTTACATTACATGGATATTATAGATCAATTTTGCATTGAAATCTATAAAATTTTAATTTCCCCTGATTTTTCGCCCAATTATGGGTTTCGGATTATTTTATAGCAGGTATTTAACCATATATATATATAAAGGTATTTATATAAACATATAATATATATACTAGTTGTAATTTGACTTACTCATTGAATGGCTACAAATTAGTTTTTATTGATAGGTACTCGACACATTCTATACAACAAACACTACATCTATTGGAAACACATAAGCAATTATCCAATATTTATGAAATACTTTGAAATTGAATGAGCTGCTAAATTTATATCAACCATTATGCTATGGATTAGTTTGCTTTCAATTATTATCATTCTTCATAGTTCACTTTATGCAATTAACTACTATAAAATGCATTTATTGTGTTTCAAATTTTTTTGATGCTTAACTTAAAATTATTTACATTTTAGAGTCTTAAACATTTTATTTCAAGCATTGTTTACAATTTAACAACCGATATTCAGACCTTGAAAATATTTTAATCAGTACAGTGTTGTGTATTGTCATGTACAAATTTATGATATGAAAATTTAAAAAGCGTAAATTTATATTTCCGATGAAATTCGAATTACGTTAATTTTCAAAGTTCAAAGTTTTTGTATCTAAAAAATTAGCACAGGAAGTAAAATTTAAATGTTAAATGCTATTCTCAAAATCATCAAAACTTTGAATGTTGAATACATAGGTTTAAAGCTAATGAACTAATGTTCTTGATTATTAAACTCCTTTGTACCCAAAAATAAATTATGTTTCTTACATAATGACAGTGCTTATATATACAGACAATGAACATATTTTAGTTATTAGTTTTATAAATAAACAGTATTGCATGCATAACTTCAAGTAAATTGCAAATGTTTTAACATTACAATTTCGGAGATCACATACAAACAAAAATGTAAATAAAATGTCATTTAAACACAAGAAAAATTTAGGAACAATATATGGTAATTTTAAATTAAACTTTTACTATATAGGGCAATTTCTATAATGGGTTCAGCAATAAAATAGCATATCTGATATAATAAACAGATCGGCTGAAATATTGCAGTACACGTTTATTTCTCATCAAAGGGCTGCAACTCTGTACGTTTAACATAATCCCAGAAGTGTTCAATATTGTGAATATAAATAGCATCAACATGTCATAAGTCAGTTTATGATCATGCAACAGAATATAAACGAAAAATATACAAAACATACCTGTTTAAAAGTGTATTCCAATCAATCATCTTTAAAACTTTTAATAAATAAAATATTACATCAATATGCGCATCAAAATCGGCTTAATTCTTCATACCATGTTGGCAAACTTGTTGAATACTCTTCTTCCAGGAAAGAAATATAAATAATTCCATCTTAAATAGTATAAATTCATCTGAAAATATTGAAAGATGCAGAAATTTCCACGTTCTTGTTTGGCCACGTTGCTCGTAGATTTCACTCCATAAACCAACTGGGCCAATCTGTTCTCTACACGTGATATCTCCACTACTCATCGCTGATTGACTGGTTATTGAAAATTTGCGCCAAATGAACAACTTTTTCTGCTCGGTCTAGAAAAAGTTGTTCTGGGTGTTTCCAACTTTTTGCGCTTATCACACATGCGTTTTCTCCCAACTCGGGGTAAAAATTATTCAAAAAGTTGGTTGTTCAAAAAATTGCCTGAAAAGTTCTTGAATGTGATACGGCCTTAATGGTAACTACTTTTGTTGCTGCAAATTGCATTGTCAGATCTCATCTATTGTCAACAGGTTCAGTGAGCAAAGTAAAACTATGGTTAAACCCTGGAACAGATATAAAGGGGAATAATGGAGCACATATAAGGCGAATAACAGAGTAAAATGAAACAAATATAAAGGGAATAAAAGAGGAAATGAAACAATATAAAAGGAATAAAAGAGCAAAATAGAACAATATAATGAGAACAAAAAAGCAAAATGGAATAAATATTAAGGGGAATAAAAGAGCAAAATGAAATAAATATAAAGGGGAATAATGGAGCACATATAAAGTGAATAACAGAGTAAAATGAAACAAATATAAAGGGAATAAAAGAGGAAATGAAACGATAAAGAGAATAAAAGAACAAAATAGAACAATACAAAGAGAACAAAAAAGTAAAATGGAATAAATATTAAGGGGAATAAGAGAGCAAAATAAATCCTATATAAAGAAAAATAAAATATAAAAATAAATAAAAGAGCAAAATGGAAAAAATATAAACAAGAATAATAGAGCAATAATACTGAAGTTACTGAAATATATCATCAGGCCCAAAGTATTAATACTAACTTATAAGCTATATGTGCTACTCACAAGTTTAAAATATTTATTTAAATTGCCTGAACACAACTGTTTTAAATTTTTCCTTATAGCACTTAACCCATTTAATATAGGATAAGCAAGATGTATTATTTATTCTATTTTCTATAGCCCTCTGAAGAAGAATTTCAGCAGCATTTTTATTGAAAAATATAACTCTGGCTTTTAAAGGTTGAATAGCACTGGATATGTTAAACAGTATTACACATATGTCTTTAGCGAACTTAGTAATAATAAGATACCAGTAATGTAAAATTGGCTCATATATAAGGGAAAGGGAAAAGTACTGTAGTAGTTTTAATTGTATATTGAAAGTGTCAAAATTCATAATTTAGTTTGTTCTAACCTCAGATTTGGATGGCTTCTTCCAAATTGTTAATTTTTTTTTTTTTTCTTTGTGTGTGTGCTAATATGGATGATAAAGGATGGGTTGCTATAAAGTGGTAATAGATTAGATTCATTATAGTAGCTAATCGTTTTTATTTATAACTTTTAAATATTAAATATTTTAGTGCTTTCATACATTTGTGAATCAAAATTTTATATTTCATATTTCCACTACTTTCAGTTTTCTATTTTGTATTTGACACTTTTTGAGCAAAGTTTATTCAATTTCTTTTAGTTAATTTTGTATTTCAAAATTTAAAATCCTTATTGATGTAAGCCTTTGAATTTATACAAAATTGTTAAACACAAATCTGGAACTTTTTAGTTGTGATGTGGAATTGTCATTTTATTCTAAAATGTAATTGGAGTTCATACAAAGGGATTGTATAAGTATAAAAGTTCATTAAGACTTGAATGTTCACATTAATGTATATTGAACTAAGAAGAGTTTTCACAAATCTGCTGTTATTAGCATGATTCAAACAAAAATATTCTCTTGGTATATATTCATATTGACAAGAAATATTTTGATACTTTAATTGTTATCTGCAATGTGAGTGCATTCCAACCAATATTTTGTTGCAATGTCGGTTATTTACTGGTGAAATATATTTAAATAAATTTTTATTTTCCATAAATAAAAACAGAAAACTTTGAAGGTATTTTTAATTTGGAATTTTATTTAAACGTATGTTAATTTTTTTGTTAATTTTAAAATATAAATTCTATTGCTTAAAATTAATTGTAATTTATTGATATAATGCATGTTGGCTAGTATTGTAAATAATATTATTTTAAATTTTAAATAATTTCATATATTCATTAGTTTAGCAAATTGCAAATAATTGTAACTGAATAAGTAAAAACTGTTATGCATCTTTATATTTAATTAACATTGTTTTAAATGTGATTTTGTTTTTAATGTAGGAATTCAAATCTGCATCAATGTTAATGGTAGCGAAACGTGTGATGCTCGTATATTAGATTTTCCTTTAGATGAAGAAATGCACTTTAATGCAAAAGTTATTCCATCAACAGAAACTGCTTTGCGTTTCCTCTGGCACTTAGGAACGGATGAAGTTCGCCGAACAAACCTTCCATTCTTCACACACAAATATCAGCAAGCTGGATGGTAAGTATTTGCAATGTTATCTATACTACTGAACTCTATCCCCTTTTTGTTATGATCCCCCCCCCCCCAGGGCCATAGCCAAGTAGGGGCTAGAGGGGGCTAACCCCCCTCAAGAGGTATATCCAGCCTCTCCTGTTAAAAATATTAAATTTTTAGCAGTGATACTAAATTTCCTATTAAATGTCATTCAAATTTTGCATAAAAATTTCTATAAATTACTTTGTTTTAAAGTTTTTTTAATTTAGCTGAATTTGTGATTATCAATTTATTTACATATTTAATTTAAAAATTATGGCAATAGTATTTAGGATACTTTTGTATTATTCTGGGGTTCACTATTATACATTATAGAGTCAAAATCAACAGATAAGTATGTAAGAATTAATATTAAGCATTAACTAGTACAGTACAACCTCGAAAATCCGGACTCGTCCGGACATAGCCGATTCCGGATTATCGATTTTTCCGGATTATAGAATTTGAATAAAATTCCGATTTAATATTAACTAAATTTGCTATAAAGCACTATTTTTAGTAAAAATAATGGCTAAAGTTAAGTTAATCAATTAAAACATATTTAATTTAAAAAATAGAGCAAAAGAAATTTCTAAGAAAAAAAAATACACATTAATAATTTAGAATGTGTGAACGAAACGAAATGATAAAATCACATTTTATCATTTCGTTTAAATATTTGAATTAACATTTGTTATTTCATTAATTTTGGTTTATGGGAAAGCAGTTTTCTTTATCCTGTAGATGGACATTATTTCTGCTCGGTTTTATAAAGCTTCTTTGTTCAAGACCTTTAATAGCATGATCGATTGTTTGCATAAGATTATCAATTGGTATTTTTTCTTCTCCACATTTATCGTGGCTACTTTAATCTTTTTTTATTTAATATCATATCGCGAATTACGCCATCACTCAATTTATTTACGATTGGCGCACCATTATCACAGTGCAGAACACAGTGCCGTTATATCGGCTTTGTCGAGATTTAATGAAGCGCCGGAAGATTTAAAGAAGTGCCGAGATTTAATAAAGATCGAGGATTAGCACTTTTGACGATATCTTTAAAGGTGTAAATGTGTTTAAACCGTTTTCGCTATTAACGAACGTAAAACAAAAAATAAGAATTTAAAAGTTTTATTTATTTTCCAGCATCTAAATGTTACGTTTAAAAAGGCCGATGACTCTAAAAAAAGGTAAAAACTTTATTAGTAATGGTCAAATACGTAAAAAATATCGCAGTAGATAAAATAAATATCTTTTCCAAAACAGAAAAATATTTCTCCTCTCAATGATTTTTCTAAATTACTATGAGTCATTACTAGACTGCAGCACCGGGACGTAGTGGGGCAGGGAAAGCGAAGAAAGGAATTTGCTTAGCTCCTAATCGTAAACGCAGCCAACCCCTTTGAGAGGTCTGTGTGTTAATGACCTTGTTGCTCGGTTCTGTGCGATACGATATTATTTAGTTATTTATTTTCTATTTATAGTATGTAAATATGGCTTTCTAAACAAAAAAGGCAAAATATACAGTTGATTTCAAGCTGACACGTTCGACAAGAATGAAAAAATCGTCAGATATCGGGAGGGGGAGGAGATTCTGAAGACAAAACAGAATACATTGAAGAATGGAATTCGTACTACGAAGTGAACGAAATAAATTTCCGTGAGCGTTAATATGAATTCTCAGGATTTTTAGATTTAATTGAACAATCTGTGATAAAATGTTACGATAACGTTAGTGTTTAATATTAAAAATTACATTGTTTCAGAAAAATGTCTTTTTCAATAATGAGAAAAGGAAATGTTGATAATAAAAATTCCGTATTTAAATAACGATGTATATTTTACGCGAAATAATTCATCGGGAGTTGTGACTTAAATAAAGGGGGAGGAGGGATTAACGATAATTCACGCTCCTACCGCGAGCCGATCTACGGCCGTCCATCTAAACTTTCGTTTCATTTCCGGGTTCAGAAAGTCGATCAGAAAAAATACGGTATTTGCTTATAAAATATAATTCCATATAAACAATTTTACCCTGTTGTTTTAAATCCGCGACTTCGTCAGTCCGGGGGAAAAAAAAAAAAAAACCGAAAATTTGGAAAACGTCCGGATTTTGGAGGTTTCCGGATTTCGGATGTCCGGATTTTCGAGGTTGTACTGTATAAACTTTCAGAATGTTTCTACACATTATTAATAGCTTTATTACTAGTTAATGCTACATTAAAATCAATTGTAATTATTATATAAAAATATTGATGTATAGTAGCTATATATGGTTATCAATAATCAGTTCTTAGTTTGCAAATATAAATATGCAATTATTTGCTAATAATTTATATGAATTGAAATATATAATAGTAGCTATTATGGTTTATAAATGCTATTGCTAATGATTAATTGTTGAGATCCAGACCATCCTACCTACCAGAAAGGTGTAAGGTGGACGGTTAGGTTTGGACGGCCGGGAAGTAATGATTAATTGTGTTTTTGGTGAGTCCCTCCTTTAAGACTGTTGAGCCTTACATGAATTTCCCTCCAACCCCTCTTCAATTTCGTCTCTAGCTACAGCTCTACATCCCACCCACCCTCTTAATGTATGTACACATCAAAATTTTAAGAATATCAAACATCTCTTCTTATTCTCATTGAATTTGTCTAAGCCAGGTGGATGTATTTGATAGATTGTTCTATCCATATAACAGTCTCTCTGACTTTTATTTATGGTTTATTCAAATATCAAAGTGTAAAAGATGTTAACTATGCAGTATGATGCTGATGTACATGCAACAATTTTTTTAAATAGTTATTTTTTGTAGTCATGGTTATGTGTGTATAGATAAATAAAATTGAATAAAAAACATTTGTATATTCTACAATTTACTTTTCACTTTGCGCAAAGAAAAAAAAAATATTTTTTCTTGATTTGAATTTAAGTTTTCCATATCCATTATTTTATCCCCTATTCAAAAATAAACAAGCTAGATTTTCTTTTAATGTAGCAGGGTGACTACAGACCTGGAAAACAGGGAAACCCTGGAATTATCAGAGAATTTTATACTTCTGAAAATATCAGGGAAATTCCTTTGAAAGTCACGGAAAACTGCGAATTTCTTCGAATTTTTTCCATTTTCCAACTTTATAGTTTTCTTTTATTTGAATGAACAACGCTTGTTCATTCCATGATGTCACATTTTTCATAACAAGAGGCTGGAGGGAGAGTTTTCATCAACAGATGACGTGACCTCGATAAAAATCGAGGGGAAACACTTCAGGAGAAAATATCAGGGAATTTCAAAATGAATTTCTTGTGACCACCCTGTGTAGCAACACACTTATAGAAATAATTGTCTGATTTCATCAAAATGTTGCTATTCAAAAGCAAAAAGTTGTAACATTTCACAAAAGCACATTATAAAATCAATCTATTGTCCAATTTGTAAAATACCAAGTAAATCTACAGGCCCTGTTTTTCAATTTGATATGTGGCTTGTATTTCTTCAACAATCTGTATTAGATCTTCTTTGCTAATAAATTTAGCCAAGACCTCAAATGGATGATAAGTATAATACATAATAGGCTTATACATATAATGCACAATAAACTTATAAATATGATGCTTAATAAGCTTACTGGAGAAATATAGATTTTTTTTTTTACATTTTAGGTAATTAAAACTGAAAATTATGGCTTATGCTTACCCATAGGTATATGCAAAGAAAAGGCCCGGTAGGGGCATTATTGGAAATTTTTATATTAGCTCTCCATAGGATCCATTTTACAAAATGAAATTCAGAAATACCTCCTCCCCCATTCAGTTTTATACACCTCCCCTCTTTCTGAGATCCGGACTATGTCTATGCGTTTACCCATGCTACAGTGGATAATAAAAGAACCACTGAAATATAGAGACTCCCTAGTTTCAGGGTAATTGTTTGATATTCAGCTTAGATGGTATTAACAGCCTATCTCTTCTGGATTTTTAAAAACACAGTTTATTTTATTTTATTTATTTATTTTTTTATTTTTTTTTATTTTTTTTTTTTGTGTGTGTTTCAGTAAAGCATCCCATTTGTAGCAGCATAATTATGTCTAACCTTAGCAGCAAATTCTTCCTTCATCTTTTATTTTATCTGAAATTTCTCTTGTTTTTGCATATACATAAATTTTTAGCATCTGATTTTGCATGCCTATTTATTGACTTTTTTTTTATTTTTTAGGTATTTCATCAATGTTACTACCCAAAACCACATCAGCAGCGTGTCATCATTGCCCTTGCAGCTGAATCTCATTCAGAAAGTTGCTAATTTGACATCCATCTTTTGCCAGGGGCCTAATCTCGTGAATCGTGTCATCACTTATCGAGCTTTCTATTGGTTTGGTACTAATCTTACTTTCCAATGGGACTTTGGTGATGGTTCTAACCCTGTCATTACTTCCTCTTCGTCTATTCAACATATCTATAAAGAGTATGACATTTCAATATTGCATGCAGATTTTTTTTACTTGTAATTAACAATACTTTGTCTTTGACCAATATTTCTCAACCAGTAGTCTTTGTCCCCATGCTTAAACTGTGCTAATTGTTTTAGCAATTTTTTCAAAAATATCTCATACTAAAATATCTCCTGCAATTTTATCCCCAAAGCGAAAAGCATCATCAACCTGATATTGATCCAGGGCTGTAGTCAGAGACGAAATTGAAGAGGGGCTGGAGGGAAATTCAAGGGGGGCTCAACTGTCTTAAAGGAGGGTCTCACCAAAAATTCAATCGATCATTAGCATTTATAAACCAAATTGAAATATATATAGTTTTTATTATTTATTTCAATTCATATAAATTAGCAAATTGCACATTTATATTTGCAAGCTAAAAGCTGATTATTAATATCCATATAACTACTATACATCAATATTAATATATAATAACTACAATTGATTTTAATGTAAGCATTAACTAGTAATAAAGCTATTAATAATTTGTAGAAGCATTCTGAAAGTTAATGCAAATTAATGCTAATATTAACTCTTACCTACTTATCAGTTGATTTTGACTCTATAATGTATAACAGTGAATCCCACAATAATACAAAAGTATCATAATTACTATTATCATAATTTTTAAATATTTTTTAATTAAATATGTAAATAAATTGATCATCAGTATAATCACAAATTCAGCTAAATTAAAAAAAAATATGCAAAATTTGAATGACATTTTATATGAAATTTCATATCTCTACTGAAAATTTAATATTTTTATCCGGGGGGCTGATTATTTCTCTTGGAGGGGGGCTTAGCCACCTCTGGCACCTGCCTGGCTACAGCCCTGCATTTGTCCCAAATACGGGATATTGTGTCCTTTTCAAACAAAATGAATTTTAAATCGCTTATAGAAATAAAAATTATCTACAAAATTTGTCCCTGCTATTTGCAAACTTCGATAATTGTTAGTGTTAGGCGAATGTGCTTTAAACAATTTTACTTTAGTTCTATGATTTTACTGTGATTCACATTTAAAATGGAATGAAAAAGTAGTTAATGTAAGCATAAAAAACAGCGTATGACTATGTTTGTTCAAAGGACAAAGTTACTGTTCCCTAATTTTATTTTTACTTTAGTTGAAGGTTGATTTTCCCCTCCTCCCTTTTTGGTAGGCTCACCAACCAGAGCTGGGCCCCTTCACTCTTTTAACATTGAGAGCATTTTATTGGGGGCTTCCTTCTTTTACACTCTTTCTATAAAAAAAAAAAAAACTTAACTTTCACTGACTAAAATTGAGTATTTTAAATATTGGGAACATTTTTTATAATTTCTCTCGTAATTTATCTGTTTTGTAGATATAGTTAATAGATTTTACATTCTTAAATGCTAATGCATTTCCTTTTATTTTCTTTTTTCACTATTTCTTGTTAAAGAAATTCTAATAATAAAAAAACCTTAAAATAATAAAGAATTTACAACAGTATTTTTTAAAATTATAGCAAAATTAGATTTTTTTGTAATAGCTCAGATAATCAGTTATTTTAATCATTTCTTCTAGTACATAGTACATACATTTATAGAGTATTCCACATCATGTGGCCTCAGCCCTGGCAACAGCATAGCAATCGTGAATGTAAGATAGGCAGTTAAGGCTTAATCTTTGTGTTAATATGGATTTTGCAGTGGCAAAGAGTTATCAAAATAAAATTTCCATCATAAATGGTATTGATCCATATATTTTATATTTCAAAAATGGATTAACATCTTCTCGGGCTACATTATTGCCGATTACAATCATACTTACTCTCAAAATGGTTTAAAAATATTTCAAACTTGATACTATATGTATAAATAAGTAATTTTACATTAATAAAAAATAATAAACTTAACCTGTTATAAGATGTTTATCGCAAATTGAATTTTCAGGAATATGAGAACATCAATTTTGAAATTGTCAATATTATCATATCCTTCTTCTCAAGAGCTGAAATCCCTTTCTCGTGTCTTTCCGATTTTAATTAATTATTACCGGGTTTTCCTGTTTTGGGAATATAGGGGATTCTAAAAAAAGAAACATAATCTCTATCACCTTGACTACCACATCCTAAACAGTACAAAAGTTCGGCATATTTATAAACTTGCCCTTCAAATCTCATGCTTTTCTTACAAATCAAATGGATCAAGTCAAAGAATGATCACGTGGTGTCCTATAAACGCTTTTGAAGCAGACGATAAAGAACGTGTGACGTAATGTTGGAAAACTCTATAATGAGACTAGTAATCTTTCCCAGGGCATGATTTCACACCAATGCATGAGCAGAGGCTAAGAAAAGATTTAGAAATAGGTTCACTGCTCATTGTGACTGAACACCCATTTAGACTAATTTACTATTTTCCAAATTGAATTTAAAAAAATTATCTTTTTGTGAGGGATTATAAAACCCTAACACCCCTTCCCCTTGTTTATGCAACTGTGCTTGAATGATGTTAAACCTTAATATATAAAATAGATCTAAGCAAGATTATAAGCGAAAAACTGTGAAAAAAGTAGATTCATTAAGGCTTAAAAGTCTCAGCCAGGACTTAATTTATGCAGGAGCTACCGCGATAACCCTGGACCCCCAAATTTTGCCACAATAACCTAAAACTTTTAAAAGTTTTAAAAATAAATGAGAATATTAGTGACATGTAAGAAAATTTCAACAGAATTATTTAATATCTCAAAACATAAATGCTGTTTAGTCCGGATTTCCATTATGCTATTTGATTTAAACATTTTTTTTCTATTGACGATGTAAGTAAACATCAAAATACTTCGTAAGGGGCTCTTTAACCCTTTCAGGACGGCGGCATTCCGGAGCTGTCGCGGCCCAAAAGACGAAGCGCTTCGCTTCCGAACTGGTCGAAAAGGACGGCGCATTTTTTGCGCTAAGCCTAACTCTCGAAAAAAATTCACTAAAAATCACCTATTCAACACAGAAATCTACTTTTTTCAGGAATAAAAGAAATATTTATGTTCTATTTGATGTATAATTTTCATACAAATCTGAATACAAAATACTCGTTAGTTGCTCTCATTCTTTTATCCGAAATAAACGAATAATTTCGCTGCCTCTAAAACCCAAACAAAAAAAAAATACTCTCTTATATTCCTATGATTCACCAACGAAATCATAACGCTGAAATAAAAATAAAAACCGAAACTCAATTATAAAATTGTTGATGCTACGAGAATTACTCTGTTTGTTTATATTACAAAATGATTTTCACCGCTCCAAATAGAGAAATAATTCATTCGATCCTCTTCTGCCAAGGTCATGCCTCTGCAAAATACATTGAAGTTAATTCCATGGACAAGTAACGCTATCTAGTACACAAATTAAAATGTTCCGCGTGGCGGCACTTATAGGTGCCACTATCCGCTTGCGGTAAAATTCCCTCTGGCCCGAGGGCGTGCCGTTCGTCCTTGAATGCAAGTTCGCAGCTGGCACGTGGGCGTGCCGATCGTCGCGAAAGGGTTAATGGAATTAGGCCCTGGTCCCCATCTACTGTAAATTAAGCCATGGTTTCGCCATGAACTAGAAGGAGAAGAATGTGACATTCCCACCAGAGTTCAGCTTGTAAAGTATTATCACAAAATTTGCAGGTTAATGGTGCAAGTTCTTTCCTAGATAAAACGTCATATGGTGTTAAACAACAAAACAAAGCTACAATATTTCATATTGGTATCTTTATTTACTTATTTTTTTTTTCAGAATGTGCAATGTTCTTTTGCAAACTAAACAAAACAACTAGTTCAACAAAATACTTTTAAAGAAAAACTTAAGCAACATATTCCAGCACGAATAAAATTACAATGCAGCATGCAGCTGTTTTGAGGATCCCCTGGATCCCTCCATCAGTGCTAGAGAACCTATGGGGATCACCACTTTCTGGAAGTGGTGAGAGACGAATAGCCCCCTATATTATTGTGTGTATTCGCATAGTGTTACTAACTCGTAGTATGACTTACAAGAAAAGACAACAGGTATAAACTTAACCATTTAATAATGAATAACTTTAACTCAACTAGAAATAGATGTATATCACAATATTGCATGTGTGGCTTTAAAATGCCATAGCAAAAAGCTTAGCTGACCAGCAACTAGATACACTCATAGCGAACGAATATCCCAAGATGCGCATTTGCGTTCAGGTCTCAGAACTCTGATGCTTGAAGCTTTGAAAACTGAAGTCGTGGCAATTGCAGAACATTAAATCCATTGCCACAGATATGCGCATTAACAGTGATGGCTAATCATATTGGAAACTGCATAGTCCCGCAGTAAAGGCAGCACCACAAACCAACAGATCCCCAAGTCAAAAAGACGAAATGGGCTAATGGATGATTATCCCATCTCATCATTTTGACTTCAGATTTGTTGGTTTTTTAGTACTGACGAAGATGATTCAGTATATCTCTGAAACTGTATTATTATCGTATGCTGCATTATTATTTTATTTTGTGTTTAATTACATTGCTCAAGTTTTCTTTATTAAAATGTTTGTTTTTGTTCTTGTGAATAATAAATGCTGCTAATTCGCATAATTACTGATTTTTTAATTATTGCTTATAACTGTTGCGATATATACATTATTTATATATATGTATATATACATTTTATATATATGTATACATATGTATATAATATATGTTGCCAAAGTTTTCTCATCCTTTGCACAAAGTGTTTTTTACTTGTGTTGAAAATATTATTTATTTTTTATGTTAGATAATGCTTTTTATTTCATATTATTTATTTTTTATCATTTATTTTGTTTATTTATTTATTAAATTCTTTATGTTGTGTTAGAGTCGGAGAGTATTGGGTTACTGTGAATGTTTGGAACAAGTTCAGTCATGAGAACATCACAACTAACATGTTTTTCTTGCACCACATGTGTCGGAAGCCAGAGATTTCATTTCTACATCAGCGAAACCAAATTGTAAGTTCTCGATAAATGAGGTCTATTCTTGACATGTATGAATATTTCAGAATATTCAAATGGAGTGCAGACTTGAGTACAACAAATTTTTCTATTTATGATTGAATAAATTTATCAATAAATCCACTCAATAAAATTCAAATAAGATGTTTTCTATAAGTACAACAAATTCTATTTATGACTAAATAAATTTATCAACAAATCCACTCCAGTAAAATTCAAATAAGATGCTTTTTATGTGGAGCAAAACAAAAGGATTTATTTTAGATGTGCTGTATAATTTGTAAAGGATTTTGCTATAAGATATATAGCTTATTTTCTATCCATAAAGTTTAAACACTCAGAATATGCAAGCCCTAAACTGTATGAAAATAATTGTATATATGTCATTTTCTGTGAACAAGACTTTTATGCGTCCTAAGAGTGCACAAATATGATTTTTTTTCAGGGGGGGAACTAATCTTATTTCAGAAAGCATCAAAGTATATTTAGCAAGCACGGTAATGATTAATTTGCACAATAATGATATATATATATATATTTTAATCTTTGACTCTAACATATTTATTTAAAATTTACTGAGCAAATATGTTCATATTAATATATATATATATATATATATATATATATATATATATATATATATATATATATATATATATATATATTGTCAAGATTGATTATCTCAAATTTCTTATTGTTTTTGTTTTTTTTAATATGTTTAAAAGTTAAATTTCATTGCTTGTAGCAAATCTAATTCTTATGAGTTTGCCCTTCTAATATTAAAACACGAACAATAATAGTCTAGAGTTTTTCTTTTCTTTGTGCGAACCTATTTTTATAAAAATAATTTTTATTTTATGAAAAATTTTCAAATTTTAAGAAAATGAAATGTTGTACTATTAAATTTTTAAGCCTAAAAAGGTTATAAACAAATCAATTGCTTTCTCACAACTAATATTTTTTTTATTCTCATACAAAATGAAAAACTAGAAAAAAGTAAGATCTTTAAAACTTATAAAATGTTTTAAAGATCATCATACAAAAATCCATAATTTTTCAAAAATCACTTTTTTGCACAACAGTGAGTGCCTTCATTTTATCAGGCATGTCTGGAAGGAGAAAATTTGTTAAAGAGATCCTGTCAAATATTCTCTTTGCATATTTAAAAAAACAGAATATTGGCCATTTTAACTTTCATATTTTATGTAGAATTCATTTAAGGTGATTGCTCAACATTTTGTGAAACTAAATATTTGAAACACTGAACTTTGATAAGTTGGTAAACACAGCAAAAATGCAAAAATAAACTTGTCTGCTAGTTTCAAAGGTCAAATACAGGACCTTAGCCAGAAACAAAATCCAAGAGGGGCTGGAGTGAATTGCAAGAGGGGCTCAACAGCACTGAAGGGGGGCCCACTGGAAAATTTTTGTGGAGTAGGGTGAGGGTGGGGAATAGGGTGGTTGGAAATTCACAAAAAAAAAATAAATTTTAGTCTTTAAATAAATCTTTGTATTAAAAAAATATTTTAATTATAACTAAACACAGTATCTCACATAACATTATTTATCAGGTATAGCATGATAATATATAACTCTATATAAATAAGTACTACAGTTATACATTCTGGAGTTATACATTATCAGTTTGTAATACATAACTCTAGAATGTCTAACTGTGAAACTAAGTTTCTAACTAAGTTTCACAGTTAAACATTGAAACTTTATTGAATATTTTAAAATTAAATATGCAAATATATTTATGATCATCAATATAACCAGAAATTCAGCCACTAAAAATTCTGGAAAAGCAGTTTTTCGTGTAAACTTTGGATGACGTGTTGTATGAAATTTAAGTATTTTTATACCCCTTGCTAAAAGTATTTTTATCAGGATGGCTGAGTCTACCTATTGGAGGGGAGGCTCAGCCTCCTCTGGCCCCTGCCTGGCTACAGCCTATGGCAAATAACAGCCTTCTTCTCCAAGATCGAAAAGAAGTTCAACCTTACTTACTCGATTCAAGTCAGCAACTTAGTTGCCACCTTGACATGAGTAGGTGAGGTTGCATCTCTGTTTCGGCACCTCATGAAGGCTGGTTTTTGCCTTTGAAACTAGTAGGCAAGTTTATTTTTAACACTTTACAACAAAGTTGAAAAGTGTTTATGACTTTGTTCATTCTGTCTGTCTGTCTGTCCGTTAGCACGATAACTGCCGTAAAAATGACTTAATCAAAATGAAATTTTAGTATGTTGTTCAGACGGTCTATAGGACCTATGGGAATATAAATGAATAATATCACCCAATTAGTTTTGGATTGAACCCGGGTTGAAAAAATGGAATACATTGAGCCCTATGGGACCTAATTTTTCAAGCATTTTTTAAGCGGATTTAAAATTCACAAATTGCTTCGAAAATTTTAGGCAATATTCAAATTGTTCCATAAAATATATAAAAAAAAATTCAGCGAAATATATTCAGTTGTTTTTTAAATAAAAATTAAAATAATAATAACACCTCTTATATTAAGCGATCACGTGTCCATGATATGAAACGATCACATGACCCACTTCAAAATGATATATGGCATCCATCTTGTGTCAAAATCGTGATTTTTAAAGTTCTTTTTAATTCATATTGAGTGTTGTATCCGTCCTAAAATTACTTTATTTTTGACTAAATTCTGTGCATCTACATACTGAAACAACGCAATGACAATATATTTCAGTTTAAATGCTCTTCCAAATTTGATTATTTCTACTATTAAGCCTATTTTTCACCTATGTAAAATGTAAACAGCAAAATATGTAGAATGAGTTGTATTAGAATCGCTGTAATTCTTTAACACAAAATCATTTAATCCATGGAGTCTGCTTAGCTGATATGAATGCATTGATTTTAGAAAGAGAAGGACGATATTTTTCGATGAAGTTTTACGCATAGAGTTTACTTACTTGTAGCTCAATGGTCTTAATTTTTAAATAAAATAAATTATTATAGTATTGTGATGAATGACATGAATGGGGGAATTATTTATGAATGAAATGTTGCTTTTATAGAGAGAGCCAGGCGTGTTATTTTTTTATGACGTCATTTGAATGGATTTCAGTTGTTTTCGATGAAGTTTTCAAATATAATAAATTATCGTAGTATTATGATAATTCTAAAATTATTACCGAGGAATGTATAACATTTTAGAGATGTTTAAACCAGGCAATTTATACTTTAATGCCGTCATTTGAATGAAGTTAATTTTTTTCGATGAAGGTTTAAGGTTTCAAATATTATAAATTAATGTAGTATTGTGATAAGTTTTAAAATATTACCGAGGAATGTATTGCATTTTAGACATGTTTAAATAAAATTGAATTGAAGTTGGAAAGTGTTTCATAATCAATGCTTTAAGCATGATTGATCTTTCTTGTTGTATTTATGCAGTATTTACGAAGTTTTAATTATTGTGTTAAATTGACTATTTATTGTTTGAATGAAGACTGCAGGTTTTAAACCTATATGAAAAAATACTGATTAAAAAATTTGGAGTTTTGAAGTGTATCTATTACGTATTTTACCTTTTCAACTATTTTATTTTTCTTCATTGTTTCATCTTTAAAAAATTTTATTTTACTTTTATAGGCTAGATATGATAAGGATATACTATTAGAAGCTGACATTTCGATTGTGTGCAGCAGTGCTAATGTAGAATATACATGGACGCTCAGGGATGCTAATGACTTCAATACAATTCATTTGAATGAAAACTATACTATGGGTGGAAGGTCTCTAGTGATTCCTCATGGTTTTCTTAGCCCTGGATATTACAACATTCATTTAAAAGTAATATATTTTTCCAAAATTATCAAAAGACAATATCTTGTGCTTGCATTTCAATATAATTTTGTTCATAGTATTTATTGCTAATTTATTCCGTATAAGGTTTTATAAAAATAAGAATATAATTAATAAAAACAATGTATATAACTTATAAAACCTTCATATCTCAAACTCCTATTAGTCGAAATTTTCTATAACTCTGAAGATTCACAATGCTGTGTTTAAAAATTCTGTTTTTTCATACAGTTTTTTAAAGGTCAAATTTCTCTTTAACTCAAAATAACATTAAATGTTCTGTAGTACACTTTTCATTTCCTCAACTTGAATTTTCTCAAATTTAAACGGATGTCATTTTACAGTTGACTGAAATTTCTTACAAAAGTTATCACTCATTCCAAAAGATGCAAGTTTTGAAAATTAAGTTAGTATTGAAAAAATTTAAAGCCAGCTGCATAAATTGAATGGACTGAATTTGTCAGTTTTCATAGAAGTTTTAAAAAATATAGAACATTGCAAGTTTTATTACATCCATTAAAGGTATCAGTTATTCCTTGCTGATGAGCAAATAATAAGTGAGAAACCAGTCCATGGATGCTGTTATCCGCAATGGAAGTGCTATCCTTAAATGCTACTGTTTTTATTGAACAAATTCTCAAGCAAAGCACTTTCTGCTATATGAGAGTTATCGTGCTGCCCTATAATAAAAAATAATATAGCTCATCTCTAGTGGGTCTATAAATTCATAAATTACTAGTTGAACGATTTTTTGTCTGTAAATTTTGCTCATTTTTGGAACACTTGCTGTGCTTGATTAATCCCTAGTGGAAAAATTTTAAACCTATATTTTCTCAAAGAAATCTGAAGAGTTATGCCTAGTGAAGTTGGTTATGCTTTGACTCCTAGATATATCTCCAGAAGTCTCTGAACAGGAATAATTTCATTATAATCATCCTGTATTTTACCAAGTGGAATTTACACAAATTTGGATAGACTACTTTTACATAGTCAAATAATATTGCTGTTCGTATATTTCATAAACACATTTCTTTTGCACTTTTGCCCTCTTTTAAAAATTAAATTTTATAATTTTTATTTTATTTATTCTCAGGTCAATATGGTTGGTACTATTGTTTATGCCAACTCATCGACTAACCTTGAAATTGTGGAGCCATCTCCTGTTATCTTCATTGAAGGTGGTTTTGTCCGTTGGATTGGTACAAATGATTCTCGAGAGATGATTGCAAGCATCATCAATATTAAAAATAATTTACAGCCTTTCCAGTAATGATTTGTTTTATTACTTTTTTTAATTTATGTAGTATAAAAATATTGTTTTCTACATATAAAAATGTTATTTATGCTAAAAAGTATTGAATTTAATATTTTGATAGAAACATGTGTATTAATACAGATACCAGTGCACATGTATATTAGTACAGATATATACAGTGGGTAACAGATACTTTAATGTGTTACCTACTATTGAATAATATCTAACTCTCTGAGTTTACTATGGAAAGTTTGGATATAAAACTCAGGAATCAATGCCCACATAAAACGTTATATTTAGATTGATTGTTACTGGGGATATATCAGGACCGTAGCCAGAGATGAAAGTGAAAAGGAACTGGAGGGAAATTCAAGAGGAACTCAACAGTCTTAAAGGAGGGGCTCACCGAAAACACAATTAAACATTAGCATTTATAAACCATAATAGTTACTATTATATATTTCAATTCATATAATTGATTTTAATGTAAACATTAACTAGTAATAAAGCTGTTAATAAAATGTAGAAACATTCTGAAAGTTAATACTTGATATTAACTCATACCTACTTATCAGTTGATTTTCACTTTATAATGTATATCAGTAAACCCCACAATAATACAATAGAATGCTAAATACTATTGCCATAATTTTTAAATTAAATTAATTAGTATAATCACAAATTCAGCTAAATTAAAAGATCTTTAAAATAAAGTAATTTAAGAAAAATCTCAAAAAAAAATTATGCAAAATTTAAATAACATTTTATATGAAAATTTAATATTTTACTAATATATTACTAATAAACACTAATTTTAATATACTACTAAAAATTTAATATTTTTATCAGGGAGGCTGAGTATACCTCTTTGGGGGAGGGGAGGAGGGGCTTATTCCCCCTAGCTCCTCCCTGGCTACGGCCCTAGGATATATGTAGAAAGCCCATTTGATCTGCTTGTGAGCATATTGGTTTTTATATAGTTGGTAGGGGAGGACAGTATCCAGTAAATGACTTTACAAGACACTATCACTTTTTTCCACAATTATAGCAATTTCCATTCAATTTATACATTAAAAAAAATCAAAACTCCATTTTTATAATCAACAAAGTTAAGAAATTCCTTAATTTATCACAATCAGTGTCTAGACATTGCCTGGAAATTTTGTTTTCCTCCATTCTCACATTGGCAGACAGTGATAAAGTGGCTCATTCCATATTTTGCCCATTTTTCAAAAATAGTATTAAAAAATCATTTTCACCTGTACATTTCTATATATTTAGCTTTTATTTAAAAAATTGTGAGATTCCAGTGGAAAAACTAGCATAGGAAATAGAATTTCAATAAGTGTCATTTTTTAGCCTTTTAGAGTATCATCTACAGTGAATAATTAAAAATCTATTAGAGCCTATCACTCCAAATATTTTACAGCTGTATTTAATCTTTTGGTAGATATTTAAGTAGAGGTATATATTTTGGTAGATATACATAGGTAGAGGTAGATATTTTGGTAGATATTTGGTATTATTCAAGATAGTAATACATGGCTAGAAAAGCATAATTTTGTTCAAAATTTTATTCTGTTCTTAAAAAATTTCTGAGATTTAAAAACATTGACTTTTAGTGTCATGTGTGGGCATAAATATGATTAAAGATGTAAGTAAAAATGCATTTAAATAACACATTTTAGTGCATAATTTAAAATGCTGCATTTTGTATACTATAGATATATGTGGAGCTGTACACCTAAAATTCAGAAGCACCTCCCATGTTTTAAAGATTCAGGACTTTCTCTCCAGTTAAATCATTCTCCCAGAATTTCAATTCATTCTTCAGCACTCACACCGAATTTGGGAGCTCTTGTTATTAATGTCACCATCGGAAGGAATAAGCTGTTGACTGCTTCACAAGTTCTTGAAATTAAACCAGTGACCAATGTACTCGAGTAAGTTTCTTTTAAATTCTAGCTGAATACCGCTTTTAAATAAAATATTTGGTCTAATATGTGTTGAAACTCTTCTGGTATTCTTCTGGTTATTTCCAAGCGCAGAAGACTGGGCCTCTAAATGAATTTCTTGCTTCTGGATTTCTTTTTTACTAGTAGGGTGCAGGCTAAGTGTGAGTGACTGTTTGCATCTTCAGGTGATGTGACAAAAATAATTTGGTTCTAACTATATTTACTATAAAAAATAAATTGCTCAAACTGGTGTAGAAATAACTAATGTAAATTCTTATTGGAATACGGTGCATGATAAATTAGTAATGGTATAAACAGGTTTCAGAGGTAAAAAAAAAAATACAGCCCTTCAGGATAAAAAGATAGGACAACCACACAAGCAAAAGCGGCCTTACAGACATGATCTTTCTTTTACTGGTGTGGTTGCTTTGTTTTGTTTTTTTCTGAAGAAAGAGACCATTTATTGTCTAGAAAACTAGTTGATACCATTACTAATTTATTATATGCTATATTTTAATGAAGTGTGTACTTTACAATATGCAGTGTATTGTTAGATTGCATAATTTAGATCATATCACCTGAAAACATTGGTTGTATCTCTACTGTATACACAGCCTTAGAATTAAATCTAAGTTATGCTGTTTTCTGCATTAGACATATGATTTCCTGTTTTGGCATGCCTGTTTTCGTTAGATTTTCAAACTATTTTCTAGTGTGATCCTTGAAAATCTGTAAACAACTTTTATTTGGATTTGCCCTCTGTTAAAAACTGTCATGTTTTATCATATATGTCCATTTTATAAATTCCTACTGATCATTTGTGTCAAAAGTGCAACATGTCTGTTCATTTCACATGATCTAGTGGTTATGATGGGGTCAGGGAAATGTTTTAATGAATTTAAATATATGTATTTATATTAATATATTTATTTATATATGAAATATTTAAACAGCGGTAAATGACAATAACCATGATTTAAATTTCGAACATATTTTAAATCATGGTAATGTCTGGTATATCTGCTGACAATATAATAATGCCAAAATTAAATTATTTAAATTAGTTTTATCAAATTATTTCAAGTCATTTTCTTATGTTTAATAAACTATTTATTTTTCTGTCTTAACAGAAAACACCTTAGGTAGAAAACCACTCACTCATTTCAATCATGACCACCATGTTAATCAGCTGGTTTAATATAATAATACCAAAATTAAATTATTTAAATAAATTTATTAAGTTCATTTTAAGTCATTTTCTTATAATTAATAATCTATTTAATTGTCTTTCTTAACAGTTTAACACCTTAGTTGTACTCATTTCAGTCTTTTGTGATAAGTCCTTTATTTTTTGCAGAATCGGTATTCAGTGTGATGAGTGTCATGACCACCATGTTAATCAGCTGGATAGGATTGTAATGAAAGCTACCTGCAAAAACTGTGCGGGTGGACCTCTTGAATATCACTGGAAAATATGGATTATTGAAGATCATGGGAAACACAGGATGCATTTTAGTATGTTAATATTGTTCTTGATTCCATCTTTTACCCCCTTCCTACAAACTTCTACTTTCATCTAAAATCTATAAACTAGGAGTTTGAATGAAAGATGATAATACAAAGGAATTTTACAAGAACTTACACTACTTTGCTTCTCAAAAACAATAAATACACAATGTGATATTCTTTTGCTGGGTGTCACATTTAACGACCACTAGCCATTGAGAATGTACGAAACACAGGTGAAATGGCTAGTAAAAAAATGTATATTTAATAATAAAACTAAATAAATAAATGAATGAAGTTTTTGAGTCATAATTAGAAGAAATTACCTATATTAAGTTTGTATAGGGCTGTAAAAGAATGCTCCTATGTCATTCCAGCCCGCAATCAAAAAGCCAAACTTCTGCATGAAACACTATTCAAACTAAGAATTTGGATCCAAATATATATTTTGCTCTAACTATTTAGTCATGGGTTTATAACTAATAGGCTGTGGGTTAAGGCTATTTAATATACAAGGTTGTATTTCTCATATCTTCAATTGTGAGTCCAGAGAATTCTTTTAAACAATAGCATTTCAAGTGCTATTGATATTTTTATGAATATTGAAGACTATCAGATTTTACTTGATCTAATATTAAAATTAACGTTTTTGTATTTGTATTAAAAACGTATTAAGGTAGTGTTTGAATTTAGTATTTACAATTAATACTTGCATATTTTGATGTAGGTAATTATGAATGTGTGCAGGCTGATGGATCTACGTTTTTTATTGTTGCTCCGAATTCCACGCAGGATGCAACTTCATCCAATACAACTTACAATACTGAGAATATGAAACCTGCATTAAATACTTCTAAAGAACATAGTAAGTACTTTATATAAACTAGTTATAGAGAACTAACTCATTACCATTCTTTACTAGAAAATGACATTTTTCTTTGTTTTCTTATAATCTTAATACAGTACAGGATCTATTATCCTGACTGCTTGGGACTTCAGTCTGGATAAGGGGTTTTTACGTAATTCGGAACACTTTTTCTAAAACTTACTGGAATGGTCTAAAATGTTATAGAAAATTATAATTCATTTTAAAAACATGTATTAAATACAAATTTTTTATGATCCATATGAAAAGATATACTTGGTTAATGCATTATAGTATCAAATTTAGTGATTAAGAAAATTTTTGAAAGAAAGAAATGTCTGAAAAAAGTTGATTATTCAGGGTAGTTATTAGAAGACTTTTTTTGGAACATTTCAACTAAAGTGGGCCCTCACCATATTCATCTAATATTTTAGCAGAGGCAACTTTGTTCATATGTTTCAAAATATTTTAAAGTACTTTTAAATAAAAAATAAAATTAAGAATAAAAAATAAAATTAAGAATTAAGATTTAAATTAAGAATTAAAATTATTTTAGAATAAAATTAAGATGAGAAGGATGTTCATTTTTAATTGAAATGAGAGATTCAATTATAGGTGCAAATATATCAAATTCTAATTTGTGCTCTTCAAATGTATTTCTAATAAGCCTTATAATTCTAAATGCCTGAATAAATAAAAAACATTAATTTCTTTATCCTAAACATATATCTCAATTTCATCAACAACATGTTTAAAAGATAATATCCTAGCATAAAAAGCATAAAACATATAAAAATATTTGTGGATAGAAACAGATTGAAAAAATGGAAAATATTTAAAAATAAAATGAAATATACCGGCGATCGTGTTTAAATCAAAAATTCCGCGATATTGCTAAACTGTCTTTTATAAATTACTAATTAATAAATGTAGCACGTTAAAACCCCATAAATATACTGCAATGGAACTTTTTTTTGGGGTCAATTTTCTGTCCAAAATAGCCATTTTCATCCAAATAATTGGATTTAATTGAAAATGATTTTGATATTGGAATTCTATCAACGTTTTTTAAAATATTGAAGATGTGTATATTTCCACACAGATTAAAAAAAAATCGGGTTTTCCCGAGAAAATGAGAAGTTTATTGCTTAGGTTAAGTATTTAAAGAGATCAATCAGAAGGCCCTGAATGACATTTTATAGCTGCTATATTTTTCTTCACATTTCGGCAAAAGTTAACTCTCATTAATTTCGGGAATTCCTTACTTAAATGTACTTTCTATCATCTCACAAATGCTCTGATGACTTTTTTCATCTTTTCCAATAAATGTTTATTAAATTTTGCAAAATATTGTGAATTCTGTGCGGCACATCGCATTTGAAGGACATAGACAAAGCAAATAGGATTTCTTAAGTGATATCAGAATATTTCTAGCGAAAAAGTTGGAATATTTTTACCGAAAATCTAAGTCCCTAAACAAAGAGCAGAAATGAAAATGTAACGAATTCGGAAAAATCGAAACCTTTGTGCCTAGTGTGCTCTGCCCTATACACCCAGAAAAAAATGAAATACCATTAAAAAAGCACCTTGTCGCAACTTGTTCGTAACTAAGGCTCCTATATATGCAGGAACCTTATCCGTAACTAGTGAAAAATGGAACGACATGTCTCGCCCGTTCCGGATGCAGCCGCTTAGGAAATTTTTGGGAAAAACGGTGCTACTTCGGATGTTTTCCGGAAAAGTGGAGTTGCACTATGGAGATGCGGAACTTCCCGAAAACACGATCCACGGAATATTTTCATTCCTGCTTTTCATTTGCTCTCACGAGAATTCCTCACGTTTGGTTTTGAAATTTAAGAAGGATCAGCGCTGGCGAGTGCATGCGAATTTTCTGTGTGGCATTTTTTTCTGCACAGTTCGCGCATCCTATTTTAAATCCTGGAAAAATGTAGGTTTCAAGGCATTTTTTTTTATTAATATTGCTAATTAAGACAAAAAAGCATTTGGTGGGATTTTAAACAAAAAATCGTTATTTGTCGCAATATTTGGCAAATAATCGCTTGTTGGCTCAGAATTTGGCATTGTTGTACTGAATTCCGGTTTTGGGAGCGTCCGGATAAGAGGTCGCGTACTGTATATATATATGTGTGTGCATACATATGGTGCCTCAAAAATATATACACTTAGAATACCCACAGAGATCCATTGGCATGAGGGGAGGGGGGTATCCATGCTATCTCTTCACCTAGTTCATCTGTTCGGAAAATTGTCATCGAGATAAGCCTTTACTGAATGATGGTAGCTGTAAGGTAATATTTCTTCAGTTGTGGGATGTAATAATATCTACACATTTTTATAGACACCCTATGTATATATAAAAAGAGTTTTGCCTGTCTGTTTATACAAGTTCACATTTTTGACTGATTAAGCTCTCGCATAATTTTTTCCTTCAAAGTTAATTTCAGTAAAGCAAAATTTGGTCGCTAAGCAGTGAAAAGAAACTGTTTTGATTTCTTAAAATTGTTTTAATAAAGCAATTAATTGACTTTGCAAAAAAGCAGATAATTTTATTTAATCCTTAATTTAAATATTAACAAATATATCCACCAATAAAATTTTAAGAAATGCATACAATTATACATGGTTTTATTATTTGCAATAATATAAGATATGGTTACTGGAATTACTGATATTACAACAATCTATTGTATTTCAGCACAGAATATCAAAGCTTATATTTTATAAATTTATTAGCAAATGAAAGCAAAATATTTTGTTCTTTAGATGGATGCATATGTGCATGGATGCTTATGTCTATATAATCTAAATCACCATTAATACAGAGTACCTCTGCTGATATAAAATGAAAAATCTGATATGTCTAACTCACACTTTTCCATATTGATTAATATATTTTGTTATTGTAGGATAATAAAAGCACATGTTAGAACGTTCTTAGCTAAAAATTAATAGGATTTTTTGTTATTAATGATTAAACTAAGCACACTAAATTTCAAAGAAATTTCTTGATCTTTCTATATCTCACTTCCCATGGAACAGTAACATTTTAAATATTTTAAGAATAGCTTGATAAATCTTTTAAAAATGTTTTATGTTTATTTTGGATTAACTCTAAACATTCATTCATTTGATAACAGCAACCATATTTCAGTTTTCATAATTTTCTCCAATTTAAATTAAAAACAAGCAATATCTAGAGAATGGTGCATATTAAAGTTCTGTAAATAATGCCATTCACTTTAACATAAAAAAATTATTGCAAAAATTGCTATTTTATAAACAATTTTTAATGTAATTACTTTTTTTTATTTGAAAAATTTGGGGCTATTTCCTGGTCTGAAAATCCATATGCCTCTCAATTGAAATAATCATACCACATTTCATTCAATTCTCTTAATTTGATTGAGAAATATCATGTCCACAGACCGATGCAGGCATCAATGGAAAAAAAAAAACAGGGATACCCATAAGCTGTGTAGGCTCATCAAAATGTGAGAGTTGGATTTTCAACTCCATTGCAATAGGACATTGCATGTCATAGAAAGTATTGTCCACTCAATACTTTCTATGACATGTAAGGTAGGGAAAATAAAAATTTGCTGAAATTCGGAAAGTTTCTTAATTTTAGCAATTTGGCATTTGTTTAATGATTTTGTTAAGTTCAGAGACCTCCACATTGCACATGCTTTATTTAGAAATCTTAACTTAAATATTACACCCAAATAATCACAAAACATGTTAGATCTAATTATAAACGTAATGTAGAAAACAATACCTGAGTAGTAAAAACTGAAAGAAACACATTGTGAAATTTAGAGAAATATTATAACAGGTTACCCAGACATTTTCTAGCCTTTGAAAGAAAAAGTACCTGTAGAAAACATGTTTATGGGAAAAATAAATATCACTAGAAGGAAAAACAAATTCAAACATTCAAAGAAAGCAAAGAGATGAAATAAAGGAATTTATTAGATCATCATCAGGATATTAAATAATTTGAATAGAATTTTTAGTTAAAAAATATAAAATAGTGATAGCACTTTTACAGAGGGGTTGGTTGGCAAAGATGGTCCAAAAAAGGAGGAATTTGTACGTTAGCAATTATCATCACAGTAGCCAAGATTAAAATCAATTCTTGTATGTATATGTGTTAGGAAAATGGATCTCCACTTAGAGTCGGAATGAATATCTACACCTTTAAATATCAGAAATATGATATTTGCTTGAAAACTTAGGGATTTATGCATTACTATCATCATCTTAGTTTCAAAGAATAATATTAATTTTTATATGCACACAAGGGTGGAAAATTAGTCATCTCTCAAAACCTGGATGAGCCTCAACTCCCTTAAATATTGGGAATATGATACTTGCTTTAACCCTTTCGCGACGATCGGCATGCCCATGTGCCAGCTGCGAACTTGCATTCAAGGACGAACGGCACGCACTCGGGCCCGAGGAAATTTTACCGCAAGCGGATAGTGGCACCTATAAGTGCCACCACGCGGAACGTTTTAATTTGTCTACTAGATGGCGTTCCATGTCCGTGGAACTAACTCCAATGTATTTTGCAGACGCATGACCTTGGCAGAAGAGGATCGAATGAATTATTTCTCCATTTGGAGCGGTGAAAATCATTTTGTAATATAAACGAGCAGAGCAATTCTCGTAGTATCAACAATTTTATAATTGAGTTTCGGTTTTTATTTTTATTTCAGCATTATGATTTCGTTGGTGAATCATAGGAATATAAGAGAGTATTTTTTGTTTTTTTTGTTTGAGTTTTAGAGGCAGTGAAATTATTTGTTTATTTTGGATAAAAGAATGGGAGCAACTAACGAGTATTTTGTATTCAGATTTGTATGAAAATTATACATCAAATAGAACATAAATATTTCTTTTATTCCTGAAAAAAGTAGATTTCTGTGTTGAATAAGTGATTTTTAGTGAATTTTTTTCGAGAGTTAGGCTTAGCGCAAAAAATGCACCGTCCTTTGGGACCAGTTCGGAAGCGAAGCGCTTCGTCTTTTGGGCCGCGACAGCTCCGGAATGCCGCCGTCCCGAAAGGGTTAAAGTAAAGTGAACAGCTCTAGTTATAGCAGCATCGATTCATAGTTACAATACTATTATCGCTCACCATGTTGCCCCAAGTCTGCGTTGAGTATTGACAAGAAGAAAAGTTTAAGAGTGATGGACACTTCACACTGTCAGGTGTTAGGTACGTTGCATGGAAAAGCTTACTATTTACAGATATACACTGTATTCTTCTTCCAGACATCTGTTGAAAAACAAGAAGTAGGAGGCTGCCCTCTATCGAGGCAAAACTTGACTAAAAGTGTATTTCATGAAAAAAAGCACCTTAGATTGTGAATTTTATTGGTTTTAGCCAACCAGATACAATTAAAGGAAGGCAAACATCAGACCAGCCATGGAAAAATAAAAGTAAATTATACTCAGAAGATGTGACAATTTTCTTCATTTTATTTTTATGAAAAATATTTTTGATTAATATGAAGATATCCATATATATATATATGTTTATTTTTCTTTCTAGTGTTAGCTGAAAAACCCTATGAGGAGGTACGTGGCGATCTTCCTCCATTTCCTAATCTACTTGGTTTTCCTGAGGAAAACAATACATATAATGGTAATCATCCATGTATTAATTTTCTCTACCATATACAGGGTTTTTCACAAAGAGTGCCTGAAGGGAATAAATAATCAATAGTTGGCCGTAGAAGTAAAATGAAATATAAAACATAATCAGCAAACAGAAGAAAAATTAGCTGAACAATTGTACTTCCCCCATCCGGAAATGTTAATTAAATAAAAGTGGCAAAAAAAAAAATGTAATTTTCATACAGCTCCTCAATCAAAATATGTTAATTAGTAAAATTTGCCTTGTGTCAATTTAGGTGAAAAAAATTTGCCCATTACCTTTTGATGAAATATTTGCTGAGATACTTCAATTATTGGTATTGGGTATTTTTTGTTCAATTGCAAGGTACGGCACCAAATATATTGTTCAAAACTAATTGGTAGGAAATTTCACCGAGTGTTTTTCCTATTTTAAATAGATTTGTAGATGTCCCCTCGTATTAACTTTCAAAGGAAATGAAACATTCATACTTACAATTCAGGTAAAGTGAAATAGGTCAAGAATTTTTCAATTATGGTTATCTCTGTGAATTTTCCATTAAAAGATGCCAGATATATTTCTTATAGCCCTAATTAATCTAAAGAAATTCTTTACTAATTGAACTTCTTTTAATTAGAGATCCTTATTAAAAATAAATTTTGCATTCTTATGAAATTGTTCATTCCTGGATGTGCAGCTATCCTAAAGTCTCCTCTGTTTGCTGATTCTTTTTCATATTTCACTTTACTTCTACAACCATCTGTTAATTTAATATTCTTTTAGAACATCCTTCACGAAATATCCAATATAACAAGTGTTGCTAACATTTTGGCTGCATTCTTGGGGTTTAGTGATTTATACTTTCAACATATTTTAATAAATTTATTTATCTTTCATTAAAAATACTTATATGCTCAATGCATTCATATTACTCAATTTTATAGATTTCATGTCCTTGCATAAGATTTTGTGGCTCAGATTCTGAGCTCAAGAATTTTTTATTTCAAAATTATTTCATTTCAATTTATTACTACATGTCATCCAATGTAATGATTATTCTCAATGTATTTTATAAAATGGATAATTCATTCTGAAACATTAAATGAAAATCTGACTATATTTACTTACAAATTATTCCTTGTTCAACAGTCCATTTATATTTTATAATTTTTAGTTGAGCATAACCTTGTTCGTACTGCAAGAAACAGTCCTCATTATGATTTGGACTCTCCCAGCTTGGTTCCACATCCACAGTATCCATATGAAGGAGATGCTGAGTATGAAGACAACTCAACATTTGGAGGTATATGGAAAAATGAATCTTTTAATAAATTTATGTATTTGAAATATAATATACAGGGTGTTTACAAAAGAATACTTCAACTTTGAAGGGCTATATCTCCTTAACCAAACAAATAAGCGCACTATTCTATGAATTGTAGTGAATAAGAAGTTTGTAAGTTCTTTATTTGGCAAAGAGATGGTTTTACGGGCCTTACGAGTGCCCGGCCTTACACCCCGCCCATCGTAACTATGCTAGTTCATTTAGTCAGTTTGCGTCGAGATGATAACCGCTCAACGAAAGGCTTTCTATGTTATTGAATTTGCTAAAAGGGAATTGGTTATGACTGTTCAATGAGCATTTAATCACAGATACTCAATTCGTCCTCCCTATAGATGGAGTATCTTATGTTGGTTTCGTCAGTTTTCTGAAAAGGGGTGCATTTACAAAGGTAAAAGTTTTGGTCAGCCGAGTGTGCCTGAAGAGAATGTGGAACAGATTCGACAAACATTCACTAACAGTCCAAAAAAATCAACTCGACTAGGCAGCTGGGAACTACAAATGCCTCATGCAATGGTATGGAAAGTGTTTAGAAAGCGATTGATTTTCAAAACATGCAAGTTACAGCTGGTACATGCTCTTACCCGAAATGATAAAAAACAGAGAATTAATTTTTGCCATTTTGTTCTTGATGAGCTCGACAAAGACGATTCCTTCATATCTAAGCTTATCTTTAGCGATGAAGCAACGTTTCATACCAATGGTAAAGTCAACCAACACAATGCTCACATATGGGGTACAGGTAATCCTCATGCAACCGTTGAAGTGGAACATGATTCGCCGAAGGTTAATGTGTTTTGTTCCATATCTGCTACAGATTTGGTTGTTTCCGCAGTTAGAAAAAGAAGCAGGAGACTTAAATTTCCAGCCGGATAGAGCACCACTACATTGGCACTTATCTGTTCATGGATACTTAAATAACAAATTGCCGCAATGGTGGATTGTCCTCAGAGCAGATGACAATCTCGCTCTTAATCAGTGACTCCCAAGAAGCCCTGATTTAACTCCCTGCGATTTTTTTCTTTGGAGCTACATGAAAGATAAAGTGTTTTTTCCACCACTACCAGCAAATATTGACAAACTGAAAACGTGAGTAACTGCCGCCATCCAAACTGTAACTCCGGACATGCTGAAAAAAGTGTGGGATGAGTTCTCTTATCGACTGCATGTCGTTCGTGTTTCTGGTTGTGGTCACATTGAACCTTTATAATTTTATAAACTTTAAAATGTTATTTTTCATTTAATTTGTTCAAAAAAGTTGTAACTTCTTTAGTTTTGTAATTGTAACTCTTCAAAGTTTGGGTATTCTTTTGTAAACACCTTGTATATTGTAGAATTCCAATAATATCCCCTTCTCTAATTATACCACTGCATTTTGAAAATATCTCTATCTGCTCTATATATTAAAGAATACAGAAAATAAAGAACAAGTTGCTCAGGATTTAAAAAGTTAGTTGGCAAAAATACAACTGCCTACTGCAGGATCTTCGTATGTGCATTCCACCAACTGACCAAAGTACTTTTCTGAAAACGGCAGTCATTTGCTACACAAGCACATTCTACTAATAGCTCAGTCATAGAGTGCTTCCTTGAGATCAAGAGTTTGGTTCAAGGTTTATAAGCAGGACTTCATACTGATGTGATATTTTAAAATAAAAGATGGATTCATTGAGGTGAAAAGTCTTTTTGTTGAATTTAGAGGAGGATATACTGAGGTTCTTTTATATGGCCCAGATAACTCGGTAGGGCAGTGGTACACTCTGAGACAGATTTTATAGACATAGGTGGCGCCACGGGGAGTGCTAGGGGTGCTTCAGCACTCCCATTACAAATTGTGTAAACACTCTTTTTTGCTTAACAACTGATCCTTATTCCAACAATTTTCAGTTTCTCTCTCTCTCTCTCGCTTTTTTTTTTCCCCCCCTGAAGTTATTATTATTTTTTTTTATTTTTATGGATTTATAAGTCTGAGATCAGATATTTTTAGGGTTTCTGTCTAGACCCAGTTCCAAGTGCTCCACATGCACAAGGCTTCAATAAAGACATCTGACTGTCGTGAACTCGCGCCTATCACGGAAGGATACAGAGACGGTTAGTTTCCTATTAAGTTTGGCAATATTCCATTGTCAATATTCCATTGGCGTCTGTGCTAACATATTCATAGTTTCAAATTTATTTTTATGTAGTATTTTTTCCATGGCTATATCATGCAGAAATCAGTGGACAAAATATAATGCATTAAAGTTCCACAAGTAAATTATTTGTTATACCTGCTTCGGTTGAGCCCCCCCAATTGTGAGCCCCAATGCGAGCCCCCCAATGCGAGCTCCCCAATGCATAGCACCCCCAATTGTGAAAGCCTGGTGCCGCCTATGTTTATAGATGACTCAGATACATGTACATGACTCTGAATTTTCTTTAGTATATTATAACAAAACAGGTCTAAAGTCTGTTTCCCACTGAAAGCATACATTTATGGTTATTGTGTAGGGATGGCCTAAATTTTAGTCTGAATTAATTTTTAATCAAATGCATGATTTGGTACAATTTTACATGTATAGATGTTATTTTAAAATTTCAGTGAAATCCTTTTTGGTCAAAATTGTAAAATATTTGTGAACTTTATCAGAAAATAATATATACAACACTCTTGGGATTTCAGATTTTCCGTATCCAGACTTCATGCCTTTTCCTCTGCCTGATTTATCGGCTGGAAGTCTTGATTATTTGATTACAGAAGAAGGCATGCCAGGAGAAGCGGGAAGTGCAGCTGCTCGCAACCAAGGTTGGTATTGATCGCTTACTATTAAATTATTGTATGTGTAATTTTCTTTCTCCTTTAGATTTTTATTTTTGTGCAAAAAGTAACAATCTGTCAAAAGTGTGGATTTTTATATGGAACAGACAAGCAGACTTTCAATTTTACATGCATTATAGATGAGATTTTAAAATTTTAGTGAAATCTTCTTTGATTGTTATTGTAAAATATTTGTGAACTTTATCAAAAAATATATCTATGGTTTTTACTCTGGAGAAGTAGTCCATTACTAGTTTAAAATGGAATAATTATCAACTGCATGCTGAACTTTTTAATAGACGAAGAATATTCTTGTGATCAACAAAAAAAAAGTTTAGAATAGTGATTTTTTTTTTCGGTGACTCTATCACCTGGTCATTTATGATAAGTTGCAACACCCATGAAGATGAAACCATTTAAAGGGACTACCAATGAGATTGAGAATTTTCATGTTGTGTCATACACATTATAGAGAGGCTCAAGAAGCTTGAGTTCCCCTTGTAGGTAAAAAGTTTTCATTAAGTTCATTAATATTAAGACTAACCTAGTCTAAATTTGAACAGATACAACAGCTCTCTGTGAGGTAAATGAACTTCCAAAATCACCACTCTCTCATTTATGCCTGTATTTGAAGACTTACCCTTTAATGCATTCAGTTAAGTTGATTTCTTTATTTTTCATGAATTTCTATTCTATCAGTATTTCTGTTATTGCTGATAAGTAGTTATATTATGTATTTTTAGAACTACAGTTAAGAGTTGACACAAAATAAATCTTCTAATTTTTTTTATCATTATACAACACACCTTTTTCTTTTACTAACTAAAAGTTTTTGCCTGGTTACATGCACATCAAGTTGCCCCCACTGTAACATATAACTAAGGTTTTTTCTTCCCTATTCAGACTGTCCAACTTTCCCATATACTTTACACTGTAACACTGTTCTCAATTTATGACCCATGATCTCATTGTAACGCTGCTTCCTATAGTGTAGTGTTTTTCAAAATGTGTTCCACGGAATATTTGGGTTTCTGTGACAGTATTTCAAGGGTTTTATGACATGATAGTATCATGTAAATTTTCTAAAATAATAGCAAAAATACTCAAAATTTGAATGCATAATTTGGAACACAGTGGACTTCTTCTTCTCATTTTGGTGTTCCGCCATCAAATTAAATTTCAAAAGAGTTCCATGACCAAAAAAGTTTGAAAAGCACTGCTATAGTGACTCTGTTAGTACTATATTACTAATTGTTGAATTCAGAACTATGAAAGAATTTAATGAAAGTAGTGATAAATATGTGAAACTGATGGAACATCAAGTTGTAAAAGGTTTCTATATGGAAACTCATGGAAATGACAATAGATCAGAAACTTATAATTCTGGAGGAATATAGGTATCAAGATTCAGCTATTTAAATATAATGTTTCAAAAAGACTTTGCTGCTGACTAAAAGATTATTTTTGTGAAGAAAAATCAACATATGTCAGAATTCAAAATTTGTAGTAAATTTAAAGAGAAAAATGAAGTTCAATATGCAGTATCTTTATAATTGCCAGATATGACACATTTTACAGTTAATATCACATGACTTGCAAGTTAAACTCGATTTCTGCGGGATTTTATACATGTTTTATTTTAATATGCAATGCAATTTCTTGTTGCGTTGTTATGTGTCCATATTATGTGATATATTGTAATACTACTTTACCCTATTTATTTTACTTTACTCTATTTATATTATTAATATTTTAACTGCCAGTTTTCCATTGTTTTGCACTGAAACACATTATGACAAAAGCACAATTATTGAATACTAAAAGATCTGATATGGGCAGCACATGACTTTCCCTACAGACTCATTCAAGTTCTTTTTATTTCTTCAATAATGCATTATATTGAGTTTAATTGCTCAAAATAATGTCCATAATTATTTAAAATGACACTGCATTTGCACTTTTAATTCAATTTTCATTCTCTGTAACTAGGCTTTTTTTTAATGGTGGCATAGCGAAAATGCAAAAAAACTATCTCGAGAACGGCTAGCCCTAGTGTAATGGGATTGGTCTTATTCTTTTCATCGTTAAAAATTACATATAAAACAAGCATTTAATTGATATATTTGAGCATACATAGTTTTTTATTTTCGATTTCGACGATTTTTGCTGGCCATTTAGCAAAAAAAAAGTAGCTTATCTTGTTTTCGAATCATACCAAAATGTAATCAGCACCTGAATAACCCACCTAGCAAATTTTGTACTAGTAATATTGAAAATGTAGTTTTTTTGCTAGAGTGGATGCAGGCAATTTTTCCAAAAGTTTTTGAGTTAGAGTGGAAGCATACATCGCACAGACAAACACACACAGTCTTATTCTTTTCATCGTAAAAATTACGTATAAAACAAGCATTTAATTGATATATTTGAGCATACGTAGTTTTTTATTTTCGATTTCGACGATTTTTGCTGGCTATTTAGCAAAAAAAAAAGTAGCTTATCTTGTTTTCAAATCATACCAAAATGTAATCAGCATCTGAATAACCCACCTAGCAAATTTTGTACTAGTAATATTAAAAATGTAGTTTTTTAGCTAGAGTGGATGCAGGCAATTTTTCCAAAAGTTTTTGAGTTAGAGTGGAAGCATACATCGCACAGATAAACACACACACACAGAGACGTCGTGTTAAAAATAGTGTTTTCGTATTCTAGAGGTGTGAAAACGTGTAGATCCGTTGAAAACTCGATTTGCGATTTTCGACAAGATTCCAATACTTTCCCTATACATTACCATGTATTGCAGGAAAAGCAATAATTCAATGAGAATACAGTACTTTAGCAAGGGTTTTCTGCATAGACATAGTTTGGGACCCTTTTCTCGAAGCATTCAGTTCTGTACCATTCCCATCAAGGATATGTTTTTTTCAATTTTATTACTTATTTATTTTTCCAATGGAAGGTATAAGTATTACGCTTCCACTTTAGGTTCTCATAATTTGGGGATTTTATCAGATGATGACGAAGGCTCCCTATTTGAAGGTATGAGCAAGCCTGAAATGAAATCCGGAAGTACCAATGGTAAATATCACTTTTGTTTATTTTGCTGTGTTTAGAAATGCTTATAATTTATATATTGAGAGAAAATAACTTAACTCTGAATGATACTGTAGATTTTTTTAATTTGAACAGTTACTACTAATGATGGGATCGTATTTTTTGTTATTAGTATCAAAATATGTAACTGTTTAAACTTTATTTTGGAAAATTGACTATTCAACACATTTTAAAATGACTGAACACATGGTAATGTTAACAATTTAAGATCCACAGTGACATTGTATGAATAGACTTCATTCAGATTGATATATGTTTTGAAACTATGTGAAATGCAACTAGCATGAAAATTGTAAGATAAAACCTAACTAAATACAAAAGTAGCAGCTATAGCTAGACTACATTCTTATTGAGAACCAATATTTGATATTTTGATACATTTTATTCATTTATTTTATTGATACAAGAAAATGTTAAGCATTGCATATCATTTTTAGGTTCTCTAAACTTTGGGATTCTCTTATCAGAAGATGAAGACCAAATATTTGAAGGTGCAAGTAAACCGCGAACAAAAACTTTTGGAAGTACCAATGGTAAGATTCTTCCTTTCGCATTCACTTTTATAATGTTTATTATATTTATCTTGAAATTTAATTAGCACTTAAAGGCCAGCTTCATATTTACCACGTTACCACATAATGACATGAAAGCAAGTGGTGAAGCTTGCTAGTCACTGTATTTTTCCATTCACATTGATGTGAATCAGTCAACCAATTGTGTAGCCTTTCCCACTCTTTAATTCTATTATATGCAGTGATTTTTTTGCTTCTTACACCATGAAAAACTGTAGTTCAGAACTACTGGTTTGACTTGCACCATCTCCTCTCTCAATCACTTTAGTCCCTATTCTAATTGGAGTTAAAAATTAATGAAATTAATTTTCTTTGATAATTAGTTTTGGTTTTTCAGTCTTAACTTTGATAGGAACTTTCTTTTTGCAGATTATGTGGCACATGTGGAAATAGAACCATACTATACCCTGTGATATGTAGAGATCTTCCTTACAAGCTTCTTGCTGTACAGTATTTTTAAAACAAGTTTTTGAGATGTGGTTGTATGGCAGATGCATTTAATTCGGAACGGTGGCATTCCGAAACTGCCGTGGCCCAAAGGACGGAACACTTCGTTTCCGAACTGTTCCCAAAAGATGGCTAATTTTTTGCGCTAAGCCTAACTCTCGAAAAAAATTCACTAAAAATCACCCGTTCAACACAGCATTCTACTTTTTTCAGGAAGAAAGGAAATACTTATTTTCTATCTGATGTATATTTTTCATACAAATTTTCTTTTATCAAAATATTAAAAATTTTAGTGTATATATGTTTTAGGTACAGATGGATAATTCTTTGGCATGTCCTTCCGATTTTTTAAAACTGTACCACATATATGCGTATTCTTAGACAACAAATACAATACTTTGCAAGTACAGGAGAGGTAAAAAATTTATCCAAATACAAAGTATATCCTTTTCCTAAAAGTTCACTTAGACGTGTTTTCACAACGCGTTCTCCATACCCACCATCAGAGCTTGATAATTCTGTGTCCTTTCCAGTATACACAAGGAAATTCCATTTATAGCCTGATTCCGATTCTGACGATTTATATATTTTTATTCCATATCTGGATCTTTTCGAGAGGATATATTGACGAAATCCCAGCCTTCCTTTCCATGAGAACAAAGATTCATCAATGAACACATTTCTTCTAGGAGTGTATATAGATTTAAATTTTGAAACTAATGCATCTAACACGGGTTTCAATTTATCTAGTTTTTGGGCATTACTATCAAGAGTAAAATGAAGGTAACGTAATATTCCTATAAATCGATCGCGACTCATAACTGAATTGAAAAAAGGAATACTAGTAATTGGATTCTTAGAAAAATACATTTTAAGATTTGGTTTTCTGACAATGCTCGTCAAAATTACTAGTGCAAGAAACACACAAAATTCGTTTCCTGTCACAGGTGTAAATACATTTGAAACAGGTGGAGTCTTCGATGTGGAAGGAGAGAAGAGATTTTTCTCCCATTTTTTCTTTGCAAACTCATTAGTTGCTTTTACGATAAATTCTACTAGTTCATCATCAAAAAATATGCTAAAAAAATGAAGTTCCTTATCTAAATTAGGCGGCATGATATTGTGATTTATTCCAGGTATGTTCAAAAACTCCAAACAATTCAGATCTTTCAAATCACATGTCCAAACATCATTCGAAAAAACAGCAACTGAAGCTGGCGGTGTTGTAATAATAGTACGCTCAAAATCTGAAGAATCAATTGCATTTTCAGATTCATCATCAGAAATAACACTGTTCCACGAATCTTCACTATCTGCTTTGCTTTCATTACTGTCTGGTTCGTTTACCATATGTGTATATTCTTCCACAGAAAGGAAACGTCTCAAACCAGCCATACCTTTATCCGAAATAACCTAATCATTTCACTGTCGCACATTCCTTCCCCCCCCCCCCCCCCCCCCCCCCAAAAAAAAAGAAAAACCTCTCTTATATTCCTGTAATTCACCAACGAAATCATTAAAAGCTAAAATCAAAAGGAGACCCGGAACTCAATTATAAAATTGTAGATGCTGCCTGAAGTGCTCTGTCTGTTTACTTTACAGAACCATGTTTCACCGCTCCAAATGGAGAAATAATTCATTGGATTCTCCTTGTGCCAAGGTCAAGCATCTACAAAATACATTTAAGTTGCTTCCACGGGCATTTAACGCCATAGTAGACAAATAAATTCAAACGAAAACGTTTCACATAGAAACACCGATATGTGCCACTCGCCGTTTAGGGTAAAGTTCTCTCCGGCACGAGTGCGTGCCGTACGTCCTTGATTGCAAGTTCGCAGCCGGCACGCTGGCGTGCCAACCGTCGCGAAAGGGTTAATCTGAAGTAAGCTTGAAAGAAATTTATGCAAAAGTAGAGTTAACTAAAACCACCCACCTTTTTGAAAGCAATTAAACCTGAAATACTTTAGAATTCATACGTCCTTTTTAGGAAATATAAAAAGTGGACTAAAATTGACAGTGTGTTGTCAAGGAAATCATTTAAAAGTTCCAAACATGCAAAAGTCTGTGAAGATTTTAGCTAGAATTTTATTTATTATATTATAAAGTTCCATGAATCCATTGCAGTGTCTGATGTATTACATATTTGGCATGCCACTGAACAAGCTTCACATATAGATGATTATATAGTTGTTCAGTTCATTGTGTTCAATCTATCGAGTTTTACTTTTTAAAATTTCAAAAATCTATGTGGAAAAGCTGGGAAAGTCAGGAAGCTTTATGTTATGTTAAAAATCCTGTAAATATGTTAAAAACGTATTAAATTTATATCTGTTTTATTTGACATAACTTAACTTTTCTTATTAGACATAAACCTAAGTATTGCCTATGAATCATAATGATTTTTGTTTGCAAATCGACAAACCATGGTTATAAAACATAGTTTGTTGATTTGAGCAATTGGTTATATTTTATGACTTTTTTCTGTTTAAAGCATTGGACAAAAAGCATCCTTCTGTAGATCCTCTTAGAGACCCAAATGAAAGGAAATTTGCAGTGCCTCATATCACAAGTAGATCTCGGGGACTGCTGAATTTTGAAAGACATGATTCTACCACTGGTTTCCATTCTCAGTTCTTGATTTTAAAGTCCAGTGTTCTAAAGGTGGGCAGGTCTTACTTGGCTCAAGTCAAGGTCATTAATGCAGGTAAATGATGTATTTTTATTATAAAATATTTTATTTATAATTTCTCTTCATACATAATGCTTGAGTGGTGAAACTGTCCTGCATAGTTATATATAGCCTGCTAGATATAAAGTAATTTGAACCAGAATACACAACAGTAAAGTAACTGTCCCAGAGATATTGCTAATGTGCAACCTCTAAATTATCATCAAGGGAAAGCTGAAATCATGCAAAAATTGATAAAGTGCATTGGTGAAGAAAAAATAAGTAAAAAGCATAATCTAGTGGACTTCGACTGGGAATTATCATGGATGCTTTTGGATGGATAAATAAATTATTCTTATAGCAGATGAATGACTATTGGCATCCAACTACAAAAGTATTACTCAAAATATCTTTTCTCATGATTGGAACAAGCTAGATCCACGAGAATGATGTCACCAAATTTATCACATATTACATATGAAAAATGAACATATTTCACAATAGTTAATATGTACTTTTTATGTTATGTGATTTTTTGATAAATTTATTTTAAAATGCGCAATATCTCGAGAACGGCTCATGCTAGCGTTCTAACGTTTGTCAATCGTTTTCTAATAAAAAATGACATAAGAAATGACTGTTTGCGTAACTTTATTAATGGTTTTGATTTTTTGATGATTTTTTCAAAATTACACTTGAAAATTTAGTGGGGTTTCGAAAGTTCGATTACGTTTAAAAACAATAGGCTTCCAGTATTCACGAATTGTAATTTTTGTACCAAATTTCATTCAAATTGCTTCAGTTGTTCATCAGATATCATCTCCGCAGATTCACACACACAGACATCATCTCAAAAAATGTCTGATTCATGTTCAGGAATACTTGAAACTTGCTCTCCCGTTGAAAACTCGAATTCGAATTTTTAACCCTGTCACAATACTTTCCTCGTACATCATACTATATATAAGGAAAGTAATAAATAAAAAGCACAATCTAGTAGACCTTGACTGGGGAATAATTGTGGACACATAAAGCAGTGATTCAATCATTAGTGAATTGATGGTGTTTCGCAGTTATTATAGTTTACAGAGAGTGGACCAGCAGATAAAAACAAAAAATAAAATAAAAAAATGGGTTTGAGTATTAGATGTGTAGTCCTCAACTTCTACTGGGTGCTGAACTTGGGTGGAGAATTGAGAGACTTGCTTTTAATCCAAGAGAATGGTGTGCAACAGTCTTTTTAAAGTTTTAGCAAAGAGGACAAAATTAATTTGTTCTTGTGTATAGACATTTGCATATGAAGTTAATTTTCTATTAAGATATTAAAGATTCTTATATGTAAACCTCACTTTTGTTATATTTTATTAGAAAGGGTGAATTTAAAATGACAATAAAATTTAGAATTTTTTTAGAATTTGCATATTTTTTAATTGCAAGCAACACAGAGTATATCTACTAGTATGAATATACAATATAAATATATTACATTTCAGAAAATTCTCAAGAAGGATTTGCAATGGAATATTTCAAACTGAATGTGGGACCTGTTAATGGGCGCTGTTCCTTGATGCCAATTGATGGATATAGCATCAGTTTTGATTTTCGAATGCATTGCTTGGAATGGAAAAGTGACCACTTCCCTCTCTATTATGAGCTTAGTTATTCAAGGAGAATAGATGACCCTGGTCACCTCATATACTTTGGATTGAATGGAAACGTGAAATTTAACTTGCCTGCTGGATTTGCCTCAGACTCCTACAATGGTAATTATTTCACTTTAAAGATTTATTTCTTCTGTATACAATTTATATAAATTTATTTTCTATTTGATTTTCAATATGATTTTAAATATTATCTTCTGTTTGAATTTTAATATGATTTTCAGTATTATTTTTCAATGTTTTTACATGTTATTGCCAATCATTTATCATATTTATTCCATGTTTATTATATTAATATATTAAATGGCCTTCATGTATTTATCTGTATAGGTGTAGATTTGTAACAAAAGTTTGGGGGGATACAGTCAGTGACATATTGATAGGTGGGCTACCAGGCTCAAGCCCCCCCCCCCCCCCCCCCTTCTTAAATGTTTTGCACTCCTTTTATATCAACTGTGTGTGTAGTATAGTTTTATAAATTAGATAATCAGGATAAAAAATTAAGTATTTTTCATATTTCTTAATATATTTTCACTTCACATCTTAATAAATTTAGCATTTTCCTTTCAATTTTGTAATTAAAAATGTAAAGAAAACTGAATACTTGAGAGGGACTGTCCCCCTGCCCCAAAAAGTTAGGGGGATGTGTGGTTCTATGCCCATACAATTTTCTACACTCATGCGTATTTGAAATTTTTGTACTAGAAGATCTATATATAAACGTGGGGTGACTTTTTCTTATTGCACCTTGATTGAGAAAACTATTGCATTTGAAACAGTACATGGGTTATCCACTACAAGTCTTTACATTCAGGTGTATCATCAAAAGAGAAAACTCTAAATACATTACAATAACATTATACAATCAATAAAATAGAATAAAAATGATATATTATTATAATAATAATAACAATAAATTCTAAGATTCTGAACACAAGATATGCTTTATAAATAATGTAAATTGAATGAAATTGATTATTTCACTCAATCAATATCAGAGGCCTATCCATTTTCAGTGAACTCAAACAAGGGAAACCCCTTAATTTTTTTAACATCAAAAACAAATTAAAAAAAAAATTATATAACTTTCTATGTATAAATAACTATTATGTTTTTAATTTTTATTTTAAAATGAATGATACTCGTATCATTTACAAAATATTAACAAAATCTATTCTCAGTATTATATGCCTTTTTTTGCTTCAGCTACTGGTCTCTTTTCTTAAGGACCTTCGCTTGTTGAGGTAGTGCAATAGACCTCTGATCGATGTGCTGGGCTCTTCTGGAGCCACCCACCTTCATGTCATTCATTCATTCATTCATTCATTCATTCATTCATTATATGTCTTTCAAATAAAATACAGAAAATCGCAAAGAGTGGTTGCTCAATGCTATTAAATGAATGACTACTTTACTTTGTAAGTCACTATGATTTGGAAATTTGGAAATGTAAATGAGTGACTATTTTGTAAGTCACTGTGATTTGGAAGTTGGGTTTTGTGAAGTTTGGAAATTTGTGACTACTTTGTAAGTAGTCACAAATTTAAGTAGTATGACTACTTTGTATGTACTATTAAGTAGTAGTAGTAGTACACTATTTAAATAGTGTGACTACTTTGTAAGTAGTTAAATGAGTGACTACTTATAAGTCAGTGTGATTTGGAAGTTCGGTTTGTGAAGTTTGGAAATTTTTGACTACTTTGTAAGCAGTCACAAATTTTCCAAATTCCTCTAAAATGGCTTTCTTATTTTTTTTTTTATTATTATTATTATTATTATTATTATTATAATAATCTCTAACTCTTTGCCGTCTCTTTTTATTTGTGAATTTATATTCTATAAAATATCGTTTAATCATTAAATGGACACCAATATTTTCATTTCCTTACAGTGTACCTGAATGTGATTGTGAGAGACAGTTTAGGAGTATCCACTAAAGTATGTTCCTTGGTGAGAAAAGTGAAGCCAATTTTGACTAATCTTACATTAGAACATTATATGTAAGTGAAGATTTTACATTCTAGGAATTGAAAATTATTTAATAAAAGTTAAAAATTAGGTTTCTCCTAAAATCTATCATCATATTATATATCTATTTATTTATGTCCTGCAGTTTAGAAGATATTATGTGTCATTCTCGTGCTTGAAGAAATTTTAATTTCCTCACAGGCAGTGCAATATCTCTAGAAAGAATTATGAAATTTCTATTATATATGATACTCTTGGCAACAATAAAATGCCTATTTATTTTTGGCGTGATGGAATCATAAGAAAGTTCTAACTTTTGTCATTAACCCAAAATATAAAAAATTATTCATTTGTAGGGGAAGTATTACGTTGGACACATTAAATGTTTATTTACATCTTTAATCTTTTCTGAAATGAAAAAAAAAAAGACAATACACTTTTAAATATTTGTGAAATTTTTTTTAATGTAGAAATATTTTTAATTATTAATAAAGCAAAATTCAGCAAAAAAAATCATATGTCAAACAAATCAAAACTCAATTTATCTATTTCAGATACAATGAAACATTTCATCCCAGATCTAATCTAAGAAAACTTGTGGGAGAGAAGCACATTCAGGCTGTCATGCAGAAAATTCATGTTCTTGCTGCTTCTTTAAACACCCATCATTTGAATGCAGAAAATCGTGATCCTGACTTTTATGCTGTAAGAAACAAAATAAAACAAGGAATTTTTGAAATTATTACTGCTCTAAAGATATCTAGTAAGGTATGTTTAGTTTTTTATTTTTGATACTTGTAGAATTTTAAAATTTTGTTTCTGTGATCCCTATTACTTTCCCAATAATATAGAGGAGGAATATCAGAGGACTCTAATAAATTCCTGTTGAAACTGAATTGAGTTTATGAACAAGTAGTACTTGGGGCCTGATTAAGCCAATCTGGTATTAATTGGGGGCCCCTATACACCCACGGGATACCAAATACATGCAAAAAACATCAAAGCATATCTAGAAGTTTAGGACCATTGTCCCTAAAGCACTTTTGTACATGTAGAACTTTTTATTTAAAAATAAAACTTTAAAAGATGTGTAATATTTAAAACTATTAACATATTTTCAAAATTTAAAATAAAAACTAACATTATCAGTTTATGTTATGCAAATAATTAAATAAATAATTATTTCTGATTAAAATGTTTTAACATATACAATATTTAGGGGGCCCAGGGCCATGGCCCCGGGAAGCATTACTCAGTCCCTGGTGGTGCCCGACAGGTGTGGGGCTATGTAGTGTGAGCTCTATGTAGTGTGAGTACTATGTAGGGCTGTGTAGGGTGAGCACTATGTCGGGCTGTGTAGTGTGAGCACTGTAGTGCACTGTGTAGCGTATGGAAGTCTTTGTGTGCAGTATGCCAAGTGGCATAACACTAGCTGCATCTGGTCTAAATGTATGGCTTTTTTCTAAATATTTGTGTGTTATTTTGTTTATTTTTAGGAATATTTTTGTATTTAAAGACGTAGGATTAACTTCTAAATCTAGTGTCTGTCATCTTTTTGCTGCACATTTTTGAGACTGGCAACTCTTGTTAGCTGAGATTGATTTTTTTCTATTTCTTTTATTCTGATTTAGTTGACGGAATTTGTCTTTTGTCTTGAACATTTTAATGCAGTACTGCTGTTTGTTTGTATTTTTTTAAACTCTTAAAAGAATGAATGTAAAATGTTTTGATTTAAAATCGGTAAATAAGCATTTAGTGATGTTAATAATATTCATGACCTATCAAGCACATAGTGATGATCACCTCAAAGAAATTGTTGCAACTTGATTTTTAGAAATCAGGAAAATAGAACTGTCCCCCCCCCCCCCCCCACCCCCACCTTTTTTTTTTTTTTTCAAAATAGCCTTCTAAAATGGAAAAAACTGGAAGAAAATACATACGTTACTATGTTATTTAAAAATATTTTATATGTATATTTGGTAAAGATAATAAAATGCATTCCCTAGTTTATACTGTCTGGAGAATAGTATAAACTATTCTCCAAATATTTGTATTCTTTGAAATTTGGACCAGTGCAGATAATTAAAAATGCCATCCCCAAATAAAGTAATGTGTTTAAAAGTGGCAACTGTTGTGTAATTTTAAATAATAATTGATTTTATGTGTTATTCTATGTGACTTCAGAATGAATTTAATTTTAATTTTGTAACTTTTTGTTGAAACTTAATTGATCTTTCTTTCTCCTGTGCCCACTCTGTCATTTTACGTACAGTAGAAATATGAATGTTATGAATTTTTGCAGTGTGTAACTTATTTGTTTTGACTGCACAAAATTCTTAATCTAGATGAACAAGCATTTAATTATATATTATAGCATCTAGAATGCAAGTCAGAATAAAAAGAAATATGTATCTTTTACAGATTTTTGTACCATCTTATTCTTTTAAAATATTTTGTAAAAATTCTTTATAAAGTGTTTGGTTTTACAAGTTAGAAGCAGATTACTGATATAGAAGAGTAGGTTGCAACTGACTTTATTAGTATAAACTATTTTAAAAGCAATAGCATCCACGGCATAGTTTACATTATCAATCCCCCTCCCCATATACTGTAGACTACCATTATTGTTCAAGGAATTATCATTGTTTTCCATAGGAAATAATGTTATGAAAATCTTCAAATTTATATAATTTGGGTTCTAATCTTGGAAAATTATTAAAATATATATTTAGTACAGATTCTGATCTATCTACACATAAGGATTTTTGTAGTAGGTGCATTTGTTCTTGAGTTATCATTTTCACACCTTTCAGACATATGCATACACACACATGAACAGACATTTTTTTAATAGAATTTGAAATGGTTGATAAGGTCTTAAAGTGTACTTATCCATCAAAATCTTAATAAAGAAATGTTTTTTCAAGAAAACAATACATTCTCTGTATAGTAGTGTAGGGGGACTCCGGCATTGCATCACTCACTGCTACGAATGACATCCCAGTTTATTCCCTTGACTTCGAAGAATTTTTTAGACCTGATGGCATAGTGCGGGATCAGCAATCTAAAGGTTACGAATTTGAACCTATCCCCACCATCGGGGATCTATGACCCCCCACAATGGTGATCATAGACATACAAGCATGCAACCTTCGCTTTCTCCAATGATCTCACCTCTCTCATGAGATGGCAGCACTACAGATGATGCACACTTTCTTCTCTCCTCTTCTGGTTGACTATGACTGATGTCACAATGAGGTATGACACACTGAAATTTGACCAAGCTTCTCACCCATAGATATCCTATCTACGTTCACACTAGGAAAGGGAGTGTGTGGCTGGACTCCAGCATTATGTCACTCACTGTTACGAATGATATCCCAGATTATTCCCTCAACCTCGAAGAATTTTTTTAGGCCTGATGGCATAGTGTGGGATCAGCAATCTAAAGGTTATGAGTTCAAACCTATCCCCCGACATCGGGGATCTGCGGCCCTCCCAATAGTATGCAAAAGTAAAAATTAGTATCACATATTCATGAATCATAATCAATCTTTCTTTCAGGTTGAAGCTGCACAGTTAATGTCCGTTTTAAAAGAAATTATTGCAGATGTCCAGACTGTAAGTACACATGTTTACTGTTAGACTTGTAAAGATATGTTTATTATTCATGTATTAAAAAGAACTTGCATGTCTTGCCATATCTCTATATAAAAAAAATTCATAATAAGAATGAGAGAAAAGAAATGTCATTCTAGAAAGGATATTTAAAAACATCTCCTATTTGAGCTCTCTTAGCTGCGATGTCTTGAGAATGTACCTGTACAATTTCAGATATTTGAATATTTCATCAATTGTTATTCTACCCTTTTCCTAATCAGAGCCTGATTACTGAAAAGGCATGATAAGCACATGCTTTCATTCAAAAGATTTAAAGTGGCCCCAAAATTACATCTCCGATTTACACTTTTTTTTTAAGTTACTTTTTTTAAGTTATTTGTTAAGTAGTTATGTAGCATCTTGCCTGTACAGGCAAAGAAGGAAATATTTTGGTTGTCTGAGCCCAAATCTGTATTGCCCATATTTTAGCCCGTGGGGATTGACAGTGAACTTTCTGTTTGGGTGACGTCAGTCTGTGGGACATTCAGTATCAAGGTTAAAAAATGTGTATATTCTAACTGACTGTCTCTTGGTGGTCATCCGTTCACCATTTCATCACATTATTCTTCTGTTTATATTTTTTATACGTCTAAATTGGCTGCGCTATTCGAATAGCTGAAATGGACAGTGAAATACAATTGTCACCTCGACATGTGTGTTATCTTCTGTTTATACTCTATGACCGAACACCTCGCTGAGTGATCGCCGCTGTGTGCCACTTGAATGGTAGGCAGAGCAAAAAAAAAATGGCTCAGCGCTCAATGTGTTAATATTTAAGTTAGAACTAATTGCAAAAGTAAATATGGACCACCCATGTTTAAATAATAAAATAGACAATCGTTTAGAAATTTTGATACAGGTAACCAGTTTAAAAAAATCAGTTTGTTAATGAGAACTGTTAGTTGACCAGATCAGCTATGATAATAGAATTTTTTGGGAATTAGTTTGAAAATGATTCTTGGGCCATGCTCACCAAATCAAAATGCCCCCTCCCCCCAAATAGGATTGTGCTTCCTCCAAATTGGTGTGTTATTCAGGCCCTGTTCCTAATGGAAGTTCCTTTTCCATCTGAAAGCTTCGGGAACCAGTCGGTTTGACCTATTATGCTGTTTTTTAACACTAAATTTGCTTTGCAACTATCAAGTGTTCTTATTGGATGTATTATTTGCTGTTTCAGATAAATAATTTTGAACTCCAAAATGCCTACAACATCTACCAGCGAGTCTACTCACTTAGATGGGTGCTTCATAGCTTTTTTGCATCTGCACAAATGCATGATAAGTGTATCCAGTTCTTGTCTAAGTTGGCTTTTGTTGCACATTGCATCCTCCCACGGAATGAGGAACTCATTGACATGTCCAGAGAAGACTTGATTAGTGAAATGAAAGTGAGTTGACATTAGTATGCACATATCCATGTGCACAGTATTCTATGCATACAACTTTTGTTTTGTATTTTCTTTATGAAAAGAAATCTGATTTTTCTTGCCTTCATCACATTATTAGTTCTGTAATATAGAATTTATTGATATTTTAGATATAGATACATCAACTTTAACCCATTCATGACTGACAAGTGAAGGAAAAAGCATTTCTATGGGACCACACATAGCAAGAACCATCTGCCACTTCAGGCTCTCACTTTTTTATGCTAAGCCTAACACTGAAAAAAAATAGTATTAGATAAACTTCACTTTAAAATACATCTACCATTATCATAGAAATACTTGGATGTTATTACACTTGAGGTACCCGACTCCAGGGCCACCATGGCCTAAATTTTGCATGTTATTAAAAATTGAAGTAGAAATAATTTTTTATTTAATTTAAAACTGGTAATATTAGTTTTTATTTTAAATTAAAAGATATGTTAATATAGTTTTAAATATTATGCATCCTTCAAAGTCTTTCTACATGTATAAAAGGCCCTTTGGAACTGTGATCCTAAACCCTAGTGCATTTATGTGTTGATGTTTTGCATGTGTTTGGTATGCATATGGGTTGAATTAACACTAGGCCCTAGGTCCCACTTTGACTTGATCAGGCCCTGTCCAACTCCACCATTTTTTTTTTTAAACTTGAGCCTTAAATATTTGAAGACTGTTACTTGTATAATATTATCACTGAAATAAAGGAAAAATAATCTCCTTTTGAAAATAAAATAGTATGATAACACATCAAAATAGTTAATACTTTAAAAATAAAGATCACCAAAAATTTGGCCACAATTAAAAGTCTATTAAAATTTTTTTATGACGTACAAAAATCACACTTTCAGGCATTACTATGCCCTTCATCAGTGGCAAAGTGAAAATACGTGGCGAACATGTGCTTAAATACAAGTCATAACTTCCAGACAAAATTTACATATGAATCATTTTACATTTTTAAATATGAGGTATTTAAAATATAATTTAATTATGAAATACAAATATTTACAAATATTACAATAAAAGGAAAAAGGTTCATAAATTAAATGGTAACCAATAAAAATGTCATCAAAAACAAAATAAAGCATCTACTAAATATTCAGAAAATCATATAAAAGTTTGACACGTATTGAGTCAAGAACAAGACGCCAAGCATAACTAAGGATCTGAATGGGGTCAAAATTGCAAATAGAATCATGGTCAAGATAAATGAAAAGGGATTCATAAAGTAAAATAATACGGGGGTGCTGCAGCTAATTAAAAGAAAAGTCTTATCAAACATAGTATGAAAATTATCGTTAATATGGCCAATTTTTTTTTTTTTTTTTTTATCTTTATTTTTAAAGTATTTGTTATTTTGACGTGTTTCTATACAATTTTATGAAACATCACAATCCTATGTTATGCATTCATATCTGTGGGCTTTAGCAGTTGTCCGTATTGCATAGGGAGTATACATAAGTGGGCTGCGGAAGAGAAAATCTTTCTGTTGTGTATATGCTACAGTGGTCTTGAATGGGTTAATACAACATTAAGAAGAAAATTTTGACTTTCACAACTGTTTTATAGGAATCTTTAAGAACCAGATTACCCATCGAAGAACCTCTTAAAGTGGATGTTCCACATTTGTCAGCTGCTGCTTTCTATCTAACAGATGTCATTCTACTATCAGAACCTCTTGTTTTATTGAAGAAGACTGCTGTTCAGTTGTTGAACAATGCTATGTTTTCCTCAAGGTACTTAGGACAACTAAGAAAAAGGTATTGATATTTTATTTCTTTACTAATTTCAAGTGCAAATAAAAGATCATTGCTTTTCGCAATTTTATGTAAAATGTTAATTAAAAATTGAATTAAACCAATTTGTTGATACCTGTGAAGAAAACATGTTCACTGTAAAGCAAATAAAAATAATATATAATAATGGTTTCAATCGATTTCAAAAGAAAAAAAATTCTTTAAAATAAAAAAAATATGGGTGGTCACTATTGAGCAAAACTACTGCAAAGTCACTTCTGACTGTCAGTAAAAACTTCGTACATGTCAGTTGACTGCTGGTTGTTATGAGTTTTGTATTTGTTGGAAAGCAACCTGCTTGCTCTGTTTTCTAGTTCTAAAGAAGAAAACTCATTTTGCTTTCCAAACCAGTTGGTATCATTATATTTTTAGTTAAAGCTATTTGTCTACAAATAAATGTATTTCATTCTTGGATATTTTGAAATAGTTTTAAATAAATTTATATAAATTGGAATAATTATTTCTAGGTTCATTAGTTTTTGCAGGTTCATTATGTTTTTTATATTTTTAACTGTAAATTTAATGTATTGTGTGCCTGAAAACGGCCTCTTTTTTTCACAACTTGAGAGACGGAACTTGTAAATATAACTTAACTTTGGCAAACTGTAAAACTGAACTTTATTTATCTCTTGCTACTTCATATCATCTAAAATATTTATTTATTAAATTTATTTATTAAAATAATTTAATTCTAACTTATAAACTTGTGTGTTAGCATAACTTTATAAAATCATACTGCACTTTAACTTAAATCATAAATCTTGTGAAATAATTCAGCGAGCATTTTCTATTGGTCACCAGCCCTTGGCCCCGCCCCCCTTTTTCTCTTGCAGCCACTGCAGCTCAGTACTCACACAGCCACTCCAAGATGCAGGCGACAACCAACATCAAGTCGCCACTGGACTCTACAAAGCACCCATCTAATGCTGAGTGCATATTGCTATCTTCTCCATCATCAAAAATCACTCACAGTGGACATTAATATTTTCGATGTGGGCGTAAGGGACCTTCGGTCCCAAGGAAGCCCGTAATGAAGCGTCTTGGCTTGGCTTAGTTTTTGCACAATGGAAGCTAATTTGACTGGGACTTACTTCTTAAATTTTAATGAATAATATAGAATAATATTAACCCCCATCAATCGCAAAAATGTACAGAAGCACTTTGATTTTATTTATTTATTTATTTTTTAATTTAATAAAGTAATGTGTTTTTTTATTATTCATGTATAAAATGTGAATTGCAAAAGTTACTATTTATTGTGTACAAGGACCTCTAGGATTAATTTGTTCACTGATTAGTGATGAAGATTTGATTAGACATAGACCATATATAACCATGCTACTAAAAGAGGAATGCCTCGGGTTCAGGACTTTCTGGAGATATTGCCCATTTTTACTTTCTCTGCAATACATGGTAATGTATAGGGAAAGTTTTGGAATCATGTCGAAAATCACAACTTGAGTTTTCGATGAATCTACATGTTTTGACATCTCTAGAATACGAGAAAACTATTTCTAGCATGACGTCTGTGTGTGTGTCTGTCTGTGCAATGTATGTATCCACTCTAACTCTAAAACTAATGGACTAAATTCTATACAATTTGGTAGGTAAGTCACTTGTATGTGACCCTGGTGCTAGGTCACACACAGGGTGCAATTTTGGGTGCAATTCGGGATAAAAGAACCCACCTTTTTTTGCTAAATGGCCCACAAAAATTGTCTGTATCCAGTCTAGCTGAAAAACTAATAGATGAAATGTTACAAAATTCAGTGAATAAGTCACTTGTGGATTATCATGGTGCTGATTAGATTTTGGTACGATTTGGAAGAAAATAACCTGCCATTTTTTTGTGAAATTACCTGCAAAACTTATCAAAATCTAATATAAAAAAGTATATGCTCAAATATATCCATTAAATGCTTGTTTTATATGCAATTTTAATGATTAAAATAATAAAACCAATCCCATTACATTAGAACTAGCTATTCTCGAGATATTTTACTGTTTTCATATTTTTGCTACGCCACCTTTGAAAATAAGTCCAGTTATCAAATGAAAATGAAAATTAAATTAAAAGTGCAAATTCAATGTATGTAATTTTAAATAATTATGAGTGTTATTTTGTACAATTAAACTCACAATAATGAATTATTGAAGAAATAAAGAGAACGTGAATATGAGTCTGCGGAGAAAGTCATATGTTGCTCACATCAGATTTTTGTGCTATATGCTTGACATCTGCATAAAAGATGTCTGAGCTGAGATTTGGTGCCTTGCTTTCCATTTCCAGCTTGACCCATAAAAATCTTTTTAAAAACAACCCAGGGTCCAATTTAAAAAATAAATGTTTTAAATCATGCCACACATCAGCAGGCCGTTCACTTTATTTTAATTTGTCATTTGTCCTTTAATGTTGCTGTTTATCTGAAACCTCAAATGCACACTAGAAATGTTTTCATAAATAATGTATAGATTATGTACTCAAAATTCCATTTGTCATGTTTTAAAATAATTTGTTTTATATTTAATGTAGAATTTTGTAATCTTTCCTCCCTTTAGCTGCAGTAATGATTATTGTGAGCACCAAGAAGAATGTTTGATGCTTATTGTGCAAGAGTACGACTACTTCAACTTGCCTGAGGTAAATGGTGGTGTACAATCATCCGTTTTTATATCCTTGAGCCTATGCAATGATTCTGAGGATGTGGAGATGCAGATCAACTTATTAAACGTGTCTGCTTACTTTGCTAGACCTCCTAGTGTTCAGGTACTTCCTTATATATTTCCTTTTTTCTTTCTCTTACAATCAGTGGCGAATCCTGGTCTATAAAGCAGGTCATGCGGAAATGCATATTACATACTCCCTGCATTATCAATTGCATCACAACACTCAAAGGATTTAATGGTGATAATAGTAACAAGATGACCACAGACCTGGAATTATCAGGGAATTTTATGCTTCTGAAAATATCAGGGAAAAATCAGGGAATTGCATTGAAAGTCTGGGAAAACTGTGAATTTCTGTGATTTATTTTCATTTCCCGACCTTATTGTTTTCTTTTAGATGAATGAACAATGCTTGTTCATTCCATGATGTCACATTTTTCATCTCATGTCACAAGATCCATCACTCATCTTTTTTAAATACACTAAGTGAGAGTTTTCATCAACAGGTGACATGATCTCGATAAATATCCTTTGAGGAGGGAACGTTTCAGGAAATTTTGAAGGAAAATATCAGGAAATTTCAAAATGAATTTCTTGTGACCACCCTGAGCAATAATGATTAAATATGTTATTGCTATTGTGTTATATATTGTAACTAGGGAAGGGTTTTTTTATCAAGAAATTTGATATGGCGGTACCATCCAAATCCTATTTCATCACTGCTTAAAATAAGCAAAATATTTTCCCCCAAATTTTCCCATTCAAAGTTTTAACAAAAGTGCAAGTTTTAGGGCTTTATGCTTTGACTATTTTGGTGACTCTGCATTTCTGTATGTGTGTATATTTTTGTAGACACAATAACTCAAGAATAATGTATATGTAATAAATGCAAACTGTAATAATGCCATTATTACATTTTCTAATTTGATTTATTATGTAAAACACTGAGATTGTATTATATCAAGATTCATTGACACACTTTAAAAATGGCTGTCATTTTGGCATTTCTCGTAATATAAAACTACACGATTGCCATAAAATAGTGATGGAGCGCAATGTGAACTATAACATAACACAAATAATGGCAATACAGATTTAATTGCATTAAAATAATAATAAATGCCTTAATACATCAAAATAAATTGTTAAAATCTTATTTGTTTCTTATTACATTTAATTTATAAAAAAATTTTGCTTACTTTTCAATAATTTAAGTTTAAAAAGCACCTGTTTACTTTCCAATAATTTAAAGCTTTGTTTACTTTTCAAATTATAAAATACTTCTGTTTACTTTTAAAGGATTTAACTTTTGGAAATGTTTTCTTTATTTCCTTAAGCTTTGTACCCATTAACCCTTTGGGAAGGGTTGATGCGCCCCGGCTTCCACTGGGAACTTGCATTCAAGGACGGTCATAACTTTTTATTTGTCTACTAGATGGCGTTAAATGTCCATGGGAACAACTCCAATGTGTTTTGCAGATACTTGACCTTGGCATAGGAAGGATCCAATTAATCATTTCCCCCATTTGGAGTGGTGAAACATGGTTTTGTAATATAACAATTAGAGCACTTCTCTTAGCATCAGCTATTTTATAATTGAGTTCTGGTTCTCGTTTTGATTTTAGCTTAAGGATTTCATTGGTGAATCATAGGAATATAAGAGAGTATTTTTTTTTTTTTAAGTTTGGGTTTTAGAGGAATGTGTGGCAGTAAAATTATTCGTTTATTTTGGATAAAAGAATGGAAGCAACTAAACGAGTATGTTGAAAATATGTAAACGATTTGTATGAAAAATATACATCAAATAGAAAATAAATGCTTCTTTTATTCCCAAGAAAAGTAGATTTCTGTGTTGAATAGGTGATTTTTAGTGAATTTTTTTCTAGAGTCAGACTTAGCATAAAAAATTAGCCATCCTTTGGGAACAGTTCGGAAGCGAAGCGCTCCGTCCTTTGGGTCACGGCCGTTCCAAAATGCTGCCGTCCGGAAAGGGTTAATATACATGAATTGGCAAATTTTTTCAATTGTGAACACTTTTATGTTTCAAATTGAACTGGTATCATAATCACAGACTTAAAACACTTGCTCAATTTATTTCATTGTGTCATTCCCTCAATTCCTATACAATTTAATCCTTTGCATTTTATACATCTTTTCAATTTATTAAATAATAAAATTACATGAATATCTGCAACACATCTTGAAAGTAATTCCTTGATTTTTTTTCTTTGCAGGATGTGGGCAAAATTCCTCTGATGGAAAGTCACATGAACACCCATATCCTTAACATTACTGAAAAAGACATTCACCATCCTCTGTTGTTTTATGCAAAGTTCATTGAAAACAATTTGACAAAAACCAGTGCAGGCATAGATGTGATGTTTAGGTGAGATAATAAAATCACTGTGCTCGTGGTTATTTTATTTTCAAGCACGCTGAAAGCTTTTTATTATTAATGCTTTTATTATTTTGGCATTTTCTGATTGATATTATATTGGGGCTCAGTCTCAAGAGGATATAGCAATATAAAGTTCTACTTTAAAATCAAAGACAACTGAAAATTAGGTTTAAAAGTCTTTTATTAAAATCTCTTTATTAAGACATATAAATTCACATGGCCATAGTTCTTTTGGGCACCATTGTGCCCTTCATCAGTGGCGAAGTTTCACTTTGGCGTTTTCACTTTCTGCCCGAAAGTGCTATGGCCATGTGAATTTATACGTTTTCAAAAGGAGATTTTAATAAAAGACTTTTAAACCTATTGTTTGGTTGTCTTTGATTTTAAAGTATTAATTAGTTGATGCGTTTCTATACTATTTTATATAAAGTTCTCTTTAATATAAGTGCATAATTGACTTCATTTTTAATTGGTATTAAAAAGAGGCATCTTAATATAACTTTGATATTATTTTTGAAAGAAAGGAACATTTTAAATTTTCTCATTCTCTCTCCTCCCCCCAAGTTTTTTTTTTTTTTTTAGAAATTTATTGTTTTGATATTAAAAATATTTTAACTAATATCTAGACGTTTTAACAGATGTTAACTGTGTTGATGAACTCTTTTGTATCACTTTTTCCTGGCTGTGATTTTAAAGAATAATTTCAATATTTTTTCTGAAACAACTCTACTGATTGAAACCAAATTTTGTATAGATTGTCACATAAATATGAAAATTTTATATATTTTTTCCAATTTGCTCATGTCATGTGCATTTTACAATGTTTCAAAAACTATTTAACTAAATTAAAATCGAGTTCGGTTAAAAGATAGAATATAGAACTAGTTGATTCTTTTAATTTACCTTGTATGCTGTTTACTAAGGAAGTATTTATTTTTGTAGACTAAAAGTTAGAATGTTACACGTACATCAGAAGATCACAATTTTTCTTTTAAATGTGTGTGTGTTTGCACAGTACTTATAGTACATTTTAAAACATCCATTTTAGATTTTTATCCAATTTACATCAAATTATGCACATAAAGATAATTTTATATAAGCAGTTGAAAAATGGAGTTAAGGTTATTGTAATGTGAATATATCATGCTCGAATTTAAAAATAAAAATATGCTTACATTCAAAAATAAAAATATACATTTGGTGTCAAAATGCAGGACAGTTATGGGGAATAAATCTATTTATTTTCTAGTTACACCAATCTGACATTAAACCCTTTTTTATTAACCTAATAGCTTTTATAGGCATTCATTTTAGTGGATCGTATGTTTGCAAAATCCAGTTATTTATAGAAGAATGTTGTTTCAACAATGGAGGAATCAAATTGGATGTGGGAACCGATTTGTGATATGGGAATGGAATGGATTTTGATGTGGATGTTTTCATTTCTCGGAGTTCTGGTGCAGACCACATGGGCCCGAAACCTTGACTCAGCCTGTGCAATAATGATCAGGTGAGCAAAGTTTCAGGTGTATGGGGTGTGCATGCTGCTCGCCGGTCATCTGTCACAACCAAGAATCTCTTTTCACATAAAAAGAGCTGCTGTAATGGATTGGTTTCATGGCAAGGTGAAGATTGTATCTGTTCTACTGCAAAGAAGAAAATTCTTGAAGAAGCAGAAGAGTCCAGTATGAGCTAATTGTAGTTAATTTGCCCAAACTTTTGATTCCTTTTGAGAATAATGCAATTACTGTCATTCAGTACATGATTACTCTTGTACTATTTTATTGTTGTTTTTAAATTGGAATGTTTGCTTTTCAAGTATAAAATTCTATTATTCTGTAAATGTTCATATATTTTGAAATTTGAATTAGTGTGGAAAGGTTTATCTTAAATAATTTGGACTTTGTAATTTTGGATAAACAAACTTTTTTTTTCTATTATGCAAACAAAACTAAATGAGAAAACTAACAAATTTAAGGATAAAATCAGCAATTCAGTACGGTAAAAACATTTTCCTGTTAATTATAACTTACATATATTGTGCGTACATGTAATTATTGTCTGTTTTTGCAGTTCACATTAAAAGTTAAGAATCTTTAATATTGATAAGGTCACTCTATATTGTTTTCCTATATTAACATATCTCTTTTTCAGTAACTAAAAAAGAGATATGTTGATCTTAAGATATATTAATCTTAAGATATGCTTATCTTAAGAGCATTTATAAAATCCACATTGGATCTATCAAGAGTAAGGAGTCCGTAATTTGAAGTATTACCAAAAGAAAAAATGTTCCAAATTTTGAAATTGCACTGCCAGTATAGCAAGCCTTATTTATGGAGTGGTTTTACTCTTATTAGGGTTCAACAGTAGAAAATATTTATTGAAAGTATAAAAATATGCTTTGTGCCACAATTTTACTGGATGTAATTATTCTAGCTGTGTAGCAAGACTAACTTGGTCAGTCACCAGACTTAAAATATTTGAGCATAACATATTTTTACGCTTCCCACACAGTTATTAGCTACCAGATGTTTTCGCACAATCTAATTTTAGATAATTTTCTTTTGGGGTGGGGGTGACTGGTGCTCTATTGTATACATGTCTAATATTATTTTTTTCTAATCATTGATTTTTATGTGTGTATTTTTGTCACTTATGTTTAATTTCAGCAGCTCCTACTTTAAGCATGTGTCTTAAGTCTTCTAGCATCTGCCGAGTGAATTGGACAGTTTCTACCCACCTGAAAATTTGTCTCAACCTGGAATATAAAATAGCTGAGCAAAGTTTCAGGTGCCTAGAATGTGCCTACTTCATCATTCTTCACACTAAATTTCTGAAATACATGGTATCAAGTGCATCTATTACAAAACCCTGCTTGCGATTATCATCTGATATATTTCTCCAGTTTCATCCAGTACATTTCAATTAATATGTATATGTCAGATTAAGACTGTTTGAAAAGCTTGCACTAAGCAAAATAGGAAGATTGTAACTACTACTTGAAACATTTCAAAATTTAAGCATAATGTACTCATTAAAAATTAAATATTTACAAAATTAAAAAAATATATTTACAGCAATTTTAGATATGTAAAATTTTTTTGGAGTTTCAAATTTATTGACAAATAGAAATTTTGCATAAATGTTGAAATAAAATATTAACTATCTAGTATTTCATAACTGTATGCATCATTGAAGTTAATATTGTACTTTGCTAAAAGAACAAGTTCAAACCTCAATATTTTGCATTTGAAAGTCAGGATTAATTGTATGCACACATTTCATTGACAAATGATGATTATATAAGGACCTGCTTAAAGATCTAATTTTGTTTATTGCCTATCCATTCAAACAGCCTCAATATTTACAGCATATTTTTTATATATTTTAATTTTTTACTAAATAAATTTATTTTATGCTTATTATGATTAATATTAAATACAGTTTCTTAAAACTCTATATTTAGTTGCAATATGTGCTTTATAATAGTAAAATTTACTGACATTGATATTTAAATTGTGTAAAAATGCATCTGAAAACGATTTCATATGATTGTTTCATTACAGTATTACTTACATTTATTTAGAGTTGTGTAGCATGTAATTTAATTGAAACAGATTAGCCCCTATCAAATATACAAACCTGGGTAACTTAAGTATAATTTCTTTTCATGAGCAAAACCATTGTTTAAGCTTAAGCTGAATTTTTATTATACCTATGAAAAATTAAAATAAGAAACGTGTAGTATTAAAAGTATTTTATGATCAAACTGGTAGAAAATCTCTGAATTTTATTCTCCTTTGTTTCTCTTTTATAAGGTACCAAAATTATCCAACTCTTCAAAACTATGATTTGAAAAGGAGCTTTCATGGTGGTATATCTGAAATAAATGTTTTCATATCTCCTGACAAATTGAAGGGTATTTATCTATTTTTATTTTAATATTTTTCAAACTGATGTAAAGTTAGTTTATACATAAATTGCATTCTTCAGTAGTGCAGCTGTTAACTTTGTACAATGGTTATTTTATAATGGAATTTAAATTGACTATTTTTATTGTTAGACGTTCTAGAGCTAGAGGGTTCTGTCTGTGCTCTCTCTTAGCAACCTCTTTTGACACACCTGCTATGCAGGTATAATATACCAATAAGTGCTCTGCAACTTGTTTGCTGATGCTCACCAACCACCGGAGCTCATTTCACAAGCTCTTTCACCCTGCCCATCCCCATCCTGAAACCTGACAGCCTTAGAGCTTTTTTAATTTTCATTCTTGTGATAAGATTCATAGTGTGATAAGATTGTTTTTGATTGGAAATTTTATAGCGATATAAGGAACTGAATCTGAGCTGTATTAATATCCAGATAGCTAGTATTTAATTCAAGATTTAACTGATGGTATAATGCATATGGTTTAAAATGTAAACAAATTTAATAATTTCAATTAAATAGACAGCATGCTAAAAGTTCCACCAATTGTGATCACAGTAAATATTTTTCTTAATTAATTTAAATTGTTTATAAAACTCGACAATAAAACATTTAATTATTGACTGCAATAATAATTACATTTTAATCATAACTGTTCATGACAACAATAGCTGTTTATAAAAATCAACAATAAAGCATATATAATGTCCTCTAGCACCTGGCATTTCTGCCAGTAACCTGTCACAGAGAAATTGGAAATCGGATCAACACATTAAATTGTTGCCTATACTGGAAATGAAAAACTTTAGTAATTAATATTTAATTAGCTAAGGGCTAAATAAAAATTCTAAATCCATCTTGCACAGGGGAGAGATAGCCCCATGGGAGAGATAGCCCCGTGCAGAATTGCACTCAGATGACCCAAATTCAATTCCTGACTCTGCCCAAACTGTCCTTGTATTCATACAGAGTATGGGCATGTTAAATATGTGGGTTCCTAAGTCCTTCTGAGAGGTTGGTGGTAGGGATAGGAGGATACGGTCCTGTCCTTGCGGATGCTGTCTCCACTAGGCTCCAATCTAGATGGCACTTCCTAGAACAGATACCTTATACCTTCAGGTAGGTCGAACGGTTTGGGTCAAAGAAGCCGCCCATCTTGCACATCTACAAGTTTATATTAGTCTATATATAAAATTTCAAAATTGTATGTTTTATCATCTGTTCACAAAGCAGTGTAAAAAAAAATCACAGTATATTTTTTTTATAAAGAGAGAAATGTTTGTAGTAGACAGACTTTTCTTCAACATGTAACAGAGCTGCTCTATTGCTCAGTGTTTATGATGCTGAATGCTGCATTATGGGGAGTTGAACCAATAAACTGAATTAGATCCTCTGCTCAAACTGCATTGATAATCTTTGATCAGTGGGTTTGTTTAGTGACATAAGTATAATTCAAATTGAAATTAGAAAGCCCTCCACAATTCTCTTAATTTCTTGCTAGATAAAATCTTCCTCCCTAGAATGTAACATGAATATGACCAGTTTCTTTCAAGAACATAACTGCAATTTTTCTTTGCAGTTGTCAAGCAGCAATGATTTTCAAAAATTTTAGGTGCATTACAAAATTTTCGAATATACTCTAATAATTTAAGCCTTTCTTTCTTCTTGGTAAAATCGTTTATGACAAATGTCTTGTGCTATTCTGTGTTTTTTAATTGGAACTATGTATGATTGCCACAGTGTTATAAGTTTCTAGAAAGTATGTCTTACATGTCTTACAGAACCTGGCCTCTATTACATCAGTTTATTAAGAAGTCGTTTCCAAGTCAAGAGCCCTGAAGTAGTTTGGGAATATACTGCTTCTGTGTGGAAAGATGTTTGTCTTGGAAAAGTGAGTGACTTTTGGTCAACTCAAAGCTGTTATTCTGCAGACACAACAGATAGCCATTGGATACAATGCAGGTTCTTATATTTATCTCCCATTCATAGAATTATTTGATATTTTGCCTATTTGTATGCACTTACACAGATGGTAAAACCTATATAGAAAATTATTCTCCTTTAAATGGACTCGACACCACAAAATCAACTTTCTTTAAACACTATTTTAGAGATAATTTTTCAGATTTATTTTCTAAATTGAACAAGAAAAAACAAGAAAGATCAATCATACATAAAGCATTGATTATGAAACACTTTCCAACTGCAATGCAATTTTATTTAAACATCTCTAAAATGTGATCCATTCAGCAGTAATATTTTTAAAATTATCACAATACTACAATTATTTATTATATTTGAAAATTTAAAACTTCATCGAAAAAAAATGAACTTTATTCAAATTATGTGATTGAAATATAAATTGCCTGGCTCTCTATGTAAAAGCAGTAAATATTTCATTCATACATTTTTATTTCATTCATTACAGTACTACAATAATTTATTTTACTTTAAAACTTAAAACCATAGAAATAAAAGTAATTTAACTCTATGCATAAAACTTTATCGAAAATGTCTACTATAAAATTGTCAAATCAAATAATATTTCATTCATATCAGCGATATTGCAGACTCCAGAACTAAATAATTTTGCATTAAAGAAATTCAGCAAGTCCTATACAACTCATCCTACATCTTCATGTTGTTTGCATTCTCCATAAGTGAAAATTAGACTTCTTTGTAGAAATAATCAAAGTTTGATGATCATTTAAACTCAAATATATTGTAATTCTGTTGTTTCAAAATATAGATGCACAGAAATTAAGCAAAAATAAAGCGGTTTTAGGACGAATATAACACTAAACATAAATTAGAAAGAACTTTAAAAATCATGATTTTGACACAAGACAGATGGCATTGATCATTTAAACTCAAATATATTGTAATTGCATTGTTTCAGAATGTACTACGTTGTATGTTGTAAAGTGTTAAAAAAGGAAGTTATTTTTATTTAACCCTTTCGGAATGGCGGCATTCCGAAACTGCCGTGGATCAAAGGATGGAGCACTTCGTTTCCGAACTGTTCCCAAAGGACAGCTAATTTTTTGCGCTAAACCTAACTCTCGAAAAAAATTCACTAAAAATCACCCGTTCAACACAGCAATCTACTTTTTTCAGGAATAAAGGAAATACTTATTTTTTATTTGATGTATATTTTTCATACAAATTTTCTTTTATCAAAATATTAAAAATTTTAGTGTATATATGTTTTAGGTACAGATGGATAATTCTTTGGCATGTCCTTCCGATTTTTTAAAACTGTACCACATGCATGCATATTCTTAGACAACAAATACTTTGCGAGTACAGGAGAGGTAAAAACTCTATTCAAATACAAAGTATATCCTTTTCTTAAAAGTTCACTTAGTTTCACAACACGTTCTCCATACCCACCATCAGAGCTTGAAAATTCTGTGTCCTTTCCAGTATACACAAGGAAATTCCATATATAGCCTGATTCTGATTCTGACAATTTATATATTTTTATTCCATATCTGGACCTTTTCGAGGGGATATATTGATGAAATCCCAGCCTTCCTTTCCATGAGAACAAAGATTCATCAATGAACACATTTCTTCTAGAAGTGTATATAGATTTAAATTTTGAAACTAATGCATGTAACACAGGTTTCAATTTATCTAGTTTTTGAGCATTACTATCAAGAGTAAAATGAAGGTAGCGTAATATTCCTAAAAATCGATCGCAACTCATAACTTAATTGAAAAAAGGAGTACTGATAATAGGATTCTTAGAAAATTATATTTTAAGATTTGTTTTTTTGACAATGCTCATCAAAACTACTAGTCCGAGAAACACTCGAAATTGGTTTTCTGTCACAGGTGTAAATACATTTGAAACAGGTGGAGTCTTTGATGTGGAAGGCGAGAGGAGATCTTTCTCCGATTTTCTCTTTGCAAACTCATTAGTTGCTTTTATGATAAATTCTACTAGTTCATCTTAAAAAAATATGCTAAAAAAATCAAGTTCATTATTTAAATTAGGCGGCATGATATTGTGATTGATTCCAGGTATGTTCAAAAATTCAAAAAATTCAGATCTTTCAAATCACTTGTCCAAACATCATTCGAAAAAATAGCTACTGAAGCTGGTGCGTTGTAATAATAGTACGCTCAGAATCTGAAGAATCAATTGCATTTTCAGATTTATCATCAGAAGTTCCACGAATCTTCACTATCTGCATCACTTTCATTACTGTCTGGTTCGTTTACCATACAAGTGTATTCTTCCACAGAAAGAAAACGTCTCAGCCCAGCCATTCTTCATTCTTTTATCTCCAGAATAACCTAATCATTTCACTTCAGCACATTCCTCTAACCCCCCCCCCCCCTAAAAAAATGCCTTCTCATATTCCTATAATTTACCAACAAAATTATTAAAAAATCAAAACGAGACCCGAAACTCAATTATAAAATTGTTGATGCTGCGAGAAGTGCTCTGTTTGTTTATACAGTGGCCACCGCTTAATTGGATCACGTTCGTGCCATGGATGTTTGATCCAATAAAGCGGCTGATTCGAAAAAGCGGCAGCGATGCAGTTTCATTTTTTTTTACTCAGCATAGTAATACACGAGCGTTAAGGGGGGGGGGCAGAGGGGGCAATTTTCCCCGGGCCCGAGTATCAGCCACACCAGGTAGAAAATTATGTAAAAACATAGGGGAGGGGTCCGGGGCCCCCGGTTCAATGTGTGTCTTAGGGCCCGAGACCAGTTCTCGACTGCCTTGTACATACATGAAACATACATAGTCGTACATATATGAAAAAGTTTTGTATGTTCTTACTTTTTCATACATAAAATTAAGAATTTAAATAAAGGGTTATTTTTTTTTGCAATAAAATTTAACATTGAAAAGATAAGGTAAAAGTCTAAGATAAGGTAATCCACCCCTGAGTATATGTTATATACAGTACATATGTAGCAATAAATACACTATATAAGAAGAAACACTTTATGTACTTACTGTACTTTATTGGAAAAACATTTGTATATATATATATATATATATATATATATATATATATTTGAAATATAATAATAAGAATTATGTAAAAAAAAAAATAAAAAAAAAAAAATTAAAAATACAATTCAAGTAATATTAACATCACCATAGAAGCAAATTCACGGCCATAATGCCGATAAGAGAAAAGAACAGAACCTTCCCAAATTCGATGATTAATCAGAATAAAATTCCTCTTCAGGTCTGAGTATTTAATTCTAATTAACCCAAACAAATGCCTGTTTCAGATTAAGCAATAGTACATTACTATAAATGCTTAAACTCAGACTACAGACATCAAAAAATGAAAAAATGAAAAAAGAATACATTAAGAAAATTGTATTACCATGCGGCATGAATCCTTCTTCCTCACCACGTGTATACACGATCAACCTCAACAGCTTAATCTAGAAGCACCGGAATGAACACGTCGAAATTCTACCAGGGAGGCAGTACGAACGTTCACGGAAATACTCCCAAACCCGTCCAGTGAGTCTAAGCTGGAGACTGGACAAGCAATTCAGAATACAACTTCCCAAACATGCAGAACTGAATATGAATATGAATCAAAGATGAAAATTCCTACTAAACAAGTAATTCATAGGAAAACTGGATAATCGAGAATGCCACTATACACCATTATAAGGGCGCTCAAAACGTAGTTTCAATACTGACAATAGTTACATTTTTTTGCGAAAATAAAATTCAAAACATTAATGTTAATGCATCTTATTTTCCGATTTTTTGATTTTTCTAATGTTTTTGAATTAGTTTATTATTTTTCATTTTTATTTATTTATATAATTAATAAATAATTATATATAATATACACATATACATACATATACATATATATATATATATATATATATACACACATACATATATATATATATATATATTTTTTTTTTCTCTCTCTCCTGTATGTTAGTCACTATAATTGGGAATGTTTTCTAGGATGTTATCGAGTGAAATTTGATACACTGAGTTGATAATTTTAATAACAAAATTATATATACAGTACAACCTCGAAAATCCGGACATCCAAACTCCGGAAACCTCCAAAATCCGGACGTTTTCCGAATTTTCGTTTTTTTTTTTTTCTTTTTTTTTTTCCCGGACTAACGATGTCGTGGATTTAAAAAAGATATAATAAGGTAAGATTATTTATTTTATACATAAGATTATTTATTTTACCGTGTTTTCCGGTTGACTTTCTGAACCCGGAAATGAAACGAAAGTTTAGATGGACGGCAGTAGATAGATAGGCTCGTGGTTGGAGCGTGTATTGAGTTATTAGTGTTAATCCCTCCTCTCCCTATTCAAGTCACAACTCCTGATGAATTATTTCGCGTAAAATATACATCGTTATTTAAATACGGAATTTTTATTATCAAAATTTCTTTTTCTCATTATTGAAAAAGACATTTTTCTGAAACAATGTAATTTTTAATATTAAACACTTTAAAATGTTATCGTAACATTTTATCACAGATGTTCAATTAAATCTAAAAATCCCGAGAATTCATATTAACGCCCACGGAAATTTATTTTATTCACTTCGTAGTACGATTTCCATTCTTCAATGTATTCTGTTTTGTCTTTAGAATCTCCACCCCCTCCCGATATCTGACGATTTTTTCGTTCTCGTCGAACGTGTCAGCTTGAAATCGACTGTATATTTTGCCTTTTTTGTTTAGAAAGCCATATTTACATACTATAAATAGCAAATAAATAACTAAATAATATCGTATCGCACAGAACCGAGCAACAAGGTCATTAACACACAGACCTTTCAAAGGGGTCGGCTTGCCACCGGTGACAGTCGGCTGTGTTTACGATTAGGAACTAAGCAAATTCCTTTCTTCGCTTTTCCTGCCCCACCACTTCCGGGTGCTGCTGTAACCTAGTAATGACTCATCGTAATTTAGAATAATCATTGAGAGGAGAGATATTTTCTTTTTTGGAAAAGATATTTATTTTATCTACTGCGATATTTTTTACACATTTGACTATTACTAATAAAGTTTTTACTTTTTTCAGAGTCATCAGTCTTTTTAAACATAACATTATATAGATGCTAGATAATAAATAAAACTTAAGTTATTATTTTTTGTTTTTCGTTCATTAATAGCGAAAACGGTTTAAACACATTTACACCTTTAAATATATCGTTAAAAGTGCTAATCCTCGATCTTTATTAAATCTCAGTACTGCATTAAATCTTCCGGCGCTTCATTAAATCTCGACAAAGCCGATATAACGGAAGTTCTGCACTTTGGTGATGATGCGCCAATCGTAAATAAATTGAATGATGGCGAAATTCGCGATATGATATTAAATAAAAAAGATCGAAGTAGGGACGATAAATGTGGAGAAGAAAAAATACCCATTGAAAATCTTATGCAAAAAATCGATCATGCAATTAAAGGTCTTGAACAAAGAAGCATTATAACCGAGCAGAAGTAATGTCCATCTACAGGATAAAGAAAACTGCTTTTCCATAAACCAAAATTAATGAAATAACAAATGTTAATTCAAATATTTAAATGAAATGATAAAATGGAATTTTATCATTTCGTTTCATTCACACATTCTAAATTATTAATGTGTATATTTTTTCTTAGAAATTTCTTTTGCCGTATTTTTTAGATTAAATAATATGTTTTAATTGATTAACTTAACTTTTGCCATTATTTTTACTAAAAATAGGGCTTTATAGTGTATTTAGTTAATATCAAATCTGAATTTTATTCAAATTCTATAATCCGGAAAAATCGAAAATCCGGAATCGGCAAAGTCCGGACGAGTCCGGATTTTCGAGGTTGTACTGTATATATATATATATATATATATATATATATATTGTAGATTGCTTCATAGTGGCAGTAATTAGCTTTGATACTCTCTTTTCAATATCGTAAAAAAAATTATAGTCATCGCAAGATGCACCTCGTTGTTCTAATGTCCTTCTAAGAAGAGCCTGACGCGATTCCCTAGCCGTTGGTGATGACAATTCATTGTTTTCTACTTCTTCCTCATCTGCTTCTCCAGTTGTTTCTTTGGATTGTTGAATTGTTAAAACAATATTACCATCAATATGGTACGTTACCATCAATATTGACCCAGTTCCAAAATTCTTCTGTAAGCTCCTCGTCATTGCGTGGGTCTTCTTGCTTCTGTGGAATGTTGTTCGCTACTTCAACTATGACTCCCGATTTTTTGAAACAATTGAAAATTGTTATTGGAGTAACATTTTTCCATGCATTTATTATCATGTGATAGGCGTCAAGAAGACTGACTGATTTCGCTATACTATCACTATCAGTAGGCTTCGCTGGATCGTTTATTGCCTGAACAATTTTCATTCTTATATGCTTGCGATAATAGGTTTTAAAAGTTTTTATGATTCCTTGATCCAATAGTTGAATAACTGATGTGGTATTTGGTGGAAAATAAAACAGTTCTATGTTGTTTAACTTCAAATCTGGATGGGCAGTGCAGTTGTCGAGCAAAGCTGCAATTTTTTCTGTTCCAAGCTCTGTGTCCCATTTCCTCATGTATTTTGTGAAAATCTCGCTCGTCATCCATGCCTTTGTATTGCTTGTGTATTCTACGGGAAGTTGTTTTACACCTTTTAAGCAACGTGGGTTCCTGCTCGTTCCTACGATGAATGGTCTTTTCTTTACTGTTCCAGTCATATTACATGTCAGGAGAACTGTTATCCAAGCCTTTATTTTTTTACCTCCTGACCAATTCTCATCTTTGAACATCAGAGTATGGTCTGGTAATGCACGATAATAAAGCCCAGTCTCATCCATATTATAGATCTGATTTGCAGAATATCCTGACAATAGTTCTGGCAGAATATCTTGCACCCATTTTTCTGCAGCGCTAATATCGGCATCTCCCTTTTCACCATATTGTTTTGCATAAACAATGTTGTTTCGATTTTTCCATCTGGTCAGCCACCCGTCAGTTGTATCAAAGTCCTCGATTCCAAATTTTTCAGCAAATTCTTCGGCTTTCAAGCTTAATATTGCACGTGACAGTGGGGCATTTTTAAGTCGTGCGGCCTTGAACCATTCCAAGAGAGCTGCTTCGACACCTGCTTTTCCAACTTGTTGCCATTTACGATTCTTGTTTCTATTCAATGCATGCTCATCTAAGACTTTACTCCTTTGTTTCAAAAGGCGACATAAAGTTGACTGAGGTATGTCCAATTTCAAAGATGCTTCTCTCTGATTGCATTTCGGCAGAACATTAAATTTTTTAAGAAGTTCATATTTTTCAGACAAGCTAAAATCCTTACTTTTTGCCATCGAATTCACAACGAAGAGCTTACTGTAACATGACCAACACACTAATAATGAACAAACAAAGTGACCATCTGCCTTTTAACGTCAACCCCAACGTTCTTACCCCTTTCCCTTTCACCTCCCTTTCCTTTCTCAATCCTTCTGCCACACGTGTGTGGGAGTGGCGTCTTATCACAGGCACCCAGGGGATTCACGTTTCTAAGAAATCTGGGTCTGACTTTGTTGCGCGCCACATGGCACCCTGTTTGTCAGGCTTGGAGTAAGAACTCCAGAAAAAGCTGACGTTGGGAAGAACACAATGGAAAGATCAAACAATGAAAAACGAACATCAAATCGCGAAATTTTTTTATCCATTTATCCGGCGGTTTTGATCCAAATAGCCGGCAGAGTTTCAATGTAAAAGAGTGATTCCGTTCCGTTTTCATTGATTTGATTCGATAAAGTGGCTGATCCAATTAACCAGTAATCCAATTAAACGGCGGCCACTGTATTACAAAATCATATTTCACTGCTCCAAATGGAGAAATAATTCATTGGATCCTCCCTATGCCAAGGTCAAGTATCTGCAAAATACATTGGAGTTGTTCCCATGGACATTTAATGCCATCTAGTAGACAAATAAATTCAAATAAAAACGTTCCATATGAAAACGTGCTGACATGAGCCTCGTCTTTTAGGGTAAGTTTTTCCTCGATGCGAATACGTGACGGTTGTCCTTGAATGCAAGTTCACAGCCAACGTGCAAGTGCGTCAACTGCCCCAAAAGGGTTAAAAAATGTATTTTAATGTAAAATTTTATTTAAACTTTTTACAAAATTTTAAAGCTTTTTAAAAGGCTTATACTCTAAATTTAGGCCTACTGATTATTATTTTAATTTATGGATCAATCATATAGAAGCATTTCATTGCATATTATATAATTGTAATATGTTTTAAAACAGAAAAGCAAATAGTTGTAAATTGTTAAAGTAAGAAGAAAAGAAAATACATAAATTTTCCTTATGTCATTTTTATTCATTTACATATTATGGTAAATCCTTCTATTCTTATAGTATTTCCTATATATTTTACTTCGCTTTTTATTCTGAATAATAAGCATAGTATAGACATTTTTAATCATCATTATTCCCTTCTGGTATTATCAATGATATTGTTATTGTGCTTCTAAAGTGTTGTAACATAAGTGGAGAGGCCAGGGTTTGATCTCAAGGAATTTGCATGATAGCCAAATATTATAGCATTGAGCTAAATAATTCTCCAGCTCAAAACACTGAACACTACATACTACTTCACACTGCTATATTCCTTACATGAGCAATTACAGTATCAATATCAATAGCTGGATATTAAAAACATTGAACACAAATGTTTTCTTTTGATGCCCCCCTTTTCACTCATTTCATTACCTTGATGATATTACAAAGTGACTGACCACAGACCTGAAACCCGAAAAAACCTGAAATTATCATGGAATTTTATGCTTCTGGAAATATCAGGGAATTCCTTTGTAAGTCGGGGAAAACTGCTAATTTCTGCGATTTTTTTTCATTTTCCGACCTTATAGTTTTCTTTTAGCTGAATGAATAATGCTTGTTCATTCCATGATGTCACATTTTTCATCTCGCATCACAAGACCCATCACTCATCTCCTTTAAATATACTTCTGAACCAGAGGCTGGAGGGACAGTTTTCATCAACAGGCAATGTGATCTCGATAAACATCTTTCAAGGGGGAATGTTTCAGGGAATTATCAGGGGAAAATCATGAAAATATCAGAGAATTTCAAAATGAATTTCTTGTGACCACCCTGTATTAATCGATTTGTTTATATTTTTCCAGGTGCTCTGCTTCAGAAATGTCTGCTTATTCTGTAAATCTGGAATGGGAGCTTTTACTGATTCCATTCATTAACCTTCTTGAGCCTTATTTCAACCCACTGCCAGTTGTATGTATGGTCATCATCCTGATCTTGTATTTCATCCTATTGTATATCAACTTGTGTAAAGATAAGATGAGGTATTTGTCTTGTTCTCCGATACCTATTCGAGACAATGATGAGAAGCATAAGCAGTTTTACTTAATATGTCTGAAAACCGGATCATATTTTTCATCAGGTACAACAGCTTCAGTAAGTAATCCTTCGATATTTTTTTTCTTTCCCTACCTGCATTTCGTGTGCACTATGTCAAAAATTCAGATTTGAGTTTTTGGTGGATTTATATGCCTTAAATATCCTAGAACTGAAAGCGAATGGTTTTAAAGTGATGTCTGTGTGTATGTACATTTGTTTGTCATAAATACAGTATCTCAGGAGTGAGTGTAGCATTTTGAATGGAATTTAATTCAATTATTACATCCAGTAAATACTAGAAAGATTTTAAATACAGCCATATGTTCAAAATATTCATAAATTTTTGAAAACCTCATAAAATAATTTCGACATTCAATAATGTTAAATAAAGAGTAATTTTATATGTTATTTATCAATTAGAAAACATGTGGCACTCATTTTATAACTCTCTTGAACCATTCTTGAGATATTGAGCATTATTCTATTTGAGCTTATAAAACAAATGACATAAAATTAAAAAAGTGGCAAATATTGTCACATACCTTCACTTTCCATATTCAATATTATGTGACAAATCTATTAATATCATTCTCATGGATCTAGCTTCTTCCATTTATAAAAGAAGAAAGTTTTTGCAATAGTATTGTACTTCATTAAACTATTTATAGCCAAATATAATTTATTTCACAAGACATTAATTAAATGTAAATGTATTTTGATGTGGATTTTGCACATGTAAGTATGAATAACTTGTTTGTTTTGACCAATTAAGCTGCCAAATGCACCAAATTTGCCATGATGTTAATTTAATACTAATAACATTATGGTAGGGCTTTATTTGTTTATATGCACATTTGGTGACATTATACACAATGATTAAGCAATTGCTATAAGTTACAGATGTGCCTTTCAATTAAAATGACAGTACCAAAAGCTATTCTTTTAGTTTTGACTGATGAAGTGATCTAAAAAATTAAGTACTGTTTAGCCATTTACTTTATGTTTCATTCTCACTTTTAAGCTTTAAGTTATGATTATGTAGAGAGAAAAAATTGTTGGAATTATATAATTTTAGGTACCATAAAATAAATATAATCATATCAAACATAATATTGTACTATTATAATTTTTAATAGGCATTAAAATTGCAATGTCCACTTTTATACCTCTTTCTTCAAGAGTAGAGATAGTTGTCGAAAGTGCTAAACTTGAGGTGCACAGTAATTTTCAATGTCAGATAAATTTTGCACATGGATATAACTGAATCTGTTTCTTTATATATTTAGTGGACTGTATTAAAATGATAAAATTGTCTCTATATATTCAGATTATCTATATTATTGTTTATGTTGACAGTATTTATTATTTCATATTTAGGTATTTGTCGTACTTCATGGTACCAAGGATGTCACTGAAACCAGACAGCTTATTGGAAATGATGCTAAAAAGTTTTCTTTCCAGAAAGGATCTTTTGATCTTTTTCTATTGAGGTACTTTCATAAGATACATTTAAATTAATATTTCTAGAGGTGGCAGGAAAAAACACATAAGCCAAAAATTCCAATTTATATTTTATAACTTATTTGATTTAAGAAATTTATTATCTTTGTTGTGGGAAAAGCACATAAGTCAGTTAGGCTTCTAAGATGTTAAAAAAAGAAAAACTTATTAAACACTTATTAAATTTTGTACAGGTAGCAGTAGGGTAAAAAATTTAAATTAAGAAAAGTTATTATTTATTTAGTTCATAAATGCATAACAAACTCCATAAAATTTAAATTTACATTCTGAAAACAAAAAAATTAAATTAAAAAAAGTTCTCCTGAAAGCATCAAAATTTTCTTTCCTTGATAAAAATCCTTGTTTTAGACTTATGTGCTTTTTCCCACCAGCTTTAGATTTGATACTGCCAGAAAATAATTTTCCAAGTGATTTGAGCACTTGTTTCTAAAGCTGAAGGAAGTGGATTCAAATCCACCAAAGGAATAAATAAATGCTCTGCAAAGAAATAAATAAATGCTTAAAATATACAGAATTTTTTTCTAATTTATTTCTACTCTTATTTATTATTATGTATATTTAATGCGTTATCAAATCAAAAAATATGTTTTGGAATAAACTTTAAATACTCATTTATCATACTGCCACATAGCTACTTCATTGAGACTACTGGTTTCACGCCATAATTAATTTTTAGGAAAGTCATAGCCATGCCCAAATTTACAACTGGTTTTAATGTGTTCATTCATTTTGGTTTGGATTTGTTTGGCTTTCATTACCAAACTCACTTTCATTTGGTAATGAAAGGCAACACCTTGTTTCTCCTTTCAATTTTATTTTTTGTGAATAGCAGTAGCATACTTTCTGGGTCAAGTGTGTAACTCTGGTGACAGAAATCTCTCATGCTTCTGAGATGGCTGCTTTGTCTTTTTTTCTGAAGAAGGCCTTTATTAATTGCTTAACAAAGTTTTTTCCCCCAGTAATTTGAGAGTAAATTTTATAGACTAAATAAGTGAATAAAATGTATAACTTAAAATTAAAAATTAATAAAGGTTTGTAGTGCAATATAACATCATTGTCATTACAATTTCTAGTGCTCTGTGAAATATATTTACATTAATTTCAATTACACATCTTTGAAATTATACACCATGTTTTATTACTTCCCCTTCCTTTTATTCCTTCAATTAATTTGTTTATTGTAGACTTTATACTTTTCTAGTCTCTCAACTGTTATTAGATCTATCCTATATAAGTGTTTTTTTTAACCCCTCACCTCCCGACTCAGACTGTCCAACCTACCAGAAAGGGTAAGATATCTGTTTAGACAACTGGTACAGTGCCACCCAGTTTAGACCAGAACCCTACAGACCCAGACCGTGGCTCTCGCCACGAATGGCATAGAGCTGCTTTATAGCCCACGGCCAGGATGAAAATATCACCAGCACAGAGGAGGAACAACGAGCCCCCCGACACCACCAGACAAAGAAAGCCTCCGACTCCAACACACAGTGCGCACAGCTCGGGACACCAAGAGGACAGCAGACCCACGCCCAGCCGGGCGAGACCAAGCGCCACCAGTCAAGCCGAATGCCGACGGAGATGGCCGAAACCCCCATCTAGCAAGCCAGAGACCCACCCGCAAAGAAACCAATCAGGCAAGACGCACCACCAAGAACGGCGACGTACCCCCACCCACAGAAATTTATTATTTTTTCTAAAAGGCTGCCTGGCCAATTCAATTACAAATGGCCTACAAGAACATCCATAACATTTTTACTGGAAAATAAAACAGACATAAACTAGAAAAAGAACAATAACAAAAAGAGAAGGCCAATATTATAATATATTACAATTAAACAAATACATATACAACAATATCTTATAAAACAACAATGTAAAAAGCCCAGCCTGCACCCAAGAAGGAGAAATCCCCTAAACAAGTTTAACAATGATCCCCAACAAAGGCACACCATATCAGTAAAATCAATATTCCTAAAACAAATAATCTAAATACAACTAAATGTCCAAATATACTAATACTTATCATCAATATACACTTATCCAGATACACAAATACCTATTAAACACCCTAATACTTATCATCAATATACACTTATCCAAATACACAAATACCTATCAAACATCTTAATACTTGTCATCAGAATAAATAACGTAAAATATATATTTCGAAAACAAGGACCTAAATCCATCATCCCAAAATCAATAATACAAAAATGAAGGCAACCATCCAGTAAATCTATTTTAAAAATCATACAACCAATCCCAAAATAAGATCATACAATTACATCTCAAACTAGAAGGTCAACTAACTGTTGAATAAACATTCTCCTGGCCTGTAATCTCAACAACCAATTAAAAGACCTAAACAACCCAACCAACAATAAAACACTCAATAATCAATGTTACAACATTTCCTCAAGTTTTCCTCAAGGACACAAGTCTAACATATGGGTACCTGAAGGACACCTAAATATATAATATTAATAACACTATTAATTAACACAACTAAAAATCTGATGTGGGCAACACATGACTTTCCTTATATAATGAAATGAATTTACTACTTTTACAGTAAAATAAATAGATTTTTCTTCTAGTAGATACTAATATCCTTTCCAAGATATTGAATTTTCGACAATTAGTCGTCATTTTCATTGATTTATCGTCATTTTCATCCATTTGTCGAGATTTTCGTTAATTTGGCAACATTTTAAAAAGTCGCTAAGTTGGCGATATTCCGCCAATTTCCTCGCCAAAATCTCGCCAAGCGTTATGGACGAACATATAAGTTATATATATATATATATATATATATATAACTTATTAGATATTGAATTTTCGACATATATTATATAACTATTATTATATATTTATATATTATATAACTTATTAGATATTGAATTTTCCACAACTAGTAGTCACTTTCATTAATTTAGCGTCATTTTTATCCATTTGGCGAGATTTTCGTTAATTTGGCAACATTTCAAAAAATTGCCAAGTTGGCGACATTCCGCCAATTTCGTCGCCAAAATCTCGCCAAGCATTATGGACAAAGCAGTAAGTTATTCTTACAGCAGATAAATTGGCGTTCAAATGCAAAAGTATTACTCAAAGTATCTTTTTTCATGAATGGAACGAGCTAGATCCACGAGAATGATGTCACCCAATTTATCGCATGGTATTACATATGAAAAGTGAACATGTTTCTCAATAGGAATTTTTTTTTTGTGACTTTTTCATAATTTTTTTGAAAAATGTGCAATATCTCGAGAACGGTTCATGTTAGCGTTCTAAAATTTATGCCAATCGTTTTCTAATGAAAAATTACACAAGAAATGTCTATTTACGTAACTTTATTAGCGGTTTTGATTTTTTGATGATTTTTTCAAAATTTCATTCGAAAATTTAGGGGGGTTATGAACATTCGATTACGTATAAAAACAATAGGCTTCCAGTGTTTACGGATTGTGATTTTTGTACCAAATTTGGTTCGAATCGGTCCATTCGTTCGTCAGTTATCGTCTCCAAGGACTCACTGACACACACACACACACAGACATCACCTCAAAAATGTTTGATTCGTGATCAGAGATGCTTGAAACGTGCTCTCCCGTCGAAAACTCGAATTCGAATTTTCGACCCCGTCACAATACTTTCCTTATACATTATGTATATAAGGAAAGTAAAAAAGTAGTCAAATTAACAAAACCTGCTATCCAAGGGGACCACAAAAAAAAAAACAATAAAACAATGCCATAAATTATATTTACAATTACAAAATCTCTTTACCAAACCAATTATCATTACAGTGCTATAAATAAAAATGAGTTCTAAATCCATAAATGGTTTAAAGAAGTAATCATTCGTGAAACATCTTCTTTGAAATAAAACTTTTTCTCTTTAAAGAATGCATATAAACAAAACCATTCTAAACCAACACAGAAAAAGGTACTCTCTCGGTTTCGGAAGATCCAAACTCCATGGGGCAGGAAAAGGTCCATAATCAATGTGCTTAATACTTGTATAAGCTGCCAACTCTTTCTTAAAAGAAGGACAATTTGTATCTCTACAGTAATTGTCCGTAGGTCAGGTACTACTGGAATCCCGGTTAATACTAATGCAATTAATGCATTTAAAACTTTCCCTGCAGTCAACTCACGAGTGATCCAGATTACAGTGGACACAACGTTGTTTTTCCCCCATTGGTCAACGGCCCCGAGTATGTCCAAGCCTACCACAACCAGTGCACTGGAGGACTCCAAATACGGTGCCACCCTAAATATGCAAACTTCTGGGACACGAGAAGCCCGAATTGGTCCGGTTTTACATCAAAAACCAAGTGGATGCCCACCTTGCCCTTAATTGAAAACTTAAAACGAAAAGATTTGGCTAACCCTTCAAGACAAGGGTTCTGAACAATAATGCTCTCCACAAAGACATCTCAATCTACTCCACTAGGAACATTGAAAAAGATTATCTTTGGGAGCCTCCTCACAGGTCATTCTACTTTATATTTCTCAGAAAACATAGGATCCCTGGTTAATTCATCTTGAATAACCTTAGCCGACACCTCATTGGGAACCTCGAGAATAATCTTACCATCGGGAAGAGAGAAACATTTGTTGATGCAAACACCAAACTGTTTCGGTGAAACTGTCGATTCAGATAAAAGATAATGGGATGCTGCTGCCGAAGTAGCCGCTAAAAGTTTAACAATTATAGTTTTAGGGGCAGGCTAACAGGGAAGAGAGTCAGAAACAGTAGAAGAGGTAACACGACCATCTCTCCGCCAATCAAGGGGCAATTCCCCTCTAGAAAATACATTTTCAATCTCCTTCAAAAGGGAAAACGACTCTGCTTCCCGTGCAATTAAATTATCTTTTAATGACTTCAATGAAGCCCCAATTTCTTCGAACTGAGCATCCATTTTTCCCTCTATCTTTTCAGAAACACCAGAAGTATTTATCTCCCCGATCTGTATTCTCATTTCCCTTATAATGTCATTAGACTCTTCTGATTCTTATTTCGAGCCTCATTTTTGAGGATATAAACCTCATCCTCTTTAGCTCTAATAGCTTCACTATGGTCCAAAAGAAGCTTGTTAACTTGTCCCAGTTTGGAGTTAGTATCCCTCAATTGAATATCCTTTTGTTCCAATTTGCCTTCCTAATCACTGCATAATTTGTCCATTTCAACCAATTTCTCCTGTAAAAAAGCGGGGACAGGATCAACATCGGAACCCCCCCCCCCCTCCCCAATATTTATCAATAGTCAAATTCGCAACAGATAACAATCGATTTGATTCATTCAACTTTTCCTTATAACCCTCCAACATGGTATAAACACTGGAAAGCTCCAAGCGAGCCTCGGTAAGCAATCCCCTCCTTGGAAGTCAGTTCAACTCGGAGCTTAATGATTTTATTATTATTTTCAACACTGGTATCTTGCTTAATCTTCTTTATTTCAGCTTCCAATTTTTCCACTTTAATCAGGGCCTCCTTCAACCTGTTGTCATCCCCGGCCATCTCACCCTCCGACTGGTCCTTACCACCAGGAACTCCAGTCACCTCCAAGGTCCGGGACTCGATGGCCTCGGCGTCCCATTTTCTCATCTTAGCTCTAAATCTCTGAGCTGAATATCTCTCTTTTTGATATCATCTTTTAATTTCTCTATTTCAGTCTTTTAAATAACACCAAATTTCTCCAAATCAGAGAAGGATTTATTTAAATAAGTCAACTGAGATTCCATCGACCCTAGCCGTTTTTCATTCTCCACCTTCTCCTCTAAAAGTGAACTACTTTTATGTTTAGCCTCCCGGTAGAGAACATCACCCTCAGATGCTATCCAGTTAGCCTGATGGGTCCCAGTCCAAGCCTCGAATAACAAATTTACTAAAGGGTCGATAAACTGCTGGACCAAAAAGGCTTGGAGGGGCCAAGCAAAGTGTACCCACTCTTATCATGACAAAACCTAGGTAAAGCATCAGAGATTTCAGTCAATGTCCGGAAAGAACTCTGTTAAGGAAACAGAAAGCCAGGATCCTCAGCTTCATTCAACAAACTCTCCTGATTTACAAACTCCTTAACCCTTTCTCTCAATTTGTCGATTTCAGGAGCATAAATTAGAGCCATAATTATCAGAATAAATTACACTAAATACAATTACAAAATGTAAAAATGACATTATCTTACGAAAATTATCTTAAAGGGTAAGAAAAGTAGGCAAAATAAATACTCTAATAGGCTCCATAAAGCACAGTGATGATTTCTCAATGAACTAATAATACGTCGTTTATAATCACATACTGTGAGAAGAGCTGCTGGCAAGAAATGTCAACAGTGACGTCACAATACCGAAAAACAGCAAATAGCCTCAGAGAAATTACAAAACATCAACATCCAAGTAAGGAAACTGTTTATGAACACAATGAATTATAAGTCAGTGTCTAAAAGAACCCTGTAATCCACCAATCAGCCAGAAACATAGGATCCGACTGAGAAAAACATCAAGGCATGGGCAAGGCACGTCATTAACAATTGCAATATCGTTTATAAACTTTTTACCATCGGTACAAACTCCTAATCTGGTATATGACATCCAGGGGAACTGTAGATAATTATTAAATACAAATTATATTTTTTATCAAGACAGAATTCAAGTTTTATAAAAGGTTGCCCCGCAGAAAGTCACACAAAATGCAATTCAGTCAAAACTGGTATAAATGCAAAGTCAATGTAAACTCCAAAGGAAAGGAACAAATTTTTATGATTTTATAGCAAAATTCCAAGTCATCGGGCTCATTACTTCAAACATAATCACAATTTAAAATCTCCAATATTATCAAGAAAAATTTTAATTACATGAGGAAGCCCGTTTACCACCAAACAGCTGTGAAGATGGAATCCAGGAACAGAATCGAGGCAGGGGTAAAATATGTCATTAAAGGAGGTAATATCAGTTTAAAACATACCACAAATGGTACCAACACCAAACTTGGTAAATTACACCCAAGGGGGGCATAGAAAATAATTAGTAATATTTTATAATTTTACCAAGTCAAGGAACCTAGTTATTCCAAAGACTGTCCCGCAGAAAATCACAAAATGCACAATACTGTCGAAACTGGTATAAATATGAGATCCATATAAGCACCATAAGATAGAATCCAATATTTATGATATTTCAGCAAAACTCCAAAGTCATAAGGCACAATACTTCGACTGTTACAACAGTTTAAAGTCTGCAGAAATCACAAGAAAATGTCAAATATTCAAGCAAGTTCCGTGTACCAACGAACAACAGGAAGTGTGGATTCAGGAATAGTATTGAGGCAAAGGTGCAATACGTCACTGAAACTTAGAATATTAATTACAAACGTACCATATATGGTACCAGCACCAAACTTGGTAAATAACGCTCAGAGGGACTATAGATAATAATTATATACAATATATATTTTTAGCTGGTCTAGAGCTCAGGATAGATAAAATGCTGCTCCACAAAGAATCACAAAAGTCCCAATTTCGTTGAAACCAGTAGCAGTAACACAAGTTATAATATGTCCCAGCAAAGAAGAGAATATTTATGAATTTTTAACATATTCATGAGGCTCCATAGTGCTCTAATTCAGTCAAAATCGCTATTTCAAATCGTCCAAATCCTCGAGAAAAATTCTAAGCTTTCAATGCATAGTAAGAAGGGCGGCTATTACAAATCTTTAGCATAGAAATCCAAATTCACTTAACACAGAGAAAGTTCCAGTTTTAAAAACATTTATATACACTTAAGTATATCCGTAACTTCAAATAAACCATACCACTCTATTCAATAATGTCCAAGGTATCTTCCAGATTCAGACCAGAACCCTGTGGGATCCTTTCAGACCAGAACCCTGTGAGAGTGGCATCCATAGGATCCATACTGTTATGCTGTTTTGCATAAAGAGAAAAAACTTTACATTTACAAGGAAACTTTAACATTTACATTTAACCTTTAAATTATACCTTACTTTTAAATCCTTACATTTTTAAACTAATTATATTAAAATACATTCAACATTACATCTTAGACCAAAAATTCTTAACTTTAACTTTATTATATTTTAGAATTAATATTATTTTTTTGAAGTGGTTAGTACAACATTTTGAACTTTATTTTTACATAGGAAATTTGCACTGTGATTTCAGATACATAAATATAAATCCAACAATTTATGCACATCCCCCCCCCCCCCCCCAAGTAAGAAAATGTGAACGTTAGAGAACTGGATGTTGAAATAATCACAGAGGCAAGCTTTAAATTTAAAGGAAAACAATTTTATTTAAGTAAAGATTACCCACCCCTTACAATTTGCCCCACAGCTGCAGGGAAATCCAAATTGGATTCCCTGAATCAAAACATAATCTTCTGCTGTATATACTGACATTAAATTCAAATTAAAAGAAAAACTAAAAAGTCCATGAGAAAATGGTGTCCGAGGGCCCGTCGACCTAGGAAAAATTTAAGAGCTCAAAAGAAAAAAAATTTACGACCTAGTACCAGGTTTTCCCAGTCGTCCAATTTACTGCTCCATGTCCTATGATGAACTGGTCGGCCTGGGCTTTCGACCTGGTACCAGGGGAATTGTTAACTTTCCACCGGATTGATGCTTGGAAGGACAGCTCCAAGAGATATGCTCCCTTTCGGTAGCTCAGACCACTCCAAAATGATGACAGTATGGCCCCGGAGCCTGCTCCTTACTCGGTAGCTCAGTCCACTTCAAAATTGGTGACAGTATGGCTCCGGGACCTGCTCCTTTTTTGGTAGCTTAGTAGAAGAAAATGGCGGTCTTTCAAGCAATGTTTGCAAAATACATTTGCCAGAAAGGGATGATTTTTGATAGCCACCAGCCTAAAAAGGGTTAAAACGCATTATTTAAATGCCAAATGATGGGAAAATGAAGCTTAAATAACAAAAAAATCGAAAACAATTAAGAATTTTGAAAATAAATTGGAAAAATTAATAAAAACAACATCTTAGAAATTTTGAAGAAAAAACTTTAAATTTGAAAGAAAACTCAGATTTAGCTGTAAAATAAAACACGGCACGACAATACCCTCCTTCCCCTATCACTAACCTATGGGAAGGACTTATGGACCCACATATTTAACATGCCCATACTCTGTGTGAACACAGGATCAGTCTGAGCAGAGCCGCGAATCGAACTCGGGTCATCTGAGTATAATCCCCACTGGGCTGTCCCACCCCTAGTTTTTTAATATTGTAATACACACATATACACATTTACTAGATTACTGTTATATACACATTTACTAGATTTTGATATAATATCTCAGAAATTGCATGCTCTTACATTTTTTCTAGCACCGAGAAAACCCTTGGCCCTCTCTTGAAGGTAGAAGTTTGGCATAACAACCATGGCCTCTCTCCTTCTTGGTATTTAAAAGCTATATCCATCAAAGACATGAACACAGGTTTGTCTACTTGCTTGCATATTGTCTATTTATCTACATGTTATATAACAAATTGATTTGTATGTACTTTTTTAACTAGAGAACTTATCTGTGTATTGTGTAGTGAACAAGCATATGTTTGTATTATGTATTTTATAATTTTTTTTCTTGTCTTCTACATTTGTTATCCATAAAATGCACTTGCACTTCTTTCGTGCTGATTATCAAGAGCTATTCTCTTTAACGTTTTTTTCAAACGATCATCATGAAAATTAATACCAACCAGGATTTTATATAAATAAATAAATCTGCAAAATTGGGTGTTCATTGAAGTAGCTATTCAAAAGTTAGAGCTTGTTTTTCAAAAGCCAAATAATTGAGTTGAAATGGGGATATTCTCAAATATCAAAATAAAATGAAGCAATAAAGTTCACCTATATTTATTATGTATGAAAAGCAAATTCCTCACTTTTTCCTTGCAAATTATTGAGGTTCATTTCCTAAATTGAGCAACATTTTTTTTTAACCGATCATTTTGAAAATCAATATCAACCTAAATTTTGTATAAATGTTGTTGTTTACAAATGCCAGTCGTTTGGCCAGTAGGCCATTAGACAGTGAGCTCTCCAGTATTTCTCAATGGTTAAATTAAAAGTTTCTAGTGCAGAGCACTTGTCCAAATGTTTTCCAGACATAGACTGTCCTAGGTCACATGAAATATAATCCGGGGAAGCAGCAAGTCCAATTAGATGGAGATGGGCCCTGAAACAGTCATGACCAGTCAGAAGTCTGAACCTGGCAACTACTTCTCATCAAGGAGCCTCTGAAATGACAGAAATGTTCTTGTTGAGGATGCTCCATAACTTTTCCCTAGATGCCTCCAGAGATTCTGCCGCAATTTCTTTTTTGTGTAGTATTTTAATGTACAGCTGTGCTGAATGAAAAGTCATAGGCTTTGAGAATCTCTGCTCCACCATAGCATCCTTTTTGGCCAAAAAGTCTGCTTTTTCATTTCCTGATACTCCGCAATGTTCAGGCACCCACTATAAATAAATCAATGTGCAAAGTTTGGTATTGAGTAGAGTATGCACTCAAAAATTAGAGACCATAGAAATTTAAAAAGATATGTAACAGAAGACTATTGAATACTACTTGTATAATTGTGACATAACTGAATCTGAACGTTATAAAAATATTTAATGTATTAAAAAGTAAAGTACAGCCCAGCTATTGCAGTTGTAAGTTAAAATTTTTACTATATGGTTATTTAATGACAAGATATTCTCATACTATATGGTTATTTAATAACAAGATATTCTCATAGCAGTTATATTTTTTTATAATTAGTTTTTTATGAGTTTTTGGTACATATAATTGTTTGCATTCTTTCCCCAGGCACAAATTTATGTTTCAGAAACATTCAGTAACTGCATTTATGATTATCTGTTATTAAACTAGTCTATTGACTTTAGGTGTCAGTTATTGCTTTGATTGCTATAACTGGTTGTCAGCTGAATATGGTGACTGCCAAATTGAGAGAGAATTAACAGTTGCTGAGAATTCTCCCCAGTTTAAACATGTAAGATTTTATTATTTGTTCATATTTTAAGTACTGTATATATTCGTGTATAAGTTGAGAAATTTGTGACAGAAAAAAAAGCTTCAAAGTAGGGGGGGGGGGTAACTTATATGCAGAGTCTAAAAACAAATCGTAAGTCTAAAAGTTTTTTTTCTTGTGAGGTAATCCATTCGAAAATGATGTGATAGTAATTACGCAATCGTGCACTCATAATTTCTCTACACTTCAAAACGCTCCTGTGAGTTACTGCCCTCCCGATTCTCTGACTACCAGTGTATTTCCGCGTTATCAAAAACTGTACTACAAGTCACTCATTTTCATTCTATGTTTATGTCTCTCTTCTTGGATCGCAGCTAATTGTCTTCAACAAAAAATGATTCTTTTGCAGAGAGTACCTATTAACAACTGTGTTGCTTCAAGTTGATTCGGCATTAACTAAAAAATCGGATCAAATAATAGGCAGAAGTCAGATATTGTTTTAATTGTGCAGTGGGTCAAGGATGCTTGAGACAGGGCTGCTATACCTGTGGGAAATGGTCGTGAAATCGTTCACGAAATGTTGCTTTAGTAATGCATTTGATAGCATAAATCATGAGGCTTGATGATGGGGTTTTTATAAATGACTATGATGGTGATTTTTATGACCTGGGCATAGATGGGATTGCTGATATTTAAATGATGTGACAATGGTTTTTTAAACCATTTGGCAAGTTTGACTCGGACTATACAGGTTGTCCCAAAAAGATTGAAATGCGCTTTAATTCTTTACCTGTTGGAGATAAGTGGGCAATGTAAATTGCAAAAATGTTGAAATTAAGGTAGAAAATAAGACTACATTAATGAAATAGTCCTCCCATTCATTTTCAAAAATTACACTTTTTAATTTTTTATACGACCCCCTTAGACAAATTTGGTCAATCAGAATTTTTTTATTTTTAATGCAATACGATCATTAAAAACATCCACATATCTGTATCTTTAAAATCAACTGAATTAAGATAAAGGAAAAAATCCGACTTATGCCACTTTTCTGTACCATGTAAAAGGCTGTTTCATCAGTGAAAATAGGGATAATAAACAAATTGATGATGAAAATTGTTTAGATAAAAAAAGTAGTTAAAAGTACTTAATTATTGAAAAAGTACTTAGTTATTGAAAAGTACTTAAGAATCCGTGATTGCATCGTGAGCCTACATGGAATTCGCAAAAATATCTCTTATGTATCTCCCAGTTTTATCTCGTTCGTGATATGTCACAAATTTACATTTCTATTTTAAAGATACAGATATGCAGGTTTTTTAATGATCTCATTACATTAAAATAAAAAAAATTTCTGACCAAATTTGTCTAAGGGGGGTCATATAAAAATTTGAAAAGTGTAACTTTTTGAAAATTAATAGGAGGACTATTTCATTAATGTAGTCTTATTTCCTACCTTACTTTCAACATTTTTGCAATTTACATTGCTCACTTATCTCCCACAGGTAAAGAACTAAAGCTTGTTTCAGTCTTTTTGGGACACCCTGTATGTATTAGACTTGCTTGGAATCAGACTTTAAAGGGTTACGATGAAGTTTTTGTTATGGAAATTACATTTTATTATTATTATTATTATTATTATTATTATTATTTATATATATATATGCAGGGTGTCCAGTGATATCGGTACCCAATAGCTATTTATTTCCTCAACTGTTAGTCACAGAGATACACTTCCAATTGCAAAAATGTTTTAAATTTTAAAATCTATTATCTTAGAAACAGTTTAAATCAATAAATGCATTTCTGAAAGAAATACAAAATATAAATTTTTATACAGTCCCCCGGTCCTACCAATTATATTTAGAAAAATCATCCTCATACTTTATGCAAAATAAAAAAGAATCATCCTTTTATGACCAAAATTGACCGACTTATAGCTGTTTAAAGTTGGAGCACTTTTGTGCTGAGAAATGGTCAATACGGTCCCTGATTGGTTGGTCGCCTGAAATGGGACATTTTTATGTGTGGAAAAACGACTTAAGTCATAAAGTTTAATTCTTCATTACTCGATGAATTTTGGTCGTAAATGGAAGATTTTTTTTATTTTTTATTTTGCATGAAATTGTATGAGGATGATTTTCCTAAATATAATTGGTAGAACCGGGGGACTGTATAAAAATTTATATTTCATATTTCTTTCAGAAATGTGTTTATTAATAGTAATGATTAAGCTGATTGATTAAGCTTAAGATAATTGATTTTAAAATTTAAAATATTTTTGCAATTGGAAGTATATCTCTGTGACTAGTGGTTGAGGAAATAGCCATTGGGTACTGATAGCACTGGACACCCTGTATATATATATATATATATATATATATATATATATATTTGAAATGTAATAATAAGAATTATGTAAAAATAAAAAAATACAATTCAAGTAATATTAACATCACCATAGAAGCAAATTCAAAGCCATAATGCCGATAAGAGAAAAGAGCAGCACCATCCCAAATTCGATGATTAATTAGAATTAAATTCATCGTCAGGTCTGAGTATTTAATTCCAATTAACCCAAACAAATGCCTGTTTCAGATTAAGCAATAGTACATTACTATAAATACTTAAACTCAGACTACAGGCAACAAAAAATGAAAAAAGGATACATTAAGAAAATTGTATTACCATGCGGCATGAACCATTCTTCTACCACATGTATACACGATCAACCTCAACAGCTTAATCTAGAAGCACCGGAATGAACAAGTCGAAATTCTACCAGGGAGGCAGTACGAACGTTCACGGAGTTACTCCCAAACCCGTCCAGTGAGTCTAAGCTGGAGACTGGACAAGCAATTCAGAATACAACTTCCCAAATATGCAAACATGAATATGAATATGAATCAAAGATGAAAATTCCTACTAAACAAGTAATTCATATGAAAAATGGATAATCGAGAATGCCACTATACACCATTATAGGGCGCTCAAAACATAGTTTCAATACTGACAAAAGTTACATTTTTTTGCGAAAATAAAATTCAAAACATTAATGTTAATGCATCTTATTTTCCTATTTTTTTATTTTTCTAATGTTTTTGACTTAGTTTATTATTTTTCATTTTTATTTATATAATTAATAATTATATATAATATATATATATATATATATATATATACATATATACACACATATATATATATATATATATATATTTTTTTTTTTTTTTTTTTTTTTTACTGTATGTTAGTCACTATAATATATTGTTTTCAATATATATATTGTTTTCAAGTCACTATAATATATTGTTCACAATATATATATTGTTTTCAAGTGTTTTTGAATAATTTATTGACATTTATATTTTCTCTTTTTGGGATCCACTTATGTGCAAGTTTTGGATTTTTTCAGATTTTTTTTTCTGAAAGTTGGGGGTCGATGTATATACAAGTATATATGGTATGTCAATATTCTTGTCTTCTCCAAATGATACATATAATGAAATGAACCCGTGTTCCTACTTATAATATTCAGATGTTTTCAATTAGAGGCTCAACAAGTTCATAAAGCTTCACCAAGTTAACGACAAATATTATAATTGGTATGATTTGCTTATTATGGAAATGGGATTGTTTTGCTTGAGTAACTGTTTTACTAAGAACTCAAAATCTTTATAAAATTCATATTTTATTCAAAATAAGCCTCAAGTAAGAGACTGCCGTGAGTAATAACATATCTGTGAGTAATAACATTCCAGGCTTTCTTTGTTCAGATCTGAAAATTTCATTCAAACAAACCAGACGTTTAGCACCCGAGCAACTATTATCTATTATATAAAATATTTATGCAAACTGCCCTTGTAAATAGTCTGAAAATAAAAGGTCTATGTTAGTAGCAACTTAAATAGTTGATTAAATATTTCAGTCTATTTCAAATACAAAAGATAGTCTTCTTTGTTAGGATAAATTAAACAGAGCAGTCACTACAGCAAAGATAGGCTGTTCGATAGTTTCTTATATCTACAGAAATTTTCATGCATTTGATGTACTGACTGCTTGCTCTGTCTCAATTTATCTGATGAAGAAGGCTTTTTTTTTTTTTTTTTTTTTTTTTTTTTTTTTTTTTTTTTGAAACTAGTTGATACATTTAATAACTGCTTATGTTGTTATGGACAAAATATTTTTATCATCAGATTATTTTTATCCTGTCTGTCAGTATTATTTTTTTTTGTAATTCCATAAAATTTTGAGTTGATTTTTTTTTTTTACTTTGAGTGTTTGACTTTATTATACTGAGTTTTAAACTACTTTTCATCTACTGCAGGTGTTCTATGAGAATTTCATTTCTTTCATCACTGACTTCAACATTTGGAATGCTTTAGTCTGTGAGTCCCCGGCTTCTTTTTTCACCGGAGTTCAAAGAGTGACCTGCTGTTTGTGCTTTTTTCTAAATTGTGCTTTTGTCATCACTCAAATTCAAGATGCACCCAAAGAGGTAAAAATGGACACTGTGTTTTATAGAATTTTATGGAATGTCCATGTATACATATCTATGGTGTATATATATATATTATACTTAATCAACTTTTCAGAATTTATAGATTATGAGATAAAAAATGTCATGCTTTACACATTAATAACCTAAAAAATATCAGTATACTATATAAATATCCAGTATATGCATTTAGTAAACAGTGTAGTTAATATGTTTAAATTATCTGAATATTCTTAAATTTCCTCTTAAGTATCTTATATTAGCTAATTATCAACATTCTCTTGTATTAGCATTACAATGTATATACATCCTTTTAGACATTTGCCTCCTTGCTTTCATTATTTTTCATGCCCCCTTTCACATAGCTTTTACAGGTGAATTTATAACATTATATACTTATTTGCAATACTGTTATTTATATCTTGCGATTGGCAACAGTTGATTTCCACTTTTATCTCCTGCGAGTGGCAACAGTAATCTCGTTATTTATTGCTTTATGATAGGATATATACAGAATTTTCTCATGTATAATATTTTTATATTCCTATTTTATTTTCCAAGCTTTTAGCTTTTAGACCAAATAGACGACGAAGTTTATAGATAGTATCTATCTTCGTCTTTAGAAACAAACTTTTTTATTCATTTTGAATAAATACTTGGACCTGAAGACGAATCTGTTCAAAATGAAATTATTTTTAAGCCTACCGCTTTTCTATGTGTTTGGCTTTAATGCTTGGTTATTTTCTGTTTTTCAATATTCAAAATTTCTCTATTGATTTAGGTTGATTATATTTAACTTGATGAATGGATATATGCATTTTATTCTCCTCTTGATTGATGAATCTCTATTTTTTACATCTTTTTATGTAGTTATCTTATATTTTAAGTTATGCTTATATGAGTTACAACTTATCTCTAATCTATCACTGGAACTTCATATAATATATATATATATATAGGCTCAAAAATTTTAATTCATTTTTGATATTTTTACACATTTTAGACACCCTCAAACACATATCCACTCATTTTCACATTGGTGTGTGTTTGTATAATGTATGTTTTTACTCCAAAACTTTCAAATGAAATTTTATAAAATTTGGTAAATAAGTTACTTATACATTACCCTGCTGCCGATTAGATTTTGGTACAAGAATGAAAAATAAAATTAGTCTTTTCTTTTTACTTTCTCTTTTTTTTTCCGAAATGGCCTGCAAAAATCAGTAAAAATTGAAATATAAAATAATATATTAAATTTATTAATCAAATATCTGTTTTATATGTACATTTTGGTGGTAAAACCACTCCCATTGTACCGAGATTTAGTGGCAGCATTATTTCAAAATGCACTGTTGCCAAATAACAATGAAATAATTTTAAAACTGTATATTCGATGTCATTTCAAATAAGCATCTATTTCATGATGTATTTTGTGTGATAATGAAACTTCTAGGGAAGAATACATGAATTTGAGTTTAAGGAACGTTGCATGCAGCCCACATCTGATTGTCGTTTAGTAAACTTCGCTGCAAAATTATATATCATAAAACAATAAGTATGTGGTATTAATATGTTGACATGCTGTCAAATAGAAAATTCAGATCAAACTAATAGTAAAGATGTGATAAATCAAAAGTTAATCTTTTATAGTAAGAACAGACATATATCTATATATATTTGAAGTCTGTGTTCTTTATAAAATTCTGACCAATCCTGTACAAATTTAGTATAATTATTGTTGTATACAAACACAATGTTGTGGATAACCTATGTTTTGAGTTTTTATACATAAGAAATGGCAAACTGTACTATTAAAAAAATAGTTTTTTTTCGCAGACTTAACATTAGACAGATATTTTTTTTCCCTTAAAACTCAATTTGAGGGAACATGATGTATGTTTTTAAATAACAGAAGAAATCAAATAATAAATCTGTAAAAAAAGTTTAAATGGAGCAACCTATGATGTAAATGTCAGATGATATTTTATTTCAAAATTATATTTAATTAATTCTCTTAATTTAAATCATAAAAAATATTAAAAAACTAATTTAACAAATGCATGCATTTAACAATAACATATTTTTCTCTTTATTGTTTGTGTCATTTGTCACTAGTAGAAGCATGAATTGCTTAATCAATTATATTGAATTCTTGTTTAGGAATGTCTATTATATTCATTAAATTGATGTGATTTTTCGTGTTTCAGGTTTTGGAGGTTGATACTCTACCTCATGTCACCCACTCAACATTTCTTGATTCTTTACTTATTGCAACAATTGCATCCATTCCTCAAATTTTCTACACTGTCCTATTGAGATTCTCCCATCAGCCATCTATGAGCATGAATCCTAAATTTCGGGACATTTTCTATTGGCTGTCTCCTTACACTTTCAACTGCTGGTTGAGGCACAAGCACTCCACTTCCAGCCAGACTACTGAAAGATCCCCATCATCTGTGGAAGGCAGTGACAGCCTGTACAGTAGCTTTGAAGACAGTAGTATCATATCCGTGCCTGATTTGTTAAGGGAATCTTCTCCTTCTGATGACGAAGAAAAGGATTTTATTCCTTTCTCTGTTTCCTATTTAGATATAAGGTCTGTATAAAAATTATATTTTTAATTAAATTCATCATTTTTTGATATTTATTTTTCTTATATAACAATATTTATTGCTGTGATGAAGTCATGCCCTGCTTACCACTTATAATTTCCACACCATTTATATTTGCACCCTCAACACTAAGCACCTGCCTCCCCCTCCATCTTCTTACCGTTTATAAGTTTCAAAATTTTTATATTTCCATTTCCAATAATATTTTAAATTGTAAGGCTTATGATTTAGAGGTGGGTGACTCAGAGAGAGTCTAGCACAGTGACCAGGGGTCTATTATACTGTCTTCAAAAGTTGAAACAGTCCCTAAGAGAAGAGACCAGTAGCCGAAGCAAAAAACAGCAGGCAGTTGACAGGAATATTCTGCAACTCCCAGGGCTCGATCACATATTGACCCAAGTATTCGAACCTATGGGCAGAAAACTCCTCACACTCACAGAGTATGTGTGAGACAGTTTCTTCACTATACTTACAACCTCTACAGATCGGGTCCTTAGTCACACCATATTGCTTAAGTGTCTTTTAAGGACGCAGTACCCAATAAGGAGCCCAACATTCCTTCTAATGCTAGATCTATTGAGCTTAAATAGCTCCTTATGACGCACACTAGGGCACTCGCAGGTCAATTCTTTCATCTGCCTTTGGCCCTTGATGTCGCACCAGTTCTTACACTGCAGCTTCCTGAAGATGCTGTAAGAAGTTCTTCTGATCAACTCAGCAGAGATACCTAAAGCTGGCTCTGGACCAACAAAGGGTGTACTTGAACCTCTTTTAGCCAACTCATCAGTCATTTCATTACCCGAAATGCCTGAATGAATTGTGATGGTTAGAATTTATAAGAAAAATGATTACACTGAGTTCTTTTAAGAAGGTCCCCATATATGTCAGTATCATAATTTCATATATCATTTTCATATATTCATTTCAATATCATGCCAATAGTTATGATTATAATTGTGTCAGGGCCTCTCCCATTAACTTCAAGGACCTTAGTCCTTGGTCAAAGGAGTATCTTGAGAAAGATAGTTTTGTTGACACCAAATTCCCTACAATAAGACCATTGAATTTGTTCAAACTCTTTCAAAAATATTTAATGCAAAAGTTGTTTCTAATCCTAATTTTCTATTTAATCATGTCTATCAAGTCCTAAATTTACAAATATTAAAAAAAAAAGATATATTGAATTCTAAATTCATATATATATATATATATATATAAGGATATAAACAAGACGAAAAAATAAGCGAGAACAGGAGTGACCATATGATTTGCATAGAATGGCTGGGGTGGATAGCGACACCCCTTTCCCGCTTAAAGCAGCTTTTACGACCCGGGCAACGCTCACGGCACCAATGTAACTCAATGGTCAATCTCCCACATGTGCAAAGACAGAAGCACCCGAACGGACAAAAGAGCAAAGATGGAACCAAGCATGGAAGAGATACACCTTACTATCCAGCATGAAAACACAACATTTTATAAGGGAAAGTCGCACATGCGCGAAAAGACTTCATGATGATAGGATCGCAGATATGAAAATATATATGATTAAGAATTCTCATTTAGAATCAAACAATGTACAATTTCTTTCTTTGAAAAAGGAATAGTAATAATGTTGTAAAAAATATCTAGGGTAATTTCTTTTTAATGCATCATTTATTATTTTATTACATTCATGAATGCAGTCTTTTTTAAAAGTACTGTAGTTTCTGTTTCTTCTGAAGTACCCGATAATAATATTTCTGAATATATATTTTTTTTTTTTTTTAGTGAGGTTTGAATTCCAATCAATAATATTATTAATTTTGATATTGTATGAATTTCTCTTGTCGTGTATGGTTGTATAAATTCCATAATGTTGGTGCTTTCTTATTGACAAATCCAGGAAGTCTGTCGATCCATCCTCATTGATCGGGTTTTCAATTAAGTCCAATTCCCTTGGGTAGAATGCAAAATCTATGTCAGGGGTGTTTGCATAACCCCCTAATATCACGTCGTCAACATATCGGAAATAAGGTATTTCCGATAATAGATGGGTTCCTCTTTCATATTTGGATAGATAAATATCCGCCAATATTGATGAGCATGCACCACCCATGGGTATGCCTTTGACCTGTTTGTAGAAATGCGTACCGTCATATAGTATGTTTTCATTTAAAACCAACTCAATCAAATCCAAATATCTTCTGAGAGTTATATATGGTTTTAAATTATACTCTTCATGTAATTCTTTCAAGATCATTTGTAGGTTTGTTAAATCGATGTTATTAAACAGATCCCTGAAATCGTAGCTTTTGAAGTTTAAATCTTTATGGCAAAATTTCAGTCGGTCTATCAATTCTTGTCCGTTTTTTAACATTATGGAGTTTTGCTTCTTAATATCAGTCATAACATATTGGAGTAATTTCAGAAGTTTGTTATTTGCATGTTCCAGGTATGATCCGCATCCCACTGTTACAGTTCGGAACTTGACTGGCTTTTTGTGTAACTTGGGAATGAGGATCAAGTATGGAAATTTTACTGATTTAATATCCATACCAATTCTTTTATACAGTGCTTTTATTCTATTAGTGATGATTGATTCGTTGCTAGGAATTAATGTATACATGGCACAATCCTTATAGCATTGTGTTAAAGTATCGACATAGAATTTTTTACACGTGAATGCAAAATTCGATACGATTTTGTCGGTGTATGTCAATACGAATTCTTCATTAAAATGTTTGATTGAAAACGGAAATTGAGAACTCCCAGAATCCTTGTTTCTTCTCGGGTAGAATTGGCAAAAAGCACTGTAAAAGGCATATTTCCATGCGTTAAAAGTTTGTACAGGTATACTGTGTTTGACAGCCATCTTGTATATGAAGGTTTCCAGATCGTAATTAAATTCATTATAAATATCATTATATTCTTGTATTCGGTACTTAGTACCAAGTTGTAATAAGTTTTTGAGTTTATTATCTTTTATAAAATCTAAGTTTCCAGTAATTATATGCTTGTGGTAGGGATCACAATGTATATTTTTATGACATTGACAGGATTCAATATTAAATGTAGACACGGTTTTACATAATTTATTGTAGTTGAATAATCTTCTTCCGTTGGTTCTTACAAAGCGATAGGATATCTTAATATTTAGATTAGGCAAAGGAAGACGTTCTTCTATATTATGTAATATTTGGTTGAATGGAATATTTTCGAACATTTTATTCTTAAATGTTGTGATAAAAAATTCTTTTGATTTGTTAATTTGATATTTTGGTTCAAGTGCTACATTATATTTTGCGGCTCTGAGTTTAATTAAATCCAGAATGATGTCTATATTAGTGTTTGTATCTTCCGTATTGCAGTTATTTTCTCTTAAATTGAAATTTATAATAAAATTCCATATACGTTGTAAGTATTTGATTTTGATACTGTTGGCTATATTCTTGATCCATCCGAATTTCACCGTTATTTCTGTCTTTATGAAGTCTGAGATTTTTTCTTCTGTTTTGATATAATTAAATTGTTGCTTTTTATTTCCTCTTTGGTGTCTATAAGTTTTCTTAGGTATTGAATTTTCTAAGAGAGGGTATGCTTTACTATTCCTGCATCTTTCTTTATTGCAATTTTCCTTGAATAATAAAGTATTCAGACCATATGGATATGCAGAATTATATTGCTTTATATGGGTGTTTTCCCACCACAAGCGTTCAGAAAGGTCTGGTACTATATCAATAATAGTTACCATAATATTGCTGAAGGGGTGTACTTGAAAATGTCGTACTTCTAAGTTATTATTGGTGGATAGCTGTTGGATTTTGCCCACTTGACTTCGGTGCAGATTTATACGGATATTCAGGGAATTCTGCGTCTGTCCTATATATTTCGCCTGACAGGCAAGGCATGACAATCCACCCCAGCCATTCTATGCAAATCATATGGTCACTCCTGTTCTCGCTTATTTTTTCGTCTTGTTTATATCCTTGTATTCCACTCTGGATGCAGAGCTGCTAAGCGCCACATCCTCTGTAAGGTTTCTGTTTTCTCCTTTACTTAAATAGGAGTTCCGTTCGTGATATACTTATTTTTATATGTATTTATCAATATGTCTACATCCAGCTGCATTGCGCGGACATAGTGCATATTTTACCACATCCAATTCAGCTTTCTACGTAAAGGCCACTTCTCGGACCACACTGGCGAAGTGTAGGTCTTCCGTGTGTCGTGGGATGGGAGTCATCCGGTGGATATTGGAGCGGTGTAATCAGGACGGTAAGAGTCATTTTGCAAATGTTTTGATATTAGTTTTGTACCTTGAGAGACAATGTATGGTGGTATATTATAGTGTGGTATGCATTTGTGTAATCTCTGTACTTTAGTCTTTTAATTTTTTAATTATGTGGTTTTTAAGTATTTTTATCGCTTTTATTGAATCTGGTATTTTCCAATACCTATTTTAGAACGAATTCTATGAATGAATCAAAATAACTAGAAAAAAAGTATAAAATAGTGCTTAAATTTGTCATACAGCATAAAATGGGCAAGAGTGAAGGTAGTATACCTGAACGTTCTATGATGCTTTTACTGTATTTGAATGTGCATATGAAATATATATTGCATATCATGCCTTGCCTGTCAGGCGAAATATATAGGACAGACGCAGAATTCCCTGAATATCCGTATAAATCTGCACCGAAGTCAAGTGGGCAAAATCCAACAGCTATCCACCAATAATAACTTAGAAGTACGACATTTTCAAGTACACCCCTTCAGCAATATTATGGTAACTATTATTGATATAGTACCAGACCTTTCTGAACGCTTGTGGTGGGAAAACACCCATATAAAGCAATATAATTCTGCATATCCATATGGTCTGAATACTTTATTATTCAAGGAAAATTGCAATAAAGAAAGATGCAGGAATAGTAAAGCATACCCTCTCTTAGAAAATTCAATACCTAAGAAAACTTATAGACACCAAAGAGGAAATAAAAAGCAACAATTTAATTATATCAAAACAGAAGAAAAAATCTCAGACTTCATAAAGACAGAAATAACGGTGAAATTCGGATGGATCAAGAATATAGCCAACAGTATCAAAATCAAATACTTACAACGTATATGGAATTTTATTATAAATTTCAATTTAAGAGAAAATAACTGCAATACGGAAGATACAAACACTAATATAGACATCATTCTGGATTTAATTAAACTCAGAGCCGCAAAATATAATGTAGCACTTGAACCAAAATATCAAATTAACAAATCAAAAGAATTTTTTATCACAACATTTAAGAATAAAATGTTCGAAAATATTCCATTCAACCAAATATTACATAATATAGAAGAACGTCTTCCTTTGCCTAATCTAAATATTAAGATATCCTATCGCTTTGTAAGAACCAACGGAAGAAGATTATTCAACTACAATAAATTATGTAAAACCGTGTCTACATTTAATACTGAATCCTGTCAATGTCATAAAAATATACATTGTGATCCCTACCACAAGCATATAATTACTGGAAACTTAGATTTTATAAAAGATAATAAACTCAAAAACTTATTACAACTTGGTACTAAGTACCGAATACAAGAATATAATGATATTTATAATGAATTTAATTACGATCTGGAAACCTTCATATACAAGATGGCTGTCAAACACAGTATACCTGTACAAACTTTTAACGCATGGAAATATGCCTTTTACAGTGCTTTTTGCCAATTCTACCCGAGAAGAAACAAGGATTCTGGGAGTTCTCAATTTCCGTTTTCAATCAAACATTTTAATGAAGAATTCGTATTGACATACACCGACAAAATCGTATCGAATTTTGCATTCACGTGTAAAAAATTCTATGTCGATACTTTAACACAATGCTATAAGGATTGTGCCATGTATACATTAATTCCTAGCAACGAATCAATCATCACTAATAGAATAAAAGCACTGTATAAAAGAATTGGTATGGATATTAAATCAGTAAAATTTCCATACTTGATCCTCATTCCCAAGTTACACAAAAAGCCAGTCAAGTTCCGAACTGTAACAGTGGGATGCGGATCATACCTGGAACATGCAAATAACAAACTTCTGAAATTACTCCAATATGTTATGACTGATATTAAGAAGCAAAACTCCATAATGTTAAAAAACGGACAAGAATTGATAGACCGAGTGAAATTTTGCCATAAAGATTTAAACTTCAAAAGCTACGATTTCAGGGATCTGTTTAATAACATCGATTTAACAAACCTACAAATGATCTTGAAAGAATTACATGAAGAGTATAATTTAAAACCATATATAACTCTCAGAAGATATTTGGATTTGATTGAGTTGGTTTTAAATGAAAACATACTATATGACGGTACGCATTTCTACAAACAGGTCAAAGGCATACCCATGGGTGGTGCATGCTCATCAATATTGGCGGATATTTATCTATCCAAATATGAAAGAGGAACCCATCTATTATCGGAAATACCTTATTTCCGATATGTTGACGACGTGATATTAGGGGGTTATGCAAACACCCCTGACATAGATTTTGCATTCTACCCAAGGGAATTGGACTTAATTGAAAACCCGATCAATGAGGATGGATCGACAGACTTCCTGGATTTGTCAATAAGAAAGCACCAACATTATGGAATTTATACAACCATACACGACAAGAGAAATTCATACAATATCAAAATTAATAATATTATTGATTGGAATTCAAACCTCACTAAAAATATATTCAGAAATATTATTATCGGGTACTTCAGAAGAAACAGAAACTACAGTACTTTTAAAAAAGACTGCATTCATGAATGTAATAAAATAATAAATGATGCATTAAAAAGAAATTACCCTAGATATTTTTTACAACATTATTACTATTCCTTTTTCAAAGAAAGAAATTGTACATTGTTTGATTCTAAATGAGAATTCTTAATCATATATATTTTCATATCTGCGATCCTATCATCATGAAGTCTTTTCGCGCATGTGCGACTTTCCCTTATAAAATGTTGTGTTTTCATGCTGGATAGTAAGGTGTATCTCTTCCATGCTTGGTTCCATCTTTGCTCTTTTGTCCGTTCGGGTGCTTCTGTCTTTGCACATGTGGGAGATTGACCATTGAGTTACATTGGTGCCGTGAGCGTTGCCCGGGTCGTAAAAGCTGCTTTAAGCGGGAAAGGGGTGTCGCAATCCACCCCAGCCATTCTATGCAAATCATATGGTCACTCCTGTTCTCGCTTATTTTTTCGTCTTGTTTATATCCTTGTATTCCACTCTGGATGCAGAGCTGCTAAGCGCCACATCCTCTGTAAGGTTTCTGTTTTCTCCTTTACTTAAATAGGAGTTCCGTTCGTGATATACTTATTTTTATATGTATATATATATATATATATATATAAACCAAATTTTATAAGCTAAACCATAAACTCACACAATATATGTATTGAAAAGAGTATTCACAAATATTTCTTATGACATTTGTAATGATCATTTTAATATTATTTTTTTCATATTTGGCCATTTTTTGCCTTTCGGACACCTTTGCATTGCAAGGTTTCATGATGTAGCAGTTCCATCCCTCATTTGTTGGTACTTGAGTACTATAGTACTAAATTAATCTCCACACCACACTGTTTATAGTCAAAACAGATATTTATTTGTCAATTCTGATGCATATAGTACTTCATAAACAAAACATCAAAATTAAAATCATTTAAAGTAAATGAAAAAATAAATTATTTAAAAGGAAATAACATATTAAAATTTAAATTATTAAAAGGTAAAGGGTTTTTTACATTAAAGTTAAAAATTAGCAAAAGCATTTTAAAATTTAAATTATTAAAAAGTAAACAAAACTTCTTTAAAACTTTAATTAACAAAAAGTAAAGAAATTTTTTTCAAATGTAATTTGATGTATTTATGGTATTTATTATTAGATTGTTTTATTTGAATGTATATTTCCAGTATATATGTGTGTTTTGAATACATATTCAAAGTGCTTTTTTATTTTTTACATTGGGTTTTCTGAGTATTTTATAGCAACCAGTAATTTCAGATGAAGAGTAAAAGAAACAGGCTAACATATCTGATGAACAATAACTGAACCATATACTTATACTGTGAAACTTTAAATTTATTGTTAAATTGATAAAATTTCAGGACATACTTTACTAGTAGGAGGTAATCTAACTTCAAAGTCTCTATAATTTTGTTTAAGAAATTCAAATTAAATACTATTTTTCAACATAAATATACATGGGCAGTAGAGTCATTCAGGTGGTTTCCACCCGTTTCTAGAAACAGGTTGTCAGAATATGCGTAACTTCAGGTGGCTGGAATATATATATTTGTCATAGACAAGTTAAAATATAAGGGAAACTTGAGCAACATATATATAAACACAAATAACATGATGCAGCATACAAGTGTTTTGAGGATATGCTGGATCCCCTTTGTCAGCGTAAGAGGACCAACAAATCAGAGGCCCAAAGGAGGAATGGACACAAATAGAAAAAACAGAAGTTATATACCCAAGACCTCGATTAAGAGCTGACTTCAAGAGAGTCTGTTAGGGAGCAGAATGTTGAACAGACCAGCCACTCAGGGCATATAGTCAGGCAGGGGTCAGAGAGGCAAAGCCCCTCCCCCAAGAGGTAGTATACTCAGCCCCCACCTCTGATAAAAATATTAAATTTTTAGTAGTGATATGAAATTTCATCCAACATATCATCCAAATTTTGCATGAAAAATTGCTTAATGAAAATTATATAAATTACTTTGTTTCAAAGATTTTTTGATTTAGCTAAATTTGTGGTTATACAGATAATCAATTTATTTATGTATTTATTTTAAAAATATTTAAATTGAAAAAAATTAAGACAATGGTATTTTGGATACTTTTGTATTACTGTAGCGTTGTTCCCTGTTATACATTACCAAATCAAAATCAATGGATAAGTAGTAAAGAATTAATATTAAGTGTTAACTTGTATTTACTTCCAGAATTTTATTTTCAATTAGTTAACAGCTTTGCTACTAGTTAATGCTTATATTAAAATCAGTTGTAATTATTATATATTATTGATGTATATTAGCTATATGGATTTTTCTAATCAACTCCTAGTTTACAAATATATGTATGCAATTACTTATTTGTTAATAATTTATATGGATTGAAATATAAAATGTGTTTTTAGTGAGTCCCTCCTTCAAGACTGTTGAGCCCCATTGAATTTTGTTTCTGGCTACGGCTGTGCCGCCAATCCAAAACGAGAAGTAACACACAAGATTAGCATCCAGACGTCCAAGCGGTTGCTCGAGTCTTTAGGATGAGTCGGACGGTCTGGGTCTTCAACACAAGATTAGCATGCACCAAAACACAACAGGAATATCCCGACAAGATGAGTCAAGTCCGAACAAGTATAAATGAGACCCAACAAGACAAAAAATAGGCTAAAATGACACCTAAGAGCCCAAAAAGCTAAGAAATAGAGCAAATCAAATGGAAAAAACTTTCTTCCATTTTTTTTCCTTAGTTAAAAAATGATATAAATTTTATGTGATCCCCCTAAATCCGTCTTTAAAAAAAAATGCAAAAAATTTTGATTTTAATTTGACTAGAAAACAGTTGGTAAAAATGAGAATAGTGCACACCATTGTGAATAGGTGGAGGGTATGTCAAATTTGACTTATCAAACATTACATATTTACAAAGTAGGTGGAGGGTATTTAAGTTTGACTTATCAAACATTACATATTTACCAAGGTCTATTGTATCATTCTAAACTGACTTCAGTGACTAATTTAAAATTCTGCTTCAAAGTAAATTTTAAAATCTATTTTTTTTTTTTTTTTTTTTTTCCCCAGTGATCCTGTCTCGCCACTCCAGAAGACACTCTCCACTTGGCAAACCTTAGAAAACTGGCTGAAGAAAAAACAAAATTCTATCCTGAAACCTGATCCAATACACACCAAAAGATACTCTCGAATATCGAAGGCCAATTCGATTGAACTGGATGAAAGAACCTCCTTGAACCAGAGCGATGTTGTGGATGGTTCTTCCTGTGCATTGCATTTAAGTACTTCATCTTTATCTGAACATTCTAACAGTGGTATGGATCTTTTTGCTTATTTTCTGTAACAAATGACTTAAATAACTAATCTGATCCATCAATTGTGATTATATCATTTGGTTTATACTTTTGCATGTTTTGTTAAACTCAGTGTCATGTCAGATGGCAATCATCAGACAAAGAGGCAAATAACAGCGACAGAGATAAGGTGATATATACTCTAAATCTTTTATATTTATTTACATTTTTCACCACTTTTATTTAGTATACTAGGGGGCTTCGAACCCTGCTCAGTGATGCTCACCAACCTCCAGAACTCCTACTCACTGGTACTCACTTTACAAGCTCTTTTTTCCCTCCATAAGTTAGGAATTTACGTTTCGCCTTATATTCCCTGCCGCCTACTCACCACCACAAGTACAGAAATGAAATTATCAATTAATTGATATTGAAGTGCATAGGTCATCCGCTTATTTCTAATGCCATCTGCTTCGACACATCCAGCAAATCAGCCTGAACTGAACAGTCAGAAAATTGAAAATAATTCTATCTCAAACAAGCTAATCAACTGGCTTATGTCAAGCTATTCTAATCAACTGGCTTAAAATTAGTAAAATCAAAAGTTCTAAGTATACAAATGAGTAAATATAATCATGATAAGAATCCTAAACGACAAGATCACTTATTTCTAAAGGTGTTTATTGCGATTACATATGCATACTAAATAAAACAATAGATTAAATATTTTTAGGTTCGAAATAATTCACGTACCTTTTGTTTGCAAAAAACTCAGCAAATCGGTCATTTTCGGACAATCACAATTGGAAAATCAAATGTGCACAGCCCAGAATTGTAATACACGATTAAATACATGTCAACCATGTAAAAGAAGTGACAAAAATATTAAATTAACAGCTTAAAATTGTAATAAAGTCGGCCCACGTGGAAATACAACACACACGCACATGGACTTGTGAAAGAAATAACCCATTTCCTCCCCCCCCCCCCCCCTGGTACACAACAACTATTTTCCCCCGAGTGAAGATCTGCTAATGCGCATGTGTCACGGGAGTTGGAGTGAAATTGTGCGAGAGCAAATTCGCCTGTAAGTTTGCTTCACCTTTACATGCCAAAAAATGAAAATTTGAGGGTTCCCTTGATGTCTTTCGTAGCCGTCCCCCGTTTGCTTTTATCTATTACAGTAGTCAGAATAATTAATATGGAAAATAAGTTTGACATAACTCACAACTGTCGCCATCTGAGGAGCTAATGTGAAAATAAAAGTAACAACCACATAAAACAATTAAAAAAATCTATTAGTGTCACTATAAAACATTTGATTGTGAATTGAAATGATAAATATGTAAAATGCTAATACAAATATTGCTTTGGAATAATTTTTATTGAAATAATCTGATTTTTTATTTCAGATATTTTATTTCGGAAAAAATATTTTCGGATAAAATTGTATTTTAGGCAATTACGGTTCTCTTGTGTATACCTTATATTTTTTTTTTCCCTCCTTCAAAGTGTCCCTTTAAGTGTGCCGCCCTGGTGCGGGAGGCCCCTTCGCACCAATGGTAGAGCCGGCCCTGCCCATACAGCAGGTGTGATATACCCTAAATAAGTGTGAAAATTGCATGTCAGTCTTTTTTTTTTAATATAGAGAGCCTTCCGAAACGTTTCTTATGTAAATATGTAACTTTTAGGTATATATTTACAAAAGTAAGAAATTCAAAATTTATTGATAGCAATAGCCAAAGATAATGAAAGTCTCAATGATAGTTAGTATTATAACCATGGAGTTCGATAGTCCCTTTACCCCCCATGATTATATCTCTGAATAACACATTTATTTTTCAATGGCATCATTTAAAGATTACTGCTTTTGAAATGGCAACAGTGTACAATGAACGATTAGATTTTGAAGATAAATGAAATAAAATAAAAAAATTTCTTTAAAAATAGTGTAATAAATGTTCACTTCAAAATTCTATAATAAAATATAAATTTTTATCCGATTATAACCAAAATAAAAGATGGCACATGGCAAAGCATTCTAAATCATCATGCAAATTTGACAAATCATTTGATGTCATATTTCTGGCACTAATCTTGACAGAAAATCTCTCTCAAAAAGAATTCTATCAGCTGCTGCACCTAGATTTTATATAGATATATTTTTATAGAGAGATATGTTTATTTTGTTATATATATATATATATATATATACACCTTATGTTTATTTAGTTACATACCACATTTCTCTTATCCACTATTATCTGCCTCTTTGACTGGTGGTCTCAACTTAATGAAAGTGATTCACTTAATCATTGAAACAACTTTTGGCTTTTAATAAAGTCTAATGGGACTCATTGCATTGCTTTTATGCTTTGACTAACAAATATATCAGGCATTAAAAATATATTCAAATTCAGGTAGCACTCTAAAAAATTCTATTAAAATATTTAATTCCCCTTAAAAAGCAATATAATAATTTCTGTTCTTATTACAAAATTGTTTGCACATGAAAATCTGAAGAATAAAACATCCTAGTTCCATTTGTAAACAAATTTACAAAAAAATATGATGTTTGGATATACTAAAATGCAGATACTGAAATAGCAATAAATGCATGACATTTTTAACTTATTTCAGTAGTCAAAATGCAATAAAAAATATATGGATTTTGTAAAATCTTTACTAAAATGAAACAGATGACTTAAATTGAAAATATCTATAATTCTTATAATCTTATAGCCCAAGGCTACAACTGATATAACCCAATCAAAAATTTAATACTGCTCATCTAGTAAATTTGTTTTTATATAAATTTCTTTATAATCTAAATTGGATAAATGAAAGGAAAATCAAATGTCATTAAACACATTTGATTTTAATTTTAATTAAGGTTCAATTTCAAATATGTCAAACATAAGCAGGGTTGCCCACAATGAAGTAGAGAATAAGCATACCAAATTTGAAAATAATCCATCAAAAACAGAATTTATATACAAAACAGACAAATGAATGGACATATATATATATATCCATCCTACAGTATAGGATCCTGATTGAAGTTGCTGTATGACCACAAACAATTGTATCATTTTTATGTGTTCTAGTATTTCTAGTATTGTTGTTGTGTATTTTATTATTATAAATTGGGACTTTGAATCATAGTATGATTATATATATATATATTGAGAGAGAGGGGTGGAAGCATTGTCATAGGTATTGGATAATTATTATCTACAATATAAATGATGCAGCCAATTTTACTGTACAGTTTTTTTACTATTGTAAAATAACTTGCGATACATGCTTATATATAATATTTAAATTCATATATATAAATACTCAAAAACACTCATTTCAAATTTTAATGTTATGTTCTGTTATGATCAGTAATCCATAAGTTGAGATTTCTGTTTAAAATATAATTCAAAAACTGTGTATTTATATATAGTTTTTAATTCTGTTTCAATCAGAAATTCAAGTGTGTTATTCTCTTTCTATGAATTTTAGGTGAAAGTGAAACTGTCCCACTCTCATGTGAGAATCTGAAGTTGAATGAAAATGAATTGAATTTATATTTCCATTTCCCATGTTTTCCTGCCTATTTTTACTACTTTGTTTGGTTTATCATGCTGTGCAATGTTGTTTCTACGTATGTGTACGTCTCCATTCATACTTCACGGTAATACACCTTATAGTTTTTTTTTTGTTGTTGTTAATTAACCTTTTCTATATGCATGAAAATGAAGTGATAGAGTTGCCACCTTTTCAGGTCTTGACACAATTTATCCAAGCCTCATGTTTTGTCCTATTTCCTTCATGGTCTTTAATTTTATTATGAAATATTATAAATTTAAATTTTAAGCAGATTCCGCTTAAACTTTCAACCTTTACTATCAAAATAGTTTAGAAACAAAACCTTTTAATTAGAAACACTGATTTAATTTATAAAGGCTAAAATAGCTCAGTGATCAAGGTATTAGAATTACTCACGGTAGTGACCTGGATTTGATCCCCGACAGTGCCCAAAACTACCTATATTAAGTATGGGCACATTAAATCTGTAGGTCTGAACAGGCCATAACCAGGCAGGAGCTAGAGGGGGCGGAGCCCCTTCCCCCAAGAGTTAGTTTTCTGATCCCCCTGATAAAAATATTTACATTAACAGTGGTATGAAATTTCATACAACACATCATCTAAAGTTTACACGAAAAACTGCTTTTTCAGATTTTTTTTGTAAATGACTTTGTTTTGTATAGTACAGAAATAAGAATTTTTAGTGGCTGAATTTCTGGTTATATTGATGATCATGAATTTATTTACATATTTAATTTTAAAATATTCAAGTTTCACAATTAGACATTCTGGAGTTATGTATTATCAACTGATAATGTATTACTCTAGAATGTATAACTCTAGAGCTTAGTTATATAGAGTTATATATTATCATGCTATACCTGACAAGTAGTTAGAGTTAATATTATGTGAGATACTGTATTTAGTTATAATTAAAATACTTTTTCAATACAATAATTTATTTAAAGGATAATTGTATTATTTTTAGTGCATTTCCAACCACCCTATACCTGCAAAAAAATTCTAGTAAACCTTTCCTTCAGTGCTGTTGAGCCCCCCTTGTAATTGACTCCAGCCCCTCTTGGATTTCGTTTCTAGCTACGGGCCTGGGTCTGAAAGTCCACCTGAGAGATAATGGGTTAAGGGAAGGATGGTATAGCCCCTGCGATTGCCTCCACCATTGAATTCTGGTGTAAATCGGTTGGTACTGTCCTGGTCATCTAAGCAGCTACCTTACACCTTCGGGCAAGACAAACTGCCTGGGTAGGGAAAAAAACCACTGATCACCATCCCTTCTTCCATATAGATAGGGCATTTTTAACACTTTACAACAAAGTTGAAAAGTGTTTATGACTTTGTTCATTCTGTCTGTCTGTCTGTCCATTAGTAAAAATAACTGCCGTAAAAATGACTTAATCAAAATGAAATTTTAGTATGTTGTTCAGACGGTCTGTAGGACCTATGGGAATATAAATGAATAATATCATCCAATTAGTTTTGGATTGAACCCGGGTTGAAAAAATGGAAATACATTGAGCCCTATGGGACCTAATTTTTCAAACATTTTTTAAGCGGTTTTAAAACTCACAAATTGCTTCGAAAATTTTAGGTAATATTCAAATTGTTCCATAAAATATATAAAAACAAATTCAGCGAAATATATTCAGTAGTTTTTTAAATAAAAATTAAAATAATAATTTCATCTCTTATATAAAACGATCACGTGACCATGATATGAAAAGATCACATGACCCACTTCAAAATGATATATGGCATCCATCTTGTTTCAAAATCGTGATTTTTTAAGTTCTTTTTAATTCATATTGAATGTTGTATCCGTCCTGAAACTACTTTATTTTTGCTTAAATTCTGTGCATCTACATACTGAAACAACGCAAATACAATATATTTGAATTTAAATGATTATCCAAATTTGATTATTTCTACAACGAAGCCTATTTTTCACTTATGTAAAATGTAAACAGTAAAATATGTAGAATGAGTTGTATGTAAAATGTAAACAGCAAAATATGTAGAATGAGTTGTAATAGAATTGCTGTATTTCTTTAACACAAAATAATTTAGCCCATGGAGTCTGCATGGCTGATATGAATGAAATATTATTTGATTTTTTAAAGAGAAGGACGATTTTTTTCGATGAAATTTTAAGCATAGAGTTTAATTACTTGTAGCTCCATGGTCTTAATTTTTAATAAAATAAATTATTATAGTATTGTGATGCATAAAATGAATGGGAGAAAGTTATGAATGAAATGTTGTTTTTATAGAGAGATCCAGGCGTGTTATTTTTTCTATGACGTCATTTGAATTAATTTCAGTTGTTTTCGATGAAGTTTTCAAATATAATAAATTATCGTAGTATTATGATAGTTTTAAAAATATTACCGTGGAATGTATTGCATTTTAGAGATATTTAAACCAGGCAATTTATATTTCAATGCCGTCTTTTGAATGAAGTTCATTTTTTTCAATGAAGGTTTAAGTTTTCAAATATAATAAATTAATGTAGTATTGTGATAAGTTTTAAAATATTACCGAGGAATCTATTGCATTTTAGACTTTTTTAAATAAAATTGCATTGAAGTTGGAAAGTGTTTCATAATCAATGCTTTAAGCATGATTGATCTTTCTTGTCTAGATTCAAATAGTTTGATTTTAACATTAATAATGCAATCAATTATACTTCTTTTAAAATATGTATAGAAATATGTACAAATTTTATTTTTAAATGTAGCAGAAAATACTGACCATGGATATGTATAGCGATTAATTAAAGATTTTGCAGTATTTTATATCTCCAAAGTATGTATATCTATGTCAGTACTTCTTACTTGGCAACTCTATTGACCCCCCCCCCCCCTTCCCTGTGAGTGTGCTACTGACTTCTGATGAAAACAAAATATAACATAATTTCTTTAATAAACATAATTTTTGCTGCAAACATATTATGTTTAAAATAAAACACATGTATTTGATCAATAATTGTATATTTTAAATGTGTACACATTGTTCACACCAAAATTTTCGATTTGCCGAATAAATTGAAACGCAAATTATTAAAAAATGTAAATTATTCGAAGTTGCTTATTGTGAGACTGTTGATTTTCAACGAGTATTCGGCTAGTAATGTTTTATTACCCCAATTAAATAGGATATACTGACTTATGTTTTTAGTTCAAAAATTCAAATCTCATATTAACAAATTTTATAGTTGTAGAAGAATTGCGGGGAATTCAAGATTAAATTTTACCTAATACAGATTTACTCTACATAAAACTTGAAGAGTATGTTTATACTTTTAGAAAACCATAATTATTTCGTATTCCACTTGAAATGTAACTCTTATCATACTTTGTTATGATATCACATAGAGAAGTGACATAACTCAAAATTCAATGATTTTGAGTTGATAACATCATCATGTTTTGACCTTCATTCATGGAAATGTCACACATTCGTATTTCAAACTAAATGCTTAGAAATTCTAAATATAAAATCCGTTCTTACAGAAAAAGCTAGTTCAGTTTGGTTTAATTTTTCTGCTTATCTTAAATTGTGTCACTTTTCTTTGTGATCTGGCCACACAATAAGTTACCGTAAGCCTTAGGGTTGGTCATGTGGTCTGGGCCTTCATCTTTGTGATGTGCAACATTTAGATTTTATTTTATGAGCCTAAGTTATATGTGAAGTGAATATATAGTTTGATTGTCGTATTTGATTCAAACTTATGCATTGCTATTTTGAATAAAAGAGCATATGTATGCCTATAACTTATTTGTTTATTTTATTTTTAGATTCTCAGTTTCTTACAGTATACTGTTTTTTAAAATCCTGCTGATTTCTGTAGTTTGCTCTTGTCTGATCATAACGCCATTAGTTGTATGTATATATATATATTTTTTCAATTATTTCTTTTCACATATATTTGCTTCTAATTACTGATAGATTTTTTTAAAGCCATTGCAATATTAATCAATCGTTATTTTCCAATAACCATATTGCTAGTTTGTACTTCTGAGATGAATCAACTATTAATATGCTAAGAATTCACCTCCTTCTATCATATGGGTGTAGTGGTGCAGACAAGTGGTGGGATCAAAGTTAACTATTTAGATAAAAAAAATAAAAAATAAATTGCATGAGAAAATTACTATTCAAAAGTTTAAATTATAAGGGATGACTTTAACTGGGACTATACCATAGTTTATAGTTCTGTAAACTATGGTATTAAGTGGAACTATAAACTATGGTACCAATTCTTATTTTTTTCAAGGAAAAAACTCAGTGTGCTATAAATGCTCCTTCTGCTTTTAATTTATAATATCCACACTGCCTATCGCAATATGCAGTGAGGAGTATTCATTCTTGAAACTTAAAGCGTGAAGGAATTCCACTTCTGAAGAGGGATTATATAACTTTGCCTTAAAGATATACAAGTAACTAAAGAGGAGATTTTAAATAACATTGCAGAAAAGTAGAAGAAAATTAATAGCAGATTAAAATGAAACAGTGATCTGCAATATTATAACTAAACAAACACCTAAATTTTATTATGCAGTATTCAATGTTAAGCAGTGAAGGTAAAAGTCATCAATTTATTTTAACTTTAACAATAAAAATTATTAAATAAAGAAATATAGTTATATTAATTCTTTTTAATTTAAAATACAAAAATAATTATAAACTATTTTGATTCCTTAATCTTGCATCACAAGACCCATCACTCATCTCCTTTAAATATACTTCTGAACAAGAGGCTGGAGGGAGAGTTTTCATCAACAGTCGATGTGATCTCGATAAACATCCTTTAAGGGGGGAATGTTTCAGGGAGTTATCAGGGAAAAATTAGGGAATTTCAAAATGAATTTCTTGTGACCAACCACCCTGCTAATGTGTTGCTCAGTTTTTTCATTCCTAAGAAGGGACCGCTATCTTTTTGCTAAATAAAGAATGGATTATAAAGGTCCCCCAAAACTTAGCCATAGTGTATCCAGAATTTCTGGAAGGGAGCATGTGTGGATGTTTTTACTGATGTGAAGAGAATCAATAGTTGCTTTCTATTTATCAAATAAATCAACTATAAATGTTTGATCCCATTGCTGGATGAGATTCCCTTCTGATGAGAGATTACCTTCTGAATTGGAATCCTGCAGCTGACTAAACAGAACATTAGATGCAGGTTTTTAAGAAACATATGGTAGAGGTCTTTTATCGACCCAGACTGGGAGACTTGCCTATATAGGCTCAAGCAGCCACTTTCTTGGCCAGGAAAAATGGTAGAGGTCTGCATGGGCTTGGGCTGGACCATACTCGTTCTTAGGTTTTTAAAAAGTCTGGCCGGGTCGAACATATTGAATTGAAAACATTTTCAATGAATTTTAATAGCGTACATGAAATTATTGTGTTATTTTCATCTATGTAAAGATAATATTTAAGAATAAACCAACTTAATTTTTAATTTTAATTAACCTAACTTAATTCACCAATCTTAATTTTTTGTACAAAAAATTCCCGAATTCGAGTTTTTAGCATTTTTGAATAGATATCATTTTGGGCTGGACTGGGCCAAGTCTCAATGGTCTTTGAGCCATTCTGAGCTTGTATTCTGTATCTTTAAATTTCTTCAGGCTTGAGCCGGGTTTAAGTCCTGGTTTTATCAGGCAGGCCAGGTAAAAGTCTGAATTTTCGACTCATATAAACTTCTAATATATGAGGCGAAATTGGAATTTTAAATATGATACAAAATGTAATAAATAATAAATTTGAATTCTACTAACCTACTAAGTGTGCTAATTAATATTTTTTATAATATATTATTATGTTATATGTGCATATTTAATGCAACTTTCTTGTTTTGTCTTTCAGATTCTTGTAATTTCCATTATTTATTCAGTAAAAGCTTATATTCGAAATCACAAGCAAACTTTTCCAGTTGCTGTTGAGCAGTTACCAAAAGAGAAGAAATCTCCTAAAGTAGATTATAATGTATCCATTTACCGAAGAATAGAATATTTTAAGAAATACCTCAGACCTCCCAAAGAACAAATTCTTAAGCAGTTTAGACACGTTGCTATGCAAGAAAAAAGGATCTGCAATTTTTATAGGTATTGTCGCTTTATATATATATATATATATATATATATATATATATATATATATATATATATATATAATATTTCTATTTTAAAACTTTTTTATTTGAACCACTGATACACTAAATAAACATGGCTATAATTCGGTGGTTAATAAGCACATGGTGAAACATATCGATAATTTTATTTTCTGATGGTAACAATCTATATATTATTTCTATAAATTTGTTTTGTGTGCATCTAAGAATACATCTAATCCATGACATAAGAGTGAAATTGAAGAGTGTGGGCCTGTGGGGAGCATAAAACACGTATTATTTTTATTATTATTATTTTGTAATATGACCACTGGCTGTTTTATTTTTATTTATTTATTTATATTTTTTATTTATTTTCTAGTTTTTCTTATAAATTTTTGCAACATCTTCCCTTTGAGTAATGACATTTTTTATAGTATTTTAACCAATAATTATCTTTGCTTGTGTAGCTATATGCAAAACTAAATGTTGCATAATTTTTTAAACATTATCTGTGGGCAAACAAGCATTGATTATCGTTTAAATAGATAAAGCCTTTGCTTCATCAGTGTCATAGAAGTGTGTGTCAATATAAAGATATCTCTTTTAAAAGGTAGCAACATCTCTTGATGTTTAAGAGAAATATAACGAGCATGTCTCAACATCGAAAATCAGCAAGCACTTCCAATTTCAATGTTGTTAGTATCATAGGCGTAACCAAGATGTAGTAAAGGGCATGTGTGATCGATTAGAGTGGGGAGTTTTCAGTACTTAATTTTGCTTTCTAAAATGGAACCTATGATGAACTAATGCAATTTTTCCACCAACGGGGGATTGTGGCCAACCACCCCTTTCTCCACTTGTACCACTATTTATTAAAACCTAAATGTCATTATGCTATGTTTTTCACTAGTTTACTATAATAAAATAGGATTAAATATATAACAGGTGCAGACATCTACATAATGACATTCTAAACATCTATTGATTTAGTGGGAATAATAGTCTCTTGTATCAATATATTATAAGGTTTTTATTAAAAATAAACTAATTTGTAATGCAATATTTATTAAGGGTGTAATTTTCAAAGAACCTATAAAAGCACATTTTTAGAGCATTAATGGCTGTGACAGTTATGTGTTCAGAACAAATAGTATTTGATTTTGTACATACTATTTAAGAATAAATGAAACCGCAGAATAAATTGTAAATAAAACTACAGAAGTGAGCATTAACTACTTGATTAATGTCCAATAGTTGATTATAAAATAAATCTTAAAATTTCTAAAATTTTGAAGCTAATTTGATATGTAATTATCTAACAGAGTTTTATAGATGTCAGTTGAATTAAGGAATTAAGGAATTATATTTTTATTTCCGAGTCCTTGAAATTTTTTTGATTTACCTTCAATTTTTTCTGTCCAAATTTGTGCACTTATCGTCTTCTGTGTGTACTTCATGGCAAGATGTACAAAGTTTGCTATTAGCTAAACTTGAAAGACATTTATTATTTGGTTTTAAATTTTGTCCATTTTACAGAATATTTTTGCCCCTGCTCTTTTTAAAATGTCCCAATATCCCTGTCATCTGCAAAAAAGAAAATCTTCATTGTTGTTAAGAATATATCCCTGTCATCATCAAAAAGTCTTCATTGTTGTTAAGAACAAAAGTATTTTTAATAATTGATTTCCACATTGCACTGAATGTTATGTAATGAAAGATTTTAAATGCAACATTTTCTTTCAAATATGAACGTTTGTTTCGCTGTTTCAAAATCCCTTATATTGAAATTAAAAATATTCTATGACTTTTGGTAGTGTCTGATTTTAATTTTATTAAATAGAAATTTTTATTATAATGATGTTCAATATATATGCAATTGTTAAAAATAGATATATGAAATCTATATAAATAAAATTCAAAATCTGTCTGTTTGTCCCATCATCACAGGAGAACGGCTGAACCGAATGCGATAAAATTTTGTGGGTAGCCTAGAAATAGCCCCACTTAAAATTTAATCCATGATTTGAGTTTCTACGACTAGTGGTTCTCGAGATATTAGTAAAAAATGAAACTTTCGTTTGTCTCACCATCACGAGAGAATGGCTGAACTGAGTTTAATGAAATTTTGTGGGTGGCCTTGAAATAACCCCCCATAAATTTGGTCTAAGTTTCGGGTTTCTAAGACTAGGGGTTGTTGAGATATTAATGAAAAACTGAACTTTTTCCTAGGAGTTCTACTCTCTAACTCTGTGGTTTATCCAAACGGAAAGGATAAAAATCGTTTGTTCTTCAACGTGAATAGAACTTTATTTCTGAGTTTGATGGAAGATTTTTGCTCAAATTAGTTATTATCTGAAAGCATGAATTGTTTGAAACATGAATTTAAATGGAAAATCTATCTCCATGGTTTATTTTTTACAAGCATTTACTCAACAATGAAAAGTATAAAGAAATCAAAATGGTTATTTAATGCATTTTATGAGGAAGATTCTATCTTATATCATGTTGCTCAGAAACGTTATTAAATTAAATCTGTCTGTTAATTTTAATTATTATTTTTTTGATTTGAATAATAAATAAATGGATATAAAAATATATTTTAAAATATATATTTTTTAAAAAGAACGATTTGATTTTTCTTTTAATTATATTAATTGCGGACTGTGTACATCACTTTCATTTATTTTGACAAAGAGTTTTTAAGCTTTTATATTGTGTTTAGCTAATAAACTCATAAATTGTGTTTACCAATAAATTCATTTATCGGATTGCTGAAACAGAAAAAAAGTAGTAGAACGAGTATATCTTCTAATACAATTTTAGTGTTTGCATTTAGTACAGTACAGGATCTATTATCCGGAATGCTTGGGACTTCAGGAATTCAGGATAAGGGGGTTTTTCGTAATTCGGAACCCTTTTTCTAAAACTTACTGGAATGGTCTCACATGTCATTATAGAAAATTATAATTCATTTTAAAAACATAAATGTATTAAATAAAGCCTTTTTACAATCTATATGAAAAATATACTTGGTTAACTAAAATGCAAGTTACATCTATTAGTGTTTAGGAAAATTTTTGAAAGAAAAAAAAATGTCTGAAAAAGGTTGATTATTCAGATTTTAAACCCCTGTATCCTAGGAAAACAATTAAACAATATGTTGTGAATCAGAAACACTTGTTCAACACCTGTGTCACCCCTTCGGCATTATCATAGCAGACCACCGTGAAAAAAATCAAAACAAGCGTCATTACAGTTTATTCATAATCAGTGCGTACAGTTAACAAAACAGTTAACTGGAAATGCCAAAAGTTAATTTTTATGTTAAGAATTTCAAAAATATGTGAAAATGAAATCCATAAATTGAAAATTATAAACTTACTAGTACACGAGAAAAAAATTAAAAATCCCTGCAAATTTCTTAAGAGTTGTAACTTTTTCCAAAAGCCCCAGTCACTTTGCAGTAAAAAACGTTATGACGTCACTACCACTACGAAGTCAACGAGGCATCAAACGAACGCACACCCATTCTAAAAAAGAGAATATGGTTTTTTTTTCTAAAAATATAAGTTTTTTATATCGTTTCACAAACAAACTGTTTTGTCATTCATCTAAAGTATGATTATCTGACATGGAACAAATATATCCACCATGGAGGTAGAGTTCATTTTTACCTCCATGATACTTGTAGTTTTCCTCTTCTTCCGGAAATATTTTTAGCAACATTTCCGGTGTGGTAAGTTGTGGATTTAGCCAGACCTTTGTTTATGTCAGGATCGCAAACAGTTGAAGTGAGAAAAATGTAGATTTCAGCGCATTATTTTATAATATTAATATTGCTAATTAAGGCAAAAAATCATTTGGCGGGATTTTAAACAAAAACCGCTATTTGGCGCAATTTTTGGCAAATAATTGAGTGTTGGTGCAGAATTTGGCCTTATTTTGCCGCATTCCGGTTTTGGGAGAGTCCGGATATTGGAAAGCCGGATAAGAGGTCGCGTACTGTATATACAAACAGGATCAGGATGTTTTATTCTTCAGATCTGCAAATTCAGAGCTACGAATTTGGCGGAATATCGCTAACTTGGCAATTTTTCTTAAACTTTGCCAAATTGACGGAAATGTCGCCAAATTGATAAAAACGATGCAAATCAATGAAATTAAATTCGTTTTTTTAAAAAGAGTACCGAAATGATGTTTCAATAGCATTTGTCGGTCAGTCCATCCATCCTACGTAGTAACACATTTAGCGAATTTTTGAAATTTCACCAAATTGATAAAAATGTTTGTAAATCTATAAAAATATCATAAAATTGATAAAATTGCACTTAATAAATGAAATTAATTGTGTTTTGTTAGGGGATAGTAATGTGATGATGTTTCGTCAATTTGTCGCAAAATGGGACTATCAGTTTTACAGTCCCACTTGGCGATAAATTTGGCGATTTTTTAAAATTATTGCTAAATTGACGAAAATGTCGCCAAACCTTCCATGGAGATCACATTATTCAGACGATATGATTTCCATCAATTTATTTGAAGTAAATGATATCATGTCATTTAGCAATGGATGTAAATCCAATGTGTTATGCGGCATACCATTTTTATTAAATCTTTTACGATTTGAATAATAAAGATATGTATATAAAATAAATTTCATTGACATTGCATTTTTGACTGGATAACACCAATTACGGTCTTCAGATTATACATTATTATTATTGATATTTTCGGGGGTTATTGATTCAGGGATTATTGATATTTTCAAGTTATTATGCCATTGTTTTATTATGACAAAAATTGTTTAGACTCATATATTGTATGTGTAATCTTCTACAAATGCACGGGTATATCTTCTAATCTATGAGAATATAAGTAGTACAGATATATTGGCATATATTTTGATATATATTGGAATTAATTATGACCTTCTGGTATAAAGATTACGGGTATTATTGATATTTTCAATTTATTACGTCATCTGTTTTATTTTGGCAAAGATTTTTGAGACTCATATTGTAATACGGGTAATCTTCTACTAACACACAGGCATATTTTCTTATTTGCGACAATATAAGTAGTACAGGACATATATATATATATATATATATATATATATATATATACAGTACAACCTCGAAAATCCGGACATCCAAAATCCGGAAACCTCCAAAATCCGGACGTTTTCCGAATTTTCGTTTTTTTTTTTTGTTTTTTTTCCCGGACTAACGAAGTCGTGGATTTAAAAAAGATATAATAAGGTAAGATTATTTATTTTATACATAAGATTATTTATTTTACCGTATTTTCCGGTTGACTTTCTGAACCCGGAAATGAAACGAAAGTTTAGATGGACGGCAGTAGATAGATAGGCTCGTGGTTGGAGCGTGTATTGAGTTATTAGCGTTAATCCCTCCTCTCCCTTATTCAAGTCACAACTCCTGATGAATTATTTCGCGTAAAATATACATCGTTATTTAAATACGGAATTTTTATTATCAAAATTTATTTTTCTCATTATTGAAAAAGACATTTTTCTGAAACAATGTAATTTTTAATATTAAACACTTTAAAACGTTATCGTAACATTTTATCACAAATGTTCAATTAAATCTAAAAATCCCGAGAATTCATATTAACGCCCACGGAAATTTATTTTATTCACTTCGTAGTACGATTTCCATTCTTCAATGTATTCTGTTTTGTCTTTAGAATCTCCACCCCCTCCCGATATCTGACGATTTTTTCGTTCTCGTCGAACGTGTCAGCTTGAAATCGACTGTATATTTTGCCTTTTTTGTTTAGAAAGCCATATTTACATACTATAAATAGCAAATAAATAACTAAATAATATCGTATCGCACAGAACCGAGCAACAAGGTCATTAACACACAGACCTTTCAAAGGGGTCGGCTTGCCACCGGTGACAGTCGGCTGTGTTTACGATTAGGAACTAAGCAAATTCCTTTCTTCGCTTTCCCTGCCCCACCACTTCCGGGTGCTGCTGTAACCTAGTAATGACTCATCGTAATTTAGAATAATCATTGAGAGGAGAGAGATTTTCTTTTTTGGAAAAGATATTTATTTTATCTACTGCGATATTTTTTACACATTTGACTATTACTAATAAAGTTTTTACTTTTTTCAGAGTCATCAGTCTTTTTAAACATAACATTATATAGATGCTAGATAATAAATAAAACTTAAGTTATTATTTTTTGTTTTTCGTTCATTAATAGCGAAAACGGTTTAAACACATTTACACCTTTAAATATATCGTTAAAAGTGCTAATCCTCGATCTTTATTAAATCTCAGTACTGCATTAAATCTTCCGGCGCTTCATTAAATCTCGACAAAGCCGATATAACGGAAGTTCTGCACTTTGGTGATGATGCGCCAATCGTAAATAAATTGAATGATGGCAAAATTCGCGATATGATATTAAATAAAAAAGATCGAAGTAGGGACGATAAATGTGGAGAAGAAAAAATACCCATTGAAAATCTTATGCAAAAAATCGATCATGCAATTAAAGGTCTTGAACAAAGAAGCATTATAACCGAGCAGAAGTAATGTCCATCTACAGGATAAAGAAAACTGCTTTTCCATAAACCAAAATTAATGAAATAACAAATGTTAATTCAAATATTTAAATGAAATGATAAAATGGAATTTTATCATTTCGTTTCATTCACACATTCTAAATTATTAATGTGTATATTTTTTCTTAGAAATTTCTTTTGCCGTATTTTTTAGATTAAATAATATGTTTTAATTGATTAACTTAACTTTTGCCATTATTTTTACTAAAAATAGGGCTTTATAGTGTATTTAGTTAATATCAAATCTGAATTTTATTCAAATTCTATAATCCGGAAAAATCGAAAATCCGGAATCAGCAAAGTCCGGACGAGTCCGGATTTTCGAGGTTGTACTGTATATATATATATATTCCCATATAATTTTAGTGCTTTCATTTTGGCATATATTGGAATCAATTACGGGTTTATTGATATTTTCAATTTATACATGTAATCTACTAATAAAGGTTATATCTTCTAATATTCGAGTATATAAGTTATACGGGTCCCATACGAATTTAGTGCTTTTATTTTGTATATATTGATTCAATTTCATATTTTTTGTATATTTGCTTTCAAAAGGGGCAAGGATGTTTCTTCAGATCTGCCTGTGAAGATAATTTTGCATAGTGAGAACAGATATTCTTGAACTTCTTTAGGAGCAATAAATTTAATATTTTAACATAATTTGCACATGATTGTGAATTATAAGTTTCTTTGAAGAACGGGTATGCTGCTAGTTATGTTAAAAAAGTTGTGTGATGCCCTAGGTCAGGGTTTTACTATTGGCATAAGTATTCTCTATGATATTTAACTGTTATTTTTGCATTGAACTACAAAATTAATCTGTTGCAGTGATGTATGGAAGCATGTCATCGTGCTAATATTTCTCTTGGCTTTCTCCCTTCCTGGAGATCTCCATATGAAGTATCTGCAGAGGAAATCTATTCAGAACGCATTATTTCGGTAAGTTTATTTAAACTTTTGACTTATTCATGATCAGGGCTGTAGTCAGAGATGAAATTGAAGAGGGGCTGGAAGGAAATTCAAGGAGGGCTCAACAGTCTTGAAGGAGGGACTCACCAAAAACAGTTAATCATTAGCATTTATTAACCATAATAGTTGCTATTATATATTTCAATCCATATAAATTATTAACAAATAATTGTATATTTATATTTGTAAGCTAAAAGTTGATTAGGAAAATCCATATAGCTACTATACACCAATATTAATATATAATAATTACAATTATTTTAATATAAGCATTAACTAGTAGCAAAGCTGTTAATGAAGCAAAGAAACATTCTGAAAGTTAATACACGTTAATGCTTAATATTAACTCTTAACTATTTATCAGTTGATTTTGACTCTATAGTGTATAACAGTGAACCCCGCAATAATACAAAAGCATCCAAATACTATTGTCTTAATTTTTAAATATTTTTAAATTAAATATGTAAATAAATGGATTATCAGTATAACCACAAATTTATCTAAATTAAATAATCTTTAAAAGAAAGTGATTTATAAAAATATATATAAAGAAATTTTTTATGCAAAATTTTAATGACATGTTGGATGAATACTAAATATTTAATATTTGCAGGGGGGGGGGGCGCTGAATATACTTCTTGGGAGCTTAATCCCCTCTGGCCCCTACCTGACTACTGCCCTGTTCATGATGTACTAGTAGTTTGATTAGAAAAGGGCAGCTCTAGCATAACCAGTTTCTAAAAATAGGTTTAGCCCTCCCGCCCTAGAAAAAAAGATGTAAATAAAAGAAGTAACAAATTATATTTCTATTTCATCTAAATTATGAACTCTTAAGCAAAACATTTTATGTATGCAACATTTTAACTTAAATTTCATATTTTTCTAATTATCTAAACTGAGTTTAAACTAATAGTTACAAAATGTTTTATTACTGATATATAGCTCTGAGTACAACTCTCTTTCTCAGTAAAACATACACAAAATGATACAATGATACTAAAGTGGGGGGGGGGGGAATGGTTTTTCAATGTCCAAAGAGCTGTGAATAAGGCCTGATTAACGTATGGGTATCCAGCTGCAGCCCTGGGTCCCCATATTTTAAGGGACGTCCTAAATTTTGTATGTAATAAAAAAAATTTAAGTAGATATATTTCGTAATTAATTTAAAATGGGAACTATTAGTTTTTATTTTAGATTATAAAATATATTAATAATTTTACATATTATACATCCTTTAAAGTCTTTATAAAAAGCATGGAAGTTTTCAACCTATAGAAAAAGGCCTTCAAAGTTATGATCCTGTCCTCCCAAATTTGTTATGTGTTGATGTTTTGCATGTGTTTGGTATGCCATGAGTGAATGGGGGTTCTCGAATTAACATGAGGCCCTGGGCCCCAGCTTGGTCTGATCAGGACCTGGCTATGATTATAAGAAATTTTCTGAACACAATAATTTAGAGTCATGGCCAATCTGTTTGCTTATAAAATTAAAATTAGAAAAATCTGATTTTTTTCAAAATTTAATTATTTAAACCTTAATATAATATTAACCAGCTGCAATAAAAAGTTCTCAGTATATATCTATACCTCTATGCAGGCTAACAATAAACACCAAGATTGCCAGCAATGTGGTTAGTTAATATGTAATAATGTTAATATGTAAACTTTATTATAATATTAACCAGTTGCAGCAAACGTAACAATTAAAAATTCCCAGTATATGTCTGGTGGCCTGTGTGCAGGCTAACAATAAACACCAAGATTGCCAGCAATGTGGCTAGTTAATATGTTACATACTCCACATGTAGGCCTGGGCGATGTATCGATACATCGTGAAATACCGGTATGAAGTCAACATCGCCATACCGGTTTCGTAAATTACAAGTCGACGATATACCGCGATATCGCTCTCTATATCGTGATATCACGATTTCCCGATATTCATAACCAGTGCTAACCGCCGATTTTCGGAATCGACGATACCGGTTTTGGGATTTTCTTAGCGCATGCGCAAATTCGCGGCGTTGTCATCGCCTGTAAATCGTGATATTCCGATATCCCAGACATCGCTATCGCCGATCTTAGGACCGACGATTCCGGTTTTGGGATTTTCATAGCGCATGCGCGATTTCTCGATAACAAACATCGCCAGCGCCGATCTTGAGAACAATAATTCCGGTTTTGGGATTTTCATAGCGCATGCGCGATATCCCGGTGAAAACCGCCATCGCCGAGTTTTTGTTGGAAACTTGGTTCCGTTTTCGTCGCGATTCTCGTTATCGCGAGAACGTGTTTACATTTTTAGAATGGTTCTACCGTTCTCGTGAACGACTCGTGACGGGAACGGAACATGCCATTCATGCAAATCGCCATCTCGCCGCGCGCGCATCCTGATTTGCATATAGTGAGGGCGCTGCCGTCAACGGTTGTGTTCCGGAGCGTACCCATCACAGTGTATATATGATAGGACACATTCTCAGTTATTCAGAGACTTTACAGACCTTGACTGACCATGTAGTAGACGTGGGAGACTTTTCAGAGTTTAAGATCTTGTAGTTATGCAGACTTAAGACTCGACGTATAGTCAGATCGATCAGACGGTGATCGACGGTGAAAGACCTTGTATGGAAGGCAGACCTTGATCGGTAGAGAGTAGTCTAACTTCTAAAGCCATGACGTGTGACCTGATGATGGTGGCTTCATTAACGTGCACGGCATGTGTGGTACAGTAGCTGTTTTTTCTACTTACCGATGTTATAGTAACTGAGAGTGTGTGCCTAGTCATAAAAACTGTTTAAAACCTTTTTCATGAGCTTGCTAGCTCATTGTATATAATTTTGCTTTGCAACGAATGTTACAGTGTTTTATTTTGTAACTTCATCTGATGCAATGGATCTCACAACAAATAAATTGTGTTTGTGTTTAACGAGCTTGTTTTCTTGAGAAAACACATCACTACTGCGTATCATCTGCTACAAAATTTTCTTTACCAGCACTTCAGATATGGATATGGCCAAAACACTGCTAAATCTGCAAATGACTTTCAAATTTTTCTAGTCAAGTCGCTCAGCTAACACAGCAATAGCAGCCGACATTTGGTTATGGGCCGTAGTATGTCAAGGCCATAACTTTTATCCGTGATAAAGCAGCAGTGAAGAGTTGTGAATTCCATCGACGGGGGCCGCGACCGGCGCCATTTGCATCAAGCAGAAAGGTAAACAACGCACTCTAGTCACAGTTAAAGACTATGGAGGTGAGCAACGGCATAGAAGCGTTAAACAGGGACAATTACGTCACCTGGCGTAATGAAATTTCATTTATCCTGAAAGGAGAAGGATGTTACGGCCACATCAACCGTACTGCATTACCAGTCGACGAATCTACGTCACGCCGCGAGCGAGAGGAGTACATGCGCAGTAGCGACCGCGCACTTTCCATCCTGTTTCGAAATATCTCGGCGGAGTACAGAGAACTGCTCGACATCGACGACAGCCCGGCGGATGCGTGGGAGAAGTTGGAGGCGCATTTTGAGGCCCCAACGCGCGCCAATTTAGTTCATCTGTTGGACGAGTTTTTCAGTCTACGCCCGGAAATCGAGGAGCCCATCGACATATTCTGTACGAGGATAAGGAAAGCTGTCACCAAGCTCAAGAACGTGAATCACCCCGTGGAGGATGTGTACGTGGCATTCCAAGCCATCCGGTATCTCCCAGCCCAGTACCAGAGTATCATCCAAATCATTTATCGCTGGAGCGATACTGATTTTAAATTGGATAAAATTCAGAAAGAACTCTCCTTGGAGGAGGGCAGGATTAGACAGTTGAGGAAGGATCATGACAATAATAATGTAAGTTCCAATTCATCTGTATATTTTTCAAATGTTAACGCTAAATGTAAAAATGTCACCAAAGTTAAAAAGTCTATTAAGGTCATAGGACCATGTTTTATGTGTAATAAAAATGGTCATGTAAAGGCACAATGCCCAAAATTGAAAAAGATGACTAGCTCTAGTATTATTGAAGTATTTTCAAATATAAATGTAGAAGCTAATATTGTTGATAATCCTGACAATAGGCTCAGCTGGGTGATTGACACCGCTGCTACGCGACACTTTTGTAATGATGTTAAAATGTTTTCAAAATTTGATAAATGTGAGGATACATCTATGTCGCTAGCAGTGGGTGATATGGAAAGCCCAGTTGAGGCTATTGGAACGGTGAACATGTATGTTAAATTTAAAGATCATACAAATAATATTGTGCTACAAAATGTTATGTATTCACCAAAATTACGGCGTAACTTGTTGGCCGCATCTGTATTAGAAGAGCAGGGCTATTCTTTTAGTGCAGCCAAAGGTGTTCTATGGTTTAAGACTCCTGAGGGAGAAAATTTCTTTTACGCTAAACGTAAAGAAGGATTGTATTTCTTAAAACCACAGTACTCAACTAAAAGTTTAAATAGTAGTGTTGAGGGCCGTAAAGGAGATCAGGATAGGGACAAAAATTCTAAACAGGTTAGAAAAACCCCTGCAACAAATAGTCAAAGTCAAAACAAAATTAAGCCTAACTTGAATAAAAGGAAAAACAAATCTGATTTAAAATCAAAGTCAAATAAAATTAGTGGTTCAACAGTTGAAATTCTGAACAAAACTGAATTATGGCATAGAAGATATGGCCATATTAACTCAGACTACTTGCACCAAACAAGTAAAGTTTCCGCGGCAAACGGACTCCCAAAATTAAAATATGCAAAAGTAAATTGCATTCATTGCAAACTTGCAAAATCTAAAAGAGTTTCGTACAAACCAATAGGCAGGATTAGATCTACAGAACCTTTGCAATTACTGCACATGGACGTTTGTGGTCCAATGCCTGTAGCTTCATTGGGGGGAAACAAATACTTCTTGACTATTACAGACGATTTTAGCCGCAAGGTGTTTGTTTTTATTTTAAAACAAAAATCAGATGTGTTCAAAGTTTTTCAGGATTTTCAAGCTTGTCAGGAGAGACAATTAGGCAAAAAGATTTTGTGCATCCGTACTGATAACGGCATGGAATTTTGTCACGGTCAATTTAAAGCTTTTTTGAAAAAGTTAGGGATTAAGCATGAACGATCTAACACTTATACACCCGAACAAAACGGGGTATCTGAAAGATTCAACCTGACAGCGTTAGATTGTGTCAAGGCAATGCTTAATCAAAGCAAAGTTGGTGACAAAATGTGGGCAGAGGCAATCCTATGTTTTACTTATACAAAGAACAGGATTTGCCATAAATTTAAAGTTAAAACTCCACACGAATTGTACTATGGGAAGAAGCCTGCTGTATCCCATCTCAGAGTTTTTGGATGTAAGGCTTATGCTGGTATAGCAAAACAGCTTAGGAAGAAGCTAGACCTAAGAGCTCAACTGGGAGTTATGGTAGGATATGCGGAAAATACCAGGGGCTATAGAATTCTTCTTGTGAAAGAAGGAAAAATATTAGAAATAAGCAATGTCCGTTTTGAGGAGATGGAAGCAGCGGAAGGCGTCCTGGACCCCATTCGACCTAGAAACTTCACCCAAAAGAAATCGGGTTTTACTCGAACATCAGATTCAGGATCGGGATGTTTGGATAATGAGTCAGAGGAAGAAGCAGGTGAGAGCCATGACACTAGTCATACTAGTGAGGAAGAGGACTCTCCTGCTGATTCCGATCTGACCCCCTGTTCAAACATAGATTGGGAAAGGAAAGCTGTACCCAGGCCTGATGGAACTCGAACTGATGTTTACTACTCAGTGAGGGGTGATAAACATAGGCTGAGAAGTCATAATGATGTTAAAAAATTCTGTGCTAAGGCTAACATACATTATGACCAAAATTTGTTTAACTTCAGAGAAAAGAGGGATATTAAATCCAGGCCAGAGGCAAGCAACATAGAAATAATAGGTGTGGAATTTGCTGAAATCAATAACAAAATTTTTATACATCATAGGCAGTACATTAATAAGATTTGCCAAATGTTTGAGGAATTTTTAGCATTAAATTTTTGTAATCAAATTTCCAAAAACAAAAATGATTAAATTTGTAACTTCTAAATTTTTTTTCTTTCTTTTACAAAATATGGTTAGGATATCGTATAAATTACTCCTCCCTCTGTGATGCAGATAATTGTATCTAGAGTATATATATGTGTATTGTTTACAATGAACTTTCTAAAATTTTTCACATTACACTGAATGTATATATATATCCATGTTTTCAATTCCCGCATAAGACAGTTATGCTTATGTGTATTATCTTTGTGTGTTTACTCCTTGTTATCATACACTTGGTTATGATTCATTGAAGACAAACCACTTCTTCAAATTTGTATATGAATACAACACAGAAAAGAAAAAAAATCTTTCATTATCTGTGTCATTGCTATTAGTATTAATTATGTATACTGGTCTTGGACAGAGATAATGAACAGCCATAATTGAATTTAATATTTATAGTAAATTTTTTTTTAATCTTAAATGTTAAATTTAATAATTATACATGAAATTTTCTACACAAATTGAATTTGATATTTATAGTAAAATTTTTAATCTTAAATGTTAAATTTAATAATTATACATGAAATTTTCTACACAAATTGAATTTGATATTTATAGTGAAATTTTTAATCTTAAATGTTAAATTTAATAATTATACATAAAATTTTCTACATACTTGAATTTAATATTTATAGTGAAATTTTTTAATCTTAAATGTTAAATTTAATAATTATACATAAAATTTTCTACATAATTGAATTTGATATTTAAAGTGAAATTTTTATTTTTAATCTTAAATGTTAAATTTAATAATTATACATAAAATTTTCTACATAATTGAATTTGATATTTATAGTGAAATTTTTAATCTTAAATGTTAAATTTAAATTATTATACTTAAATTTCTTGAAAACTTAAATTTTGACTTAAATTAAATTTTTGGAACTTAGTGTTTCAATGATATCTAAAATTTTCTTTCAATGATAAATTTTTTTTGCTTAACATGAAAAGTAATATATATACTTTATGTTTTTGCTGGATACTAAAGAACTTGACATTTTTGCTGTTATGTTTTTTTTTAGAGTAATTTCATTGATTGATAGCACATGCGTCGAGATTTGGGGTTTTGCATGAGGGGGCCGATTGTTGGAAACTTGGTTCCGTTTTCGTCGCGATTCTCGTTATCGCGAGAACGTGTTTACATTTTTAGAATGGTTCTACCGTTCTCGTGAACGACTCGTGACGGGAACGGAACATGCCATTCATGCAAATCGCCATCTCGCCGCGCGCGCATCCTGATTTGCATATAGTGAGGGCGCTGCCGTCAACGGTTGTGTTCCGGAGCGTACCCATCACAGTGTATATATGATAGGACACATTCTCAGTTATTCAGAGACTTTACAGACCTTGACTGACCATGTAGTAGACGTGGGAGACTTTTCAGAGTTTAAGATCTTGTAGTTATGCAGACTTAAGACTCGACGTATAGTCAGATCGATCAGACGGTGATCGACGGTGAAAGACCTTGTATGGAAGGCAGACCTTGATCGGTAGAGAGTAGTCTAACTTCTAAAGCCATGACGTGTGACCTGATGATGGTGGCTTCATTAACGTGCACGGCATGTGTGGTACAGTAGCTGTTTTTTCTACTTACCGATGTTATAGTAACTGAGAGTGTGTGCCTAGTCATAAAAACTGTTTAAAACCTTTTTCATGAGCTTGCTAGCTCATTGTATATAATTTTGCTTTGCAACGAATGTTACAGTGTTTTATTTTGTAACTTCATCTGATGCAATGGATCTCACAACAAATAAATTGTGTTTGTGTTTAACGAGCTTGTTTTCTTGAGAAAACACATCACTACTGCGTATCATCTGCTACAAAATTTTCTTTACCAGCACTTCAGATATGGATATGGCCAAAACACTGCTAAATCTGCAAATGACTTTCAAATTTTTCTAGTCAAGTCGCTCAGCTAACACAGCAATAGCAGCCGACATTTGGTTATGGGCCGTAGTATGTCAAGGCCATAACTTTTATCCGTGATAAAGCAGCAGTGAAGAGTTGTGAATTCCATCGACGGGGGCCGCGACCGGCGCCATTTGCATCAAGATTGCACGATTCTGATGCTTTTGCGCGGTTTTTCACCACACACGCACCCGGCGTTGTTACCACCAGTATATCGTGATTTCCCGGTATTACAGCACTGACTTTGCTTTTCAATGCCGTGGCACCAAAGAATCTTATACTAATTAATAATCATTGAATCTTTTAAGATACGTCGCCTGTTGATTTTTACATTGATATTTTCTCGGGATATGGATAATACATATAATCTGTGGATTATCTCTTGAAATTTTGCGAGAGAGATTGATTTTTGAGAAATTGCGAATCATCTAACGATTTTTATCGCATTCGCTATGTTTTAATGTAAAAATAACTTAATGTTCTATTTTTACAATTTATTCACAAACTGCAACAATCAAGTTCGTCTTGGTTACCCAAGAAACTCTCTTTAGCGGCTTTCAAATTTAATAGTCTGCATTCCAAGCTCTTTCATGTTTTACTTTTATTTTGATTGCGAAAGGATGTAAATTATTGACTAGAATGTTTTTAATAGATGCCGCAGATCTCTCTGCCCGGTAATGACATTAGTTAACTTTAATGATTGTTTATAGGAAAAGGAGTGAGGGGGTGGACCAGGGAATGGAACATAGTTTCTGAATGCGTAATGATGTAAACATAAGATTACGGTGGCTACGTGGGAAATATCTTGTCGTATCTAGATTTTTTATTCGGTAAGCTTTATACTGATTCCCCCCCCCCCCTCGTAAGTTTTATATTGATTTTTTTAGTTATTAATAAACAGGGTTCGTGCGCACTCTGGAAATCGGGAATTTGAAAGTGGACTATAATGTCAGGGAAATTGCAGCGAAAATCGATTTTTCATTCAAAATTCTGGAAAAATCAGGGAATTTTCAACTTGGCGACCTGCTTGCTCACAGAAGTGCCGATTACTACGTATTCTTCGTAGTTTCTACGGAAAACAACCTGCGATTACAGAATTTGCATAGTTTCCTATGGGAAATTGTCTTCTGTGAAGGCCAATATAAGTTTACGGCCGCGTGCACCGTAATGCTAACCAAATCAACGTAACAACGGGGATTTACGGAGGCATGGGCGTTAATGTCAAACAAATTAACATGACAACGGGGTATACTGCAGCGTGCGCGGTAATGCTAATCAAATTAGCGTGATAACGGATATTTACGGCCGCGTGCACAGTAATGCCAATCAAATCACCGTGACTATGATGATTTACCGCTGCGTGGAATGTAAAAGATAGTTTTTTTTTCATGTAAGTAATAAATGTACTTCTTAAAAGTTAATTTTCGCATAAATCGCTGAACGTTAATTTTATAATTATTTATTGTGTAAACTTATATATATATTAATGCATATTTATATATATATATGCTTAAATATTTTTTGTATTATGTGAACAATGAACCTATATATTTAATTTCTTAACCTGACTACTAAAAAAGTCTTAAAACTGCTGATATTTTCTTTTTCTCACTATTGACATCTTCATCAGTTGAGTAGCATCACTATAATGAAGCTGTTATGTTTCGTGATCATGGAGTCATAAATGATCCATTTTATGCATTATTATGCAAACTTTTGTTTCATGCTGCATAGGAAATATGAAATTTCACTCGAATTCCAAAAAATTCTATCTAGTTCTTGATTTTTTAATAATAAAGCCGGATATATAAAGTTTCGTGAAAATCCATTAGTATTTATGGCATCTATCGTGTACACTAGAAATTTATAACATATTGACATTACTCTAAAATAGTCAAAATGTGTTCAGCAGGTCCTAAAACATGTATTGCCCCCAAAAGTTCAAAATAGAAAATATTCGGAAAAACAATACTTCCTCTATTCTATAGTATGAGAAACTAAAATTATGGAGACATTTCACCAGTTAATTGAGGTGTGTGTGTGGGGAGGGGGGGGGGGTCGACAGAGAAAATACCCATTTATAATCATGTACAAACAGTCGATCATGTAATTAATGGTCTTGAACAAAGGAGCTTCATAACCAAATAAGAAATAATGCCCATCTACCTGTAGGATAAAAGATAAAAGAAAATTTGCTTTTTCCATAAACCAAAATTAATGAAACAACAAACATTTGTTCAAATGTTTAAACAAAATGATAACATGTAAACTTTTTCTTTTTATTTCTTGTATATGTGTATATTTTTTTTTTAATTTCTTCTGTTCCATTATTTTTTTTTTGTATTAAATTATATTTTTAATGAGTTAACTTAACCTTTTGTCATTATTTTTCTAAAAACAATATTTTATAGTGTATTTAGTTTGAAGAGTGTATTATAGTGTATTTAGTTTTATAGTGCTTAAGTTTGAATTTTATCCAAACTCTATAATCCAAAAAATTCTAAAATCCATAATTAGCAAAGTCCATATTTTTGAGGTTGTACTACTGTATATGCAGATAAATTGTATAGAGTTTGCATCTATTTTCATTTTCTAAATAAATATCCCATATCAGAGCAATATATCTTTATTTTTATAGTGCGACTAAAAATAAGCAAATATTTTACTAAACCAAATCATTTCTCGCATAAATAGTACGTTTGTTCACCTGCGTCGCAGCGCGTTTAGTTTTTAGTCACGTGAGTTGATCACATGATTAACATCACGATATATCGCAATATCGCGATGTTAGACTGCCGATGTATCACGATGTTGAAATTCCAACATCGCCCAAGCCTATCCACATGTCACAGATAATACATATTCATACTGTCCCACATCATGCTTTAAATAAAAAATATTAAAACTTTTTATAAAATTAGAATATGCCATATATACTCAGTATACATAGACTTATTTTTAGACTATGCATATAAGTCGAGAAATTTGTGACAAAAAGAAAGCTTAAAAGTGGGGGGGGTCGACTTATATGCATAGTCTAAAAAAAAGAAAAAAGAAATCGTATGTCTAAAAGTTATTTTTACCGCGAGGCAATCCCTTTTAAAACGATGCGGTTGTAATTACGCAATCGTGCATTCCAAATTTCTCTGCACTTCAAAATTCTCCTATGAGTCACTGCCCTCCGGATGCTCCCTACTATCAGTGTATTGCGTCATTAAAAATATGCATACATTTTCATTCGATGTTTATCTTTCGCTACTCAGATTACTGCTGATCGTTTTCGACAAAAAATGGCTCTTTTCAGAAATAATTCTGTAACACGGATTTTTTAAAACTGTAATGCAGGATTTTAAGTTGAAAGTGTTTTTCTGTTTTGTCTATTGAAGAGAGTATCTAATAACAACTGTATTGGGGGATTTTGATTGCATGGTGGGTCAAGGACGCTCGAGAGACAGAGATGTGTGGTTTCCCGTTCATTTTGAGGACTCTATGTGCCTGGAGCTTGTCACACTGGAACGAGCGTCCCCAAAACGGACGGAAGACAATGCTCATATGTTATAGGCTTACTCGTTTGGAATCGGACTTTAAAGGGTTCAGTTCCGATGACGTTTATATTATGAAAATTAAATTTTATTATTATTATATATATATATTTTCGTTTCCGAGTGTTTTTGAATAATTTATTGAAAATTTTTTTTTTCTCTTTTTGGGATCGACTTATGTGAGTTTTGGATTTTTTCCAATTTTGTTCTCTGAAAGTAGGGGGGTGGGGGGCAACTTATATGCAAGTATATATGGTAATTAAGTTTTCTTTGGTTGATAATTATAAATTGAATGTGAAATTTGTTCTATTTTTTATTTGTTACACATTAACAAATCTTGCAAATCGGAGGGACACCAAACATAGACTTATTTTCTTTTTTTCTTCTGGAGCCTTTTATTAGACTAAAAATCTTACAAAAAGCAAAAAATTTGCATGTTACCTTTAAAGAGTATCTATAACAAAATAGCATTTAACTTAAACTTATAAACTAATGTAAATTTGACAGTCCAAGTGGCGTCAAAATTTAATTTTTCTAAAACCTTTTGCAAATCATAGCACTGGAAATTTTGTGGCACTTGTGTGTTATACGGACCTACATAATATTTATAGCAGAAGCAGAAGTTCACCTATTCTGATTTACACTTCATTTGGCATTTGATGTCATTACTTTCTTATTCATGTATTTTTTAATGTATAAAAGGATTTTAAGAATAAACGAAACATTTATGGAATTTAAAGCATTTAAAAGTAAACAAGCATTTCTAATAAAACCATAAAAATTTGTTTAAAGCAACATTTCAAAACAAAATTAAATTTGAAAGGTATACAAAAGCTTTTTAAAATTTAAGTCATTAAAAGTAAGCAAAAATTTTAGCATTTAAATTATTGAAAAGAAAACAAAAGATTTTCTAATTTATTCTGATATATTAACTATTCATTATTATGTAAATAGTATCTATATTTCCATCATTTTATATTTTGCTATTGTTAACATTGAGTTTACTTACCATTTTATGACAACCGTGTAATTTCTAATAGTAAAAAATGTAAAAATGGCAGCTATTTTTAAAGCCCACCGATAGAGGTTGGTATATTACACAGAGCCAATTTTGCATATGATCGTAATATCAGAAGTAATTATAATAACCCAAATGTTTTTACATTATGTTTTTTATTGTATTAGAGATTTCTATCCAGGGCTATATTTTTATTTATACTTTTAAAGTGAATGCAGTAAATTTAAATTTTTTTATAATACATATCTGCTTTACAGGTCAGTTCCTGAAACAGCAAAGTATTTGCCTTCTAAGCATCTGTTGCTCAATTGGTTAGAAGCTGATTTCTTTGATGGATTCCTTGCTGAACATCAGTGTGTTGATGCAGATGAAGAATGCGGCATGTCAACCAAGTGTCTTATTGTTGGCAGCATTATATTAAGACACTTCTACACATCATCCTGCTTAAGTTCTAATCTGTGCAGTTCTTCTGGGAATGAAAGTTATGCTGAAGTTAATATCTTCGGAGATATTTATGAACGACGTTCACTCAAGGGTTCTTATGGCTCCTACTTTGTGGAAGATGAGTGGCAAATTTTGAGCGATAAAAACTTTTATGCATATGATGAATTGCTTGTCTTTGTAGAAAAGCTGAATGCATCTTCAGCTGGCAGTTTAGAATTCTTGCTATTCAATCCAACATTTTCAACATTCGTTTCAGTGTCATTTCTATTTGAAGTGACGAGAGCAGGAGTTATTGCAATAAGCCACGAAATTCTACCTATTACAATCCCTGATGGCAATGGCCAGCATCACTTCAGGGTGTTTTTTAATTCAATTTTTTTCATTTTCATCCTTTTTTGCTTCAAAAATCAGCTGTGGAAGATGTTGAAACATAAATTGCTGTATTGGAAGCAAGTGTGGAACATTTTTTCATTGTTATTTATTTCAGTGTATGTCATTTACTTAACATTTTTTGTATTGTTCACCACTACATATGAGGCTGTTGTATTACGGTTGATCAACACTCAGTTCAATTCAAACGTAAATGTGGCAAAAGCAGTTATGCTTGAAACATGTGTTTACATTTTAAGTGGACTTTTGGTTTTCATGCATTTATTGCAGTCATTTAAAGTCTTCAATTTCAACTATAGACTGAGAGTGATGTTTAAAAGATTCATCAGTTCGCAGAAGAGTATATCAACAACATTAATAATCTTTTTTGTTTTCGTATTAGCATCCAGTGTGTTGATTAAACATTTTATTGGCATCACCTCTTCATTTTCTCATCCATTGTTTGGTTTTGTTAAAGTAATCGATTCATTCTTCAAAGATTACGGAAAACCCGAGGTTGCAGATACAGACAGTATGTTTAAAAATGTCTTTACTATTTTCATTGCAGTGATGTTCATTTTTGCTCATCTATATTTATTTTCTATTATCAGATCAGTATTACTCAATTACAAATCTGCCGATGCAGGCATAGAAAAACAAAATGTTACCTTAAAAGACACAAGTCATGTGTTGAAAAAGAAATTTCTTTCATTTTTCAAATCTGGTATCCCTCAAGTGATTTCAAACGAGGATTACATACCTCCGGTCGACTTTTTATTATTTGAGTTGGAGAGATTGGCAGATGCACTTCTAACAAAGGCGGAAAACTTGTTTCCAGAAAAAAGGGGTGAAATGTATGATATTGAATCTTATCTGGAATCAGAGTGCGAGCTCCAAGAGGATAAAAGTCTTAAGTTCTCAGAAGTTGAGTTTCTCAATGCTGCTTTTGAAGCCTTAAATATAGAGTCAAACGATGAATTGGTGTGTAAAGCACATGAACGATTAACATCCACAATGCCACGTCCAAATCGGATGAAACACAGTCCATTCCTTCTATCCAGTTTTCATGCATCTCTGGGCTCAGAGAGGAAGTTCAAAACTTCAGAATTATCTTTTGTTTCTCAGCAAAATCGAATCAGAAAAACGTATCCTCTATATCATCTTGATTCGGATTCATCAGCATCCAATACCTCATCTGAGCTAGAAGACAAACTAGATCCAGTAAATACTTCGATGATTCGAAAAACAAAGTCTCGTGGAAAGGGTAAAACTGATAAATTTGATTTGAATGTGAAACACCTGGATTGTGAAGATGAATAAAAACTTTTATTTTTATGATTTTTTTGTTCTGTTAATAAACATAGAAAGAAGGATCAGAACCAATGACAATTTTAAGATGTACGTAAGATGGATAAGGATTATATAAAATTTATACTATCAATATCAAGATTCAGATAGCTGCCTTTATCTGGAAGCATATATTAATATAGCAAACGTTTTTGGAATATTTTAAAAACCAAACTGCCATGTTATGTCAATTTGCAATTTCAAAAAATTTGCATATATATATATATATATCTATATATATATATATATATCTATATATATATATATATATATATATATATATATATATATATATATATATATATATTTGGAAACAGGGTTGCAATTTATTATAATTGTCCACAAGTTTTATAAGTTGTATGTTTTAATATTAACTCATAACTTTTTAAGTCTCATCTTACTAGTCAAATCAACCCCCCCCCCCCCCCCCCCCCCCCGATCCATGGCTATATGTCCCTGTGGCAGAGCATACACATTGTGGCTTTGGATAGTAAGATGTGCTATTATTGGAAGAGTTTCATAGAGAAATACGAGAATTGTATATATATAGGGAAAAAAGAGTGAGTGAGAATTTAGAAAATCGGATAATTTTCACTAAATGAGATGGTCAAATAACTTTAAAGGAACACCACAATAAGACTTCCATGCAGATCCTGGAAAGTTATGTTTCTTGAAGAATCATACTATATTGATCTCATATTGATCATAGTTAAGCATATAGCATGAATGTGGTACAAGCATGAATTGAGTTTAATTGATATTTTAGTCCTTTCTATGCATGTCTTATGCTAAATGTTTTCAAATTTGGATGACGGCTACTTTTCCCACCTGAAACATTTTTATAATCAACCTGTCTACCTCATTTATTATTAATTTTCTGTACAATAATGTACCAGTTGCAAGACTTATGAAATAATCTAGAACTTTTTCTGCATTTCAAGGTTTTTTTGATTAATCATTTGGCAAAAAATATCACCTATTGTTATGCCGGGATTTATGATTATACTTTAATTAGCAGTTCAAAATTTAATAACAGCTCGAAATTTGTTGTTTTCCCTCTTTCTCTTTAAAATTCAAAAATTTATTTGTTGTTTTTGAATATTTCGGCGGTTTATTCCCCTCTTAACGTTAATTTGTTATCATTTTCTTTGTTTTATTATTCAAAATTATGCGCAATGCGTCTTAAAACATTAAAATATCCTTTGTTAATCCTCTAGCTTTTCGTTTTCAGTTTTAAGTTCATTTCACTTCATTCACGAGTTTGCAGAAAAAGACTCATTTTTTAAGAGAAAAGTGGACTTCTTATCAGTTTTCCCCCTCACAGCTGTGAAGAGGGTGCCGAACATCCGGTGGGGTTGCGGTGTGTTTGGCAGCGTAATTTTAACTTTCGTATCCGCATCGCAGTTCTTGACATAACATCGTTTTTATTCCACAATATATGTGTGGTGGTAGGGGAAGGAGGATACGGTCCCTGTGGATGCCTCCCCCACTGGGTTTCGGTCTAAATTGGGTGGCACTTCCCGACCGTCCAAACAGTTACCTTACACCTTTCTGGTAGGTCGGACGGTCTGGGTTTCAACAACAACAATATATGTGTGAGCGCTCGGCGCGAAGTGCAGGTTTGCACTCACCAAGTTTGGCGTCTCCTGGGAGGCAAGCGGTTGTTAGGGGATTCATTTGCTGACCGGCGTGGTGTGAGGAGATTTTTCTACTGCTGCTGAAAATCCGTGGAAACGGGCCCCATGCAAGAGCGCCCGTATCCGCGGTCGCCAGAAATGAAAGAGCCAGCGTCTCACAATTTGCTCATCATTATGTAAATTCTTTCACCAAGGCTACACCTTTTGCTGCACAAACTCGGCTGTTTTCGTCACCGGACTCACCACCAGACGATGAATACAAAATTAAAAGCAATCAGCTACATCCTTTATTATTTGGATCCAAGGAATTGAAGATGCGGATGAATAAGCATTTGTCAGTGTATCATCGAGCATAACAGACCTCCTTTAAATCAACGTTTCCACCACCAGTACAAATTTTTGCAAGCCAACGAATAATATGTAAATCTCCAAAAGCCATAGATAGTGATCATGGGGTGTGTGCAACACCAGTGTAGTGGCCTCCAAATAGTAAGCATCCGTGACATCGGCCCACCCAAGTGTTCCATAGCATGGTGTTTTGTGTTGACTTACCTGCTCACTCAGGTGCGCAAAGGAAATAAATAAGTTTTCCTGAAAAGCCTAGTGTGTGTCTATCCGCATACAAACTGGGTCATTTATCACCATTTGCAGAAAGAAAAATTCATCTTGTGCCGCGGAGGCATTGGTTGTGTTTCCGTTTAGAGTGGCATTTTGAAATTCAAATAATTAATAACAATTTTAAGTGACATCTACTTGCATACAATACTTGCATACTCATAGTTTTATAGATACAGAAATAATTGTTTGCAATTATTTAGTTTCTAATATTTTTGAGAGTTAATATTTAACATTTTTGTTGGTGGACAACCAGCTCGGGCAGACCAAACTCTGATCTTCAGACCAGAGTGGATTCTGATTCCTGGGTTTTAAATTTAAATGATTTAATTATAACGTAATGTACTAATTTTAATTTTTACCACTTTACACTAAATTGAAGCTTGAATTAATCAGATGTTTTTTATTTGTTGTCAATGAAAGTAAAATTTTAATTTAACATTAATAAGAGTTGTGTTTTTCTTGTTGGCTGTGCTAATTATTTATAATGAAGTCGTTTAAAGGTAAGTGGAGTAAATGTAAGATGTTGAGAGAAAATGTTTTTAAAAATATAAACAAGGTCTAGCACAGACTAAAGAATAGTAATGGGTTAATAAGGGAAATAAATAAAGAAATAAGGAAGCAATTTTAATAGTAATAAAAGTAAACTTTATTTAAATCTATACGATCAGGCATATATGTAAATAATAACTCTGAAATGTATATAAATATAATGACTTTAATTTGGAAACATAAATATAAAGAGTAAGTAAATAAAGATATAAATAAAATAGAAATAAAATAAATAAAAGTAGAAATAAATAAGTAAATTTTAAGAGGAAGGGTTTCCCTTACAACACTATTACCCAAATTAATGCATAAAAATATATCTTCCAATGTAGCATATACAAGTGCTTTTCAACTAAAATTTCATCCAAAACCAAATCCCTGTTTTTAGATGTGCAATGAACGAGTAGGTAGTATTTTATTAATGTAACTGTATTTAAAAAATTTATATTCCATCACAGCCCACCCAGGGACATAGTCAGAAATGTAATCGAAAAGGGGCTGGAGTAAAATTCAACGGGGACTCAACAGACTTGGAGGATGGGCTCTCTAGAAAAAAGCATTTGGGGGACAGAGGGAAATACACTAAGATGTTAAATTTTAGTTTTTAATAAATTACTGCATTAAAAAATTTTAATTATAATTAAATATATTATATCACATAATATTAAAAACGAGAAAAATCTTGATTCTGTGCTATACAAAACAAAGTTTACAAAAAATTCTGAAAAAGCAGTTTTTTGCAAAATTTGGATGAAATTTCATATCACTACAAAAGATTAAATATTTCCATCAGAGGGGGTTGAGTATACGTCTTGGGGGGGCCGTGCCTGGGGGGCCCTAGGCCCATCATAACCTTTGACTTCACTTTGAGAAATTGTTTAACTCAACTGTTCGAGAGTTGATGCATCTGTACTATTGATGTGTGTGTGTGTCTAAAAGGGAGGATGCTGAGTTTTTAGATTCACGAAAATTCGTATAATCTAAAGAAGTGCATCAATTGGGCACAAACAATATTTTTCATGATACAGAGTAGATGAGATCATTTCATGTGATGAAAATGTTTTTTACTTGCAGTCAGTCACTTTCTTATTTTCCAGAAAAAATAGAAATTTCTTTTCTTTCAGCACAATAAGCAGAATTTTATTTTAAACAATGTTTTGGTTAATTTTAGGCAAATAGGACAATTAAACTTTTGTAAGTTTTGTATGCATAATTTCAAAATACTCTATTTTTGGAACATTGGTTTCAATATTAGCCTTATAAAAATAGTATCTTATAAAAATAATTTTAAACAATGAGTAATTTTATAAAAAATTTTGTCGTAATTAAACAGATGTTTTAGTAATTTTCAAAACCTTAGTTGAATTGCATCTTTGATTTAGATTAGTACTTGACTTGTTTGTAATAATGATATCTGAAGTTTATTGAATCACTGTCGAGCAGTCTATGCAATCAAGAGCCACAGGTTCTGGGTTTGCATCTTAAATATGTCAGAAATATGCTATTTTTTTTATCTAAGTTTAAAAAATTATAAAAAAGTTAAATATGGTATTTATTACCAATTGGGTGGTTAATTTAAGTACTTTTAATCAGAAATGAATTGAAAATATATTTAGGATTTATTCTAAACCGCTTTTGAGATCTTAGAAATATTACTTTTCGTACAACGAGTATGATATCTCTCAAAATAATTAAATAATTCCCATGCGTTTAGGTATACTTATTTTAATCAGTGTCAGCATAAGACCTATTTATTTTCAATGAGTTTGCATCATAAGGAAGTTCTGTTTTTTTATTGTTTATGAATATCATAATATTTTCATTTGCTGGGAAGTTTTTTGTTAGATACATCAGATGTTTTAGTTACTGGGGCTGTGCATATTTTTTTTATTATCTAAGTAGTAAATAAAACAATTAAAATTTACAGAAAATTTGTAGATTCTTTCAAATTATCAAATAACTCAAGAAATTCTTTGCAACTGATGTATTGTTGAACCTCTCATACTACTGTAGAGGGCAGGAAGAATGAAAATTAATCATACTAGAAGGCTGTAAGATGCAGATAGGTCACTTTTCTTCGCCGGTGCACATTTATATACTACTAAAAATAATTACTCAGAGTTGCCCGAGTCCTAGATAAGCTTCCGCCAGTTAAATAATACATACAGATAAAAAACACTCAATTTGCAAATCGCTTCCTTCTTTTGTTTCGCAACTGTGGAAAGCAGTAAAATAAATAAATAAATAAACAAAATGAAATCATTTCTCTAGGCTAGACGACTTAAGCTGCATCATAAGTTCCAAGGCTTTGAGGGGCATGCGCACAAATGTCCACTGGGAAGAAAAATAGTATACACATTTTATTCACGATATCTACAATTTTAAATTTTATGCGTTCGCTTAAAAATTCACAGCAAATAAAATAATGTAGTAATTAAAAATATTTCCTTTAGAATACGAGGATATACACACATATTTAAGTATCAAATTACAGAGCCTGTATTGCCTTAGGTCACATACCAAATGCATGGAGGCATACTAAGGTAATCTTCATTCCAAAAATTGGAAAGGACAATTATTATGAGGCCAAATCTTTTAGGCCTATTAGCCTTACGTCTTTTCTTTTAAAGACTATTGAGAAGCTTATTGATAGGTACTTAAGAGAAGTGATTCTGGCCTCTAAGCCCTTGTCAAATTCTCAACATGCCTATCAACCGGGCAAATCTACGGATACTGCTCTTTACAGTCTCTCCTTTATTTTGGAGAGAAATTTCAATGCCAAGGAAGTTGCTCTTGCCACCTTTCTCGACATTGAAGGTGCCTTTGATAAGGTACCCATCGACACCATCCTTGATGCTCTTGATAGAGAAGGTGTTGATACCATGATCTCTTACTGGATCAAGAACCTGTTATTTAATAGGTATATCTGTGCATCTCTACTTGGTGATAGTATGACTGTGCATGCACTTTCGGGTTGTCCACAAGGAGGTGTGCTTTCACCAATTCTTTGGTGTATAGTTGTGGACTCTCTTTTGGAGATCCTCAATGCTTCTGGCATTTCTTGCGTTGGTTATGCAGATGATGTTGTCATCATTGCCAGGGGCAAATTTGGCAACACTGTATCCGACATGATGTCTACTGCTCTTAGGAGGGTTGAGGCATGTTGCAGAAATGCAGGCCTTACGGTTAATCCGCATAAGACTGCTTTGGTTGCGTTTACTAGGAAACATATACTTAATCTTGGGGATATTAACTTCTTTGGGCAGAAGCTTATTTGCTCCAAGGAGGTTAAATTCCTGGGAATTTACTTTGACAAGGAACTCAATTGGAAGAGACACTTGGAGTATTGCACGACTAAAGCCAGAAGAATCTTCTGGCCTTGTAGGAATGCTATTGGGAAAACCTGGGGCTTAAATCCCAGGGTTATCCATTGGATTTACTCGATGGTAGTCTGTCCTATCATTTCCTATGGATCCATTGTTTGGTGGTCCAGAATTAAATGTGAAACAGCTAAACTTGAATTAGTTAAGCTTCAAAGGATGGTGTGTATTGCAATCTCTGTATGCATGAAAACCACTCCTACTGCAACTCTCAAACTTTTACTTGGTTTGCATCCGCTCTACATGCGTATTGAAGCAGAGGCACTCATCTGCATGAACAGGCTTAAATATCTGAAATACTGGAAAGATTACTCAAGGTATCTATCTTGGGGTGAACTTAACAGTAATGTTGCTAGTCATCCTTATTTCTGTATGCCACCTGATGGCATCCACGTCAAATATACGTTTGATAAGCCTTATGAAATTCAAGTCCCCTCGCGGGACGATTGGAAGAGGACTCCCACCTACAATAAACGGAACTGTTTTGTATGGTTTACAGATGGCTCAAAGATTGGCACAAGTACTGGTGCTGGTGTTTGCTGCCCTGATGATGGTACTGAGCTGTCTTATCCGCTTGGCAATTTTGCTACTGTCTTTCAGGCTGAAATCTTTGCCATCCTTATGTGTTGTAGAATCTGCTATGACAGGAAGTATAAGAATAGCCAGATTTTCATTTGTTCTGACAGTCAGGCTGCTCTTATGGCTCTGGGGAAGTTCACTGTGACGTCTTCCCTTGTTTGGGAATGTTATAATGCACTCTGTGAAATCGCTAGCAATAATAATGTCATTCTTTACTGGGTTCCTGGTCATTCGGGCATTCCTGGCAATGAATTGGCGGATGAACTTGCTAGGAAGGGCTCAAGTACTCCTTTTGTGGGCCCTGAGCCGGCCTTGGGAATTCCCAATGACCTTGTTAGAAGAACTGTCTATGACATCTTCAGGAAGCTTCAATGTAAGAACTGGCGTGACACTAAGGGACAAAGGCAAGCGAAAATTCTCAACTGCTATTGCCCTAGTACACATCAAAAGGAATTTTTCAGGCTCAGCAGAACCGGCATCAGGAGGGCTGTTGGGCTCCTTACTGGGCACTGCACCCTCAAGAGACACCTTAATATTATGGGTGTCACCAAGGATTCGCTTTGCAGAGGCTGCAATCACAGCGAAGAAACTGCAGCTCACATTCTATGTGAATGTGAGGCTTACTCTGCTCACAGATTCGAGCACATTGGTCGTCATGTGATTGAACCCTGGGAGCTGAATGACATTCCTGTCAAGTGCCTGCTTATTTTCGCATCGGCTAGTCTCTTTTCTTAGAGATCTTGTTTTTTTTTTTTTCTTATGGGGTAGTACAATAGGCCTGGTCGATGTGCTGGGCTCTTCTGGAGCCACCCTCCTTCATTTCATTCATTCATTCATTCATTCAAGTATCAAATAATCTAAAATATACAAATTTTGATGTATTTAAAAATAAAATTAATTTAAAGGAATTGTCCTACGGATTCGGTTCAAACCTTGTTAGAGAAAACGTTTTTCGATCATTCCAATGGTGTCAAAATAGAAACTCTGCAATAACATTTTCGATCGAGAACCGATTTTTGTGTAAATCGCTCAAAATCGTGATTCAATATAAAAGAACTAAAAAACTAATATAAATTAAAAACAATTCATCGAGTCGTCCTGGAGCGCCTCTGTACCGTATTCCGACACTGTCCGCAGCTTAGATTTCTCGTTGCAGACTACACACATGCCTTCTTATATTAAGTACACTTAACTTTTTCGTACCCCTATGGAGTGCTGATTTGAAGAAAATTAGAGACCGACTGATGTAGAAGATCCAAGCTACTAGTACACATTATTAAAAAATCATTTATTGCAACAAGAATATTTACATACATGAGATTTTGATATGAAAAACTGATTGATACAGAAGATCAAGAGTGTTTTATCTGCATATCCTGCTTTTGTTAAGAGAGTGACAATAGGAATAGAAGTTGATCAAATAACGACATTGGAAGTTATTTTGGATAGATCTTATTTTACTTTATTGATGAATATATATTTACATTTTCATTTCACTACATGATTGTTTTTTCTACTGTGTTTTACTATTTTGTAACTAGAGAATTCAACTTTAAATTATTTAAAAAGACTGAGCAAAAATTATTTTACTAAAGTTAACTTTGGCGAAAATGTGTTGGATACATGGGGGGGGGGGGGGGTAATCACTTCCTTAAAATATATGGGGCCCTCGTCACTACTTGGTACCCTGTCCTACAATTTGATGTGGGGGGGCCTGTATATATATACACATATGATTGGCAACACTGATTTTTGTTTTTTGCGAGGGGAAACAGTTGGATTGCATCTTTCTTTTTAGAACTTCGTGCTTTGAAGCACATAATTTTTTTACTGGTAATGTTTTACATTTCTTTATTATTTTTTAATCATTTTATGCTTGTCAGCCAAGTGAACAGAGTTCATAGTTATTAGCTATATCTGTTATCAAAAACAATCATTTTCCTTGATTAATTTAGATGGATACTTGGCCTTGATAAAGAATCTATTCTAAATTTATCTCATGTTTTATTTATATATTTTCGAATTCTCATTGTTTTTATTTGTTGTTTATTCATTGATTTCTATATACTTAATATTGTTACTTCCTTTTTTGTTCCATGTCTTGAAAAATTATTTGGGGTTCCAAAAATTTGAATTTTATTCAGTCGGATTATCTAGCACAATAAAACGCCTGAAATGCTAAAATGAAGAAAATTGTAGTTACGGACAGAAAAACATTTTTCTCTCTAGATAATTAATTATTCATTTAACTTATTTTGCTTTTGTAGACACAACATTATTACATAGTACATATACTGGGTGAATTTCCAATTCAATTGTCTTTATAAAAGTAACAAAATAAAGGTAAAAATTTGTTGTTAGGTCTTTCCGATGTTTGTGGGAGGAAGCTGTTTTACATAATTTTTCAGAATTTCTAAGAGGGAGAGGGTAGAGTGACGGAATAACATTCGATTTAAAGAGGGGGGGGGGGTCACATTTATGTATATATATGGCCCAAAGTGTATCTGCGGTATGTGAATAAAAATTCCAAAAACATCAAGCTGGTTATGGCTGAAATGTTCAATATTCCTGGCCCTCAATCCAAGAGGTTAGGGGAAGGATGGTACGGTTTCATGAGCTGCCACCCCCATCTGATTACTCTGGTTGCCCAAACAATTGCAAGAAGTTCGTACCGTACAAATGGGTTCAGGAGTTCAAAAATCGTGCTTCTTTTTTAATCAAGACCGTTGATTTTCAACGGGTATTCTGCTAGTATAGTATATATATTAAATGCAGAAAAAAAATCCGATATCTCTAGGACGGCTTTTAATAATTTCTAAATAATTTTTTTATTCATTTGCGGTTAAAAGTATGTATATGTATTACAAGTATGTAAAAGTATGGTATAGACCCTGTGGTTTGCCACACCTATTAGGTTCCAGTCTAAATTGGGTGGCACTGTTCAGACGGCCCAAACGGTCACTTTATAATTTCTGGTTTCTCGGATGGTCCGAGTAGGAAAAAAACAATTCCTGATCGTAGACATGAATCCAGGAGTTGTGCTTATTCGTCAATTAAAATCTAGGTATAAGGTGTTTATCTGACAATTTTCGCATTTTCACGTTATAGGGACTCCTGAACACATTTTAAACACTTCCCTATGTTTGACCAATCATAAAATTTGGATTGGAGTTCTACAGAGCACTTGCCATTTGATAAAACGTTTGTTAATTTTGATTGGGACCATTTCACTTTTAAAACATAAGGCCAACATAAATGGAAAAAAATACCTTATAAGTACTCCTGAACACGTTCCTGTCAGTCAAAATTGAAGTATAAGGTAATGTTTTCCGAGATATTTTGTATTTGAGATTTCGGTGAAAAGTATACGTACTCCTGAACACATTTCATATACAAGCTCGTGGAAAGTGATTGAGGTCGCCTTGGGGCTAGGGCCTCTTCGTAAATTAACCTGGCTTCCATCTTTTCGCGACCGCCCTGTTTTTGTAAGTTTGATCCCATGTTATACCGTTCGTAGAATTATCATTGTTTTCCATAGAAAATAACGCTTTAATCGAATTCTTTAAAATTTGTATTATTTTTTTGCAAATTATATTAAATTAATATTTTAAATTATTTATGGAAGGAATATTAAAATATATAGAGTTGCATATTTCACGTTTTTATTATTTTAATATACACGCATTACTATATTCTTTAGTAAGCAACCTCGCTCGAAATAACGTGTTCGTACCATAAGCATCCGAACTGAATCCCAAGTCCTCATCATTCCAAAGTTATTTATTCACAAAGGGATCTTCATGGATCCCCCATGCACAGCGGTGGGGTTGGTAAACTTGTTTCTGAGAATTCCCAGAAAATACGTCACCTCCTCAATAGAAGAAATGGGACTAATCTTTTGGCACGCTTTGAATGTCGCCAACACAGATTAATATATAGTATTCTGTGGTCGCCAAGAGACAGAGGTAGATAGAATTCCCTGTCGCGTTAATTGGTTTACGACCTCGAAGAGCAGGATCGCCCCCTTTCCAAACTGATAATTTCACAAAAGAAATTTGTAGACGGGTGGTCTCAGTAGTTAGCTGGTTGTGATTTATATGAGCTGTAAACATGAATGAGTAGCAACCCACTAGGACTAGGGTCATAAACGTATCTATTTAGGTGTAATTCTAGAAAATTTCTCTCTGATCGGTTTTTAATGCCTCTGAACACAATGACACTGGAGTTATCTGTACCCAGACGGCTTGTATTGAACTTAAGGGGCCCTTCTTTGAGGCTTTTTTGACTATTTCAGAAATGAGACACAGAATCCAAACAGATGTTTACAAAATGTTTTATACTTTTCTTTCATTCAAATTTACAGGTTGTGTTTAGGCTTTATATATAATTTATATTTGTAATTTTATAATTACACATAATACGTAAATTTCAAAACCTTCAATTAATTTAGAAAAAAATTATATATTCATAAACAAATGTATAAATATTTTATCCTCAGCAATATTCACGGGCCCCTAACAGTCGGCGGGCCCCCTTTGTGGGGGCCCTGTCATCTCGTCTTGCACAGCTTCCATCAAAGCCATCATTTCGTCTTGTCCGGCTTTAATCAAAGCCATCATCTCTTTCAACTCTTCCTCCCTCGCTTTTCTAGTTACTACCATATACGTTTGTCAATTTTCCAGAAATTCCACTTATGACACTAATTGTTACGAACGCATCCTCTAGAATCGTGGGCGTATACACAGGATACAAGAACGAGTCCAAGTTTCTGGATAACACGCTTATTCACAAGCACAAAGTAAACAGAAACTATATACAATCAAACAACACTTAAATACTCCACTCATTTCACAGATTAAGCAATATTATTCTCCAAATACTGACGAAAGTAATTTCACTAAAACAGCTCTTCTCGAAACATTGACAAAAATCACAGTTCAATGTTGTGTCATGTCCATTCATCGACTCCACTGCAACGGAAGTGTGAGTCCTTTTACATACTCTGCAGAAACTTCTGGAATTCTATATCTCAAAGAATAGTTGTTCTATCGAGAAGTTTCGGGAACATTCCGGAAGTCGCATATGCATTTTTTATGTATTCCCAGGGATTCTATTTGCCATATTTTATATTTTGGCTTTTTATTTGAAAAATTTGATTTGATTTATATATTCTCGAATTCCGAAGATCGTTGTTTTGGAAAAGACACACAGTAGTATGCATTACGATTAGTATATCATAATTTTTTATTCTGACGTCGTCAGAATTCATAATAGCCAAACTGAACGTTACTTTGCAAAATGTGACAATAGAGATCGGCAGAACAGCTCCTATGTATTCCCTGTGTATCAATATTAAAATTTAAAAAACGGCAAGTGAAAATTCATTGATAATTTTTATACAATTGGGCATAAAAATAAATATATTTAAAAAATATTTGTATTAACCTTTTGCTTACATTGGACGCCAATGTCAGCAAAGCGGGATCAAACTGTTTGGGATAGAGTATGTCAAATACCTGTCTTTTTTGAGAGGTTCTTCCTTTGGGATGGACGCTGTCCCACCCGTAAGCAAAAGGTTAATAATATTGATTTCAATTATTATGATATGACAGTCAACTATATGGCCGCTGTTTTCAATTTTCTGATGCATTAAATCTGATTGATGAACGAGAGGCAACCTATATTTTTGTGCTTTTTGGTTAGTTTTATTTTAATACTACTACACTCTATACAATTCTTGGAAATCTTCTGCCTGACACACCGGAACAATCGTAGAAACTTATGAGACTGATGAATATGTTTACACATCGATAAATCATGTGTTTGCCTCAGGACGTCATATGAATATTCTTTTTTCAGTTATCATAAATGAAAAGTATAGACATAGAGCATGGGCACGAGAGTAAATTACACAACTTGCGCAGAAACGTAAGGCCAAAAGGGCATTATTTTTATCATAGCATGTAATGGTAAACTGACGATAGCTGCAAATAAAAGTTGAAACTAAACCCATTAAACATCAAAATTTATCTTTGTGATGGAAATAAGTTACTTAAGATACTTTAATAACAATATATATTTAAAGATGTTATTGGCTAAAGTGCACTTTAAGTGATTTTAAGTGAATGAACACTACGACTCATTTTTACCGTAGTCACTCACTAGCGTTCTAAAGATGTATACATTTATTAGCAAATTCTGCAATGTACATGCGAGTGAGAAAGGAGAGACACATAACGACTTTCTTTAAAAAAAAAACTCATGTATATATTTTAATGAAAGTGAATATTTTATTTTGCGGTAAATTAAAAATATCCTTCAAAGAAGATATATTTAGACATATCCTACTAAAATGAGAGGTTAAACGATTGTAAGTTTCTAAAGTAGCCGTTTTTAATACGGAAATAATGAAAATTTCCATACTGCTAAGCAAACGAATATATATATATATATTTTTTTTAATCGTAAGAGCAAAATGGACCGTGTGATGTCACGTGCGCATGCTCTATTGCGACAACTGACAAATTCAACTTGCGGATGTTAGTAGATAGTATGCATTCAATTATCACCAGGGTTGTGGAGTGGAGTAGGTAGCCATTTAAGGGTGGAGTCAGAAAAAAAAATACAGACTATGACTCCTAAATAAAATTCTTTTAAAAATAATTTTATTTTGGAATATTTACATTTTTTAAATAATTTTTAGGCAATAAATTAAAATAAAAACCCACGAAGAATTAAAAATCTATGGATATATAAAAATTATTGGTATTTATGTTAGTATAGGAACTGGATATTAGAAAACAAGGGAAGTTCTAGTCGGACAGTAGAAAAAAAGAGGATATATACAGCAAAGTCTCGATTATCCAAGCTAATGGGGACTGAAAACAGGTTGGATACGGTCCAACCAACCCAGTTTACAGAATAAAACTTCGTATACTGAAATCTATAATATAGTGCTGATATCTGCGACAATGTTCCAGGATCTCTGCTCTTGAAAAATATGAACTGTAAGAAAAAGAATATGTACAATAAATCTGTTTATTTGCTTATATAGCACATATACTATACATGCATACATCTACAGCGTTCGGCTTTAGAAAATAATCTTTCAATTTGTTCTACTTTAAAGAAGTTCTTTGCTCGTTTGCTGTGATGTTTCTGAGACATCTCAACAACAGTAGTTTGGGTTAATCGACTGTTGTTGACTGTACTGTCATTCTGCTATTCAATCGTTTTCAATCTCTTGTTTTGTCTCTCTAAATGTATCATCACGTAATTGGCCATCTAACAAGTTGAATGTCTGAGCAAAATTTTGGGAGTATTTTGTCCTTATGCTATTACTATAACACCGAACTCTACAAAAGTACTGGACAGAAAGCAATAGAGATGGAAATAAAAAACCGTAGATGGAAATGGACTGGTCGTGTCTTAAGAATGTCACAACATACATCCCTGTTGTGGCACTTACTTGGGCGCCCGAGGGAAAAAGATCTCAGAGTCAACCCAAGCTGACTTGGAAGAGACTAATAGAACAAGAGAGAAATTTGATAGGATGGCGAGCTAATCAGAAGCAAGGACTGCGGCACAAGATCGACCAGGGTGGCGACGTAAGCTGAAAACTTATGTGCCACTAGGCACGATGAGTGGTGATGATGATGATGATGAATTGGCCATCTCCTATTCAGTAAATCGCCTGTGAAGATTTCCCACGTGAGTGAAATAAATCATTCTGTTTAACTCATAAATTGCCAAAAGTACACAACTTCAATTTATTTGATGTTTAACCTTTTGCTTACGGACGCGAATGCCTGCATAAGGGGATAGAACTGTTTGGGATAGGGTATGTCAAATACCTATCTTTTTGAGAGGCTCTTCGTTTGGGATGGACGTTGTCCCACCCGTAGGCCAAAGGTTATTTCAGTTCTAAAAATAAAAACTGTGCTTCGGATCTTGTATGATCCTTTATTATTCAGAGGACAGGTTACAATAGAAATTTTGTTTTCTATGACTAAATGTGCTGTAACTGAAATGCAAAGTTGCAAACCAAGAATTAGAATCATAAATACAAGTTTGTAGCATTCTTTTGTCATGCCCATTGTTAGTTGACAAACGATGAAAGATAAGAAATTACTTATTTGTAGTCGAATTTCTTCCAAAATGTTAAAAATTAAATTTAAAGTTAGTTTATAATATAAAATTAAAGAGGATGAAATACTTAGGGAAATTTAAAGCTCAGAACATTTTGTAAAGAACCTTGTTGCCTCAAACGGGTATCGAACCAAGTATCTCCGTATTGGCCAGCTGACGTTCTACCGTTGAACATTGGGACTGAATTGCTAGCTCTTATTGTCGAAGTAGACTCTGTATTCTCCACCCTCTATTATCAGTTGGATGTACAACTGACGATCTGACTGACCACCTCTTGTTATTAGGTTGACCTCCTGTTGCTCCTTTTATTCTTCAGGTTAGCTTGCTGCCGGGTCGTTAACCTCCCGATTTGAAATCGGCGCTCAATATACCAGAGTTCACTGAATCAGTACTAATCGTACTAAAGACGCTTTCAGACCTTCGACCTCTTTGTAATAATCTGCAGGCTTGATTTCTTCCGGCACTATTGGAAAGAACATGGCTGCCCTAACCGGAAATCGAACCACGGATCTTTGTACGGACCAACCGACGCACTATACCGTTGAGGTATTGGGACCGAATGGCAAGCTCTTATCGTCTAAGTGGACCCTGCAAGTTTCAATTCAGCTCAATTATGAAACTAAGTCAGACTCCAACTCCATTGCCTACAAGAATTATTTAATAATTTCTATTAATTTTTATTGCACATATATCCTAATCTGTTTTTTGTATTAAAAAGGCAGACTGAAACTAGAGACAAAAAGTCAACGTCACCTTTAGTCTGTAGTTATAATCAACAAACTTCAGGATGCCGAAAACTCGCCGTCAAAAGAACAGTTTTCTTTGCCCCAAAAGGGTGTTTTATTGAATGCGAAACCACTTATTTTCCGCGTAAACTCAAATTACAGGTTATACCCTATATTTTGCCGAATTCATTGCGCAGTTCAGAGAAAGTTTAGAGAAACTTTTCCACGTAAATCAGAGGTTTACTTTCCGGAAATATTAGCTTTCCATGACATCTGGAAGACTTTTACTAGAATGACTTTCAATGTGTGTTCAGAGTTGCGTGAAGAAGTAAGAATGAATTAAATGAAAAATGTTTCCATTGTTATTTCTTACATAAAATGAACTCTAATCAGAGTCTTGAATGCCATTTCTTAGCTAATTTTTATATATAACTAGCCGCCTTTGGCGACCAGCCTGTTCGCTACCCTTGAAAATTCTGACCGTGGCAAATTGTAACCGTGGCACACTCGCTGGCGCGACCTTACCAGAAGGTGTAAGGTAACTGTTTGGACGGCCAGGAAGTGCCACCCAATTTAGACCGGAACTCAGTGGGGGAGACATCCACAGGGACCGTACCCTCCTTCCCCTACCACCAACCTTTCGGAAGGACTTACGATCCCACATGTTTAACGTGATCGTACTCCGCGTGAACGCGGCTGCAGTTTTGGCAGTGGCGGGAATCGAACCCGGGCCTACCCAGTGAAATTCCCGCGCGCTAACCACTGGTGTACTTCGCCCTCCGCGACATTTTCCATAACTTTCTTTTTATTCACCGAATTTAGACCGGACCCTCCTTCCCCTACCACAAACCTCTCGGAAGGACTTGCAGTCCCACACGTTTAACGTGATCGTACTCCGCGTGAACACGGCTGCAGTTTTGGCAATGGCGGGAATCGAACCCGGGCCTACCGAGTGAAATTCCCGCGCGCTAACCACTGGGCTACCGTGCCATCCGCGACAATCTCCATAACTTTATTTTTATTCGGCAATTTTCGGAATCGAACCCGGGCCTACCAAGTGCAAATCCCGCGCACTAACCACTGGGGTACTTCACCCTCCGCGATATTCTTCATAACTTTCTTTTTATTCACCCAATTTAGACCGGAACCAAGTGGGAGAAGCATCCACAGGGACCGTACCCTTCTTCCCCTACCACCAACCTCTCGGAAGGACTTACAGACCCACATGTTTAACGTGATCGTACTCCGCGTAAACACGGCGGCAATTTTGGGAATCGAACCCGGGCCTACCGAGTGCAATTTCCGCGCGCTAACCATTGGGCTACTTTGCCCTACGCGACAATCTCCATAACTTTCTTTTTATTCATCCAATTTAGACCGTACCCTCCTTCCCCTACCACCAACTTCTCGGAAGGACTCACGGACCCACATGTTTAACGTGCTCGTACTCCGCGTAAACACGGCGGCAATTTTGGGAATCGAACCCGGGCCTGGTAACTGGTTGGACGGCCAGGATGTGCCACCCAATTTAGACCGGAACCCAGTGGGGTAGGCATCCACAGGGAACGTACCCTCCTTCCCCTACCACCAACCTCTCGGAAAAACATACGGACCCATATGTTTAACGTGATCGTACTCCATGTCAGTGGCGGAAATCGAACCCGGGCCTACCGCGTGCAATTCCCGCGCGCTAACCACTGGGCTACTTCGCCCTCCGCGACAATCTCCATAACTTTCTTTTTATTCACCCAATTTAGACCGTACCTTCCTTCCCCTACCACCAACCTCTCGGAAGGACTCACGAACCCACATGTTTAACGTGATCGTACTCTGCGTGAACGTGGCGTAAGTTTTGGCAGTGGCGGGAATCGAACCCGGGCCTACTGAGTGCAATTCCCGCGCGCTAACCACTGGGCTGCCGCGCCCTCCGCGACAATCTCCATAACTTTCTACATATTCACCCAATTTAGACGGGAACCCAGTGGGGGAGGCATCCACAGGGGCCGTATCCTCCTTCCCCTACCACCAACCTCTCGGAAGGACTTACGGACCCACATATTTAACGTGATCGTATTCCACGTAAACACGGCGGCAGTTTTGGCAGTGGCGGGAATCGAACCCGGGCCTACCGCTAACTTCCCGCGCGCTAATTTGCAATTTAAAATGACCATATGCTTAATTCCATCATCCTCATTCCATTGTTTCATTGTTCCATCATTTAAAATATCCATAAAATTAAAATATCCAAAAGTTGGCGACCAGCCTGTTCGCTACCCTTGAAAATTCTGACCGTGGCAAACTCGTTGGCGCGACCTACCAGAAAGGTGTAAGGTAACTGCTTGGAAGGCCAGGAAGTGCCACACAATTTAGACCGGAACCCAATGGGGGAGGCATCCAAAGAGACCGTACCCTCCTTCCCCTACCACAAACCTCTCGGAAGGACTTGCAGTCCCACACGTTTAACGTGATCGTACTCCGCGTGAACACGGCTGCAGTTTTGGCAGTGGCGGGAATCGAACCCGGGCCTACCGCTAACTTCCCGCGCGCTAATTTGCAATTTAAAATGACCATATGCTTAATTCCATCATCCTCATTCCATTGTTTCATTGTTCTATCATTTAAAATATCCATAAAATTAAAATATCCAAAAGTTAAAATATACATTTAAAAAATCCAGATCGTCCCATCATTTAAAATATAAATATAATAATTTATATAGAGCAAAGGCCCTCTATTCAGAACCGTGACGTCACCTCCACCTTGACGTCCCCACCCACCACCTTCCCTGCTTCAGCGGAGGAGAAACGAACGGAACGCCGAGAAATTTAAAATCATGGCGTCTTTAAAATTGCCATCCTGAAGGCAATTTTCATTATTTCTGGACCACATTAGACTTGTAAGAATGCCAGATATTTCAGCTTTCTAAAAATGTAAATTATTAGTCGAAATTATGAGTACTTTTCACGATGCGAGAATTTAAAAACAAAAAATTGATTTTTTGAGCCAAAAGTGAGTTTTGTTTTAAAATCTTTAAAAAATATTAGAAATCGAAATTCAGATTTGAAATTCATATATTTTTACTCGAAATTCTCTGCTCTTTCCGATGGTGTGATTTATTTTTTTCTACGATGTCTGGATCGTGGAGAAAAAAGGGCAAAAAACGGTCGAAATCGCATAAAACATTAAATAAATAAAAAAATAATTAAAATTTTAAAAATCGGTTTTCATGTGTCCCCTTCCCTCCCCCCCCGGGTCTCCGATTGCCAAATTTCGTAGCTCTCCGACGCGCGGTCGCGAAACGTATAGTGTATAAGACAGACAGACAGACACACACACACACACACAGACATTGCCTTTTATTATTTAAGATACTATTCGGTGAATGACTCGTGGCGTTCCACCAGTAAACTGACTGTGCGAGTTTTATGTTTCTTTTTCCTGTCATCCCTCAATGGCAAAATACGGTCATCAGGCACTGTACAGACAAGTCTTTAAGCACCTTTATAACTTTGCAAGGAAAGGCCATAAATGAATACGTTTGGCCTATTGTGACGTGGCCATGCCAGATCGAGTAGCAGCGTTCTTAGCGGAGAATTAGAAAAGTTCGGATTACAAAATCGGCAGCAAAACGAGATATGGGAAAGACGAAATATTAACTGGGATGTAGCTCCACTCGACTTTCTTATACCAGAATCCATTTTTTTTTTTAAATTTTACAAGGAAAAATTTGAAAAATCGGTAACGTGGGTTCAAATGATAACAATTATAACATGTTACCCTTCTCTTTAAAGGGCTTGAAAAAAAAATTCGATTGATACCGCGCTTATCCCTCGGGAAATAACTTGCCCCCCTCCCAAGGGGGGGGGGAGGGGGCTAATGGCGTCACGGACAAAAAATGTGTATAGCAGTGGCTATTTTTCCCAATAATGTTTGAAACTATAAAGTCTCATGATCTTTGTGCCCTCAATGAACTCTTTTATGACTGTTAAATTTTGTCCTATCCTGCGATGTTAAAAAAATGTGAAATTTTTAATCCATTTTGAAGTTTTCGTTCGGTTTTAAAATTTTTTTATCTGGTTCTAGAGTTTTTAATAACAACGCCGGATATAAAGTTTCGTAAAAATCCATTCATATGTGTGGCCTTTATCGTGTACGCAACAAATCGATCCCCAGACAGACAGACGGCGATGACTCCAGAAATAATCAAAACGTGTTCAAGAGGTCCTAAAACATATATTGGCTTCCAAATCTTGAATTGTGAAAGCAATACTTTCTCTATACTATATTACATAGTATGACAAAGTAAAAATGCAGTAGAAATCAGTCACCAAACGGCTGTATGCAGGAATCGTACAGGCTTCTTAGTGAATGCGTTGGAACCGAATAAGTTGAAGGAAATGTACGACTTCAGAACTTCTCTGTACAGGCTGCTGTTGAGATTACTCGTAATTCTTAGCAGCTGAGATCGTCCAAGATACCTAATGGCGCCCAAGACCATCACGCTTGGCGTTCGTCCAGTATGACTTAGGATAACGCACTCCGGAAGGTGGGCTTCACCGCTATAGCATCTAACGTTGATGCAGCCACCACTGTACCCCAATTTATAACGGGATTCATTGGAAAAGATGACTTGCTGCCAATCAGCACACCAGTGTCTATGTTGATCAGACCATTGTAGCCGCAGGCGTCGATGGTTTTGATTCAGGAGAATCCTGTACAAAGGAATTCTTGCAATCAGTCTACTGTGCAGCAGACGCCGACGAATTGTTGGAGCAGACCTATAGCAGTGTTCCGACGTTCTGCCAACTGTCGAGATGAAGTTGTACGGTCCATCACTGCCATGCGGATGAGGTGCTATCATCCCGTGCTGGCGTAACATTCTGTCGTCCACTGAGGGATTTGCGATTCGTCCGGTTCTCTTCAGTCTACTGCTTGCATCACTGTTGTGGCATTGCGCTCCATACGAGCTGCTATTGCACGATTAGCTCTTCATGAACGCCTCTTCTTTTCCCGTTCAAACTCCGTAACTTACTCGTATGGCGCCCTCTGTCGTCGTAGAGCCATAATGACTTCTCATGAAACGTTTACCGCCCTAACAGCATTTTTTTTCACAGTGACGTAAGATTTACGTCACACTGTGACTTTGTAACGTCGCAGTACGTCTCGGCAATGTCAAATTGAGGTCACAGCGAAGTCATTTTGGTCATTTTCATGGTCGTTTGTGACGTCGCATATTAACTTGCTTGTGACGTCACATTGTAATTGCCATTGTAATGTCGTCACATTGTTACTTGTTAATTAAATTGTGGAAACATCACAGAATATAGTCACAATGAAGTTACAAATTTACCAATACGTAACGTCGCATAGAAGTCACAAATATGATGTCACATTTTGACCCACGTGTCACGTGACTACAACGTCACTGTCACACATGTGACGATCTTTGCTGTGAGGGCGCTGTCAGATAAGCATAGACTATTTTCAACTTTCCGTCCGTACGCAATGTGGGTTGTTGAGTGGAGTACCGAGTCGATAAGACCTAACTTATCTACACCCAAGCTCATTAAAAGTAGTGTACCGCAAGGATCCATCCTGGGCCCGACACTCTTTAACATATATCTAAATGACATTCCCAGGACCCCAGACACGGAGCTGGCACTCTATGCAGACGACAGCGCGATACTTGCAAAACACCCTTACGTCTCAGTAATGCACAGACAGCTACAACAACACTTAGACATACTCCAAACATGGCTGGAAAAATGGCGAATAAAATTAAATCCCAATAAATGTCATTGGATTTATTTCTCAAGAAAACGTAAACCTCCGCCTCCTCTGTACATAAACAACCATGCCCTAAAAGCGGAAAAATCTACTAAATACCTAGGTGTAACGATAGACTCCCACCTAACTTGGAAACTGCACGTAACGAACATAATCAAAAAAGCGTATATAACCATAGGAGCCTTATACCCAATGATAGGAAACGGAAATCTAAGTTATCAAAATAAACTCCTAATTTATAAATCGGTCATCTGCCCGGGAATGCTGTATGCAGCACCCGTATGGGGATATGCCTGTAAAACTACCATAGACTTATTAGAGACAAGACAAAACAAAACCCTAAGGATTATAAGGAAAGCCCCTAGATACTTAAGAAACTCGGTAATTAGGAAAGACTTCAAAATAAAAACTGTTAGAGCCCAAATCAAAAAGCTAGCGCTTAAATTCTACAAAAATCTGCCATCTGTCCCAAATGAACTATTATTTAATCTGCATGACTATGATCATCGCAAGGCTAAATCTCGTAAGAGACCCCGCTCGGTACTTAACTTTGATATTCGGTACTAGGAACGTCCCACCTTAATCAGTTGATATTAACGAAAACTCGCGATCTTTGGTTTTCTACAAAATGTTTAAAATCCTAAACTGCTAAAATGCTAGGTTACCCTCAGATCTGCATCAACCCCCCAAACTGCTTAAACTCTTAATGTGCAACAAACTGCCACACTAGGAGCTAGGACAAATAATAAAAACAGTAAATCAAAAACCTCGAACCTCCAACTATGGACCAATGAAATAATGTCACAGTATGAAGATAAGAACCACACCTAGAGATTGGAGATTAAAGGCGCTTTGCGCCTGGTGCTCTGTTCTGGACGAAACTCTATGATAAGACCTAAACCTCCGGCATGGTATGCTCTTGTATGATATTCTTGAAATTCATGAGCTGCACAGGTATGAGAAAAATGCAAAGAGGAGCAAAGCTAGTGCTGCCAACTATGTGAGAGTGGCGGCAAGAAAAAGGGGAAGAGAGCAGGAGCGAACAAGGATTAAGATACAGTGCTAGATTTAAAGCTCCCGTTTAATAAATATTTAAAATTAATAAAAAAAAATTTTAATTTTAAAAGGTTCAGATACACTAAGGGGCAGGAAATGGAAGGCATAAGGAATTATAAGGCCTAAGGGGGTTCGAAGAGGACAGCTCGCGGACGCTTTCTTTGCCGACGAGGGTCGTAATCAGTTATTGTAAATAGTAACTCATTTTGGATGGTAGGAACGTTTTGAAAAAAGTTTGAAGAGATATTCTTGATGGTTTGTTTGATTGTTGGAATATTAAAGTCATTTCTTATTACGTCGTTTCGCAGATACCTTGGAGCTCTTCTGATGGTTCTAAGTATGCGGTTTTGTTCAATTTGGATATTGTTCAGACTGGACCCACTGGCAAAGCCCCAGACAGGGCATGCGTAGAGTAGGAGGGGGATGATAATAGTTTTAAAAAGAAGGATTTTATTTTTGAGGTCTAAATGTTTTGAATAGAGGAGGTGGTTCATGGCGCCAGCAAGTTTTTTGGCTTTTTTGGTGACATGGCTGATGTGATCATTAAAGGTGAGGCGGCTGTCAAGGTGCACTCCTAAATATTTTGCAGAACGGCCGAAGCAGACTGGCTGATCGTGGATTTCAATTGGAGGGGGTGGGAATCTTTTCCAAGAGAAAAAGATGGCCTGCGATTTGACGGGGTTAATTTTTATCTTCCATTGGTTGTAGTAGGTCTCAAGTAGGTCTATATGATTTTGGAGGTTAGCATGTAGATAATTAACGTTCCGATGTGCGGAGATGATACATGTATCATCTGCGTACATACAGAGGGTGGAATGGGGTGCGCGGGGGGTATCATTAACGAAAATATTAAAAAGAAGGGGGGCAAGAATAGAGCCTTGAGGGACACCTGCTTTGATAGGATTTTTAGAAGAAAGGGTGTTTAGGATCCGTACGTGGAAATTACGGTGCTGGAGGTATGAGTTTATGATTTGAATAAGGGGAGGGGGGGCATTTATTTTGATGAGTTTATAGATGAGTCCTTTATGCCACGTACGGTCAAAGGCTTTCTCAACGTCGAGAAGAATGGCTCCAGCTGATTGTTTGTTGTGGAAGGCGTCAGAGACAAATTCCACAACACGCAACAGCTGGTGGGTGGTTGAATGGGCAGGGCGGAAACCAAATTGCTCGGGAATAATAATATTGTTGGAGTCAATAAATTTAAAAAGGCGGTTGTGGATAACTCGTTCAGCCAGTTTGCTAAGGGAGGAAAGCAAAGAAATGGGCCGGTAGGCAGAGGGGTTTGAGGGGTCGCCGCCATGTTTAAGAATAGGTATGATAATCGCGGTTTTCCATTGGTCGGGGAAGTGGTGTAAGAGAAGTATGGCATTAATGATGTGTACGAGGTAAAAGAGGATATTTAGGGAGATAAATTTTAAGGCTTTATTAGTGATTCTGTCTAGTCCGGGTGTTTTTTTGTTTTTAAAGCTTTTAATGATATCGAAAAGTTCAGACGGGGTGGTAGGGGTGATGCGGTCCAAAAGTGGGGGGGGGGGGGCTCATGAAATTTTCAACTTGGCGGGTAATCTGAGCCTGAAAATGGGTGTTATTAGTAGAATTATTGGGTTTGAACTGATTTTTGTAGGTTTTAGCAAGTATGTCGGCTTTTTGAAGGTTTGAGAATGCCATTCCTGTGGCGGAGCGGAGGGGGGGAATCTGGCCAAAAGGTTTCTTAACACGCTTTATTTCTCTCCATATGGTTCTGTCTTCGGGGGAAAGGGATTCAATGAAATGTTTCCAGCTTTGCTGTTTGAAAATTTTGATGTCCGCTCTAAGTTTGCGGTTTAATGAATTTCGGTGGGTTTTAATTTGGGTGTTTCTGGTAGATTGCCATAGCCTGCGAGTGAAGTTTCTTGTTTTAATTTGGCTAATAATGTGGGGTGGAAGTGTGTTGTAGCGGGGGGCAGGGCGGGTGGATGTAGCATCCGAAAGGGCCCGTTGAATTTCAAGAGTTACGTTACTTACAGCTGAATCAAGGTCAGCCGGGCTTTTAATTTGAGGATTTAGAAGGGTGGACATTTTAAGTGATTTTTTGAAGTTTTTCCAGTTGGTGAAGGTTGGGAGATTGGAAACAGGGAGGAGGGTATTTAAATTTAGAGAAAGAAGGACAGGGAGGTGGCCGGAGCTTAGTTCATTTAGGGTGTCCGTGGTGTGAGGGTAGTGAATATTCTTTAAAAGGGCAAAATCAATGGTGGAGGGGGCAGCCGAGAGAGAGTAGTGGGTGGGGCTAGTAGGTACGGCAATATGGATATTATTGGTCGAGGTGAAGTTATGAATTTGAGTGCCAAAAAGAGTTCTGCGGCGGCAGTTCCAAGAAGGGTGGTGGGCATTGAAATCGCCTGCTAGGATAGTTCTGAGATCTGAATTTAGGATGTTTTGAAGGTCGGGGATAATGTCGACAGAGCCACTGTGTTTGACGTAGACAGAACCAATAACAATTGGCGGGTGGTTTGGAAGGGTGACTTTTATAAGTTTGTTTTCAATTAGGTTGGAATTGATGGAAGACAGTTCATAGTGGGGGATATTGTTTTTGACGTAGATGGAGACTCCTCCATACTATTTTCAACTTTCCGTTACAGCTCTCTATTTATACGGCTAAGACATCAGTTCAGAGGGCGCTGCTCAGCCCACGCATGCGCGGTGACTCTGAAATCTAGCCTTTTGCATTGCTGTAAGTAAGTTACCCTAATTTGTATTTGCTGTAAGTAAGTTTCAGCTGAATCGCGCGATTTCTTCATGGTGTTGCAATTATAACAAACATGAGTATATTTATGGAAAATATGATATGGGCAATACATGATTTTTGCTACATATTGCAATGTCTTCACTTCTTTCACAGTAAGATACTGTGGCACACATTCCAAGCACATTCTGTGGCACACATTCCAAGGCACAATGTTTTCTAACGTTGAATTGTACATTAAAATTGGGCGATTTTTTCGATGACAACATGTACAACTATATCGAATTTCTCGATTTAATTTAACTTGGCGATTCGAAAAATGGCTAGCATCTGTTAAGCTATATATCAACGGTTCGGTAAACTACATATATTAAACTAGTCCATATATATTAACAACTTTAATCATTTGAAACTAATATTTTATTGATATAAATTTGTGAGCGGCGGTAAAAATATGAAGTTTCTGGTTTTCTTAGCTGTTGAAAAAGTAACGAGTAAATTATTATGATAATTAATTTTTCAACGTTCATTTCATCTTAAATACAGAAACAGTAACACGCAAGCTTCAGGTTGATTCAAATAAAAAAAGTGGAGGTGGGGGGGGGGGGGGGGGGATAGAGAAATGTGGAGGAGTGTGATGATTAAAATACAATAAAAGTATTCAAGTGCTGTATAAAAAATCAGGCGCATCAAAACTAAAAATTTTCATTCTGAAGTCACTGGGGGGAAGAAGTGGCGGTTGGGGAAAAAAACAGTGAATGTTCGTGTTTTATTAGTTGCGAAAAAAGTATTAGACAATTATAATTTTTTTTAGCTAGATCAATTCAAATCAAATGCTGGAAAAATAAGACGAATGCTTCAAGTTTATTAGAAAAAGAGATGGGTAATAAATAAAAAGGGTTGTTGAAAATTGAAATACAATAAAAATATCTAGTTATAATTAAATCGGGCGCATCCAGACAAAGAGAGAGAAAAAAATAAAAAGTTTTCATTTTTGGAGTTGCTGGAGGGGAGGGGGGGGGGTGCAGTCTAAAACAATAAGTTTTCGTTTTTCTTTCTTTAATTGCGAAGAAAAAAAAATAAGAAAAAAAACTTATGAATAGTTTTCAGTGCTGCATTATTTTAACTCAAATAGAGAAAAAATAATACATATTGTTAGGTTGTACTTGATCCGCTAAATTAAATTCTAAAGTTGCTGCAAATAAATACAATAATGGATGACGATACAAAAAAACATCAGATGCAACTGTTATGAAGAAATATTTATCTTTTACGGGATTTATGTACAATTTGCAGGATTTATGTGCAACTACAATTGCTGGTGATCGTATAAATATTATCAAATAAACGTTCTAAGCAATTCATTTTTAGCCTAAAAATGTTTATGCCCAATTGGCAGTCATCAAATTATCATTAGCTAAAACAAATTATATGCACTCCAAAGTACAGTTATTGTCTTATTTACATATTGAGATAATATACCTATACTCATATTGTCTAGCATAACATCATTTCCATTCTAAACTCAGCTTGAAAAACTGCATTGGCTGACATTTCCACCGTTAAAAATATCTTTATTACTTGGAACTCACAAATATAGGCAACTAAAAGGAATCACCCTGTGTTGCCAGAGTCCTAAATGAATGCCCGGTACTTAAATAGTATGACACAGCTGTTGGGTTTTTTATTAACCCTGTTGTTTAAAAAATTATAAAAAAAAGGCATAATTAATTAGTTTACAGAAAATTAGTTTATTAAAGTAATACTTCAAATTAATTCAAAGAATAAATTACAAAACTCTGCTCACAGGCAGACAGTTCAGAAAGAATTAACAAATTTAAATTTAATCTCATACATACGTAGAATTTTAGAATTATCAACTTAGTTAAATTAAAGAATCAGTATAAAAACTTTACTAGTCTAGATAAAACCTATTTAAATCCCATCATAAAACATTAACAATAGAATATTAAATTTTAAAATTAAGAAATTTCCCAGGTTCTAATAAATTAAGAAGGTTTAGAAAATCTCTAGAAAAGGCTATTGACATTTAAAATTTAAAGAATTTAAATAAAAATCAAACATTTCAATGAACAAAAATAAAATATAGCATTTAAGAAATTAAAAGTTCAAAAAAATAATTCAATTGTTATATTCACCCTACCGGGTCATTTAAAGTTCATACAGCCAGGAAGGTGATCAAGAAAGTTCGTGGATGCCATGGAGACGAAAAATGCAGCATATCCCTTTTATAAAAGGATAAAATCAGGAATGTAGACCTAACAGCCATATCTGGAACGCTCGGATCTTCGTAGACATGGACAATCGGAGCAAAATTCCCGAGACACTTTTTTCCGCATAGCATGCGGGACAAGGACGCATTACCTGCAATGATCGTGCGGTATTTAAAAAGAACAAAATACAAGAAAAACTCCATTTAACAACTAATTAAGCGTTATAAAAAGAAAAACACTTCGCATGGAATGAAAAGTGCCAAAGAAAACATCACGTAGAACGCAAGTTCCATCGAAAAGTAAGCAGTGCGCTTTTTGCTCAAACAAAAACGAGGAATTTCAACAAAAAAACTGAAACTGAAAAATTTGAACTGAAATCGAGAGAAGTTTAGAAAAGCGACAGCAATTATAATCAGCTTACAGAAATTAGAGTTACCAAATTAAAGCTCAAAATTCCGATAGCAGACGATCTAGAAAAACGCGAGCGAATTAAAATAATTCACGAATTCCTAAAAGGCGCGAAATCACCTAGGCGTCGCATCAATCGTGATGAAAAACGCGCTAAGCCAATAATTCCAAAATGGCCACAACTGCAATTTTTGAAACGCACTGAACATGGAAAAAAAATTGGAAACTATAGAATAAACGCAATTTCTAACCAAAACGGGAAAATGAAGCATCAAATTAAAAGGAATTTTAAGGGGAATTGAATAAATAATCATTTTTATAAATTTATAAATCAAAAGTAATATTAATTTAGGAAATGGAATATTTTCAATTAAGAACATTATTAAGGAAATTAATTTGGAAGATTAGAAAAATTCTAATTAACGAATAAATAAAAAAACAAATAAATATTATTTAAATATTACTAAATTGAGAATATTGACCCAGGGAAAAAATAAATAAAAGTAAATTACAAACTCCCAAATTACATAAATTCTAAAGCAACCCAACACACATAACATCATATACAATTTCCAAATCTTTTGTTTTGAACTAAATTCATTCTCACAGTACAAACAAAGTCTCGGAATCAAAAGAGGAGAACCTCTATCGTCTATATCTTCGCAAACCACGTCATCTTTATATTTCAAATACTCCATTTTGACCTATTTTAAAACAACGAAAGGAATTAAATGGCTTCAGGACGTTTCCTATATCCACAAAGCAGAAAAAAAAAATAAAAGAATCAAAAGTCATCTCCCTTCGGAAGTTCTGCTCTGTTGCTAAGAGCCAACCCATCCATCTCAATCGCCTACTCCTAAGAAAATTATCTGATCCAGAGAAGGAGAACTGTTGAAGTGCAGACAGTTCATTGTGAAGAGTGAATTAGATTAGTTAAAAAATTACAAAAATTAAAATGATCTGTGAAATCGAAAAAAAAAATATTATAATGCTCATAATATATAGGTATGTTTTATCCAAATTATAGAATTGTGTTAATCTTAGATTTTCGGATGTGATGATATAGGTACATATCAGATCACGTAAAAAATGCAAATTTCGATGTATTTAAAAAAAAAATAAATATAAAGTAAATATCGGTTCAAACATGGCTGGAAAGAACGTTCGTTCTTCGAACTTTCCGATGGTGTCGAGATGGAAACTCTGTGTCCCTAAGAAATTGATTTGTGTCAATATCAACCGACCTAAATCGGGGTAAAGTGTAAAATAATTAAAAATATAAGTCGAAATGAAAAAAATAAATAACACCGAGGTACACCTCTTCGGTCTCGAAATAACGGTGTACCGAATTTCAGGGTCGTACTACGCTTAGATTTCCCGCTACAGATTGCACAAACATACAGTCAGAAAAAAAAAGACACGCAAACATATTCCTTCATTGTGTAAGATATTGAGGTATAGTGTTGTAGATTAGTCAGTCACACGACAGAGGAGAGGACTTCTATTCGTCTTCTTCGCACTCGTTTCGCTCTCGGCGAAAATCTGTTGACGGGGAAATTTTACTGCTCCCTTTCTCTAATTAGTTCAAGTGCTTGTCATGAATGCCTCCTCCAAGAAATCTTTATTTAGTTTTGTGTTAAAATATCATACTTGTTATCCAAATATTTTACTTTCCTTATATATGTAGTATAATGTATAAAGAAAGTATCGTGACGGGGTCGAAAATTCGAATTCGAGTTTTCGACGGGAGAGCTCGTTTCAAGCATCCCTGATCACGAATCGAACATTTTTGAGGTGATGTCTGTGTGTGTCAGTGAGTTTATAGAGACGACATGTCACGAACGAATGGAGCGAAATTCGAATGAAATTTTGTACAAAAATTACAATCTGTGAATACTGGAAGCCTATTGTTTTTCAACAGAATCGAATGTTCAGAACCCCCCCCTCTCCCTGCCCTAAATTTTCGAGTGAAATTTTGAAAAAATCATCAAAAAATCAAAACCTTTAATACAGTTACACAAATAGGCCTTTCTTATATAATTTTCAGAAAACGATTGTCATAAACTTTAGAGCACTAGCATGAACAGTTCTTGAGAAATTGCACATTTTTCAAATACATTTATCAAAAAATTTCATAAATTAAAAAAAAATATTAACTGTCACTTTTTATATACAATATCATGCGATAAATTTGGTGACATTATTCTCGTGGATCTAGCTCATTCCATTCATCAGAAACGTTACTTTTGAGTGATACTTTTGTATTTGAACGCCAGTAGTCATTTATCTGCTATAAGAATTATTTATTTATCCGCCCATAACGCTTGGTGAGATATCGGCGACAAATTTGGCGGAATGTCGCCAACTTGGCGACTTTTTTAAATGTTGCCAAATGAACGAAAATCTCGCCAAATGGATGAAAATGACGCTAAATCAATGAAAATGACGACTCATTGACGAAAATTTAATATCTTGGAAAGAATATAAATATCTACTATAAGAATAACCTATTTCTTTTTTTACTGTAAAAGTAGTCAATTCATTGCATTATATAAGGAAAGTCATGTACTGCCCATATAAGATTTTCTTGCATTTGGGAAGTTATTAAGCAGGTGGGTAGATTTAAATGCCTTCCTTATTTGCCATCGATTACTTGCTATCTCGGAAGCCTCATATTACTGGTCTTGGTAAACAATTAATGTTAAGTATCAGAAAATTTTATCTTCTACGCCAATTTTGTTCTCCTGATGTTCTTAAATTTCTTTATTACTTCTTAATTCACTCTCGGATTGAGTATGGCATAACCTGTTTTGGTGGAACTTATTCGACTACCCTTAGGGCTTGCTTCAAAAATTATTTCAGGATTATCTTATGTAAACCTTGTCAGACACCATCCTTTTCTCTTTTTCTCGATTATGCCATTTAGTCATCTCTATGTTTACAAAACTCTTAATATGTTCTGTATTAGAAATAAGAATGCAGGTGGTAGTCAAAGAAACTTCGGGCTAATGCGGGGTATTATCAGATCTCCATGAGCCAATTCTACTAAGTTTCAGAAATTTTATCTCTTTTTAGTGCCTAAATTGTACAACCTTCTGCCTTAATCTTTTTAAAGCATTGTTATCTATCGTTCCATTTCCAGGGCTATCAAAGACTGGTTATTTACTTATAATTCAGTGAAATTGAGAATTTTTTCCGTATTGATAGCTAATTTTTTACCTGCTTTTACGCTCATCTTTATCTTTTTTATTGTCTACTAGCCGCCTTCGGCGACCAGCCTGTTCGCTACCCTTGAAAATTCTGACCGTGGCAAACTCGCTGGTGCCATAACCCCGTGGAGTTGTTGGTAAGGTAACTATTTGGACGGTCAGGAAGTACCACCCAATTTAGACTGGAATCAGGCATCCACAGGGACCGTACCCTCCTTCCCCTACCACCAACCTCTCGGAAGGACTTCCGGACCCACATGTTTAAAGTGATCGTACTCCGCATGAACACGGCGGCAGTTGTGGCAGCGTGCAAATAGCGCTGTTGTCTGTAACATCTGTTTCACTGCAGAAAATGGTTCCCTTCCGAGAAGTCAACGTGATCGTACTCCGCGTGAACACGGCGGCATTTTTGGCAGTGGCGGGAATCGAACCCGGGACTACCGAGTGCAATTTCCGCGCGTTAACTACTGGGCTTCCGCGCCCTCAACCCCGTGGAGTTAACAAAGTTTGGTTTAGTTTAATGACGTTAAAACTAAGAATGAAATTTTAAGATGAAAAATAATGTTCTAGTGGGGGTTCTTGAAAATTGATTTGTAAAGTGAATTTATTCTAATGTTTGTGAACTGTGATAACCCCGGAGTTAACAAAGCTTGTTTTAGTTTAATGACGTTAAAACCATAATTCAATCATTTAAATTTTATAATGACCATATGCTATGCTCTTAATTCCATTCCTGAATTCCTTAATTCCGTAATTTTCTAATAAATATAATAATTTCATATGACCATATGCTAAGCTCTTAATTCCATCATTTAAAATATAACGTTTAACCCGATGCACAATCTCCGTGACTTTCTTTTTATTTATTTTTTTCTCCCTGGAAACACAGTGACGTCCCCTCCACTTCCCGTGCATCTACGCGCCCATGTGGGAGAAAACTCGGAACTTCCCAAGAATTCGCCCAGAAATTTAAAATCATTACTTCTTTAAAATCCGGATCGGGCTGCTATTTATAATTATTTCTTGACCAGATTAGACTTGTAAGAATTCCTGATGTTTGAGCTTTCTAAAAATGTAAATTATTAGTCGAAATTGTAGGAACTTTTCCCGATGTGAGGATTTAAAAATGAAAGTTCGTTTTTTTGAGCCGAAAGTGACTATTGTTTTAAAATCTTTAAAAAATGTTAGAATTTATCCCTGAGATTTGAAATTGATATATTTTTACTCGCAATTGTCTGCTGTTTCCGGTCGTGTGATTTGTATTTTTCTACGACGTCTGGATGGTGGAGAAAAAAGGGGAAAAAGCGAAAAAAACGGGGTCGAAATCGCATAAAACATTAAATAACAACAACAACAACAACAAAAATTCAAATTTTAAAAATCGGTTTTCACGTATACACTCCCCCCCCCCCCCCTCCCCCGGGGTCTCCAATTGCCAAATTCCGTAGCTCTGCGACGCGCGGTCGCTGAACCTATAGTGTATAAGACAGACAAACACACAGACATTGCCTTTTATTATATTGATGTTTATCCTTTTGGTTGTTATTATTTATTGTAATTGTTTTATATGTAACTGTTTTTATATCATTTGATGCCACTATAGTTGCCGTGCTTACTCATCTCCTTCGATAAGGTTATCTTTCAGGAGTGGGTGTTCATGGATCCTGTAATCTCCTTACTTCTGAATATTAAAGAATGTGAGACGTTGGTTGGACCATCAGTTTCTCTCCGTGGTTATAGGACCGTCGTTTCTATTTTCGATGAAGGCAATAAAGCAGCCCATTTCTCCAGAACACACAAGAAGCGCAATCTTCACGCGTGAGAGAAATTGGCGACTGATGCAAAAACAGAAAACGTGACTGAAGCAAGGAAAGGGAGTGTTGTTAACTACGAGAGAAGAAAAGAGAGGTAAAAAACCGAGCACGAAGGAATAGGGCGAGATTGCCCAGTGGTTAAGGCACGGGGATTGCACTCGGAGGACCCTATTTCAATTTCCCGTTCTGTGCAAAATATCCCCGTGTTTACGCGGGATACGGGCACTTTAAATCTGTGGGTGATGAAAGTCTTTTGGAGAGGTTAGTGGCTGGAGGAGGAGAGCACGGTCCCTATGAATGTAGCCTCCACTGGGCTCATGTCTAAATTGGGTAGCACTGTCCTGGCCGCACAAACAGATACGGGTAGGTCTGAGGCCGGGCCATTGCACTGTTGGGTAGGTTTGACGGTCTGGGTCGAAAGAAAAGACATAATGAATGAACGGTAAAATACCAAAGAGGAAAGTGAACGTTTAGCAAAGTATTTAAATCACCTGCACAGGTGTCCATAAAAGTTCAATTCAATTAAAAATGAACAACTAACCGGTTTCGTAAGTTACATGAGGAGATTAAATCACTGATAAGAATAACATAACATCTGTTATTCTTATACCCTTAATTGGATCGATGATTTGCTTGCGGTTCTTGTGTGTCCTGACGAAAGATGTTGCTTTTTGCCTTCGAAACGGGTCGATCTTGTATTCATTCCGGTATAAATCGAGGGATTTTAATTTTGTGTTATATGCTGCTTCTAACAAAGTTATTTTAGCTTTATTTTTAACATATTCTTTCTTCATCATGAAACCGGCACTAACGGACACGATTTTTATAGTTTTAATGTCAGGAAGCAGGCATTTATCCCACTAGCGGTCACAATCGAAAATCTCAACTTTTATAGACCTATTTCAAAAATTCATAGAAAATCCAGAAGTGGACAAAATACAGTAATATGTTTAGGACAGTAAATATGTTTTTATTGTAATACAAAATTATCACTTCATAGTCATGTCAAAACTCATAATCGTGCTAACCTTCAATTTTCGGATACTACAATATAAAAAAAATCTGATGTGGGCAGCGCATGACTTTCCTTACGTAAGGCAATGAATTTACTCCTTTTACAGTAAAAAATAATATATAAGATCCACGGTACTGTGTTCTTATCACTGAATTGTACATTTGGCAATTTTCTCCACGACAACATGTAAAACTATTTCAAAGTATCCAATTTAAGTGATATAACGCGCAACTCCAAATAAAGAGTTATGAATATTGATAGCATCCCCAATAAGTGATATAGTACATATATTAAAATATTGTAATAATTAATTCATCAGTTAGGCGTCATTTTCATTAATTTAGCGTCATTTTTGCAACTTTGGCGTTAATTTCGTCAATCTGGGGCGAAATATCGTCAGGTTGGTGATATTTTGTTGGTGATTATTTTCCAAGTTCGCCAAAATACATCACCAAGTGTTACAGACAAACGGAGGGAAGAACATTTCTTATATACTAGAAGGAATATGAACGTTATATGACCAAAATTAGAATTTGCGACCCATTACTTCCCATTTGGCGTCATTTTCATTAATTTGCTGACATTTTTGTCGCCCAGGCAACATTTAAAATAGTCGCCAAGTTGGCGACGTCTCTAAATTCCACGCCAAATGTTACGGAATGACAATGACATGGGTTATAATTATAGTCTACTCTTATGTTCCTTCCAAGATATTGAACTTTTATCAATTAGTCGTCATTTCATTGATTTAGCTTCAGTTTCATTAATTTGGCGAGTTTCTGTCAATTGGGTGACATTTTCGTCAATTTGGCAACTTTTAAAAAGTCAGTAAGTTGGAGATACTCCGAAAAATTCGTCACCAAAATTTTGCCAACCGTTACGCCCAGAAAAATAGGTTATTCTTATAGTAGATACTCATAATCTTTCCAAGATATTGGATTTTCGTCAATTGGTCGTCATTTTCATTGATTTAGCGCCGTCTTTATCAATTTGGCGACATTTTCGTTAATTTGGTAACATTTAAAAAAGTCTCCAAGTTGACGACATTCCGCCAAATTCGTCGCTAAAATATTGCCAAGCATTGTGGACGGAGAAAAAGGTTATTCTTATAGCAGATAAATGACTATTGGCGTTCTAATACAAAAGTATTACCCAAAGTATATTTTCTCATGAGTGGAGCAAGCTAGATCCACGAAAATGATATCACCAAATTTATCGCCTGTTACTACATATGAAAAGTAAACATATTTCACAATAGTTAATATTTTTTTTAATTTATGTGATTTTTTTTATAAATGTATTTGAAAAATGTGCAATACCTTAAGAACGGTTTATGCTAGCATTTTAAAGTTTATGTTAATCGTTTATAAGGAAGAATTACATAAGAAATGTCTATTTGCGTAATTTTATTAAAAGTTTTGATTCTTTGATGATTTTTTCAAAATTTCACTCGAAAATTTAGGGGAGGTATGGACATTCTTTGCGTTTAAAACCAATAGGCTTCCAGTATTCACGAATTGCAACTTTTTTACCGAAATTCATTCGAATCGCTTCATTTGCTCGTGAGATATCGTCTCTACAAACTCACACACACACACACACAGACAGACATCACCTCAAAAATGTTCGATTCGTGTTCAGAAATGCTTGAAACGTGCTCACCTGTCGAAAATTCAAATATGAATTTTTGACTACATCACAATACTTTCATTATACATTATACTATGTATATAAGGAAAGTAATCAATTGTTTAAACTGCGCTTATTTCGATGAATTTTCATTTTAATTTTTTTTTATGGAGGAATTGTCCCACGGATTCGGTTTTAAGCTCGTCGAAAAGATCATTCCTCGATCGTTCCGATAGTGTCAAGATGGAAACTATTTGATTACATTTTCGATCGCTAGGAGCCAATTTATGTGAAAAGACTTATTTATGTTAATAAATCTTCTTTTACAGAACTCGCACTGAAGATAAAAAATCTGATGTAGGCAGCACATGACTTTCCTTATATAATGCAATGAATTTACTACTTTTACAGTTAAAAAAATCTGATGTGGGCAGCACATGACTTTCCTTATATAATGCAATGAATTTACTACTTTTACAGTTAAAAAAATTTGATGTGGGCAGTACATGACTTTCCTTACATAATGCAATGAATTTACTACTTTTACAGTTAAAAAAAATCTGATGTGGGCAGCACATGACTTTCTTTATATAATGCAATGAACTTACTACTTTTACAGTTAAAAAAAATCTGATGTGGGCAGCACATGACTTTCCTTATATAATGCAATGAATTTACTACTTATACAGTTAAAAAAAAATTATGTGGGCAACACATGGCTTTCCTTATATAATGTAATGAATTTACTACTTTTACAGTAAAATAAATAGGTTTTTCTTATAGTAGATACTAATATTCTTTCCAAGACATTGAATTTTCGACAATTAGTCGTCATTTTCATTGATTTAGCGTCATTTTTTTCTATTTGGCGATATTTTCGTTAACTTAGCAACATTTCAAAAAGTCGCCAAGTTGGTGACATTCCGCCAAATTCGTCAAGCGTTATGGACGAAGAAATAAGTTATTCTTACAGCAGATAAATGACTATTGGCGTTCAAATACAAAAGTATTACTCAAAGTATTTTTTTTCATGAATGGAACGAGCTGGATCCACGAGAATGATGTCATGCAATTTATCGCATGGTATTACATATGAAAAGTGAACATGTTTCTCAATAGGAAATATTTTTTTTTTATATTTTATATGACTTTCTGATAATTTTTTTGAAAAATGTGCAATATCTCAAGAACGGTTCATGTTAGCGTTCTAAAATTTTCGTCAATCGTTTTCTAATGAAAATTACATAAGAAATGTCTATTTGCGTAACTTTATTAGTTTCAAAATTGTATTCGAAAATTTAGGGTAGTTCTGAACATTCGATTGCGTATAAAAACAATAGGCTTCCAGTGTTTACGGATTGTGATTTTTGTACCAAATTTGGTTCGAATCGGTCCATTCATTCGTCAGTTATCGTCTCCACAGACTCAATGACACACACACATACTTTCACACACACACAGACATCACTTCAAAAGTGTTTGATTCGTGATCAGGGATGCTTGAAACGTGCTCTCCCGTCGAAAACTCGAATTCCAATTTTCGACCCCGTCACAATACTTTTCTTATACATTATGTATATAAGGAAAGTAATAAAGTGGGTAATAGCGGCACAATGCAATGGATTCCACAATTTACGATAATTACGGCCATGTTAATTATGTATAATTTAAATAAGTCCAAAAAGCCAATTTTAAGCCTTTTTTTGTTTACCGCGCCACATATATATTAATATATAAATATTTATATAAATATATATGTGTGTGTATGTGAAATATATATATAAATAAATATTTCCGTCAAAATAAGTAAGAATTATTTACATTTTTATTTATTAGGTTCGGATGTATAAGCGTCCAAATCGTTTAAATTCTTCGTAACGTTCCGATTTCAACCAGATATACTCCACCCAACACAATCATTACATGTTATTTATACAAAAAAATTGCTACAAGAAGCCTTCGAACCTGACATGAAGTATCACTGTACCGAATTTTGTAGTTGTAAGTAGCTTAGATTTTCTGCTTTACGAGCTACAGACGAACAGACAAACAAGGATGCATATTTTTTTTTTTTTTATTATGTTGGATTTAACTTAGTGAAGATTTACAGTTTTTTTTATCTCTCTCGAGAGAGTTAAGTTAGGTTTTGCCACACGTATATACTTTATGAAACTAAATATCAACCACATGAAAAACAGAATCATATCGAAATTGTCATTGCTATTCTTTAAAAGTGTAATTCCGACACGAATACGTTTTCTGAATAGACTTAAATTTGGCCATTTAACAGCGTCATTCCAACATGATTCCTGATTGTGATGGGTAGACGAGATTAAAGGCCATTATGAAACGAAATTCTATTTTGTTACATATTAATCCAATCATTACCCAATTATTTTGCATATTTACATATTAAATTAGTATTAAATTGTGCTTATGAAGAATGTTTTATTTTATTGCAAGTTTTGCGTAAATTTTGCTGTTTATGCCTTCATTCTGTGTTCCTAAGTATGACGTCACAATATGGCGCTTAGATAAACACAGCAGACGATGTATTTTAGAACAGCGCTATTACGATATTTGGAATATTTACGTTTGGTTGAAAATCATCGTAGCTTAGTTGTGAATGCTGAGAATGTTCTTTGCGTAACCTACGTTCGAAGTTTTTAGTCTGTTCCAGTGAATGACTGCACATTCGAAAAAAATGAGATTATTCATGAGAGCAACTTTTTACAATGTTTCGGTAAGTTTAGATACTTTATTTTTAATTTTATTCGAAGATATGTTGTGGTTTAGTATTTTTAATTTTATTCTAAGATTTGTTGTAGGTTTAGTATATTTGCTTTTACCATATTTTCAGCAATATTTTTCTACATTCATTTTACTGTGCTTTGATGCACCCCATGTTCTCTGTTAGAGCTTAAATAAGTGGACCATGATTCCACGAACTTCAAATAAGTGTACCACGATTCCATGAACCTCAATGAATGAACCATGAAATTTCAGTTTGCGATACACAGTATTTATTTGTGAGTTGGAATATTTCAGTGTCAATGACTGATTGATTGCTTCCAATTCTTTTGTGAATTTAAAGGTGCTTTATTACATTATACATGAAACCAAACACAGTGCATATTAGCACAATTTTATGACATAAATGTATCGAAATATTTCTAAAAAAAAAACATGTTATCAGTGATTCGGTATTTGATGAACATACTGTTGTGAAATATTTTGATTTCATCTGTATTTTCGTGCTTCTATATTATTTTATTGAATCTAGAAAATTGTAAAAATAATAAAATTGTATGAAAACGCGTTAAAATAATTAATACTTTAAAAATAAAGACAACCAAAAAATTGGCCATAATCATTGCCCTTCATCAGGGCCCTGATGTAGTGCCGAAAATGCATAGTAATGCTCGAAAGCGCTATAGCTGTGTAATTTTAGTACGTCGTAAAAGGAGATTTAAAAAATTACTTTTAATTATGGCCAATTTGTTTGGTTGTCTTTATTTTTAAAGTATTGCTAATGTAATTTTAAACTGGAGGATCGGAGCAATTCCGAGACTTTCTACACAAAACAAGCAAGCTAAAAAAATATGTATTTTTAAAATATTCTTTTTTGCATTCATATCTACATAATATTACTTAATATTACTTAATACTTGTATATTACTTAAGTATGGCACAAATTGCTTACACGGCTTTTGAGATTACAAATGGTACTCTACCGATGTATTTACGGTGAAAATTCAATTTGTGACTGAATCACGATCACTATACTTTTGTTAGGCAACATTGGTTAAAGTAAAAAAGTTTATTTAATCTACAACTAAAAGCATATCTATCCAGAAAAGTGGTGTAAGTCACAATCACTGTCGCCCTACTTTCCTCTAGTTCAGCGCGAGGAAAGTAAATATTTGATACAATTTTACTAGAATATATTTCATTTTTCATTTAGACGAAAACTTGTATTCGCTTTTTGAAGGGAAATTGCAAAGTAGAGTGCACTTTTCATGTTTTTAATATTGAGTTATTTTTAAAAAAATTATATGCTTTATTTTTATACATCTCTATCTCTTATGTATCCACAAAGACTAAGCGGTAAGATCAACTTTTACAATCCCGGCCGTCCGCCACTGCCAAAACTGCCGCCGTGTTCATGCGGAGTACGATCACGTTAAACATGTGGGTCCGAAAGTCCTTCCGAGAGGTTGGTGGTAGGGGAAGGAGGGTACGGTCCCTGTGCATGCCTCCCCCACTGGGTTCCGGTCTAAATTGGGTGGCACTTCCCGAGCGTCCAAACAGTTACCTTACACCTTTCTGGTAGGTCGGACGGTCTGGGTTTCATCATCATCATCATCATCAATCCCGGCCGTCCATAAACCTTCGGGTTGGTCGTGTGGTCAGGGTCTTCAATCAATCAATCCCGGCCGTCCAAACGGTTACCTTACACCTTTCTGGTAGGTCGGACGGTCTGGGTCTCAACAACAACAAGCGCATAGAGTTTAGTTTTTTTAGAGCCAACGGCCTTACCGTTCTGAAAACACCGGTTCTCGTTAGATCACCGAAGTCAAGCAGCATCGGGCGCGGTTAGTACTTGGGTGGGTGTCCACCTGGGAACACCGCGTGCTGTTGGCACATTTCGGGCGCGGTAACCCGGTGGTTTGCGCGCTGGCTTTGCACGCTGCCACAACTGCCGCCGTGTTCATGCGGAGTACGATCACGTTAAACATGTGGGTCCGAAAGTCCTTCCGAGAGGTTGGTGGTAGGGGAAGGAGGGTACGGTCCCTGTGGAAGACTCCCCCACTGGGTTCCGATCTAAATTGGATGGAACTTCCCGGTGGTCCAAACGGTTACCTGACACCTTTCTGGTAGGTCGGACGGTCCGGGTCTCAACAACAACATCCACATAGAGTTTAAAAAGTAGGAAACAGAGCATACTGAATAGAGACGCTAGTATGAGTTCTAGATATTATCTTTTCTAACAATTAAGTGACTGAGAATCAAAACACAAGGTATTTGATCGTTGAAAAGGTTGGTTTTCTGTGTGTGCTATTGTTAAAATGTACATTCATTTGCTATTACCCTCTTTTGGATTTTGCCTTTGATATTTTCACCAAGTAGAATGGGAAAAACATTCAGAAAGAATCGGAAACGGTGCAAAGTTGTGTCCTAAAGTGTGAGAAAATAATATTTTAACTGATCTTCCGTTATATCACTTTAAATTTCAATTTTACAGTTTGCACCCTATGGGAAGAGTTTTTGCAGTGTTTGATGATCCTCTTTCATCAGTATTATTTTAAATTATTTTATAGTTAAGCCCCGAGTTCTGGAATTTCCCCGGTTTGTCTTGCAGCATCTAGGGTGAATAGGCAGTTCAAGTATTCACGAGATTGATTGTGTTTCGATAAGGAGTTCACTCTGCAAATCATTTCCGATGTTGGATACGGAATATGAATGTAAAGCAAGCGAATTCTTGCCCTCAGATTGGTACACAAGTAGATTTGGAAGTGGAGAAGGCAAGAGAAATGATCATCGTTAGTACTGCTGCTTCCATTGTTTTAACTTGTGATAAATTACTCCAATATACTTCATCAGTAGTGTCACAGACAGGTCATAAGTAGGAGGGGTTGAAGACCCAGACCATCCGACTCACCCGAGGACTAGAGCAGCTATTTGGACGGTCGGGATAAGTAGGGGTGTCATAACTACTCATTAGGGAAAACTTACATTAGTTCTCCATAGGGCCAATATTTGAAAATGAAATTCATCACTGTAACCTCACCCCCCCCCCTACTTTTCCGACATCCTGGTTACGGTTATATACTTTCATGATACCTATAATATGTTGATCTCTATTGCCAATTTCATGGTTTTACTACATTATAAAATCATTTTACATAATTTTTCGGGTGAAGCTTTACTGATCATATTTATATCATGCATAATATTTTAATATCTGGATGATTTATAACATGGGAGTGAAACTTCGATATTCCGGCAGGAAAACAGGCGGCAAAACATTACATTTCTTGAACAAACAGATCAAATGGAATGAACGTGGATGCGATTTTGCCTGTCAGTAAATATCGGAATCCTATCGATCATAGAGGAGATTAAGCCAGGTGAATACTTGATTAAATTACTGGATATAATTTTTCGAACATTTATTTTCGGAAAGCGAATTTTTTTTTGTTATAAAAGCATAATTATGTTACACTTTGTGGAGGGAACAGCCCTTTTATATATAGCTTAATCAAGCGAATGACATATCTTACAAAACTATCACTAGCGTCTGAGATATTACATGTTTTTGGTCAAATATTGGTAAAAAAAAATCTTATAAAAAATTAAATATTTTGCTTATTATCAAATGACTGAATATCTTGTAAGTGCTTCTTGCCATAAAAATCTGACGTGGCCAGCGCATTACTTTTCTTACAGACTCAAATTCATTTTTTCTTTATTTCTTGAATAATTCATGAAATTGAGTTTAATTCAGCAAAATACCACACATAATCATATGAAATGACACTGAATTTGCACTTTTAATTCAAGTTTCGTTCTCAGTTGACAAATGGATTTATTTTCGAAGGCGGAGGGGCAAAAATGCGGAAACACTAAAATATCTTGTGAACAGTTAGTTTTAGAATAATGGGGTTGGTCTTATTCTTTGGATCGTCAAAAATTACGTATAAAACAAGCATTGAATTGATACATTTGAGTATGTATAGAAGAGATATTGAAAATTTTTGCTGGCCATGTTGCAAAAAATTGCAGGTTCTTTTTTTCCGAATCATATCAAAATTTAATCAGCACCAAGTTAACTCACAAGTGACTTATACAATTTTATGAAATTTGCTTAATTAGGATTTGAGTCAGAGTGGATCATCGCACACACACACACAGATATAAACATATGCACAGACGCCACACTAACATAGTTGTTTCGTATTCTAGAGGTCCCAAAATGTGTGGATACGTAAGACTCTAGTTGCGATTTTCGACACGATTCCAATACTATGCATCGTAGGGAAAGTAAAAAGAAGGGCACTATTATTAAGCAGTTATTAACAGGCTTTCTCGAGATATTACAGTTTTTACCTTTTCACAAGGGATCCAAATTAAACTTTTGTTTTCAGTATGCCAATAATGTATTTAGCGCTTCGTTAATTAATTTTGAAAGTTGAATCTCGTTACTATGACGACCATCTAATCATCTTACACGACACCCCCCAAATATGCATATAAAATTAGAATAGCCGTACCATAATGTTATTGGCACTAAATTAAAATCACGTGAATTGAAATTTGACGCTTTGGTGAATTTATGGGTCAAAACAAAATTACTTATTAGTACAATCCACATCAAAATGCGATTGACAAAATGAATGTCCCGTGAAATAAATGACGCTTGGCTAACTATTCCGCGTGTTGTCATGTATGCCAGGTAGACCGAGAGACGATACGATTCGTTTTACATACACGCAAAAGACATTTATTAGCATTAAGATACACAGGCACGAACGAGCATAACAACAACTACACCGAACATGTACAATACGAAAACTACGGAACCCAAAAAGGTAAACAAAGCACGCGCGCGTCACACAGCTTGGAAGGTTCTCTGATCTGGCTGTTGCCAGATACATAACAGTTCCTCCCCGACAAAATATAGAGTCACAGGTCGAGTCTTTTTGGAGGTCTCCTGATTCGGTTTGAGCGTCGGAGTGGCACATCAGTTTTCGGCTTTCCGGAAGCGTCTGGTACAGGCTTAGGTGGTATATCATCACTTGGAGTGGCAGGTACAGGTACATCTTTAGGTTCAGGGATAACTTCAGGTACAGGTGCAGGCGGTTCCGATTCAGCAACATCATCGGATACTGGCTCATCTGGAAAATTCAATTCTTTATCGTAAATTGGAATTTCAGTAGCAGCTTGGGATAATTCAATCGACTTCCCACATTTCCTTATTTGATCTACGTGTCTCTTCCAAATTTCATTTCCAACTTGTATGCTATAACTCAAAGTTCCATCTCGGTTTATAATTGTTCCAATTTTCCATTTGTTAGGTCCGGAATAATTTCTTACGGCTACTTTCTCCCCTTTCCGAAACTCACGCAAGATAGATTCTGTGTCAAGTCTCGAACTCTGTTTCTGAACAACTTTGTTTCTCAAATTTGGTTTAAAAAGATCAAGCCTAGTGCGAATACATCTCTTCAAAAACAAGGCACTCGGAGTTTCTCCCGTGAGAGAATGTGGAGTTATTCTATACTGCAATAAAAATCTTTGTAATTTCACATTTAGATCTCCAGAATCACCTCTACTCGATTTCAACGAAGCTTTGAATAACTGCACTATTCTTTCTGCCTGTCCGTTCGTAGCAGGATGGTACGGTGCTGAAGTTATATGTTTAATATTATTCAGTTTCAAAAAATGTCGAAATTCGTAACTAGTAAAACTTGCGCCGTTATCACTAACCAAAGTTAAGGGAATTCCATAATGAGCAAAAAGAATACGAAGATGATGAATTGTAAAACTAGCTGTAATATTTTTCATCGGAATGACTTCTATCCACTTCGAATATGCATCAGAGACTACAAAAAACATTTTCCCCATAAAAGGACCAGCGTAGTCAACGTGTATCCTTTGCCAAGGTCCATTTGGCCATTCCCACGGATGTTGATTTATCCTTGCTGGTTCGTTCCTCGTTGCGATACAAGCTGAACAGTTCTGAACAAAATTGGCTATACTGGCATCAATACCTTGCCAATAGCAGTAGCTTCTAGCTATGGCCTTCATTTTGACAATTCCAGGATGTCCAACATGAAGTTCTTCCAAAACTTGATTCTGGTACTTTTCAGGAATGCATACTCTATGACCATACATTATGCAACCATTTTGCAATGAAAATTCAGATTCTCTACCTTTCCAAGGCACAGGTAATTCAGTTCCAGATTTTAAACTTTCATACAGTTCGAACAATTTCCTATCAGTTTTAGTAGCTCTAGCTATGTCAGTTGCTGTAACAGGCATTAATTCAACTTGCGAAATATTTGTTCCGTTACAAGAGAATGAATTATGGTATAGCCTTAGCTCCGGCAGTGTGGCAGAGAGCCATTGAACCAGGCATCGCGGGGGTACACGTATTTTTAGACGATATTACCGTAACGGGGAGAAATGATCAAGAGCATTTTGAAAGGTTAGAATTAGTACTACAGAGACTAGAAGAATATGGTCTCAGAGTAAATAAGCGGAAAAGTGAATTTTTTAAGAAATCTGTGAATTATTGTGGTCATACAATTGATAAATTCGGCCTCCACAAAACACAAGAAAAAATCGATGCAATTACGAAGGTACCAGTTCCAAAAACTGTATCTGATTTGAAGAGTTTTTTGGGTTTAGTCAATTACTACGGAAAATTTATTCCCAACTTATCTACTCGTGTCGCTCCTTTCAATAAATTACTGCAGAAAGGTACTAAATTTTTGTGGACTGCAGAATGGGAAAAAGCTTTCAAGGCATTGAAACAAGAAATTGCTTCAGACCGAATTTTATGCCATTATGATCCTAAGTTACCTCTTGTATTACAAACTGATGCATCACCAGTTGGAATAGGAGCAGTTTTAAGTCACATTATGCCAGATGGTTCAGAAAAACCAGCAATGTTTGCATCAAGGTCATTGACTAAAACGGAACGTAATTATTCGCAGATAGACAAGAAAGCATTGAGTATCGTATGGGGAGTAAAGAAATTTTATCAATATTTATTTGGTCGACATTTTGATCTCGTAACCGATTATAAACCCCTAGTATCAATTTTCGCACCTAATCGTAGTTTACCATGTCTATCAGCAACACGAATGGTTCATTATGCACTTTTTCTCCAAGCATTCAGTTATACAATCAAGTATCGAAACACTAAGAATCATGGCAATGCCGATGCACTTTCACGGTTACCACTAGCAGTTGACAAGGACTGTGAGTACTTGACTGAAGCAGACGTAACAAATATTTCGCAAGTTGAATTAATGCCTGTTACAGCAACTGACATAGCTAGAGCTACTAAAACTGATAGGAAATTGTTCGAACTGTATGAAAGTTTAAAATCTGGAACTGAACTCCACATTCTCTCACGGGAGAAACTCCGAGTGCCTTGTTTTTGAAGAGATGTATTCGCACTAGGCTTGATCTTTGTATTGAATTTGCACCACTGCTTGGCCAGCTGATGTTATCATAGAATTATCGAAATTCCTAAGCAATAATTTGGTAGGCTTAATGGCTACATCCGGACAAAGTTTCTTAAATTCATTCACATTCATACAACTCACCGGTTCTCGTTAGATCACCGAAGTCAAGCAGCATCGGGCGCGGTTAGTACTTGGTGGGTGACCACCTCGGAACACCGCGTGCTGTTGGCCATCTCGGGTGCGGTATCCCCGTGGTTTGCGCGCTAGATTTGCACGCTACCACAAATGCCGCCGTGTTCATGCGGAGTACGATCACGTTAAACATGTGGGTCCGTAAGTCCTTCCGAGAGGTTGGTGGTAGGGGAAGGAGGGTACGGTCCCTGTGGATGCCTCCCCCACTGGGTTCCGGTCTAAATTGGGTGGCACTTCCCGGCCGTCCATACAGTTACCTTACACCTTTCTGGTAGGTCGGACGGTCTGGGTCTCAACAACAACATTCATACAACTAATAGCAGCTCCAGTATCTAATTCAAATAAACATTTATTCCCTTCAACAAAAATTTCTAATAAAACCTTATCCCTTGCATGTCGTGGTGATTTAACGCTATTAACTGGTACAGTTTCAGAACAAGATTCTATTTGTTTAACTGTTTCGTTACGTTTTGAGCGGCAGACTTTTGCCAAATGCCCGTTCCTTAAGCAATTCTTACACTGAGTGTTCTTGTGCTTACATTCGTGAGCTAAATGTTGAGTACTATCACATCTGTAACATTTCCGAGATTTATCAAACTTCTTTGTAGATTCAGATTTCTTAAATTTAGAAAAATCTTTTTTGATAGTTTTATCTTGCGAACTATGTAATTTTTTTATCGATACCATTTGATTCTGAATTTCACACACATCTCTCTGAGCAGATTCCATTGCGAATGCAATGCTCTTAGCTTTTTCGTATGTTAACTTATCCTCTGCTAACAGCTTTTTCTGTATATTTCCGTTTTTGAGACCCATCACCAATTTATCACGAAGCATCGTACTTAAATTGTTCCCAAAGTTACAGTGTATCGACAGTTTTTGTAATTCGGCACAATAATTTGCAATGGACTCCTCTTCAAATTGCTTCCTCTTGTAGAAACGAAACCGTTCTGTCATCTCTAGTGGTTTAGGATTCAAATGTTCCGAAAGTAATTTTACGATATCTTGATAAGTCAATTCAGAAGGAATGTTCGGAGTGGCCAGATTCTTTAACAATTTATACGTTGTTGCTCCCATAAGGCTTAAAATAGCAGGGACTTTCATTTTATCTTCGATCCCATTAACAACGAAGTAAGATTCTAAACGTTCCACATAACTGGACCAGTCTTCCACAGACGCATCATAAGATTCAAAATTAATGTTCGAAGATCCCATCCTCGTCGCCAACTCTTTTGTCATGTATGCCAGGTAGACCGAGAGACGATACGATTCGTTTTACATACACGCAAAAGACATTTATTAGATACACAGGCACGAACGAGCATAACAACAACTACACCGAACATGTACAATACGAAAACTACGGAACCCAAAAAGGTAAACAAAGCACGCGCGCGTCACACAGCTTGGAAGGTTCTCTGATCTGGCTGTTGCCAGATACATAACAGTGTAAATACAAAACTATTGCAGAAATTGTGTTTTCTCGTGAATGGAACGTGCTCGATTCACGAAATTGATGTTAATACATTTGCTACACATTAATGGACATGAAAAATGAACTTAGTTGACGATACTTGCCACTTTTTTAGTTTTGCTTGATTTTTTTTTTGTAAATTTGTTTGAAAAACGTGAATACTTCGAGAACAGTTCATGTTTGTGTTCTAAAATTTGTACCATTCATTTTTATAGGGAAATTAAGTGTAAAATAATTATTTATTTAACTGAATCAAAAAGTTAATTTTTTTTTCAATTATTTTTCTTTTTTTAATTTATCCGAACATTTAATTGCGTTTCAAATCCAGTAATTACTGATTGCAACAATTATACCAAATTGATTTCCGAAACCTTCCATATGTTTGAGATATCACCCCTCCTCGCCTCCCCCCCCCCATAAGACGTTCAATTCGAGTTCAGGGATGCTTGAAACAGACTCTTTTGTCTAAAATCCGAATTCGAATCTTCAACTCCGTGACAATGTGTTCCCAAGCACAAGATTTTAAGCGGATATTTTGAACCGTGTTGCAAAAGTAAAGTTATATTTTTAAAGGAGAGAGAAATATTTTAATTACTATTCCCATTCCACGCCTTAATGATGAAATTGGACGCGAAATCCCAGAAAAGAAAAATTGTAACCGGGGGGGAGGTGAATTCAGAAAGCTAATTTTTTTACCTATTTACCTCCCAAAAAACCCTTCATTTTTTATTTACTTTAACTTAAAAGAACTCAAAGTCATAATAATTGCTTTATTAACATTCTAAGAAGATTATAACTAATTTTACATTTCTAGATAAGAGCATTAAAACACTTATTTTTAACTAATAATGAGCCATGGGGATATTGTTATGGGATAGAGTGTTACACTATCCATTAAAAATAATGAGCTTCTTGCTTTAAATGAAGTTGCCCAAGGCGTTTAATTATTTTAAATTAACTCTCACATATTCCCTTCAATTTTTTTTCTACCTTTTAGCGTGCATCACAGTAGGATGACTAAAATTAAAACGCTTCTAAAAATATTTCATTGGGATTATAAACTTGAGCTTTTCGCAACTGGTGTTTCAGGCTAGACGCATTTAAATAATTTAGTAGGATATTTTCCTCATCATTTAGGACTTTGATTTTTTTTTATGCTCTTCTTTTTCAAACATTAATACGGTTTCTATTATAAACTGAATTACAAATATTTGTTATATTTATGTTATGTAGCGAATTTTATGGGATGCACATTCTTTTTTTTTTTTTTTGCATTCAAATCTAAATTCGTTCAAAGGGCCTTTCTAAATTTATATACATTAGTTAGAGTCACTGAAATAAGAGAAAAGAATATTTGAAAACATTTCGGTTTTTACATGTAAGATTATTTTATTATTGTTTTCTATACGAGCTTGCACTTTAAATTTTATATGTTTTAGTATAATTGTTTCACATATAATACTGTAACGAATACCTATAATATTTTCACGGCATACTGTCTGTCCACAAGGAAAAATAACATTTACAGTCAACCATTTCTTTTGTTTGAAGTTTTGGGTTGCTTGACAAATTGGATGCAATATCGCCAACTTGGAGAGTCTTGGCGAGTTCTAGAAACTTCTCGAGTTTTATAAATTGGTTAGGAATCTCAAAAGTTACATGGTTTTGACGTGAATAACATCTAGGATTGGGGTTTCTATGGCGGAAAAAAAAAACATTACGGAAACACTTTGGACGCCGAACCAAATAGATAAAAATATAAATAATTTTTCTTGTTTTGTCGGACATAAGGCCCATATTATGAATATATAAAAATAGTTTCAGTATTTTGACGTTTTCAACTGTTTTTTAAAAAAAAACACAGGTAGTTTTCCGAGCTAGCCTCTTTTCAATTTTCTAATTTTCGCCCGAAGTTTGTAGTAAACCATAAAATATAGATATTAATAAGTAAACGATAAAAATGTGTATTAGAAAATTTAGTATTAAATTCTATATTTATTATTAAGAAAAAGCTCTTTTAGTTTTGGAGTCATAGTTTTGTCAAGTTGAAGAAGATTGAAAATTTTCTGTTTCTCAAGTCTGTAATGCTTAATCTGAAAACCTAAAAGAGATAGCTTTAAACAATAAGCATGAATTTAAAGTTCTCTAAAAGTCCTATACATATGTATATAATTGGAATTTGGATCACTTTTTTTTTATGAAAAAAAAAAAAACTTTAAAAAGTATTTGCACGAAAGAGTTTTTTCTTTTTTCTGTTTTCGTACTTTCACTTAAAATATCTTCGAAACTGTGAAAGTAGATCTAAATAGTTAACGACAAAAATATGTATGGGGAAATATAGTTTCTAAATCTATATTTATTTTTTAAAATGCTTTTTTAGTTTTCGATTCATCGTCTTGTCAATTTGGAGAAGTATGAAAAATTTACTTTTTTCAAATGTGCAATGTTTATGTCTTAAAAACTAAAAGTGATAGCTATAAACAATAAACAAAAATCTGTAGCTCTTTGAGAGCCCTATAAGTGTATACAATCAGATTTTGGATCTAGTTTTTCTTCTCGATATTACAAAAATTGAGTTTTATTTTACAAAATGTTATTCACGCAAAACCGAAAATGTTTTGAGAATCGAGATTTTTTCACAGAACTTTCTACAGAGGGTCATTAGTCATTATTGAGTTTAAGGAGGTGTTTTTTTCTTCCATTCAGAAGAACAAAAAGGAGAGCTATCTATTCTGAGGTAGTTTAAGGAGTTGATGTGATGTTAGTCAATGTGTATGGAGAATACGCCTGTGTCTTAAGAATAAGTTGAGCATTTAGTTGTTGCTTTAAAATCAGAGACAACCAAAAAATAGGCTTAAAAGTCTTATTAGAATCTTCTTTTTACTACATGCTAAATCACACGGTCATAGCGCTTTCAGGCAGTATTATACCCTTCATCAGTGGCGAAATGAAGGTTATAATAGTGCCCTAAAGCACTATGGCCGTGAGATTTTAACAAAATACTTTTAAACCTATTTCTTGATGATCTTTGATTTTAAAATATTAATGAGTTGACCTGTTTTCATGCTATTTTATTTAGTTGTTGTTTTATTTCAGCTGAGATCTGTTTTGTGACCTTGTGAGGTAGTTGGAGGTTAATGAGCTGCATAGTGTTCCTGTTGACGCTTATCGGTGCTTTAAATAAAAGTGTTAGTTATCATCCAAAGCCCTAAATTCGGAATTATCTCTGTATCCAGCGAATATAAACCCATGACTCCAGAGAATACGGCGGAACAATATACAGGACGATTCAAAACAGATGGGTCAAACTTTACGAGGTGGTAGTATACACCAAACCAAGCATTTTTCGTTATAGTTTACCGGGTCGAATATGAAACATAAAAGCGTTACAGGGCGTTTACTCGTTGGAAAGCTCCCATAGTTTGCACCCCCCACGATCGCCCGATCTGTCGTGTCTTGATTTCTTTTATGGGGAAAATTCAAGAGTCTCGTCTATGACACTCCTCTTAAATCTCAAGAGGTATTCATCACCAGAATTTCGGCCGCTGCTGCCGAAGTGCGTGACATGCCTGGGCTGTTCGAGAGAGTTCGCCCATTCCTCCATCGCCGTCGTGAGACGTACATCCAGGTTGGCTGTCGCTTTTTTGAACCATTACTGTAATTATTGTTTACTAAATGTTATTTTATAACTTCTAAGTCATTCTCGTGTTTTCGCTTCACCTCATCGGTTTCACCATGAAGCGCCCACTGGCGCCTTTACGTTTTATTTCCGACCCGGTAAACTATGACGGAAAATGCTTAATTTGGTGTGTACTAACCACCTCGTAAAGCTTGGCAGCTTAGCCCATATTATTTGAATCCCCCTGTATAAAAGAATATATTTGTTTTGGAAACATTATATATTTTAATAATATCATTTATACTATTGTCGAAATGGTGTGTTATCTCAATGATTTTAATTCAAATAATAATTTTTATATTGCCAATTTCATATAATTATATGTTTTGGGAATAATTTGCACACACGGCTTTTTATATTGATAACTTTTCTTTTGGTGTTAGGCTATTGCTCAAATCTCTGGAATTATGTCGTTCTTTTGTCATGTTTTAATGTTAAAATTTTGGAATTCATGAAGATTTCGTGGTTAAAATTTTGGAATTGTGAAACATTTGAATAATTTTTACTTTATGTGAATTCATAATGTGAAAATCTGGTTTAAAAATTTAAATAAATGCATTGATGTATGTTTCATGGGACTTTGTGTTTAGGGAATGGGATAATGGGATAATTTGGTATTCTTGCGGCGAGACAAACCTCATAGTTGGACAACAAATCAAATCGCTGCTTATAAGATAAGCATTTACAGATCTCTGAAGAAAGCAGACATATGTCAGTAATGTGACTACAATTGTTTGGAGGCGACTGCCGGGCAGTTTGTTCTTAGCGGTTGTTAAGGGTTATTGTTCTGTTTTTTGTTTTTTTTTTTGGCCTGAAGAAGGGGACATATAATGCCCTTGAAACAATTGTAGTCACATTACTGAAATAAGCCATTTTCTTCAAGGAAGTTTTCTTTATTTTTCGACCCAAACCGTCTGACCTACCCAAAGGTGTAAGGTTTCTGTTTCGACGATCAGAAAATGCTGCTAAATGTTGACCGGAACCCAGTGGGGACGACATCCACAGGGATAATACCTTACTTCCTCTACCACCAACAATTCGGAAGGACTTACGGATCCAGATATTTAACGTGCTCGTACTCCTCGTGAACGCGGGGACAGTTTGGGCAGAGTCGCCCAGAATCGAACTCGAGTCGTCCGAGTGTACTTCTTGTGCGCTAACCACTGGGCTGTCCTACCTCTTCAAGGAAGTTTTCCAAGACCCAGAACGCACGCCTCGCCATAAGGCTTAGAGCTGCGTGAAGTGCGACCGGCCAAAGAAGTTTTGTATTTTTTTTTTTTATTTATTGCCCAGGCCGTACGCTCACCCAAAGAGTATGGAGCAGTTCCAGGGGACGGTCGGAAAAAAGCATAGAAATAACAATATACAAACATACAAAGACGATATGCATAGAAAAACAATAGACAGAAAAACACAAAAGAAAACATACAAACAGAAAAAACACACATTGAAAAACAGTTGTGAAAGATATAAACAAGAAAGATCAATCATGCTTAAAGCATTGATTATGAAACACTTTCCAACTTCAATGCAATTTTATTTAAAAAAGTCGAAAATGCAATACATTCCTCGGTAATATTTTAAAACTTATCACAATACTACATTGATTTATTATATTTGAAAACTTAAACCTTCATTGAAAAAAATGGACTTCATTCAAATGACGGCATTGAAATATAAATTGCCTGGTTTAAATATCTCTAAAATGCAATACATTTCACGGTAATATTTTTAAAACTATCATAATACTACGATAATTTATTATATTTGAAAACTTCATCGAAAACAACTGAAATAAGTTAATTACTACAATAATTTATTGTATTTGAAATCTTAAAACTTCACCGAAGAAAAATGAACGTCATTCAAATGACGTCATCGAAATATAAATCGTCTGGCTCTCTATGTAAAAGCAATGAATATTTCATTTATATCACTTTGTTCCAGACTCCAGAGCTAAATCATTTTGCGTGAAAATAATTCAGAAATTCTTATACAACTCATCTTACAATCACGTGTTTACATTCTGCATCCATTAAAATGAGACTTCGTTGTAGAAATAATCACAGTTTGAAGATCATTTAAACTCAAAAATATTATAATTGCGTTGGCACAGAATATAGATGCACAGAAAATACGCAACAATAAAGAGGTTTTAAGACGGATGTAACACTCAATATAAATGTAAAAGAACTTTAAAAATCACGATTTTTACATTGGGAATTAAAGATAGATGCCATATTATATTTTTAAGCGGGTCACGTGATCTCTTCATATAATATGTGTGCCATTATTATTTTAATTTTTATTTAAAAAACTACCGAACCTATTTTGCTGAATTATTTATATATATATATATTTTATGAGATAATTTGAATATTTTTTGAAATTTTCGAAGCAATGTGTGAATTTTAACTTCGCTTAAAAAATGTTTGAGAAATGAGGTCTCATAGGGTTCAATGTAGTTCATTTTCTCAATCCGGGTTCCATCCAAAACTAATTAGGTGATATTATTCATTTACATTCCCATATGTCTCACAGACCGTCTCAATAACATACTAAAATTTCATTTTCATACTAAAGTTGCATACTAAAAGTTATTTTTAAGGCAGTTACAGCGAACGGACAGGCAGAATGAACGAAGTCAGAAACACTTTTCAACTATGTTATAAAGTGTTAAAAATGGAGTTATAAAGGCAGGAATAGGAGATAAAGAGGCAGGAATATAAAATTTAGTTGAAAAGGTAGAAATAAGCGATAGAAAATAAATTATAGTTTGAAAGACAGGAACGAAATCAGAAAGGCAAGAGGAGAAAATGTAGTTGGACAGAAAGAGTAATTCGGGGGATTTTAGTTGAAAAAGCTAAAGTGGGAGACTGAATATTTCAGATGGCAAGAGCCTAAGAAATACGAGAACGACGTATGGTTTTTTAAAAAAAATCTGGTGTGGGTAGCACATGACTTTTCTTATATAATGCAACGAATTTTCTTCCTGCACAGTGAAAAAATGATGAAAAGATCTACGGTACAGCGTTTTTAACGTTGAATTGTACATTTGGCGTTTTCCGGATGACGAAAAGTAATACTATTTCAAAGTACCCAATTAACTTATATTTCACACAACTCTAAATTAACAATTATTAATACTGATATCATCCACAATAAGCAATAAATTCTATATATCAAAATATTTTAAGAAAAAATTCATCAATTAGGTGTCATTTTAATTATTTTCTCAATCTGGGACACAAAAAAGTCAAGAGGGCTGCTCGATTATTCACCAAGTTTGCCAAATGTATCGCCAAGGAATACAGATACACGGGGAGAAGACTATTTCTTATATACTAAAAGGTATGCCCTTTATACGACGAAATTCAAAATTTGCAGATCTTTACCTCCCATTTGGCGCCATTTTTATCAATTTTGCAACATTTTCTTCACTTTGGCAGCATATAAAATGTAGCGACTTCCAGCCAAAATTTTCAACTACATTTAAGGACGGACGGATGGTTGGACGGACGGAAAAATGGGTTATTCTTATAGTCGATTCTTATGTTCTTTTCAAGATATTGAATTTTTATCAATTAGTCGTCATTTTCAGTGATTCAGCGTCATTTTTACCGATTTGTTGACATTTTCGTCAATTTGACAACATTTTAAAAAGCCGCCAAGTTGGCGATATTACGCCAAATTTGCCGCTAAAATTTCACCAAATGTTATTTACGAGAAATAGACTATTCTGATAGTAGTAAATGACTATTGGCGTTTAAATAACAAAACTAGTACCTGAAGAATCTTCTCTCGTGAATGGAACGTGCTAGATACACGAGAATGGTGTTAACAAATTTATTGCATAACATTATATATGAAAAGTGAACATATTTTACAATACTTAAATTTTTTTAATTTTATGTGAAAATGTGTAATATCTCGAGAACGGTTCATACTAGCGTTCTAATTTTTATGTCATTCTTTTTATAATGAAGAATAACATAAGAAATGATTATTTACGTAACTTGATTGACGGTTTTGATTTTTTGGCGATTTTTTTAAAATTTCATTAAAAAATTTAGGGGTATTCTGAACATTCGATTACTTTTAAAAACAATAGGGTTCCAATGTTCACAGATTGTAATTTTTGTACTCAATTTCTTTCGGATCTCTCCTTTAGTTCGTGAGATATCGCCAGACTCACGGACACACATACACACACAGACATCACCTCAAAAACGTTCTATTCGTGTTCAGGGATGCTTGAAACGTGCTCTCCCGTCGGAAACCCGAATTCGAATTTTCGACCCTCTCATAATACTTTCCTTATAAATTATACTATGTATATAAGAAAAGTAATATTAATAAGTTTGACCCAAAAAGAGGGTGGGGGATATTTGTCCCTAATAGCCTTATCTCACAGGCAAGTACGTTATTTGATCCTAAATGAAGATGGCTGGGTTACTCACTTGTTGGCTCTGTTTTGTGGTATGATTCAATTGGTTATTATAGACACAGAAAATGCAGACAATTATAAAAAATGCTACTGGATTCTGTATTAAACGAATTTAGGTCTTCAAAGTTTATGACTGAAATTTATGCAACTTCAGCGAACATTGAAAAAATAAACGTATTACTTTCATTATATACATAGTATAACGTATAAGAAAAGTATTGTGACGAGGTCAAAAATTCGAATTGAGTTTTCGAAGGGAGAGCACGTTTAAAGCATCCCTGATCACGAATCGAACATTTTTGAGGTGAAGCCTGTGTGTTGAAGACCCAGACCGTCCGACTCGTCCAGAGGACTTAGAGTAACAAGTTGGACGGCCGGGTGAAGCCTGTGTGTGTGTATGTCAGTGAGTCTGTGGAGACGATATCTCACGAACAAATGGAGAGATTCGAATGAAATTTAGTACACAAATTACAAACCGTGAATACTGGAAACTTATCGTTTTTAAACATAAGCGAATGTTCAGAACCCCCTAAATTTTCGAGTGAAATTTTGTAAAAATAATCAAAATGTCAAAACCTTTAATAATGTTACTCAAATAGACATTTTTGCTGTAATATTTTCTTTGAAAACGATTGACATAAACTTTAGAACGATTCTGAACGGTTTTCGCATGAACGGTTCTCGAAATATTGCACATTTTTCATATAAATTTATCAAAAAATCCCATAAACTAAAAAAATATGTTAACTGTTCAGAAACATGTTCACTTTTCATATGTAACATGATGCGATAAATTGGGTGACATCATTCTCTTGGATCTAGCTCGTTCCATTCATGAGAAAAGGTACTTTGGATAATACTTTTGTATTTGAACGCTAATAATCATTTATCTGCTATAAGAATAACTTAATTTTCCGTCCATAACGCTTGGCGAGATTTTAGCGGCGAATTTGGCGAAATGTCGCCAACTTGGCGACATTTTTAATTGTTGCCAAATTAACAAAAATCTCGCCAAATGGATAAAAATGACGCTAAATCACTGAAAATGACGACTCATTGACGAAAATTCAACATCTTGGTAAGAATATAAGTATCTACTATAAGAATAACCTATTTTTGTTTTACTGTAAAAGTAGTAAATTTATTGTATTATATAAGTAAAGTCAGATTTTTGTATATATATTTTTACGGACCTCGCCACACTGCGACGTTTAATGGTAATTTAGTCCCTGGCTTGAAAGGAGGAAATAATATTTTCATAATTTATCCATCCTTGTTCAATGATGAAATTGAACGTAGAATACCAGAAAATATATTTATAATCCAAGGACTTGATCTTAGAAATCTTGGCTGAACTTTTCAATTATTTACCCCACAATTAATCGCCACTTCTTAATGAACTTCAAGTGAAAAAAAAATTAATGTGGACAGCACATAACTTTAATTATATAATGCAATAAATTTACTAGTTTTACAGTCGAAGAATAATGTATAAGATCCACGGCGCTGTGTTTTTATCGTTGAATTGTACATTTAGCGATTTTCCGGATGACAACATGTAAAATTATTTCAAAATACTCAATTAACTTATACTTCGCGCAACTCTAAATAAACAATCATTAATATTGATAGCATTATCAATAAGCGATAATCCATATATTAAAATACCTTAATAATTACTTCATCAATTTGGCGTAATTTTCATTAATTTAACGTCATTATTCAATTTTGATGATATTTTTGTCACTCTGAAGCGAAATATCACTAACGTGGAAATACTTTGCTAAATTTTTCGCTAAGTTTGCCAAATGCATCACCAAGTGTTACAGACAAACGTAGAGAAGAGTGTTTCTTATATACTAGAAGGTATGACCGTCATATGACGGGAATCAGAATATGCGAAACATTACTTCCCATTTGGAGTCAGTTTTATCAATTTGGCGACATTTTTGTCATTTTAGTAACATTTAAAATAGTCGCCAAGTTGACGACGTTCCGTTAAATTTCTCGCCAAACGTTACGGACGGACGAAAGGAGAAATGTGTTAATCTTATAGTCTACGCTTATGTTCTTTCTAAGATATTGAACTTCATCATCTAGTCATCATATTCATTAATTTAGGGTCATTTTTTATTAATTTGGAGACATTTTCGTTAATTTGGCAACATTTAAAAAAGTCGCCAAGTTGGCGACATTCCGCCAAAATCTCGCCAAGCGTTATGGATGGAGAAATAAGTTATTCTTGTAGCAGATAAATGATTATTAGCGTCCAAATACAAAAGTATTACCTAAAGTATCTTTACACATGAATGGAACTAGCTACATCTACGAGAATAATGTCACCAAATTAATCGCATCGTATTACTTATGTAAAGTGAAGATATTTCACAATAGGTAAAATTTTTTTTTATTTTATATGATTTTTTGGTAATTTTTTTTTAAAAATGTGCAATATCTCGTGAACGGTTCATGCTAGCGTTCTAAAATTTATGTCAGTCATTTTCTAATGAAAAATAATAAGAAATGATAATTTCTTATTATTGAAAATTAATATCATAAGAAATGATAATTTGCGTAATTTTATTAAACGTTTTTGATAATTTTTCCAAATTTCACTCGAATATTTAGAGAGGTTCTGAACATTCGATTGCGTGTAAAAACAATAGGCTTCCAGTATTCATAGATTGTAATTTTTGTACCAAATTTCGTTGGAATCGGTCCATTTGTTCGTCAGTTACCGTCTGCACAGACTCACTGACACACACACACTGACACACACACACAGAGACATCACCTAAAAATGTTCGATTCGTGATCAGGGATGCTTGAAACGTGCTCTTCCGTCGAAAACTCGAATTCGAATTTTCGATCCCGTCACAATACTTTCCTTATACATTATATGTACATGAGGAAAGTAAAAATCTACAACATTTGCTTCTTTAATATTCTAAGAAAATTATAACTCATTTTACATTCCTAGATAATAAAAATTTAATGTGGGCAGCACACGACTTTCCTTATAATGCAGTGAATTTACTTCTTTCACAGTTAAAAAATGATAAAAAGATCCACGGTGCAGAGTTTGTAACGTTGAATTGCGTACATTTGGCGCTTGAAGTTTGGGAATTGATCTAAAATACAGAGAATTATTTAATAAATTAATAATGTCATTTGTATTATATGGACAAATGACATGTAAAGCTATTTCGTAGCCGATTAACTTACATTTCACGCAATTCTAAATTAACAATTATCAATATTGATAGCATCCTCAATAAGCAATAGAAAACATATATTGAAATGTTTTAATAATAAATTTATCAATTAAGTCATTTTGCAATTTTGACGATATTTTCGTTAATTTGGGGCGAAATATCGCCAAGATGGCTATATTTCGCTGATTTATTCGGTAAGTTCACCATATGTATCGTTAAGTCTTGCAAACAAACGGAGACAAGAGTATTTCTTATACAGTAGGAAGTATACACGTCATATGACGGAATTAAAATTTGCAAAGCATTGCCTCCTATTTTGCGTCATTTTTATTAATTTGGTGACAGTTTCGTCAATCTGGCAATATTTGAAAAGTCGCCAAATTTGCGACATCTCCCCAAATTTTTCGCCATGCATTACGAACGGACGGAGAAATGGATTATTCTTATAGTTGTTTATGTTCTTTGCAAGATATGGAATTTTCATCCATTAGTCCTCAATTTCATTGATTTAGCGTCATTTTTATCAATCAGTCGACACTGTTATCAATTTAGCGGAATCAATTCAGCAGAATAAAATTTTTTTGATGTGATTTATTGATAAAATGTATTTTAAAAATGTGCAGTATCTCGAGAACGGTTCATGTTAGTTCTAAAGTTTGTCAAGCATTTTGTAATGCAAATTTGCATAAGAAATATCTATTTACTTGACTATATTGAAGGTTTAGATTTTTGATGATTTTTTCAAAATATCATTTTAAGATTTAAGGTGGTTCTGAACATTCGATTGCGTTTAAAAGCAATAATCTTCTAGTGTTTATTGATTGTAGTTTTTGTACCTATTTTTATTCGAATCGCTTCACTCGTTCGTAAGACATCGTTCACTGACACACACACATGCACGCGAGCACACACACACACATATACATCACCTCAAAAACGTCTGATTTGTGTTCAGGGATGCTTGAAACGTGCTCTCCCGTCGAAAACTCGAATTCGAATTTTCAACCCCCGTTACAATACTTTCCTTATTATAATATGTATATAAGGAAAGTAATAATCAAAACATTTAATTTTAGCTAAAGCATGATCCATGGTGGTGTTGTTACCTGTTGACGTGTTCTATGCTATTCATTAAATGAATAGCATAAAACACGTCAACAATGCGGCAACAATGAATAGCATAAAACACGTATTCTTATTTAAACAGGAAATGCTCGAGGCGTCTAATTATTTTAAACAGAATGGCAAATATTCGACTGTAGGTTTTTTTTTTTCACACCTTTAAACGTACCTTATAATTAAAGGATTTAAAATATTCCTGAAAAATATTTTATTGGGATTGTACATTTCAGCTTTTTGCATTGGGCGTTTCAGACATATGCAAATTTAAACCTCTCTTTCTAATTAATCATTAGGGAGTCCGTTATTTTATTTGCATGCCCTCTTTACCCATTAATATGATTTATATTCTAAATTGAGACTTACATTGATAAAAGGAGGTGTTGTGTGTGCGCGCGCTTCAGTGTGTGAATGTGTGTGAGTCAGTATGTGTGTGCGTCAGTATGTGTGTATGTGCGTCAGTGTGAGTGCACGTGTCAGTGTTTGTATGTATGTGCGTCAGTGTGTGTATTTACGTGCCAGTGTTTGTATGTGTGTGCGCGTCAGTATGTGTGTGCGCGTCAGTGCGTGTGTATGTGCGTCAGTATGTGTATGTACGTGTCAGTGTTTGTATGTGTGTGCGTCAGTGTGTGTGTGTGTGTATGTGAGTCTATGTGTCGTCCGTAGAGGGCAGTCTTAAGTTTCGAACAGTCGCGAAACTCGGCACTGGATTAGCTGAACTCACTCTTGGTACGACAGATTTCTGCAAGATTTTTTTTAAAAATTTGAATGAGTCGTTTAATTATTTTATGTTGCAGCACGAATTGCAACGTATTTCACACACATCGGTTCTTTAACGATCAAAAATATTATCACAGAGTTTCAATCTTGACATCATTGGACAGTCCGAGGAATGTTCTTTCTAACGATCTTTGAACCGAATCCCTAAGACAATTCCGCCATATTTATTTATTTATTTCTAAAAGCACGGAAATGTATTATTTTTGATGTTCTTATTTTACTGGATCCGAAACAGGAAGATCGTCATAATTCTATGGATTGGCAGAAATGGAAGTGTATATTTTCACAGTTTAACAAAACATTTTTCTTTAACTATTCTATTTTCTGATTTTCTGTTAAGATTCAACTAAAAGCATAAAAATCGAAATTTTCGATTCCCTTCTTTCCCCAGTTGACGGATGACATAGGGCAATTGCTCTGGGGAACAGTGAACGTTTGTGCGTAGTCGTGGCTAATTGTTGCCTGCAAGTTCTCATGGATCGAAACTAAATGATTTAAATTGAAACAAAAGGTGAAAATAATTCAGGCTCGAAACATGCGATTTGGAAATTGAGTGGTGTTATCTATATGTGTATGATTTATGTAGCGGGCGCTTAGTTAAGACTCAGGCAATGTCGGGTAATTTATTCTAATAATGAGTAATTGTTATATTTATGTTATGTAGTCAACTTTATGTCATGCACTTTTTGGTTCATTAAAATCTTGATTCTTGCTTTTCATTTTGGGGGGTTACATACTTTAATAGAACGAATTTTATTACTTTCCTTATATTATAATGTATAAGAAAATTATTGTGACTGGGTCGAAAATTCGAGTTTTCGACGGGAGAGCACGTTTCAAGCATCCTTGAACACGAATCAAACGTTTTTGAGGTGATGTCTGTGTGTGTGTATGTCAGTGAATCTGTGGAAACGATATCTCTCGTATGAATGAAGCAATTCGAATGAAATTTGGTACGAAAATTACAATCAGTAAACACTGGACACCTATTGTTCTTAAACGCAATCGCATGTTCAGAACCACCCTAAATTTCGTAATGGAATTTTGAAAAAAATCATCAAAAGATCAAAACCTTCAATAAAGTTACGTAAATAGTTCTTTCTTATGTAACTTTTCATTGGAACACAATTGATACAAACTTTAGAACGCCAGCATGAACCGTTCTTGAGATATTGCACATTTTTCAAATAAATGTATCAGAAAATCACACAAAATTAAAAATAAAGTACTAACTATTGGGAAATATGTTTACTTTTCATATGTAATATTATGTGATAAACCAGTTATCACCATTCCCGTGGATCTAGTTCGTTCCATTACGAGAGAGCATAACCTATTTCTCCGTCCATAACGCTTGGCAAAATTTTGGCGTAGAATTTGGCGGAATATCGCCAACTTGACACGTTCTTAAATGTTTGCAAATTGACGAAAATGTCGCTAAATTGATAAAAATGTTGCTAAATTGATAAAAAAAGGTCGCTAAATTGGTTAAAATTTCACAAAATTGATAGAAATGATGACAACGAATTGATGAAAATTGAATATCTTACGAAAAACATAATAAACAAATATAAGAATAACCCATATCTCCGTCAGTCCGTAAAGTGTGGTGAAAAAATTGGTGGGGGGGATATCGCAAATTTGGCTTTTTAAAGATTGCCAGATTGACGAAAATGTCATCAAATTGATAAAAATGTCACTAAATCGTTAAAAATGACGCTAAATAGGAGGAATAGGAGGCATTTTTAATTCCGTCATATGACGTGCATACCTCTTAGTATATGAGAAATGCGTTTCTCTCCGTTTGTTTGTAACACTTAACGGTACACATGATAAACTTGGCGATGTTTAGCTCTAGATTGACAAAAATATCGTCGAAATTGCAAAAATGACGCCTAATTAATGAATTTATTATTTAAATATTTTAATATATGGGCTGTATTGCTTATTGACAATGGTATCAATATTGATTATTGTTAATTTAGATTTGCTTAAAATGTAAGTTAATCGGGTACGAACTAGCTTTATATGTTGTCATCCGGAAAATCGCCAGATGCACAATTCAACGTTACAATCAATCACTGTGCCGCGGATTTCTTAATGAAACAAATAAATTCATTGAATCATCATTTCCCTATGAAACAAATACATTCATTGCGTTATATAAGTAAAGTCATGTGCTGGCTACATCAGATATTTTTGTATGTGTAAGAATCACCTCGCCAAAACAGCGATACCAGGTTACCTCATGAACATTGTTCGGCGGGAACAAAGTCTACGAAAGAATGGTAGACAGACTAACACTTGGCAATTAGTATAGATTGATAGATAAATAGGTATGAGGGAAGTATGAATGAAAAAAAAATAGCCATAGAGTTAGAGATAGTTAGAATAGACCATAGAGTTAGAGAGGAGAGGGAATTCTTATGAATGAAAAACTTGAAAATTCCATAATGATCTATCTGATCTGAAAATTATATATATATATGTCGTTAATATTAGTAAAGTCTCATCTACAGATAGATACTCATTTGACTCAACAGGAAGGCGTAGGGGTTTTCGTTGTAGTGACGGCATATTTTAAAGTGAGTATATTCGTATCAGATTTCAAATTGGGTGTGCAGGTAGATAGTTCGAAAGAAAAAAAGTGAGCAATTTCAGTTTCCCAATATTTTCTTCTTTTAGGGTTTCCACACACAAAAATTTTCGATTCTCCGAATAAATATGAAACGCGAGTTACTCACTTAAAAATTTACATTATTCGGGGGTTGCCTATTGTGGGACCGTTGATTTTCAACGGATTTTTGGCTAGTATTATTTAATTTAATATGAGCTTATCGCCAAAGAAATACATGCAATTCATTGGGACTTATCGATGTTGACGTTTTTCTAACATGAAATTTTAACTCTGTACCTTTACCTCCATGGCTCAGACATTTTACATTTTTTGTAAACATGTTTCCCATGTTGCCACTTCCATTCCGAGAACTATTATAAAAACGTGAATAAAATGAAGTGGCTGGAACATAGAACAAAATTAGTTTTCAACAAAAGGAACGTAACGACAATTAATCAATCGCAAATATATTTTATCTTATTAATGGCACTTTTCTGTAGAAGCAATTTAGATCTGCTGATTTGGAATGAGATTGTTTTAACCGTATCAATGCAAGTTTGGATAAGTTGAAAATGAAAGATGTTGCGTTGTTAGAAATCATTAAAATAATTATATTTCAGTAATTGGAGAATTGAATAATCTTTTTTTCCCCCTGTAATTTAATCTTTAATGTGAAAGCGTTCTGCAATTTCGCTACGAAATTTTCTTCCAATGACATTGAAGACATTAACAGTTTTTAATTGGATGCCGGGCTGATGGCGTATTCTAATATTAATGAATTTTTTTAATGGGTTTAAAGCTGGGTTCGAGGATCGAGTGTGTAAGAGGCATTCGCTAGAAAGATTGTAGTGGTATATAGAGTATATGTAGATGGATTAAATTTATATTTATGTTTAATGTGTCTGAATGTCTTGAAAAGTGAGTGAATGACATCATTACTCTTTATATAATGATGTGGAACATCACTCCTTTCGCATATTTCGAATGGGAAAAGATGGATGTGGTGTGTGTGACGGCGGTACAAAGCCACCTATAGGGAAAATGTTTCTATATTTTCCATCCAAAAATTCTTTCTTTTACACCTTTATGCCAGAATTGTGTTATAATAAAGCATCAAAGATATATGAAATCAGAAAATACGATATATATTGGGTTCTGTCATGGAGTTAGAAAGTCAGTCCTTTTACCTCCATGGGTTCTGTATTGAGATAGGCAGACTCAATTATAACAATTTTTTATTGTTACGTATTCGTAACAATATCCCTAGTAGCAATCCAATATTAAACCGCCAATATTAAACCAATATGAAAACGTGGATATTTTGACGGAATTGGCCCAATATTGTATTAAAATATTGGAACAATATTGGTTGTCTAATATTGGCCCACCACACCACAACCAATATTAGCAGCCTATTTATAACCAATATTGGCATGTCACTATAAACCCAATGTTGTCCCACCAAGCTATAACTAATATTGGCACGCAAAGTTATAACTAATACTGACTATATGTTGGATACCAATGTACAGCCAATATTGGCTACATCTAGGACACCAATAAGTAGCCAATATTAGCTATATCTTGGATACCAATGTACAACCAATATTGGCTATATCTAGGAGACACCAATATGTAGCCAATTCTTATATCTTGTTTGCCAATATTGGCTGTATCTTGTTAGCTATATATAGGGCATCAATATGCAGCCAATATTGCTATATCTTGGCTAGAAATATAGGTAATATTGGCTATATATTGGTAGTCAAGGATACCAATATTAAAGCCTGCAATTTGGCTATTCACTGGCTAAATCATCTGTGCCAGTGTTAATTATAACTTGGTTGCCTATATTAACAACATTTTAAAATGTCTTATTATGTTTAGATACTGTTGCATTTAACCAGGCTTCAATATCCTGATGGATGTTTTTTCATGCAATAAATGATGACTGTATACAATAGTCAATATCAGATTTATTTTTACTTTTTTGCAGATCATTAGAATATATGCAATTTAGTTTGTGTTTTACAAACCAAGCTAAAATATTTTAAAATTTTAATAAAATGAAATTTCAGCAATTTCTGCTTTTCATATCAATCACGATGATAAAACCAGCAAATAAATTTGTTTACCAAATTCGATACAAAAAATTCTAAAATAGAATACATGAATTTATGAATACTCAAGAATCCTTTTAAAAATCAACTATCTACAATAGTGATTGTCGAACGTTTTTTTAATTGAAGGGCTAACGTATTTGCTTCATTGTACTGTTTTAATAAAACCATATCAATGATAAAGTAAGGTATATAAATGCATTTAATTTAGAAATAAAGCATGTCCTTTTTTTTCTCGTTTAAAAAAAAAAATTCCACACATATCTTCCAGGGGCGCGGTAGCCCATTGGTTAGCGCGCTGGAGTTGCACTCGGTAGGCCCGGGTTCGATTCCAGCCACTGCCAAAACTGCCGCCGTGTTCATGCGGAGTACGATCACGTTAAACCTGTGGGTCCGAAAGTCCTTCCGAGAGGTTGGTGGTAGGAGAAGGAGGGTACGGTCCCTGTGGATGCCTCCCCAATTGGGTTCCGGTCTAAATTGGGTGGCACTTCCCGACCGTCCAAACAGTTACCTTACACCTTTCTGGTAGGTCGGACGGTCTGGGTTTCAACAACAACACATATCTTCCAAATATGTAAATTGTTAGATTTTGTACAATGGTTATGAATCTATCTTCTGCTTTCAAATTTCTTAATTTGAAAACTGAAACCAAATTTCACTTTGTTAAATATTAAGAAAGTACTCGTTGAATTATCATTTCACCATTAGTCATTTACATAGCTCAATAAATACCCCTTTTTAATTGAAAAATAACTCCAATTACTTCCACATATAGGGAAGTATATTGATGTTTAATTCCGCACATACTTGCATTTGAATCGGAATTTTTTTTGGTTAAATAATTTTAGATTCATTTGAAGCTTACTACGATAAAACTCAAACTTAAAAACACTGTTATATAGGTATTGATGTAAAGCCTCCCCCCCCTCCCCCCATCTCTCTGTCAAAAAAAATCTTTTAAAAGACAAGGTAGCTGCCCTACATTGTATAAAGAACATTGCTGCTCCAACCGGGAATTGAACCCTGGATCTCTGAACTGGTCAGTCGACGCTCTACCGTTGAGTTACTGGGACGAAATTGCTTTTATCGTCGAAATGGTCTCAGCATTATCCACCATCTAATGTCAGATTGGCGGGCAACTGACATTAGAGGGTGGATAATGCATCTGACTGGCCACCTCCTGCTATTTTTACCTCAGGTTAGCCTCCTGCTACTACTATTTTTACCCCTGTTAGTATCCTCCGCGCTCGTTATCATCTCAATTTGAAATGGACGCTCAATGGTACACTGAATCCGTACTAGTTGTACTAGGGTCAATTTCTGACCTCCGTCATCTTTGCACTAACTTACAGGGTTGATGTGTTCCGGCGTCATTGTATAGAGCCTTGCTGTTCCAACCGGGAATCGAACCCTGGATTTTCGAACTGGCTAGCCCATACTCTACCGTTGAGTTATTGGGACGCTCTTATTGCCGAAGTAGGTTCTGCAATTGTACAAACCTTTATTTTATAAATTGTTATATTGTACTAACGAGTATCAATCCTTAAAGTTGAAACTGTCTATGCAAAATTGCAGTCTACAGTCAATGCAGATGCAAATGGAAGTCAATATACCTCTTGAAAATATATGTAAAGGTAATAAACTAGACTAAGTGTAAGCTAGAATTATTAGTCCTAGAACTATTCTAGGACTGAGAATAAGTGTAATATAAAATGGAGATAGTTTTCATTTTATAACAATTGCATTCGTGTCTGTATTTATGCCACTTGATTTTTACAAACAAAATATAAAGTATAACGGAAGTGGCATCCTATGATGTCACCTCCGTTACATACTTCCACTTCCGTTTCATCTAAGCTATGTACATTCATTTCAATGTTTACTCTACTACACTACATCGAGCTCTAAAATGCTTCACATAAATAATGAAAAAAAAGAGACCTTAAGGGGGTGTACCGTCTGCAACGCAGAATACGTCTCGTCCCTCAGATTCTTGCAAGTAAAACAATGGTTTAAACAAAATTTTCATTTATTATTAAATTTATTTCATTTGGCACGCCACCCCTCATAACACACGTACATTCTCGACATAACACTTAATACGATTTAACTGGCGTCCTCCTCGGCTATTATACGAGGAGCTATAATACTTCAATGTGTCACCCTTTTTCGTCACACCTGGTTCGCCGACATGGACCCCATACAAGGTGTCGACAAAGACGTTATTCCATTTCAAAAATTAAAGTAGTGAATTCAATGGTGAAGAAATTTTAGTATATGTTATCATTGATCATTGAGTTTGTTTAAAAAATTCAGCAATATGTACGTAATGGCGTATTATAATTGTTGATGAACTGTTTTTTTTTTTTTTGTATAACTCAGAAGTGGGCTTGGTTTTATTCATAAAATACAATTTAGTTTTAGTGCGAGAAAGCCGATAACTCTTCATGCCGAATGAACTTACCCCGTTGTGGCAATAGCTTACATACACAGCGGTAATTGTAACAACTAATGAGGAAAGAAGAAGGAATATAGTTAAACTAAAATAAAGGTACGCGGAAACCAAAACGGTGATTTATTGCTCAAAACAAAAAATATATTCATAAGTACAAATGTAAAGGACACTTAAATATCCCATGAAACAAATAACAATGGATGAATTTTTTGGCGTATCAAAAGTAAAACTATTACAAAAATTGTTTTTTTTAGTGGAACAATTGATTTATCGTACAATTGTATCGTATTAATTGATTTATAATACAATATTGTACATGGAACTTATACACATTTAACGATGCATTTTTTATTTTATTTACATATTTGATAAATTTATCTGAAAATTCGCTCCATTCGCTCGTGAGATATTACGTCCATAAACTCAGACAGACATACAACATCATATTTATTCTCGTACAAGGATGCTCTAAACGTGTAAATCTACCGAAAACTCGAATTCGAATTTTCGACTTTGTTATGATAATTTACATTTAATTATGTACGTAGCGAAAGTAATAGATTAATTTATCTGATTTGCATTTCAAAAACATAGGGTCAGGGCGACGTAACTTGTTTTAGTTCAGCTTTTTTACATACTTCGATTGAATCCTGATTAGAAATGCCCAGAATATTTGGTTAGTGTATTATTACAGGTCGAAATGGTTTTAATATGGATGTGTGGCTCAATAGATATTTTTTATTTTGACTATAACACGTGTTTGAAATGAGATTTTTAAAATGTTATCAGTAAAAGAAGTCAAATCCAATTTTTACTCTTCAAAACTTTTGCTCTGTGTTTGTATTGACATATGGAATTTAATGCATCTTAGGTCAAAATAGGATTGCAAATATTTTGGTCTGCCGTGAAAGAAAGTGGAAATCGTGATTTCAACAGAAAATTTCGAAGGCTACTACGAAATTTTCAGTTGAAATCAGTGACGAATTACGGAGAACCGATATGCTAAACCTTATTTAGGAACATCTATGGTATCATTGTTCTTTATGATGTCATCATTTTTTAAATGTTCTTATTTCTTAATGACATCATTCTGTTCATTTCAAATAAACAAATCTTTCTAATTTTTTTGAATTTATTATCCGGGTCGTACTTCTTACCCAATGGGTGGAGAGCAGTTACAAGGGATGGCCTAGAAAAATACAAAAATAAAATACACAAAGACATACGTACATACATACATACTATTTGACATACATATTATAGACATACATAAACATATAGTTACAGTGACTTATATTTTACTCAAGGTATACATTTAGAATTAAGTCCAAAAATGAGAAAAAAAGAAAAAGTAGGAAACAGAAAAAGAAAAATTTCTAAAATAAAACAGGAAATACACTAATATAACAGTGCATAAAGACTCAGTAACATAGATTGCGAAAAAATAAAAGCATAAATTCTCACAAACGAATAAGTTAAGATACTATCCGAGGTCTTCTTAGGAGTCCAAATACAGTTTTTTTTGTCCGGTAAATAGAAGTTTTGTTTTTATACTCATTTGAAAACCAGATAAAATAATTCTTTAGCAAAGGTTTAGCTTGGACATTTTTAGTCATAGGACACGGAAATATAGTGATTCGCGTCTCCTAAGTTATTGCATAAATAGTTTTATATTGATTTAATTTTGAAAAAAGTATAAATAATCCAAGAAAGGACCATGGATTAAAGGAAGTACAGAAATAAAGAGAAGTAAAGGAGGTAAATAAGTTAAGAGAAGTAAAGGAGGTAAATAAGTTAAGAGAAGTAAAGGAGGTAAATAAGTAAAGGAGGTAAATAAGTAAAGAGAAGTAAAGGAGGTAAATAAGTAAAGAGAAGTAAAGGAGGTAAATAAGTAAAGAGAAGTAAAGGAGTTAAGAAGTAAATTAAATATTTAATAGATATTTGTAATTTGAGATCAACCTGGGGTAAAGATATTTTATTTTAGTAGGGTCATCAGTTTTAGGAGAGATACATTCATTTAAAAGGGTTGCCAGTTTTTAAGTAATGAATTTTTACATGATTTCGTAATGCATGAATAAGGGAAGGAGATAGGGGTACCAGAAGAGGCAGCGATTTTGTCATGGTGATCCGAGGTTTCATATGTGATTTTACTCAAGAAAGAGTGATTAAATTTCTAGATTTAAATGCTTTTTTCAATACTTTTAACATAATTTGATTTGTTACAAATAATTGAATTTAGAGCCAAAATCGAGGATAAACTATCAAAACTTACTGAATTATAAAAGGGTATGTTTAACTCATTTAGATAAGCCTCACAGTTTTCTCTTCCCACTCTTTCATTCTTGAGTATAAGAGTGAAAAGGGCAAACTTCTATCTGTCTGTCTGTGGTTTGTCTGTGCAATGTATGTATCCACTCTAACTCAAAAACTAATGGATCGAATTTCATAAAATTTGGTATGTAAGTCCCTTGTGAGTGACCATGGTGCTGATTAAATTTTGGCATAATTTGCGATAAAAGAACCTACGTTATTTTGCGAAATGGCCCTCTAAAATTTCCTGTATCCACTCTAACTAAAAATATAATTGACCCAATTTCCCAAAATTTGGTAGGTAAGTCACTAGTGAGTTACCCTGGTGCTGATTAGATTTTGGTACGATCCGGAAAGAAAAAACCTACTCTTTTTTTAAATATGACCCAAAAACTCGTTAAAATGTAAAATAAAAGACTGTATGCTCAAATGCATGAATTAAATGCTTGTTTTACATGTAAGTTTTGACGATGAAAGGAATAAGACCAACCCCATTACTTTAGGACTAGTCTTTCTCGAAATATTTTAATTTTTCGCATTTTCGCTACGCCGGTTTTGAGAATAAGTCCAGTTACCAAATAAAAACGAAAGCTAACTTAAAAGTGTAAATTCAGCGTAACTTCATATAATTATGCGTGTTCTTTAATGCAATTAAACTTAATTTAATGAATCATTAATGAAATAAAGAGGAAATGAATTTGAGTTTGCAGGGAAAGTCATGTGCTGCCCACATCAGAGTTTTTTATATTCAGAATCTATTTTATGAAAATATATTGCTTAAAAGTAAAAAAAAATAATGCGACCATTTTGCTCAAACTTGGTCATTTCCTGCCTCTTCTTTTAAGAGGGAAAGGAATTTTTTGTGCCTTCATTCTGTGTAGTAATTTTCCCGTTAGAGAAAAAACGTCCCCTTTTATGTATGCGCTAAGCAGTATGGCATATATTTAACCTTGGTTTAGCTAATCGCCTACTTTTTGCTTTGATTTTATTTTCCACGGTACCTCCTGTTTGCGTGTTAAACTTGACCAACGTTTTCTTAATAGATTTTCTTCTAAATAGGATGAAAGAAACATTCCCCAATCATTGCTCTTTTGCTTGAAACATGGGATGTAGAATTTTATTTTGCTTCCGTTCCGCCTTTACAAATTGAATGTGATTTTTCTAAATGAGAATGCATACATAATAGAAGATTTAATTTTAAAAGCACGCAAAAAAAAAAAAGACAGAGGTAAAGATTGTAGGAAAATAATATGTAATATATTTTTCTTTTTTTTATACTAGTAGAATACTTTCGACTGAAACGGGGATCGAACTTGAGCCTTTCGGATAATGTTCAAAAATGGTTCAAAGCTGCACTGCTCCGGCCATGTAAAGGAATTTCTTAAATTATACCTTAAAATATTTTTGAGGCCGATTATTAATTTACAGAATTGCTCACGGTTTATTACCTGCACTAGTATTTAAGCCAGCCTTAAGACAGAAAATCGAACACGCTTAAAAATGAAATTGCAGCTATTTTTTTTTAATTACAATTGATTTTGTTAATGATGTATGGTTCTCATTCCTGGAGGATTTGGGAATATTTCGAAAAACTACATTTTCCTAAAAGGGGGAGAATAGAAAATTCCACTCCCTTAGGTTCTGTTCTGGAGTTATGACCGCCCATAAAGAAGGGCAAGAGGGGGGGGGGGGGCTTACCTCTCTGAAGGTTCAAGGTCACAAAAGGGGACATAAAGCTAGTCGACGCAGTACATCTTATCTTTGAGTTTGTCTTACAGACGTCAGTGGTTTGAAGGAACGAGTTTTACGGGCGTTCATGCCTGGAGTCAATACTATAGGTGTTGTTGAGACCCAGACCGTCCGACCTACCAGAAAGGTGTAAGGCAACTGTTTGGACGGCCGGGAAGTGCCACCCAATTTAGACCGGAACCCAGTGGAGGAGGCATCCACAGGGACCGTACCCTCCTTCCCCTACCACCAACCTCTCGGAAGGACTTACCGACCCACATGTTTAACGTGATCGTACTCCGCGTGAACACGGTGGCAGTTTTGGCAGTGGCTGGAATCGAACCCGGGCCTACCGAGTGCAACTCCAGCGCGCTAACCAATGGGCTACCGCGGCCCCAATACTATAGGTGTGCAAAAATTCAGCTTTATAAGTCACAGTGGGTAGCTGAACTTGCTTCGCAAGTACTTTGATGCCACCTGCTACGTAGGCGTAATACGCCCGTTTGGGGATCGTTCCTTATTAACTGACATTCACCTTCCCTAGAACTCGCTTCGCTAGCTATTTCAATCCGGTCGGCTGTCACAACCTCCTACGTGTCCTGTACTTGCTGACGTTTTTGCCCATTGTGCTACGCTCGGCAACACCTGTGAGTCGCTTCTTGAGTCGGTAGATTTCGCCTTCTACTCGTTGACGCTTGCTGAGCACGGTTTGCTAGCAGTTTAGTGACGACTACTACGTAGGCGTAACACGCCTGTTGTTGACCGCCTCTTGTTAACTGACATTTTCCAGCCCTAAAACGCGCTTTACGAGCTCTTTCAATCCGACTGGCGCACACGACCACCTACATCTCCTGGGCTCGTTGACGCTCGTAAATCTAAAACATTCGAAGATATTTAAGAGTAGTTTGTGAATACGGGTCTGTATATGTTTAGTGCTAGTGTTTCAAAACCATACTGTGTGCACACAGATGATAAAGCAATTCAATAGATGGATTGATATCAGTGGTGTATTCGGACCGGAAAAGCGATTATCTACTTTCTGTTGGGACAGCACACGGTTTGTATACTTTTTTTTAAACATTATGATAAAAATCATTAAATTTATACACTTACTATTATAAAGCAATGACATAATCAAAGGGAAGGGAAAAATACATCTATTCTACCCGTTGTTACTAATATATATATATATATATATATATATGTGTGTGTGTGTATATATATATATATATATATATATATATATATATATGTATATATGTATATATATATATATATATATATATATATATATATATATATATATATATATATATATATATATATATATATATATACATATATATATTACTGCTACCACTAATATTTAAAATTAAAAGATTTCTTACTGAGTGAATTTCAACTTCAAATGTTATAAACGAATTGCGAATTTTTGAACTAAGAACTATATGAAATGGATTTTGTGTTTGGAAAAAATGAAATAAAATCTCTCTGCAACCCCTTAAATTTATCTTTTGTAAAATGTTTGAATACTTACAGGGATTATTCAGCGAATGGAGGTCATAGCATACCCATAGATTTCGAACATTTAAAAACTTATTCCAAAATGATAGCTTGCAGTTCTTCTAAATGCGAGCCTTATGTCTTCTTTAGCAGTATGAATTTAAAATTAGCTGAGAATTTAATACCAGTTCTCATCGAATATGTAGCAAATTTGTTGATTATTAAACGCCATAGTCCACCCTTAGAATTATGGAATTCATAATTTTAAGTCTGAACTTGATTGCCGTCTCATCGTTTTGCTGTTTGTTAACAAACGAAAAGGGCAGTCACACAAAAGCATAATCGATCCGGTATGGATATTTTCATGATTCTTCTGAACAGTATTACTTTTCTTATATACATACCAGTATAATGTAAAAGGAAAGTATTGTGACGGGGTAGAAAATTCGAATTCGAGTTTTCGACTGCAAAGCAAGTTTCAAGCATTCCTGATCACGAATCGAACATTTTTAAGGCGATGTGTGTGTGTATATATGTCAGTGAATTTGTGGAGACGATGTCTCACGAACGAGTGGAGTGATTGGAATGAAATTTAGTACAAAAATTACCATCCGTGAATACTGGAAGCCCATTGTTCTTAAACACGATCGAATGTTCAGAACCCCCCTAAATTTTCGAGCAAAATTTAAAAAAAATCATCAGAATATCAAAAACTTTAATAAAGTTACGCAAATAGACATTTTTTATGTAATTTTCCTTAGAAAACGAATGATATAAACTTTAGAAAGCTGGCATGAACCGTTCTCGAGATATTGCACATTTTTCAAATAAATTTATCAAAAAATTCCATACATTTAATAAATATTAACTGTTGGGAAACATGTTCACTTTTCATATGTAATATCATGTGATAAATTGGGTGACATCGTTCTCGTGGATATAGCTCGTTCCATTCATGAGAAAAGTTACTTTGAGTAATACTTTTGTATTTGAACGCCAGTAGTTATTTATATGTTATAAAAATAACTTATTTCTCCGTCCATAACACTTGGCGAGATTTTGGCGACGAATTTGGAGGAATTACGCGAACTTGGCGACTTTTTTAAATGTTGCCAAATTAACGAAAATCTCGCCAAATGAATAAAAATGACTCTAAATCAATGAAAATGACGACTCATTGAGGAAAATTCAATATCCTGGAAAGAATATAAGTATCTACTATAAGAATGACCTATTTTTTTTGCTCAATTCATTGCATTACATAAGAAAAGTCATATGCTGCCCACATCAGATTTTTTTTTAATACGTTTTGGAGTCGTTTTTAACAGTTTCTAACATAGTTGAAAAGTGTTTGACTTTATTCATTCTGTCTGTCTGTCCGTTTAATTCCGAAAAGGGCTTTATTAAAATGAAATTTTAGTATGTTGAGTCGGTCTGTGGGACATATGTAAATGAATAATATCACCCAATTAATTTGGGATTGAACCCGGGTTGAAAAAGTGAAATACATTGAATCCCATGAGACCTCATTTTTCAAATATTTGTTTAAGTGAATTTAAAATTCACAAATTCTTTCGAAAATTTTAGGAAATATTCAAATTATCCCATAAAATATATAAAAAAATTTCAGCAAAATATGTTCGAAATTTTTAAAATAAAAATAAAAATAATAATGACACCCAAATAATCCGAAGAGATCACGTGACCCACTTCAAAATAAAATATGGCATCCATCTTTATTTCCTAGTGTAAAAATCATGATTTTTAAAGTTCTTTAAAATTTATACTTAGTGTTGCCTCTTCCCTAAAATCGTTTAATTTTTGCGTATTTTCTGTGCATCTGTATTGTGCAACAACGCAATTACAATATTTTTTATTTTAAATGATCAGTAAACTTCTATTTCTACAACAAAGCCTAATTTTAATGGATGCAGAATGTAAAAAAGTGATTGTAAGATGAGTTGCATAAGAATGGCTGAACTTTTTAACTCAAAATTATTTAGCTCTGGAGTCTGGAATAAAAGTGATATGAATGAAATATTTATTGCTTTTACATAGAGAGCCAGACGATTTATATTTCGATGACGTCATTTAAATAAAGTTAATTTTTTTCGATGAAGTTCTAAGTTTTCAAATATAACAAATTATTGTAGAATTGTAATAATTTAAAATATGTCAGCGCTGAATCTATCGCATTTTAGAAATGTTTAAATAACATTGCATTTCGGTTGAAAAGTGTTTCATAATCAATGTTTATATGCATGATTGATCTTTCTTGTTTTACTTTTATGATCTTAAATTTTTTTTTATTGTTTTTTACATTTGAAATTTTCATTTAACAGTTATAGAGATATACTAAACAAATACTGAACAAATATTCTAAAAATAAATACTGCCCAAATATTCTTCTAATATAATAATATTCTAGAACGGTTATCCCATGCTGTTGAGTGCATAATAAGCGCGTAGAAATGGGTCCATGGGCACCGTTATCTGCAGTGGGAGTGGCTTCCTTAGGTGTGAGAGCGCTCTTTTCTGGCGAGTTCTTGTGATTTTGATTTCAAATATTCTAATATTTGAATTTTTACTTTCCTTATATACATAATGTATAAGGAAAGTATTGTGACGGGATCGAAAATTCGAATTCGAGTTTTCGACGGGAGAGCACGTTTCAAGCATCCCTGATCACGAATCAAACATTTTTGAAGTGATGTCTGTGTGTGTGTATGTGTATGTGTGTGTGTGTGTGTGTGTGTCAATGAGTCTGTGGAGACGATAACTGACGAACGAATAGACCGATTCGAACCAAATTTGGTACAAAAATCACAATCCGTAAACACTGGAAGCCTATTGTTTTTATACGCAATCGAATGTTCAGAACCCCCCTAAATTTTCGAATGAAATTTCGAAAAAATCGTCAAAAAATCAAAACCGCTAATAAAGTTACGCAAATAGACATTTCTTATCTAATTTTTCATTAGAAAACGATTGGCATAAATTTTAGAACGCTAACATGAACCGTTCTCGAGATATTGCACATTTTTCAAAAAAATTATGAAAAAGTCGCATAAAAAAAAAATTCCTATTGAGAAACATGTTCACTTTTCATATGTAATACCATGCGATAAATTGAGTGACATCATTCTCGTGGATCTAGCTCGTTCCATTCATGAAAAAATATACTTTGAATAATACTTTTGTATTTGAACGCCAATAGTCATTTATCTGCTGTAAGAATAACTTTTTTCTTAGTGCATAACGCTTGGCGAGATCTTGGTGACGAATTTGGCGGAATGTCGCCAACTTGGCGACTTTTTTGAAATGTTGCCAAATTAATGAAAATCTCGCCAAATGGATAAAAATGACGCTAAATCAATGAAAATGACGACTAATTGTCGAAAATTCAATATCTTGGAAAGGATATTAGTATCTACTAGAAGAAAAACCTATTTATTTTACTCTAAAAGTAGTAAATTCATTGCATTATATAAGGAAAGTCATGTGTTGCCCACATCAGATTTTTTTTATTTATGTAAATGAAAAAAAGCATATAGAACTATTGTATTGTTTATCAACGAGTATTTCCGTACTATTATGTTTGGTTGTAAACCAATGCTAGTTGTCATAGGGTGGCCATGGGTTGGGTCTTTTCTGTAAAAGAAGTCCTTTTACAGAAAAGGTCTTTCTTTAAATGGAATTAAAGTGCAGCACACTGCAACCCATTAAGAGTATCACGGATACTTTTGAGTTGAGTGATTGAATCGCAGAGAAATGCCAACGAGTATTAATTTTCAAATCAGCTTCTGCATAGTGTGGTCTTGTGTTAAGTGGTAGGTTGGGTAGACTTTTAAGAATTGTACCCTATAATAGAGCGGCTCAGTCATAAGTTTTTGCGCCACCTTGAGGTGCAACCCTTTGCAGCCCAAAGATATCACGACACGTTTTCGCTGATTTTGTTGGGAAAATGGCGTGACTTGCTCGGGCGACCCATCATTACACTTCGAAGGGTGCGGCGCGTTTCGCACGTGACGCTAAAAATGGCAGACATGTATATACATTTTTTTGTTTTGGAATTGGTTCTATTTTCAAATATTGAATGCTACCTTGAATTCAAACGATTTCTTTTTAGTCAAGAAAAAATGAAAACTGATGTGAAGGTTTAGTGAAAGCAAGAGCTACATCCGCATGTGTTGTAAAGAGCTGAATGAAATTCTGACGCGAAAGTGAATGTAGTTTTAACAGAATCATACTGGTGCAATAATTTGATATTCTTTTCTGTCTTAAAATCCTCCTAGAAGGAAAAGACTATTTACAATAAGCAGTTGTTATTACTGCGAGGACCGGGTTTTTGGCTTGTTCCATTGAAGTACATCGAAAACCAATATAATGACTCTTTGATAATGATGTTCATGCAGCTATTAAATGTTGTTTTCCTGTTTATTTTATCATAACTCATTTAAGTGTTATTTACTGAAAGAGTTTTTTATCATTCTACTTTTCTTTTTCCTTCTGCCTAGATATTTTCTTTCTATTTTCTCTAATTTTTATTTGGCAAAAGTTTCAATTTTTTGGTCATGTGATGCAACCAATTATTTATTGACAATCTTCTTGCCCCTGGTGATGGGATTGCTTTGCTTTTTCCTGAAGAAGGAGGTTTCTTTCTGCTTTACCAGTTTGCAAACCAGTTGATACTCGTATTATTAATCAGCTGCTTATGTAGTTACAAACAGCAGTTGGGAAGAAATTTTATGTTTTCTCATATACTTTTAAAGCTACATTAATATTCGAAACGTTGAAAAATATACTGAAAATGGTTAAATTTATAAAAACAAAAACTTTAAACTTCGACACAGCACTTGCCTTCTCAAGATTTTTTTAAATCCAATAAATATCCTCAAACTCGAAATACTAGGAATTAAATCATCAGTGAATAATATTTAACTTAATGTAGGTCGAATCTGTTTACAAGATATGTCTTAACAAACCATGTCACCCGCGTTTTGCTCGTTCACAGTGGTTAGTGGTCATTAAATGTGACACTTTCACAGTAAATCAAAGTTGTTGATATTCAGTTTTAATGGATGATGTTCAAATGATATCAGATACTGTATTGCTTTTGAGAGGCAAAGTGGTATAAGACATTTGAAAAATCCTCTGTATAGTCACCTCGAATTCAAACCTTCGACCTTGTCGTTGATATGGAAGCTGAGACGGGTCGAATGAGACAAAAACCAAGATTCTGGTTAGAGTGCAAATGTTCAATCATTAAGCAAAGTGTTTTTGATTTTTTTTTATTATTCCTTCTCACTTTCAACCCTAATTCGAATTTTTGAAATTTTAGATTTTCCCCTTGGTATCCAAGTTGTCGAAGGTGTTGAAGCACCTACCTAGAGACCAAAAATTAAACATTTGAAATGTATCAAATAATATTAGATTGATTTAAACTCTGACGTCAAGGACGCATAGCCAATGAACAAATGCACGTGTCAAGGTCGACTTTCTATATAAGGTGGGATGTCGACAACTTGCCAGGATGTCGTGGGTAAACATGATTTAGCAGACGTGGGAAAAAGGTCCCTTGGCTCGGCATTGAATACCTTGTCAAGGGAGGCAGCACCTCGGAAACGGCCGAGTTTGTGAACTGTTCACAGGCTACTGTGGTTAACTTATACAGCGAGTGTAAGAATGGAACAATTCCGAAGACTCGATGTGGTAACTATGGAGCACCACTTGCCACCGATGCGAGAGGTGACCATCATCTGCCCAGGTTGGTGCTGACCGATCAGCACACTATTGTAGAGCAACTGGCAGACAGCAGTGGGGACCTGGCCTACTTCTTATGGTTTACTGGTTTAATTCCTCACCACTAGTTGTGGAGCAACTGATATCATACAAACGAACCAGATGGGATCCAGATGTTTGCCCAAAACAACTGTGCAGCGAATCCTGTTGTAAATGGGGCTTAGGGAGCAGACGGCTGGTAACTGCACCTATGCTCACAATGGTTCATCGACAGCAACGGCTGAAATTTGCACAGGAGTGCAGAAATTAGACTTGCACCGAATGGCAAAGGGATGATTTCTCTGACGAGTCACGTTTTCAGCTAAAATTTAAGGACTGGAATTGGCGTGTGAGACGTAAAACACGCAAAAACACGCACCCAACAACGATTGTTGAACGTAATTCAGCTGGTGGGGGCAGCGTTATGGTTGGTCTAGGGAATAATTTCTTGGTTTGAGTTCCTTGATTCTTGTAGAAGGTACTCTCAACAGGTTTGGGTATCTCTCCATCATTGCCAATCAAGTATACTTGTTTATGTCGATGGTCTTCCCTAGGGTCGATGAGATCTTTCAGCAGGACAATACGACTTGTCATACTGCCAAAATTGTTTGCGAATGGTTGCGAGCACGGCAAGGATTTCCAGTTACTTCCCTGACCTCCGAATTCCCCAGAGCTTAACCCAATCGAGTACATTTGAGACCACCTCGATCGACCCCTCACACCAGTTTTTTCACAGTGATGTAAGATTTATGTCACACTGTGTCTTTGGGACGTCGCAGTACGTCTCGGCAATGTCATATTGAGGTCACAGCGAAGTCATTTTGGTCATTTTCATGGTCATTTGTGACGTCGCATATTAACTTGTTTGTGACGTCACATTGTAATTGCCATTGTAATGTCGTCACATTGTTACGTGTTAATTAAATTGTGGAAACGTCACAGAATATAGTCACAATAAAGTTACAAAGTTACTAATACGTAACGTCGCATAGAAGTCACAAATATGATGTCACATTGTGACCCAGGTGCCACGTGACTACAACGTCACTGTCACACATGTGACGATCTTTGCTATGAGGGACATATTCGACAACTGGATCTCCACCATCACGTACCTGTCAGCAAATGTCAGACGCATTGCAGTCTGCATGGTTCCAAATATCTCTACCAGTCATTCAACACATGAGTCACTCCCACGGCTCTGGCTGCTGTCCGTGCTGCCAGAGGTGGTTATTCTGGATGTTAGCAGTAGTCGTATTAATGTGACTCGACTGTTTAATTAGCAATTGTAGGAGACATTTTTAACAAGTGGTACTGCTCAAAGTGAGGTTTAAATCACATATTTTACCCCCAAAACGAAGTTTTTATATTTACTTGTTTCAGTAGTTTAAAGGATTTCATTTTTAAACAGAATGACTACCTCTGTAATTTGTTTTTCAAACTATCGGTGTACTTTTATTGCAAACATTTCTTATAATCGATCCCATTTTAAACAAATTTTTTTCCCATGAAGACATTTAAGTTTTTTCTTATTGTACCATGTTCAAAATATATTCATGTTTAAACGTGACATACAAAAATAATACAGAGGCCTTCTTGAAGTTGTTTTTCAAATTTTCTACTCTTTTCTTGATAATTTTACAACAAAACTTAGCTGTTACTAATTGTTTTTCTTTAATTAAATGGTTTTATGCCCTTTTTAAGTAGGTTTTAAGCAAAACTCGTTTGTTATATCACGCTGATTTTATGTTACGTTCCTTATACATATTATATATAGGATTATATATAGGGAAAATATTATGAAGGGGTTGAAAATTCGAATTCGTGCTTCCAATGGAAGAGCACGTTTCAAGCATCCCTAAACTCGAATCGAACTTTTTTGAGCTGGTGTGTGTGTGTGTATGTTAGTTTGTGGATGCCATATATCTCTTGAACGAAATGATCATTTCGAACAAAATTTAAAACAAAAATTGCAATCAGTGAATACTTAAACCTTATAAAGTTTTGAAATATTCATTGAAAATAATAATCTTCAATAATGTTAGATTAATGATTATTTTATTTGTAATTTATCAGTCGAAAACGAATGACTCACATTTTAGAATGTTAGGCTGAACCGTATTCGAGATATTGCATGTTTATCAAATAAATTTATCCAACAAGATTACATAAAGTTATAATGCATGCCTGTTTTTCATATGCAATATTATGCGAAAAATTTGCTAACATCATTCTCTAGGAACTAGTTCGTCCCATTTGCGAGAGAAGATGCTTCGTGTAATAGATTTCTATTGTGCTGATGATAGGTTTTTTTATACTGACAAAGAATGCTGTCTTTTGTCTCCGAAATCAGTTACCTTTAATCAACTTTATATGCTGTTACTATCGAAGCATTTAGTTTCGCAAATTGACTCAGCAGCATTTCGAGTCAATGTTTATCTTAATAATATTTTGAGATGAAATTAAATTGATTATTTTTACTTTTTCAGTATCGTTTACACCAAATTTTCGATTTCTCGATTTATGATGCCAATATATATTTTAAGACCTGAACACGTTTTGACTATTTTTGGAGTGATCTCCGTCTGTCTGTCGGATGTCTGTGGTCGATTTTTTGTCTTTCTAACAGCCATAACTATTAATGGATTTTTACGAAACTTTATCCGGATTTGCTATTCAAAAATCTAGAACTAGATATAAATATTTTTAAATCCGAGCGAAAACTTTAAATTTTACATTAAATTATATATTTTTTAACGTGGCAGCAGAGGACAAAATCTGACATAATCATGCATAAAAATGTTTATTTATGGCTCAATGATCACGACACTTAATAATTTCAGTCATCGTTGCGAAAAATAGCCGATATTCAATTTTTTTTGTTCGTAACGTCATTAGCCGCCCTTGGGGGGGGGGCGCAAGTTCCCCCCCCCCCCGCCCCGGAGGGGTACATTGCCAAGTATGGTATCAATCAAAAGGTTTTTTTTAAGCTCTTTAAAGCAAAGGGTCACACGCTATAGTCATCACCGAAGTCAAGCAGTATCGGGCGCGGTTAGTACTTGGGTGGGTGACCACCTGGGAACACCGCGTGCTGTTGGCACATTTCGGGCGCGGTAGCCCGGTGGTTTGCGCGCTGGATTTGCACGCTGCCACAACTGCCGCCGTGCTCGTGCGGAGTACGATTACGTTAAACGTGTGGGTCCGTAAGTCCTTCCGAGAGGTTGGCGGTAGGGGATGGAGGGTACGGTCCCTGTGGATGCCTCTCCCACTGGGTTCCGGTCTAAATTGGGTGGCACTTACCTGTCGTCCAAACTGTTACTTTACACCTTTCTGGTAGGTCGGACGGTCTGGATCTCAACAACAACAACACTCTAGTTAATTTTTAAAGTGTTTCTGAGAGAAGAAAAATGTATTCATTAAATAAGAGAGAAAACTACCCTGAAGTTAAACTGTTTGAGAATTCTAGTCATTCTATGTCGAATTTGTACTTTCTTATACCATAGAAAATATTTTCACGAAAATTTTCAATTTCGAGATTTTGATGCCAATACATATTTTAGGACTCACAGAACACGTTTTGATTATTTTTAGATATTTACGTCCGTTTGTCTGTCGTCTATTTGTTGGGCACACGATAGCCGCCACGCATATTAATGGCTTTTCTCAAAACTTTATGAACGGTTTCGTTAATGAAAAATCTCGAACTAGATAGAATTTTGCGAAATTCGAGTGCAAAATTCGAAATTCATTCGAAATTTTGTCTTTCTTTAACAAAGCAGCATAGGACAAAAGCTGACATAATTAAGCATAAAAAGGTTTATTTATGGTTCAATGTTCTCGAAACTTAACAGTTTCAACCATTGTAGTGAAAAATAGCCCCTCGGGGGCGGGGCAAGTTACGCCCCTACCGAGGGGATAGATTGTCAAACTTTGTGTCAATTGAAAGAGTTTTCAAGCCCTTTAAAATGCAGGGTAACATGATAAAACTGTGATCATTTAGACCACAATTAAAGATTTTTTTAAAATTTCCTCTTGTAAAATTTGGAAAAAAAAAGATAAAACAGATAAACAACAACATAAAAAAAAAATTCACAAGCTAGCTAAAAATGGATTCTGGTATAAAAAAATTTGGTATCCTCTTGTAAAATTTGGAAAAAAAAAGAAGATAAAACAGATAAACAACAACATAAAAAAAAATTCACAAGCTAGTTAAAAATGGATTCTGGTATAAAAAAAGTCGAGATGAGTCACACTCCTCCAATTGTCCGGCCACACATTAAGTTGCTATATGCCTTGGGGATAGTCGTGTGGTCTAGGTCTTCGACACTCCTCCAGTTAGGACGCGGTAGACAGTGGTTAGTGCGCGGGAATTGCACTTGGTAGGCCCGGGTTCGATTTGCTTCGCTGCCAAAACTGCCGCCGTAAACACGCGGAGTACGATCACGTTAAACATGTGGGTCCGTAAGTCCTTCCGAGAGGTTGGTGGTAGGGGCAGGAAGGTATGGTTCCTGTGGATGCCTCCCCCACTGGGTTCCAGTCTAAATTGGGTGGCACTTCCTTGCAGTCCAAACAGTTATCTTACACCTTTCTGGTATCTCGGGAAATGAGACTGCGGATAAGTACGCCAAACTTGCTACCTCCTCGGGTTCTCCCTTTTCCCTTCCCTTCCCGTTTTCCCTCCTTAAAAAATTTTGTAAACAAAATATTTCTCATCATTGGCAAATCTTTCTTAACTCTTATATTTCCCCCCGGACTCATGATCCGGCCCGGATTTCTTCCTTCCTCCCTCTGGTCAATCCCTCTCTCCAAATTACTAACAAATATTTAATATATTTTTTAACTGGGCATGGCCCATTTCTAGATTATCTCCATTATTTTAAACATAAATCCACCTCTTGTTGCACCTGCGGTTCTTTCGGCGATGCCGACCATTTTGTTTTTTCTTGTCCCCATACAAAAAATTTTCATCTTACAAAACCCTCCCCTGCCAATTGCGCAGCCTGGTTCTCGAGAGTCAGTTCAAATAAATCTTCTATAGATAAAATTAAAAACTGTGTTCTCATTGCTAGAGACATCTCTAATCAAATTTCCTGATCAGCTTGTGAGCCTCTCCCTTTTCGCCCTTTTGGTCGGTGGTCCCCTGTTGTCCTTTTCCCTGGAGGTGTTACCCTCTCTTTGTTTGGTTGCCTTGTTTTGTCTGTGTTTTGTTTTTGTCTTTGTTTTGTCTGTGTTTTGCTGTGTTTTGATTGTGCCCCGTTTGTTGCTGTTTGTCTTGGTTTAGTTTTTGTTTTTGGTTGGTTTAGTTTTAGTTGGTTTGGTTTAGTTTTTGTTTTTGTCTTCGTTGTTGTTTTTGTTGTATTATTTCTCATTGTGCACCAGTTGAAGTAACAATTTTTCAAGAATTATTGTAATCCGTTTTAATGTGTCTTTCACTGTTTAAACTTTATATAGTTTCAAAATGTGAAACATATTATGTAAACTCTCCTGTAAATTTTTGATTCTCAAAATAAACGTTGCTGGACCGTCGGACGAAAGCCATGGAAGTTGGGAGTTGGTTTCGGCTAACTCCTTCCCGGCCGTCCAAATGGATGCTCAAGTCCTTGTTGACGAGCCGGACGGCCTGGGTTTTCAACACCTTTCTGGTAGGTCGGATGGCCTGGGTCTCAACAACAGCACTCCTCCAGTTAATTTAATAGAATAGCAGGGTATATAATTTTATCATGATGTTTTAAGCTCCCCAAAAGCTGTGAAGAATGATCCGTAGTGCTCGAAAAGGTTTGAAATTTGACATTCCTACGACGATGAGTTGATTAACTTCAATGATGTTCCCTGGTAGTCAATGTATATATTGGATAATATGCTGAAAAGTCAGTAAATTCGAATCATGCGTCGATAATTCATTCTTTGGAGTGTTTGCATTCTCCTTTTTGGTAAAATTTTGATTTGAACGTTTTTGTTCAATCTTTTATATGTTTCTTTTAACGCATTCGAACTCAAAAATTACGCATTGGACAAAGTTAACTACGAAAGCTACGACTGTCTGCCTATTTACTCATTCTTTTTTTATTTCATGCGTTCATTATGCGTACATTGATTAGATGGTTACCATAGTTACAGAATGTTTTTTGATTACTTATTTTATTGAATTCGAAATATGAGTAGAATTTTGAATATTTATCTTAGAAAGTGATTAAAGTCAAACTATTGATTTTATATACGGCAAAAGATTAAATTATGAAACTTTATTGAATGGGAAATATGAGTAGAATTTTGGATATTTACCTTAGAAATAGATTGAAATCCCATTATTGGTTTTATATACGGCAAAGGTTTAAATTATAAAGAGGATATTTTCTCTTATGCCGCTTATTTCATTTTATTGCTACTTTAGACAATCAGCAAAAATGTTGGAAGTATTTCTGATATTTATCGAAAAGTTATGCGTCCATTTTACAAAAATATTAGAAATATTTCTTATTTTATCGATTTAAAAAAGAAAAATTCCAAGCTTCCTATTCTCAGCATCTATGTTCGGAAAAAATTGTATTTTCCATAGGTTAATACGGGGGAAAATAAGATAAGAGGCTGGAGAAAAAATATCCTCTTTATAGCGTTTAACAGATGGATTATTACATTTATTCTGTATTTATGTACTGTCAAGTTAGCTTGGTCGAAAGCATACATGAAATATACTTTAGTTGATGAATTTGTCACCATTTTCTACACTGCATTTCAAAATCGCAATATGTGTTATTTCATTAGGCCTGTATATGTGAAAAGTTGCGATATTAACTATTGCTGCCTTATCGAGTAATAGTACAGTTTATATTTTTTTTTGGGGGGGGGGAGGAGGGGGGTCTTATGACGTCATTTTAAACAAATTTTGTATTGTAAGGTTTTAGAAATTTTTGAGACAAAATAAATTTGTGTTTAGCATGGGAATAATGATATATTTTTTTTTTTTGCGTTTGCCACAATAATTTTGGAAATAGATATTTTTTAAATGTCCAAACTTTTTATTTGTATCTGTTATATATTATTCTGTATGCAATGAATCTTGAATTGAAAATAAATGTGTTAATTCGCAAAATATAAAACTGCTGCTTACTCTCACAGAATAACACAATTAGTATTTCCTTAAAGAAAGCAGATTACGTGGCAGCAAATGTTTCGAGGGACTTTTGATTCTTCCTCAGGTCAAAACAGTGGACTTGGCGTTTAAAGACATGGTTTTGACCTGATGAATAAGTAACAAAACTTCCTCGAAATAATTGTTTATATTACGTTATTTGCATATGCCTGCTTTCTTTAAGGAATTACTAACTATGTTATGTATCTTAATTGCTATAATTTCATGATATAGGTTAATTATAGGAGTATTCCATAATATCCTACAGTAAGTTTATTCACAAGGATATTTAAGTGAAATCAATTTTTATGCGTCAATTCAAAATACTATAACATGCATCTTTTGAGGACAATTTTATTTAAGCCCTCACCCTATTACTTTAGATTTTCCTGTACCTTGGTATTGTTTTTCAATCAAAACAGCCAAGTTTAATTTTTATAATCACACACCGATTAGGCGTCCGATTACGGAACTTGACGGACGAGTATAAAACTGTAAGTTTCCGTCCTCTGTTTAAAAAATAATCCCGAATTTTAGGAATGTTTTAATATGTTCTTCATAGAAAATTTTGCAGCATGATCTGAGTGATCGAGAGTTTACTGTTAAAAGTAACTGAAGTGTAGCTCAACTCGACTTCTCATACGAGAAAATATTTTTTCTTTCAAATTTTACAAGAAAAAATTTGAAAAATCGGTATTGTGGGTCCAAATTATTACAGAGTGTTACACTTCACTTTAATGGGTTTGAAAAAATATTTCGTTTGATACCATACTTAACAATACCCTCTCCCCCCCGGAGTAACGTGTCCACCAAAAGGGGGGACTAATGACGTCACAAATAAAAAAATTATATCGTGGCTATTTTTCGAGCCATAAATAAAGTCTTTTATGCATGATAATGTCAAATTTTGTCCTATGCTGCTATGTTAAAAAAATATAAAATTTCAAAATTTTTGCTGGGATTAAAAAAAATTCTACTATTTCTGGATGCTTTAATAACAAAGCCAGATATAAAGTTTTGTAAAAATCCATTAGTATTAGTGGTTACCACGTGTACATAAGAAATCGACCTCAAACATAAGACGGACATCACTCCAAAAATAGTCGAAACGTGTTCAGTAGGTCTTTAAAACATATACTGGCATCAAAATCTCCAATTCAATAATTTTCGTAAAAACAATACTTTCTTCATATGAGAAAGCAAAAAGTGAATAGACAGGTCGGCAAAAACGGCTAGTATAACCACAAAAGACTTAGCCTTTACAGGCTAGTATTTTAGCTGTATGTTACTAGGTAACATATACGTTATGTAACTGTAGAATAAAAGGCCGATATTTTAGAGCGAATATTGATTCAGTAGACGTATTTTTCAATTTACATTTTATTGACATTGAAACATACAATAAAATACAGTATTGTCAAACGTAACACATTTGATTTACGTCATATTGAGTACAATCTGCTGATATTTCACATTTTAAAGGAGCACCTGACGAAATATATGTGACATTGTATGCTTTACATAGGTTTCTTTCCATTAAATAAAAGATAAAAAACAGGTTCATAAAATGTTAAATTTCTTAACGACACTACCTCTACGATAATATTCAGTTATTCTGAACAAATATTTATCTGTATATATTCATTTAGATGAGTAACATCCATTTTTATGAAGCATCATGAGTGTGAAACTTTTAGAGCAGATTTCTATTATGCAATGGTTAAAAAATGTATTTTAACATCAATGATTCTTTCATGAAGGAATTCGGGTTATGTTCTTATTACGTTACTAGCTGCTAATTCTTCAGGATTCTTGCAGCCAAGTACGTGGTTTACCTGCTTCTGGTTTACTGAATTGCTGATTCCTCTTTATTTAAATACCGGCTGCTCCTTTATTGAATTTCTACTTATCCCTTCGATTAAAAACTATTAAAGACTTCGAACTGAAAAGCATAAAAAATACCAATCAACTAGTCTTCAAAGATCTGAAAAAAATAAAGGAAAATTTTTTTTTCTTAGTTTTAACTCGCGATTAAAGTAAATAGAAACACATTTATCTTTTTCTACCCCTCTCCCCCCTTCTCCTCCAAAAACCAAAATCCTATTAAAACAAACCTCAATCAACTCAGATGATCACACTCAATCAACACATTTGCAAAACATTTGAAAAAATCCTGTGATGTTACCACTGAAACGGATAAATTATCATTTTCGTCCCTAAATACCAAACAATTAACATTTCCGACACCTAATCTCTGCTCACAGCATGAACTTAACATTTGTTCGGACATGTTTGCTTCTCGTGAGACTTTCAAAAAGTTCAAAAACAGTTGAACTTAAAAGCTTTTAAAAGTTTGGTGAAATTACTTTTATGTTAATTCACGAAATAGCATGTAAAGTATTCAAGGGTAAAGTATTCATTGAATAGATACATGCGCCAACGTTTTAAATATGTTTTTAAGATATTCATTTCATTTCAGAATTCGCGTTTAAACAACGGTCGCTAAATGTCATGAAACAAATAGTACTGCATGTTATCACATGAATTTCTGTTTGGTGATAGTAGCTGTTTTTTATATTTAAATGATTAATTCTTTATTTACAACTGCAATTCAAACTAACGTACAGAATGAACTCCATTCTTTGCATTCCGAATTTTGAATTCTGTAGTTTGTTATGAATTATGGATATATCAATTAATTCTCGCAACAGATATTTTATTATACCCAAGTAAACGTTTGAAATTGTTTCTGACGAATTCCGATACAATTCAAATCTAATTCTGAAACTTTAAAGTCACACCAAGCACAATCCGAATCAATTTTAATCCGTGCCATCAACAGCTGATACGTAATAGAGATTTTACAAATGGTCAAGCTCTTTAGGTTGAGTTACGCGTTTCGTAAACAACTTAATAAGCTCGTCGGTATAGATCACACCTGAGTGACTTCGTCCTCAGGAGGTTGTTTGTTGAGTCCATTCTTGGCAGCGTCTCTCATTACTGTTACGGCCGTTGATGGCTCCATTTCATGAGGCCTGACCTTCGGAACCTGTGAGGAGGTTTCTGTGCGTTTGTCTCCTTGGGCGCGGCTGGATCCGGTCTTGGTGTTCTTGGGGAAAACGCTGTTTTCGACCTGAAGCTGAGCGTTGATCTCTCGAATTGCTGCGCATGTGAAAGCTTTCGCAAAGCTCTTCTTGAAGTTGTCGCTTAGAAAAGCGTAAAGAATCGGGTTCACGGCCGAGTTGGCATACGAAAGACATCCAGTAAGCAGCATCATGGTGAAACTGAATGCGTTTTGGCCAGAATCGGGCGGCATGAAGGTAAGCCATACTTGTGCGCACCAGTAAGGGAGCCAGCAAATGACGTAGACAGTGACGACTGTAAGAACAAGATACGTTACCTTCCTATGTGTACGCTTTTTTTCTTTGCTTTTGTTTTTGGGACCTACTCGTCTAAGCTTGCAGATCACAAGAAAGTAGAAAACGAGGATGAGAAGTAGGGGAACTGCGAACCCCAAAGTGAATGCATACAGAGTGAAAGCCATTTCACCATTCATATATGCGTTTTCTGGCCAATATATGTTGCAAGATATGTATTGGTCTGTCTTGAGAATGCTGGCGTACATGTAGATCGGGACCATCAGAAGAGCGGATAATGTCCAAGCTGTGAGACAGATGAACTTTGCAATGAAGGCTGTTCTGTATCTAGGCGACTGAATCGGGTGGCAGACGGCAACATACCTGTCTGCACTCATGACAGTCAAGAGCAGACTGCTAGTGAACTGGTTGATGCTAGTTGTGGTCATGTAGATTTTGCACATAACTCTTCCAAATGGCCACGATTCGTAAATCATGGTGGTGAGCAGGAACGGCAGTCCAATGAGGTACATTTCATCGGCGAATGCCAAATTCAGAATGTACATGTTGGTGACAGTTTGCATTTTTGAAAATCGGAGAACAACATAGATGACGAGTGTGTTCCCGCAGAGACCAATCAAGCCCACCAGTCCGTAGAGAATCTTGGCCAACTCAACAATTACAGGAGGTGGCCCTAGAAACAGGTAATCCTGGGAAGTGGAGCAATTAGAAAAGATAGGGGTGCAGTTTGTGCTATTATTGTAGAGATCCCCGAATATCATGTCTGGATTTGGAGAACCAGACATGGTCTGACACAAAATGGTTTTACACGATCCAAGTTATTATTTTACACAGCATTGGTTTGTTAATTTGCTTTACTGAATTTTCTTTCTATGGACACTAAAAATAAATTTATAAGTACGTTTCTTAAAAATTTAAATGTTTAAAAAGCTTTTACATTTATGAACTTTGATTTACAAAAATTTATATTTTGAGCATTGATGAGCATAAACGTTTGCTGATGCATTTATTCTTGCAGGTATGTTTCTTGAGCCATCCCATTTGAAACATAAGATTTCGATGCTATTCTCTAGTGACGAACATAAAAATTCATTCCCTATTTGTTCCTTATTTTAAATGCTTGTTAGCAGCAAGGAAATATTCTTTTGAATTTTCCATTTCACATCCAGCAGCTCCAATTCGTTCTTATTATGGCAGCAGATATATACCTGAGGGGAAAAAAACGAACATTAATAATAGGGGAAAACATCAATCTTTTATATATAAATATAAAGTGGTACAAACAAAATACATTTATTATGCTAAGGGAATTGTTCAAACGTAAGTCGTGGCTGAACGGTTATCGCTTTTGTCGTTTTTCAAATCCAGGGAGCGAAAGGGAACCGGAATTTCATTAATGCATTTTCCAGAAAATTGGGAGTGCAGTTATCCACCCCAGCCTCACACTTATATATGGATGTAGTTTATTAAGCTTCTCTTATGAACCTTGTAAAGAACCGTGCTGCCCCAACCTGAAATCTAACCCTTTATCTCCGAACTGGTCAGCCGACGCTCTACCGTTGAGCTATTGGGACGAAATTGCAAACTCTTATCATCGAAGTGGTCTCTGCATTCTCCACCCTTTAATGTCAGATTGGCGGGCAACTGACTATCTGACTGACAACCTTCTGCTATTTTTACCTCAGGTTAGCCTCCTGCTACTACTATTTTTACCCAGGTTAGTATCCTGCGTGGTCGTTATCCTCTCCATTTGAAGTCGGCGCTCCATCTTCCAGAGTCCACTGAATCCGTACGAGTCGTACTAGGGTCACTTTCAGACCTCCGATATTCGACCCTGTTAATATTTTTTCCGATAGCCTCTCTTCCATTCAAGCTCTTAACTTAATAAAAAATAAATCTAATTATCTTAATTAAATTAAATCCAAAGATCCTTGTCAAAAACCTTGTCAATATTTCTTGGGTAAAAGTTCACAATAAAATATCTGGAAATGAAATTGCTGATTACCATGCCAAAATTGCTGCTATCTCTGGTTCCCCTCTTACTATTCTCTTTCCTTACTCACTCCTTTCAAAATTTTGTAAATCTCATATCTTTAATCTTTGGCAAAATTATCTTAATGATTATATTTCCACCAGGACTGGTGATACGGTTAGAATCTTGTTTTACCTCCCTATCGTGAATCCTAATTTACAAATTTTTAATAAATACTTAATTTACTTTCTTACTTATCATGGATCCTTTCTTGATTACCTATATTTTTTCAAAATTAAATCCACCTCTAACTGTGTTTACAATAAGTTCCGTGACGTTGACCATTACATTTTCGATTGTCCTTTTTCTAAAATTTTTTGTCTTTCTAAACCCTCCCCCTCTAATAAACTAATTTGGTTCTCTAAAGTTCGTTCAAATCTCTCTTCAGTAGATAAAATTAAAAACTGTATTCCTGTTGCCATGGAAATTTCTAATAAAATGACCTAAGCTTATGAGTAGATTCTGCTTTCAATTAATTTTGATCAATGAATCCCTTTATTTCATTCTTGTTAACTTATATGGACTTATTGTGTTCCCTCCATATTTTCTGTTTAAAAAAAAACTATGTTAACTGTTCTTATTTTCTCAGTTCTTTTTTTTTCTTTTGACACTTTTCATTTGTATTTTTCTAATTTTTCTTTTCTAAATTTTATTCTAAATTTCTGTTTTTGTTTTTATCCTATTTTTTTTCCTTTTCATATAATTTCTAAATTTTACTTTTAAAATTTTATTATTTTCTTTAATTTTAATCTATATTTCATTATGTTAATATACCTCACTCTAAATTTCGTTTTTCAATGATCTTTTTATTTATATTCGCAATAACCCTTTTCCCATTTTTGAAAAATGGACGCACTCGTCAAGTTCAAATATAATGTAAAAATGTCTGTTTAACCACACTATTTTTCATCCATTGTTATCTTTTTAGACTTAAATAAATGTTCGTTTGACGGGATGGAAAACCTTGGGTGCCTCCTGAGTGCAGGAGGTATACATTCCCGGCCGTGCAGCTAACTACTCTAAACCCACTATGTGAATCGCACGGTCTGGGATCTTCAGACCTCCGATATCTTTGCACAGGGTTGATTTGTTCGGGCGCCATTGTAAAGAGCCTTGATGTCCAAACCGGGAATCGAACCCTGGATCTCCTTTCTGACTATCCGACGCTCTACCGTTGAGCTATTGTGACATAATTGAAAAATCTTATCGTCGAAGTGGACTCTGTGTGCAAACATATTCTTAGAACAACTATGAATCTCTAGATTAGCAAACAAGGGAGGATTTAAGTAAGAAAACTTTGAGAATGAGACGGACCTCCTCTTCTTGGGAACTTATTCATCTTTCCTAATCCTCCACTTAATCCTGGAGTGTATTAAGAGTTCAGTAAGTACAATACACTTAGTGGGAAGGATAAGGAAAACTTGATCAACGTATAAGCATAAATAACACAATAACGCAGCTTACAGCTGTTTCGAGGACATGATGCATTCCCCTCATCAGTGCAAGAGAACCATCAAACACGAAGGCCAAAAGAGGAAAGGATGCGAAAGTCAGAAGCATGGGGGTTTATATATCCATAGCTGCCAACCTTGGAAAATGAAAATTAGGGAGATTTTTAAATATTTGTAATTCGCGACAAAAGTCAAAAAATCGCACAGCGCGATAACAATTTCTTTTTTTTACAGAAAGCATAAAAGGGAATTTTCAAGACAGAATAGGTTTTTTTTCCCTCTACTACAAAACTGCACCATAAAAAATAGACAAATATGATAAACAATCTGTATTGTAACTATAAACACAATTTAATTTCAACGAATACAAAAGAATTAAAACATCTTTTAAAAAATAAGCACATTCGTTAGAGTTATTCTCATCAGAGTCTATAACAATGTTCATTACACTGAATATGATGCATAAAGAAAAATGTCATTGGTTACTGTTTAATAATCATTCACATGTCTTTGACACAGAAACACTTCTCTGCAGATAAAATATTGAATGAAAGAAATCTTTTGGTAAGTAAAAATACAACACGTAAAAGTTCTATATAATTAAAAAATGTCAAATTCAATCCTTCTTACTACTTAAAAATAAAGTAGTAGCTCTTTTTGCTTTTTTTAAGAACTCCTTACTAAATTCTTCTTCAATATCCCTTCACAGAGTTCATACCGATTTTTCAAAATAGAAAAATTTGTATTATGCAAATATAATTAAAAAATTAACTTTAATAATTAGCCATAATATGAAAATAAGCTAGTTTAGTCAATCTAATATTCAACATTTAAATGATGGAGATGGATGGAAAAAGATACTAACGTACTCTCGGCAATTCACGCGAAGTAACTGAATTGCGCAATCGCACTATTTATGCGAAAATAATTAAGAAATTAACCACAATAATTAATCAGAATATGAAAATAAGCTAGTTTAGTTGGTCCAATATGCAACATTTAAATGATGGAGATGGATGGAAAAAGATACTAACGTACTCTCGGCAATTCACGCGAAGCAACTGAATTGCGCAATCGCATTATTTATGCGAAAATAATTAAGAAATTAACCATAATAATTAATCAGAATATGAAAATAAGCTAGTTTAGTCAATCAAAAATGCAATATTTAGAAGATTGAGACGGATGGAAAAAGATACTATTGTACTCTCGGCGATTCATGAGAACAAACTGAATTGCGCAATCGCAGTGTTTATATGAAATTAATGAACAAAATAACATTTTAGCGATTTATGCTCAATAACCTTTGAAGAAGTATGTTTATTACTTTCATAAAATAAGAGATCGAGATCTTAATCTACAATACACGCGGCCGTAAATCTCCGTTAATTTGATTGGCATTACCCTGCATTGTATTATGGATTTGCTACGATCCCGGGAATGATAAAAATCAGTGCTAAAAATGCGGAAAATTGGTGTTTTCGAGGAATTATTACCATGTCTGGTTAATTGATAAATTTCCAACAAATAAAGCCGGAGAATTTCGTTAGTAATCCGGAGGCCGGAGAAGTAATGAAAAATCCGAAGTCTCCGACCAAAATCCGGAGAATTGGCACGTCTGCATAGGGATATTTTTAGGAAAATCCCTTTTGTACGGATTTTTTTCTAATTATTGTAAAAATTCGGGAGATTTAGGAATTTTTCGGGAGTTCGGGAGATTGCCTCAAAATTCGGGAGACTCCCGGAAAAATCGGGAGATTTGGCAGCTATGTATATCTAAGACTTGGATTATGAGAGAGCCAATCAGGAAGCAGCATAAAGAACCGTCTAGTGAATCCAAAACGACAAGTAACCCACAAGCGGAATGGACGCAGATTTTGCACCCATTCCTCTCTTAGACTTCGGGTGCGTTGGTTCTACTGCATCGACGAAAGGGATCCAGCGTATCCTCGAAACATCTATATGCTGCATACCGGTTGACACTTTTATATTTTACAGCATGCTGTGATTATTTGAATATTATCTATAAAACTTTTAATAACAGTTTTGGGCGCATTTCAAAGAATTTATGTCTTTCAAAAGACTTGCAAATATGTGGAAACATATTTTATTAACTTAATGTATTTTCTTCTTTTAGTGTGTTCAGAATCAGCCGTTTAATATCTTGTCACGTTATAAGACGACGTTATGAGTTTTTCGACATTTCTTTTTAAATTCCGACTCTAATATGAATGTTCTTTGTGGCGGGATTGTTTTTCTACTTGGGTTGAAATACCAATATTTCAAGATGCTCCTGGCTGTTTAATAATAGAGGTAAGATTTTTTAATTATCTACTCATGGTTTCTTAGCATTTATATATTTTTAATACATATTACAAAAATTGTGCAATGCGCCGTACCAGTTTAAAGAGAAGAAGTTAGAAATTTTTTAAATTGATAGAATCACATACTCAACTGCTTTTGAGCTTAAATTCTAATCGTTTGGTTACGTATTCATTAAAATTAACAGAATTAGACCGATCCAGTAAACTAAGTCTTTTACAGAATTGAACACTTTATCTCATTGACATAGATGAGGTCATACTTTTTACTGAGACTCCATTCCAAACTTGTCGCTCGATAGAGGGAGCTCCTATAGCAGAGCTATTGTGTTTTACTTATAGTTTGTTGCTCCGACATAACCCTCTATCGATCGACACGCTTGGCACTGAGCTCCTGACTCGATTCTCTGCCTCTCTATTCTGACGAAGAAGGTTGTTTACTGCCTCTGAAACCGGTTGGCGTTTTTTTATCAACTTTTCAAGCTGTAACAAACGTAGTATTTTCATTGCAGACTTTAAAGTTTCTTGGTTTTAAATTCTCTTTTATAAGAAAACACATTAAACAATGTGGTACCATTCGGAGCGCAACTGAGTCTATATAAATCATACTTGAGGAAAACTTAAAAGGGTAATTTATGCTTCAAGAAAGCTCTGGTGCAGAACATGAGCTATTTCATTCGATTTAGGAGACTTAGCATTTTTAGAAGTCATTCAATGTCGACATCCTTATTTTCTACCGCTATTAACATAATTGTTTAAATAATTGTTTAAAAGGGGATAGGTTGTTGGAGCGCGGAATAAAAAGTCTGCAATAAAAACACTACGTTTGTTACAGCTTGAAAAGTTGATAAAAAAAAGTCAACCGGTTTCAGAGGCAATAAAGAGCCTTCTTCGTCCGAAAAGCGAGGCAGAGAATCGAATCAGGGGCTCAGTGTCAAGCTTGCCGATCGATAGAGGGTTATAACGGAGCAACAAACTATATCTAAACGCAATAGCTCTGCTACAGAAGCGCCCTCTATCGAGCGACAAGTTTGGAATAGGGCCTCAGTAAATAGTATGACCTCAACTGTGTCCATGAGATAAAATGTTCAATTCTGTAAAATACTTAGTTTACAGGCTTGGCTTTATTCTGTTAATTTTAATGAATACTTAACCAAACAATTAGAATTTAAGCTCAGAAACCCTTTTTGAGTATGTGATTCTATCAATTGAAAATGTTCCTACATTTTAAAAAATGTGTCTGCAATTATGTAGTTTTCATTTATTCAAACTGCGACATTGTTACTATATTTTGCCGCCGTCTTTTGGCGTGTCTGTTCTTGTTTATGTGTTTGTTACGAGTCACGGAATTTTAGTCATGAACAGTGGTGAAGTGTGATAAAGGGAAGGTATGAAACTGAGGGACCGAAATTAGAAAATAAAAATGTTCATGGTGTATACTTTAACAAAAGTTACAGATAAAATGAAATAAAATAAATGAATTGCCATGAAAATAAATTGAGATTTTACAATTTTAGTAGAGTGGTACTCCAGTTATGCAAAGATTCAAAACACGTTTTATACCGGAAAACACAACATACTGAAAAGTCTATTTTAACCAGACTGTAAAAGCCCTGGAAAACAAGTAGGAAAATAAATATCCCACTCACCAAGTTTTATTTTTTCACTTGTTTAATATTTAATTTATGATTCACATAGAAAAACTCCAAACATATCCCAAATATCAAAACCTTTCAAATTTAGCGATTCTCTAAATCGAATTTACTGTAAACTTCCGGAATGACCCTCCAAGGGTCCTCAGACAATAAACACTAAGTCGGCAAAATGTATAGGTTTATGAAAAATTCAGTGAAGTTTCGTCTAAGAGGAAGAAAGGAAATCTTCATGACTCTAAGAAAACACAGAGTTTAGACACGTCTACCCTGGCAGTTAAATGATAAAAGATGTAGACGCTGTATCTTTGAATTCCATTTTTAATGCAAGATCTCCTCACATGGAGCGATATGCCTACGTATGCGAGGGTCAGGGGAAGGCAGAACAAAATTTTGTCTCCCTTTAAAAAAGTAATACATCGTTTGGTGTTATTTCTTTCTTTCAACCCAGACCGTCCGACGTACCCGAAAGTGTAAGGTAACTGTTTGGATAGCTCTGACAGCGTCACCCAATGTAGTTCGAAACCCAGTGTGTGTGTGTGGGGGGGGGGGGGGGGGGGTCATCCGCGGGGACCGTACCCTCCTTCTTCTGCCTCCAACTTGTTAGAAGGCCTTTCAGAGCCGCCGATTTAACGTGCTTGCAGTCCGCGTGAACACGTCTATAATTTAGGCAAAGCTATGAATCGAACTCTGTTCCTACAAGTGCAGTCCCCGTGCGTCGTCTAGTCTTCGGTATACAGCAGTATCTTTTATTACAGCCGAGATAGCGCAGTGGTTAAGGCGTTGGGATGGCCCACTACCCGAACTTATTCTCTGCTTTTCAAAACTATCTTTGTGTTTACACAGAGTATAGACGCGCTAAATCTGTAGGTTCGAAAGTCCATACAAGAGGTGGTGGGTTAGGGAAAGGATGGTATGGTTCCTTTGGTTGCTACCCACATTGGGTTCCTGTCTAAATTGGGTGGCACTGTGTCACCCGTACAAACAATTACCTTACACCCTTGGATAGGTCGGACGATCTGAGGTTGAAAAAATTCCTTCTGAGCGGAAATAGCCCAGTGGTTAAGGCTGGAGGATCGCCACCGATAGACCCGAGTCTATCTCAAACCCCGCTCAAGACTATCTCTGTCTCTACGCCAAGATGCCGAGTATGGTTAAATCTGTGGGTTTGAAAATCTATCTGACAAGCGACGGGTTAAGGGAATGATGGTCCTGTCCTTCTGGTGGCCATTCCTGTGGGGTTTCTGTCTAAATTAAGTGGCACTTTTCTGACTACTCAAACAGTTAGTTTCAGGTATGTTAGATGGTTTGGGTAGGGAAAAAATGTTTCCTTTTGCACAATACGATAACCAGAGTCGGTTGAGGGGATTGGAACGAACCTATTACGTAGCATTGGGAGGGATGATCAAAACCTGGGACACTTGCTACGCCTTTCAGACAATACAAAAACACTTACGGTTCTTGATTGGTAAGGAAATTAACGAATAATCTTTATGTACTTTGTAATAAAGATGTAGATTACATCGTAAAGAAAGGTCCATGAGTGTTCCTCTTAAATCTCTCTATATAAAGTGGCCATGATAGAGAGTGATAGTACAGTGGCCCGATCGAATAAAAGTGATTCCAGCACCCCTATTGGAGAATTTAAAATGTTGGGATTACGAACTCGGAAACAAAGTTAGACTGAAAAAGCTAAATTGTAGAGCATTGTATCATGAGTTGTAGAGCATTGTATAATGAGTATAATCAAAACCAGGAATGCATGAAATGCGTCTATATTTATCAAATGGCCTATTATTTGATTATGCAGTGATTCGTCCAATTTTAGCTGCTGAATTTTGCCATCCTATGACGTTGCTCCATCGTGCCATGGAGTATGGATCACATGACACCCTAAACAAACATCCCAACATCCACGCGGGCAAGTGGGATTCGAATCCACAAACAGGTAGTCGAGAGAGAGCTGGTAGGAATCATTTGCCTTATCTCTTCCCAGCTACTGGTCCCACTGAAATGAGCATAAGAATGTCAGAAAACGCTTGACAAAAGTATTATTAGAAACTGCAAGATATCACACCGGACATGCTTTTCAAGATACGCTGTAATATTTCTTTCTCGAAATGCGTTCAGAGTTTTGTTCTCGAAATTTGCTTTTCCGAGTTCGTCATCCTATCTTTTACAATTTTGTTACTAGCAGCGCTACAATCTCTTTTATTCGATTGGTCACGATCACTTCATTACGGATAGATTGAACGTATGGTCACTCATGGACGCGTTCCTTACAAAGTTATTGGGAGGTTTTAGGACTTTCCTGGGAACTGTAATACCTCAGTGTGATAGAGAGGAGGCACGGACATGGGAGTAAGTAAAAACGACAGCCCAGATAAATACAGAGAATATTTTTATTCATGTCTACAATGTATCGCATCTAATATGGACCGGATCTTCCTCGAGTAGAATCTTTTGAAACAAATGAAAAATTCAAGAACCACAGTTAAAGTAAAACAAAAAAATCACTACGCTGTGCGTAATCCTTTTACCTCGCCAACATTAAGGTAAGCTCGCCAATTACTACCAACATGGGTTGCTATGATTAAAATTTTGCAAGATAATAAGAAATTTCCATTACTATACAGTTGAAAAAATATCTGTGCCTAATATATTGCTACAAAACGTTGTCATACAGCAGGAGTTATCCTTTTTCAAACCTGGTTTATTCGTAACAATGCAGTGAAATATTTTCTCGAATGTAAAACGCAGGATTGCTAGCACACCAAAATTTACCATTGGTTACAAGCTCGTATCCGGTTTACACCGGAAGAAAACAGAGGCCATGGCTACACTAGCGCCATTACATGTTCCAAGGTTTAGGAACAACTGGTTTAACAATGTTAACAGGTTAGGAACAGCTGCAACAATTTCACTTTCACACATTGAATACGCACCCATGTTCGCTTTGCTATTGGAATTATCCAAGTGACACGCCCATTGCTCAATGACCGTCATTTTCTGTTTACCCAGCAGAAAATTGGAAGGACGTCAAAGATCTTATCGTTATCCAAGTGTCTTTTCTTTCACGATTTTTAAGAAAATATACATTCATTATTCGAACTCCTGACTGGTTGAGAATTTTATTTGTTTAAAAGAAATATTCTCCTCTGCCCCCCCCCCCCCCCCCCCATCCAATTCGCGCAAATTTCTGTATCTGGGCTCAAAACCAATTAGTATGAATACTGACATTCGAAATGCAAATACAGTTTGTCGGGAGCGATGGAGCAAATAATGAAAGAATGAGAGCTGGAACGAAATATTCCCAATTGGCCCTTGATGGGATTGTACTAGAGATGGTTAAGATATTTCAGACTGAGATGTAATTAAGCTGCTGGGTGAATTCTTGAAAAGTTATACTCAACTGTTCATCCAATTGTATAAAACATTTTAACACTTGGCATCCATCCTATGTGCAGATAATTTGACTTTGAGTCAGCACTGATATACCTTTCGTCTATTTTTCATGCGTTTTAACAGTGTAAGTTCATTTACACTATATATATATATATATATATATATATATATATATATATATATATATATATATAATTTTTTTACACATTTTTTTGTGTTTGTTGGAAGAGTTTTGGAGAAGTGAACAAACAAATCCATGATTTAGGCCTAGCCCTTGTCCACGTGTATAGCATTAATGCTTGAATTTCATTTGTTTCCCTTTTATCGATTCAATATCATTGATTTTTGATGATTTTCTTTAACTTGATGATTCGAAATTTGTATTTTTTTCCATTTGCTTAAAGATTTGCAGATTTATACTTTTATTTTGTAGGTTTGTTAGAAAGTTAGGTTTTTCGAGTTACAGCTTCTCACTTTTCTTTCATTGGACTTTCAAACTATTATATATATATATATATATATATATATATATATATATATATATATATATATATATATATATATATATATATATATATATATATATATATATAACGTAAAGGCGCCGGTGGGCGCTTAAATGGTGAAACCGATTAGGTGAGGCGAAAACACAAGAATGACTTAGAAGTTATAAAATGACATTTAATAACCAGTAATTACAATAATGGTTCAAAAGAACGACCGCCCACCTGAATGCACGTCTCATAGCGGCGATGGAGGGATTGGCGAACTCTCTCGAACCGACCAGGCATGCCGCGCATTTCGGCAACAGCGGCCGTAATTCTGGTGACGAGTTCCTCGTCAGATTCTAGGCGAGTATCATAGACCAGACTCTTGAGATAACCCCACAAAACAAAAGTCAAGACAGGATAGAACGGGTGATCGTGGGGACCAAGCTATGGTACGAACTCGACCAATCCATCGGCCCGAAAAAGTGACGCCCAGATAGTTCTTTACCTCTTGCCCAAAATGGATTGATGTTCCATCGTGCTGTAACCACATACGCCGCCGGATGACGCTTTTAAGTTTGAACCAGAATGAAGTTTTTAAGTTTGCGGAGCGGCCGCATCCGAACTAGTAAGCGCCTGTAATACCTTTATGTTTCCATCTTGGCCCATCTTTTTTTAATTATATATATATATATGTATATATATATATATATATATATATATATGTATATATATATATATATATATATATATATATATATATATATATACATATATATATATATATATATTATTTTAATTAATAGCTCTTTTAGAACATTTCGAAAAGAAAAAGTCGATATTCCCACTACTGGCGTAATCCTAAGAAAGGTTCTTCTTTAGCTGTTCAGAAAGTTGCTCATGCAGGTTTTTCATTAAAATCTTCAAAAATGGATACATTTTAAACATTTACAGTTTCCTTTTACAGAGAGCAATTATCTTAAACCAGTTGAATAAAATTTCCATTAAAATTGAATACTATTGTTTTAGTATATTGAATTTATGTTATTTAAAAAAAAATTATCGTGTGATAAAAATGCGCGTATTTTTTTTTTTATTTAAGCGCATATTACACAAATTTTAAATTACACAATTTGGAGGAACATGTCGTATTTCATTTATACGACACGGTTACGGAAGTGACAGATATCCTCTATTTGTAGCCCTTTTTTTATTTTGAAGAACAATTACTTTAGCAGCTGCAAATTGAAGATTATTTGATATTGAAATGAATTCAAATAATAATCTTAAATTGATTCTATCAAATTATTAAACAATTTCTGTATGAATGTCTACAATGAAATTCCATCTTAAACATAAAGTTTGTTTTTCTACAGATGTGTCTTCGGTCTCCAAGTTAAACGGATTCAAGATCGAGTAGATATGATAAAGTGTTAATTATTATTCTGTTTAGGGTAAAACAATTCTTATTTCAGAGAAGTTTTCGGCCTATTTCATTCTATAATGTACTAGAATGAATTTCCCACCGTTGTTTGGATCCTACATAAGTGCCTGCTATTTAAATAGTACAGATACACTCAACACCACTCAATTTCCTAATCACCTCTTTTGAACCAAAACCATTCTCGCATTACGATTTTTACATGTGAAATCCTACCAATTATACAAAGCGGAAGAAGTAAGCACCTTTAATATGCCCTAAATAAGTTCATTTGATATGTCGTAAATAAGGGAGTCACAAATAAATGAAAACACTTATTGTAAAAACAAATTACAAAAAAAGAAAAGTTTATTTGCCCAAAAAGTAAAATTAAAAATCTGATGTGGGCAACATATGACTTTCCTTATATAATGCAATGAATTTACTATTTTTACAATAAAAAAAATAGGTTTTTCTTATAGTAGCTGTTTATATTCTTTCCAAGAAATTGAATTTTCGTCAATTAGTCGTCATTTTCACTGATTTAGTGTCAATTTTATCCATTTGGCGAAATTTCCGTTAATTCGGCAACATTTAAAAAAGTCGCCAAGTTCGGCGCCAAAATCTCGCCGAGCGTTATGGATGGAGAAATAAGTTATTCTTATAGCAGATAAATAACTATTGGCGTTCAAATACAAAAGTATTACTCAAAGTATCTTTTCTCATGGATGGAACGAGCTAGATCCACGAGAATGATGTCACCCAATTTATCGCATGATATTACATATGAAAAGTGAACATGTTTCTCAAGAGTTAATATATATTTTTTTTAATTTATGGGATTTTTTGATAAATTTATTTTAAAAATGTGCAATATCTCGAGAACGGTTCATGCTAGCATTCTAAATTTTATGTCAATTATTTTCTAAGCAAAAATTACATTAGAAATGTCTATTTCCGTAACTTTATTAAAGGTTTTGATTTTTTGATGATTTTTTCAGAATTTCACTCGACAATTTAGGGGGGTTCTGAACATTCGATTGCGTTTAAAAACGATAGACTTCCAGTATTCACGGATTGTGATTTTGTACCAAATTTCGTTCGAATCAGTCCATTTGTTCGTCAGTTGTCGTCTCCACAGACTCACTGACACACACACACACACACATACTTTCACACATACACACACACACATACTTTCACACATACACACACACACTCAGACATCACTTCAAAAATGTTTGATTCGTGATCAGGGATGCTTGAAACGTGCTCTTCCGTCGGAAACTCGAATTCGAATCTTCGACCCCGTCATAATACTTTCCTTATACATTATGTATATAAGGAAAGTAAAAATCTGATGTGGGCAACACATGACTTTCCTTATATAATGCAATGAATTTACTACTTTTACAGTAAAAAAAATAGGTTTTTCTTATAGTAGATACTAATAGTCTTTCCAAGATATTGAATTTTCGACAATTAGTCGTCATTTTCATTGATGTAGCGTCATTTTAATCCATTTGGCGAGATTTTTGTTAATTTGACAACATTTCAAGAAGTCGCCAAGTTGGCGACATTCCGCCAAATTCGTTGCCAAAATCTCGCCAATCTTTACTGACGGAGAAATAAGTTATTCTTATAGCAGATAAATGACTATTGGGGTTCAAATACAAAAGTATTACTCGAAGTATCTTTTCTCATGAATGGAACGAGCTAGATCCACGAGAATGATGTCACCCAATTTATAGCATGGTATTACATATGAAAAGTGAACATGTTTCTCAATAGGAAATATATTTTTCTTATTTTATATGACTTTTTGATAATTTTTTTGAAAAATGTGCAATATCTCGAGAACGGTTCATGTTAGCGTTCTAAAATTTATGTTAATCGTTTTCTAATGAAAAATTACATAAGAAATATCTATCTGCTTAACTTTATTAGCCGTTTTGATTTTTTGACGATGTTTTCAAAATTTCACTCGAGAATTTAGGGGGGTTCTGAACATTCGATTACCTTTAAAAACAATAGGCTTCCAGTGTTTACGGATTGTGAATTTTGTACCAAATTTCGTTCGAATCGGTCCATTCGTTCGTCAGTTATCGTCTCCACATACACACACACACACACACACACACAGACATCACCTCAAAAATGTTTGATTCGTGATCAGGGATGCTTGAGACGTACTCTCCCGTCGAAAACTCGAATTCGAATCTTCGACCCTGTCACAATACTTTCCTTATACATTATGTATATAATGAAAGTAAAAATATAATAATGGCTATCGCAGCAAGTTTTCATCCGATTGGAGTAAAATTTTCAGTTAACTTATAATATTAAAATAATTATATATTCTAAAACACGAGTAAATCATCTTTTAAATTCACGAATTTTGAAACTAGCAAATAAAATAAGATTCAAAGTTTGTCCGAGATATCGTTCATAAACCACTTGGGCTATTTCATTTTTTATCGTCTGCCCGGAATAAAACCGATTATGAAGTTCAAATTTTGACTGATTTTCGACGTTAAATGTTCGTACCTTTTAAACTAGTTCGAATAAAAAAAAATAATACATCGCCGTGGGGCATTATACGAGGAAGTGTATCTCCTCTGTAGCAAGGTTTGACGTCTTGCGACGCTTCGATTTTTCGCTATAGACGACATGCATATAGAAATATAGAAAGGCAACTATCTTCTTTTATTATGTAAAATACCGGTTTCCCAGGAGAGTCCTTTAACACCTCGATAACTTTATAGGGAAAGCCTTATGAGTATACACGTTAGGTCTATCTATAATACAGTGACTGTGCTCGATCAAATAAAAGTGATGGATTGCATTGGCCTTAGTAGAGACTTTAAAAGCTAGTAGAAAGCGCTCGACAACAAAGCGAGATAGACGGAAAAAGTCCATTCCAAACTTACTTAGTATTGTTCAACGAGTGGTAATTGACCCTAAATCTGTTGCAGAACCCAATTATTTGACACACTATGTCGAATGGCTGTTTTATTCAGAAACGCTAAAATAACGGTACAGGAATTTAATGTACGGTCTGTTAAAAATATCCTAAGTATACAGCTGTGCATATTTGAATTCCAGAAAGAATGGGACCGTATACTTTGATGAGCAATGTTAAAGACCCCGATGATACGACTTTTTAGCAGGTATTTATTGGCTTCAGTATACGTGTTTCATGCGCGGCTGATGTCAATTTTTAATCATCAGATACTCACTCCTTTACAACTTTGTATTTGATATATTTCTTCTGTCTCGCTTTTTTACTTTTTTAGTTATCCTAGAGTTTTAATTCCAGAGGCGTTACGATTCCCATTACTCAATCCAGCATGGTCACTTCACTATAGATCTAGCGTGTGTACGCATGGATATTTCCTTATAAAAGTATTTGGGGTGTTTAAAGACTATCCTAAGAACTCTGTAGGAGTCATTCAATCGAGGGGCCGCTTCCATGTCTATACCCGAATGCCTCACAACTATTAGAGTACCACGATAAACCATTTATCAAGCGTTCTACCTGTGTACTAAACTCGGCTGTCCAGCTCCCCATGCGATGCACCCAGTCTTTTGTGATTGGAACCTTTCAAGAACACCAATAAAAGGGTGGGCACGATGTGCGAACTTCCCGAAGTAATCTTGCGGATGGATACATGAGTAGGATTTCGTTGTTTAAGAGTTTGCTCATCCATCGTCTGAGATATGTCGGCCATTGTGAGAAGATGGATCACCTCCCGAGGAACTGACAGGGAACACAATACCAAGCGCTGAGAAATATGTATTGTCAAAGAGGCTCGATATTCGCCGCCTGACCAGGGGAATAATGCGCTTGCCCACTTTCTAGGCACACGATGAAATACGAAAATTAAAAGAGTACCGATTAATGTGCTCGATTAGTACTGTAACAAATCAATAAGTAAAATACACTTTGGGCAAAGGATGAGGATAATTTGAGCAATGTATATAAGCACACATAAGATAATGCAGCATACAGCTCTTTCGAGGATACGCTGGATACCAGTCGTCAGTGAAAAAGAACCAACGAATTTGAAGTCAAAAAGACAAAATGGGCTTTAAGCTGAGCCCGTTTCGTCTTTTTGATTTCAGGTTTGTTAACAGCTGTATGTTGAATTATTGTCTTATATTTGTGCTTATGTACGTTGTTGCAGGTTTCCTTACTGTTTTAAATATCTGATATGTATTTTTCAGACTTAAATATACCTTTGCTGGAAAACAGCATTTACAGCTACTCATTTTTATCACCTTGACGACACATTCAGTAAAATATCACCAGTTTAGAAACGAGATCAGGAAAGTTTGAAAATTTAATTAATTGGTTGAGAATTTTCCGCGTTACCTATGTTTTTCTTGTTCTTACCACAGACTGTATGCATAATTTCTACGAAACACATTTTACATTCCCAATAACTTCTTAAGGCTAGATCCTTGAGTGTAGACGTTAGGTCTGTCTCTAGTAAAGTGACCGATCCAATAAGTTATTGCAGTACCCCTAGCGAGCAATTTAAAAAGCTAGGATGTGGACTAAGCCGAGGACCATATTTGTGTCAGAGGTTCATGGGCCATACATGCATATATACACAGCGCATGTAAACATACTCACACGTGTACGCAAGCAGAACCACCGCGACCGAACTTGGACGTTACAAAAATGAATCGGTAATGATCTTGCTTGTAATTTCCTTAGGATTTTCTTCAAATAATATGAAATAATGTTAATTTATAAAAGATGACAGCAAATACTTGTTTTAATGCAGTCTAAAGAAACCTAAGTCTGCTTACTTTATCTGCCATCTAGCGGATGATTTCGAAGTTAGTTTTTGTCAGTCTGTAAATAGAGATTTAATAAAATAAACGGCCATTTGTAACGTGAGCTAGAGCTTGTGATGACAGAAAGACGTATCTTAAGATATGTCTTTTTGCCTTTACAAGACTGGTTATCTTTCTCTTAATGAGTTAATATTTTTGTTGAAGGCGTAGCTAAATTAATAAATTAGATATGGTAATGCAAATGAAAATATTTCCATAGCATGGTTTTCTTTGAAAAAAAAAATAACATTAAATTGAGGTCTACTTTTCATTTTCAAATAGTATTTAAAAATACTTTCCGAAAATGCAAATTTAAATTACCAATACTAAAGTTCGCTCTTAACAAAATCTTTTTTTCATTTTGAAGGTGCATAAAAACTCCCTCCCCCCCTATTTTAATTTAAAATTTTTCAGGTTATGCAAATCTAAATCTCTTGCTGAAGTTCGACTTTCATTTTCTTGGCAATTTAAAAAAATATATATACTATATACAGCATTTAAGTTTCTGCAGTAAGAATCTTACAGAAATGTAGGGGGCGTTGTTTATTTTGAAACCACACTTAATGTTTTTTTAAAAGGTAAAAATCTCATATCTAACCCAGGAAGTTCATTTTTTTTCTATTTTCAAGATTAGAAGAAAAGAACAATATTTCATTTATTTTTCGTAAATGCAAATCTGAAATTTAGTGGGCGTATTTAATATGCTGAAGCCACACTTTATGTATTTTAAAAGAATATAAAGCGAACTACACTCTTACTAATGTTACCTAGTCATTTGTTTGATAAAATAATAATGGGTTTTTTAATATTTAATATCGTTTCTTAAAATATATATGAAATATATAAGAGTAATGTATGACAAAACGTTAGAAAACTGAAATGGAGGAAACAAACATTTAATGCTTTTAAAATTGCTTGCTGATTAAAATGACTAGATTTTATTTCGTTAATTTATAAAGTTTTCCTAATTTTAGAAATATAGGCACAAATAATAATAAGGTCACGTTATAGGATTTTGAATTGCATGTGTTGCAGAGAGGATAAATAAACTATTAGGTCACGTCAGTTTGGAGATTTCAATACCGATTAGGTTCCGTTTGTTTGGAGGCTCCTATAACCCGCGCAATATGAGAAAACAGTTATGCAGACAGATAGATGGACAGGTAGATAATTGATTAAGTGAGATCCTACAAAGGCAACACATTAAAATTTCACGAAATTCGGTACAGCCATTTTCCGTGATGATGAGACAAACAGACGGAGTTTCAGTTTTATTTATATAGATAAAGCGTTTGTGGTTATCCGGTATTTCTCTTCCATGAATTAATCAATACTTTTCCCGATTGTAGTTGGCATTCATTTCTTTTGAAATACATGCTGTATTTATTTTCCCGTATCGATTGCATGTGGATGAAAGGAAATACCCAGGAGGGATTTGAACCCGAAATAAATATTTTATTCTTTTAAAAGAAATGAAATAAAAAATTTTGTGGTATTTAGGAAATGCCGATTTTAGCGTTTTACAGTGCACTGCACAAAAAGTGGATAGAAAGTTTAGAATTTTGTGATTACGTACAGTGTTTCTTTTAGGCATATCTCCAGAGGGGAGAAGCCCCCCAGAGACGAGTATTCGCATACCCGGAGACATTTTGTTAACCTAGTTTCTATTTATGTGACACAGCATTCAGATATATTTATATAGAGCAAATAGAAACGTCCCCCATCCCCTAAAATCCAATTCGACCCCCCCCCCCCCCACTGATCCTGAAAAAAAAAAACCACTGATGGCGTGGATACATAAGATACCAAAATAATTAGGCTTTTCCTCCATTTCTATTGCGAATACCAATGTTATGATTTATAATTGAATACTTAATTTTAAATGATCAGTGTAAGGAGTTTAATTAAATTAATATTTATTACAATTTTGATTATCTTGGTTCCTACTTTTTTTAAATATTTTAGCTTTTTGTCTTGTTGAATAAATTTAAGTAAGATAAAATCTTTACTGAAGGATTTTATAATAAATTCGTGAAACAACTATTTTAACTTGGAATCTTGAATTGCTGCAGAACGAGTTGGTCAAATCAGTTTCAAACATTTTTATGCTTGTACAATTTTGCAAGAGATGAAAATTGATTTATTTCACTAAGAGATTCTGTTTTCGAACAATGCATTTCTTTAAATTATTATTTCTTTAATCCTTTTACCACCTCGAGCAAAGATTCTAAGACTTCAAAACTTCACAGACTTCAAAATTTTATGACGGGCATATGTTAAAGAATATATTATATACGCATGCTTAAATGTCAATACATATATGCTTACATGCATACATACATGCTTGTATACATGGATATGCATACTTAGATTTTGGATGATTTAAATTTGTTTATAAACGAACGTGAACCGAAAATTATAGGTTTCTATTCACCAAGTTTAAATGAAACACAAGAGTATAAACTTAACTATCCGATATCAAATTTTAGAATCCTATTCATTGTGAAACAAACAGCACCACTACTATTCTGGGTCTACTATCATTAAAGTTTATCAACAACGTATTGTTAACTGCTATGGTAACTTGGAAATATATCTCTAAAATATCATCATTAGCGTCACTTGTCAGACTTGTATAGTTTTCGCAGACAGTGTTACTTACCAAATCCTTCCAGTGCAGCCAACGGTTATTCCCTGCAGACGATTTCTGATAAAATAAAACACTAAGACAATTAGTTCTGTCAAATCACTAATAATATTATCTGAATGTTTCAGATGTCTGGCCCTTGAATATATTCGGACTACGAAATGAAACTGCTCAGATTTAAAGTTATCTTTGTGTATTTTAAAATCAGGTGTTTCCTTGTATTCCCTTTATTTATTTAACAATTATGATTATTTTTAATTCAGTTTAAATAACTAAAATTGTCCGGGGAATTTCATATATTTTTAGAGATTAATTAAAATTATTTCTGATATGTTAACAAAATAAATAAAAAAATTAATTAAGTGTCTGTTGCAAGCATAACATTTGTTATAATAAAAGAAATATAAAATAGGGTTTTCTATAATCATACGTAGATAAAAGGAAAACACATTAGGAAATTAAGGCCTTTTTTTGGAGTCCTTTTCATTTTCTGTAACATTGGATTTATATACAATTTGTTATATAGTATATATCCTCGAATAATTGTAAAAGTACTTTACTTATGCATAAGGTCCAAGGCAAGGGTTTTTGCAACCGTGACTTCAATAAGAAATTAAATTGAAAATTCTGACAATTATGCTCAATTAAAGAAAATTACCATTATTTGGAAAATACATGGTGATTCAAAACAATGGGGTAAAATTTTAAGGGGTGATAGAACACACACCTAAACAATCACTTTTGGTCATACAATGCATGGTCGTAACGCATGCGGATAAACGCTAGAGGGCGCTGTCCAGCGAACACATTAAGCGCCTGTTTTCACAATCGTCGTCAGTTATATCGTGGATTTCAGAAGGAATGGATTGTTTCATAAATTAGGAGAAGGCCAGCATGCATTTCATGTACGGAGTTGCGGACGGGAATGCGAGGAAAGGCCGAATCTGTAAGTGGTTCCAACACGACGAAGCGATACCCATTTGAACCTGGCTGTGCGAAACGCCTTGGATGCAACATTCCCAGGATGATGGATTGGTCAGGGTGGTCCCATCACCTGGCCGGCACGATCGCTCCATATCTGATGTCTGGACATTTCCCTATGGTTCCATATAAAAGCCTCATCTACGATAGCCCCATCGATTCCGTCGAGAATTTTATTGCCAGGATTTCTGTTGCGGCTGCTGCCGTTCTACGAGAAATGCCTGGTGTTTTGACCGATGTACAATGATCACCACGTCACAGGTGTGAAACCTGCATTCATGTTGGCGGTTGCTGTTTTGAGCAGTTTCTGTCAGTTATTCATTACAATTTGTTTTGCAATTTCTTCGATTTCTTGTTCTGAGCAATTTCTGTAAGTTTTTCTTTAAAATGTGTTCTGTAATTTCTTCACTTTCTTCATACATCCTCTGTCATTCTTGTGTTCCATCATTTCATGCAACAGTACGTGTTAACCCCTAGTGCTTAATAGCTTGAGTTACAACCATACATTGTATGACGAAAAATGCTCGTTTAGGCGTGTTCTATCACCCCTTAAAGTTCTCCCCATCGTTTTGAATAACTTTGAATGCTTAGAGGATGTTGGCTGCGATTCCTGCATGAAAGAGGTGACTGGCCCCTGCATGGCTGGGTATCTGTAGTGGTTCAGAATCCATTTCAAACTAAAGCACTCTGTCTTATTAATCACAGGATGTGCCAAAAGTGACTCCGAATATCGACCTTTGACTTTTAAAAATCGATGTTTTCTGTGTAACAAACACAATATAAAATACAAAAAATATTACTAAATCTGGCAAAACTTCTACTTTCATATTTAATTCTGTTTCATTTTTTTTTCTTCTTTTTACTGTTTTCTATTTACGAGCAATTTCCTTCTACACTTTGGGAAGGGTCCCCGATAAGCGTAATACCTGTAATCATCAAATTATGAATAAAATTTGATAGCAGGCTCAATATTTCTTTGTAAAACTTAAATTTTGTATACCGGTGTTTCAGCCGCAGCTGCATTCAACGGTGTGAATATTAATAACTGTTTCTATTCCTAATTTTTATGAATATTAATATTTAACAATTATTATTTCAAATACGATTGAATATTAAAATTTATATGGATTTCGTTTCGGTTTTTTTAGTAGAAAAGTATACAAAAATAATTTTCTTGGAAAACTGATTTATTGTGAATATATAACCCCCAAACTATAAAACCCATTTAACATTAGGATCAGAAAATTTCAAACCCTTAGAAATGAATGAAAACATTTTAAAGATGATAAACAATTTCAAAAATCCGCTTGAAATTTTCTGTAGAATGTGAATATGTAATAATCAATGGGGTTGTCCTTGAAAATAATTTGAGTTGCCAAAATAACAATGAAGCAAATTATACCTTTTAAGCAAATTATAAATATTGATATTTGTAGCAGACATTAATCGAATGATATATTCCGATTTAAATTGTGGAACGATGTAAATTGTGCAATTGTGGTCGGATGTTTTTTCTTCTTTTTTTACTGCTGCATACAGGGTGATAAAAAAAAATGGTCCAAACTTTACGAGGTGGTAGTATACACCAAATCAAGTATTTTCGTCAGATTACCGGGCAGAAATGAAATGTAAAGACGTTACATGGCGCTTACTCGCTGGAAAGCGACCGCTCCGTAAACTTATAAGCATCATTCTGGTTGTTATTTCTGGCTGAAGAAGAAAACCACATATGTAAATTTCATATGGGAAAGAAGAACCCTTATGCAAATTTTTGTAACACCAAATACACGGCCTTATTAGTTCGCAGCTACAATTTTTGAGACAATGAGGGAAAAAGCCAATATGCATTTCATCTATGATTCTTCTTTTTGTGGGGATATCTCAAAAGTCTCTTCTATGACACTCCCCTTGAATATTAAGAGGAACTAGTTATCAGAATTTCGGCAACTGCTGCCGAAATGCGCGAAATGCCTGGTCTGTTCGAGAGAGTTCGCCAATCCCTCCATCGCCGCTGTGAAACGTGCATTCAGGTTGGCGGTCGCTCTTTTGAGCCATTACTGTAATTATTGTTTATTAAATGTCATTTTATAACGTAAGTTATTCTTGTGTTTTCGCCTCACCTCATCGGTTTCACAATTAAGGCCCAGGGGGGCGCCTTTATGTTTTATTTTCGAACCTGTAAACTATGACGAAAAATGCTTCATGTGGTGTATACTACCGTCTCCTAAGGTTTGGCCCATCTTTTTTGATTCAAACTGTATAGAACATTTTGTTTGAGAGAATAGATAGAGGAAAGTTATAGCGATTTACATAAGCAAAATAACCAAGTTTGATTGTCATGGTATAGATTACTTTGCATCGTACGATATAAAATTTCCTTTCTCTGTAATCCACTGAAACCAATGACTCAGGTTCAAAATGTCACGAATTATTTGACACTTTCAGACACCTGGAGCACTTTGTCTAAGATAATGGCAAAAAATTATTTAGATTTCTGTAAACAAGATAATCTGTTAGTCAGAATGTCACGCTGTAAAATTCTTAACAATGAAAAATCATTTCTCTCAACCACGCACCTTAATTACTAGTTGTATAAGGAAATGATTGACAAATGAGTTTTAAACTTTCGCGATTCTTCCGGCACTTTCATGTACTTGGAATATTCCGTTTGAGAGAATAGAGGAAAGTTATTTCTATTTAGTTGAATGTTTAGTTTCGTAGTTCAGTTGAGTTGTTTAGTTTAGTTAATAATCTAATCGGAATGCCATGGTATAAAATTATTCGCATTTTATGCTGTTTCAAGTTATTACAATTGCATGTTATAATTTATCAAAAATATTCTGCCTCATTTTCCATTTCACGATAAATATAAGTTATTAATGCATTTTAGAGGTTTCTTGGAATAGTAAGCAGTCTGGTAAAGATTTTTAAAAAAATTCATGCAAAATAATTATAAATGCATTTTAGTTAGAATGGACCCAGTGAGCAAAAAGGATGAAAAATGACCTTTGAGTAATACCTTTTAATACTTTACAACATAGTTGAAAAATGTTTATGACTTTGTTCATTCTATCTGTCTATCTGTCTGTCCGTTCGCACGATAACTGCCGTAAAAATGTATCAAAATGAAATTTTAGTATGTTGTTGAGACAGTCTGTGGGACATATGGGAATGCAAATGAATAATATCACCCAATTAGGTTTGGATTGAACCCGGGTTGAAAAAATGAAATACACGGAACCCTATGGGACCTCAGTTTTCAAACATTTTTTAAGCGAAGTTAAAAAATTTGCTTCGAAAAGTTTAGGAAATATTCAATTTATCCCAAATTATTCCATAAAAACTTTTTCAGCAAAAAATGTTCGGTAGTTTTTTAAATAAAAATGAAAATATTAATGACATCCATATAATATGAAAATATCACGTGACCCACTTCAAAATAGAATAGGACATCTATCTTTTTTTCTCAAAGTAAAAATGGTGATTCTTAAAGTTGTTTTAAATTTATATTTAGTGTTGCATCCGTCCGAAAACCGCTTTATTTTTGCGCATTTTCTGTGTATCTATATTCTACGCCAACGCAATGACACTATTTTTGAATTTAAATAATCATCCAACTTTGATTATTTCTACAACGATGCCTCTTTTTAATGGATGCAGAATGTAAACAAGTGATTGTTAGATGAGTTGTATAAGAATTGCTGAAATTTTTTCATGCAAAATTATTTAACTCTGGACTCTGGAATAAAATTGTATGACTGAAATATTCACTGTTTCTACATAAGAGCGGGACTTTTTATATTTCGATGACATCATTTGAATAAAGTTCATTTTTTTCGATGAAGTTTGAAGTTTTCAAGTAAACTAATAAGTGTAGCTCTGTGCTCATTAAAAACATCTCGCCGCTGAATGTATCGCATTTTAGAGATGCGATACATTCAGCGGATTGCATTTCAGTTGGAAAGTGTTTCATTATCAATGCTTTATGCATGATTGATCTTTCTTGTTATATTTATACCTTTGTATCTTAGTGAGATGTCAGTTATGTGTTGGATTGTTTTCGAATAAAGCCACGTGTAACTACAATATTTGGGTAAATCAACGTTGGAGCATAGAATACAATTTTAAAATATGCTGAGTACTCCCTATACGAACTTAAAATTCTTCATATTTATAGGCTGTGCCTTTTGCTCCATTATCCAAGTATTGCTTTTTATTCTTGTTCTTAAATTTTTTTTCCTTTGGTTTTACTGGCCGTGTCGTTGCCTTTTTAGCTTTTTACTTTCTCTGCAATACATGGTAATGTAGAGGGAAAATATTGGTATTATGTCAAAAATCGCGACTCGAGTTTTCGACGAATCGACACGTTTTGTGACCTCTAGAACACGAAAACACTATTTTTAGTGTGACATCTGTGTATCTTTTTGTCTGTGCAATGTATGTATTCACTTTAACTTAAAAACTAATGAACCGAATTCCATAAAATTGTATATATAAGTCACTTGTGTGTGACCCTGGTGCTGATTAAATTTTGGTATAATTCGGTATAATTCAAAGTATCCCTGAAACAGCTATATTCTGCATTGATTTGAGTTTCTTAAGTTTTTCAAAAAATTACTCTATTTTGGAAACGTGCAACACGATCTTAAATCCAATTACAGACCCTTGTAAGGATTTTGTAGGGCAACAAATAACTCGATTACTGTTCATAGTTAGCTAAATGATCGAAATTAGAAGTTATTTTATAAAATAGTTTAGAATAATCAAATATTGAGCCAAAGGAAAACTAATAGATTTCGAAAACTGTGAATTCAGTTCGAAATTCGATTACATATCTTTGTAGGACTTGCTAAGGGCTATAAAGTATTACTAAATACTCGTAGCACTTTTAGTTTTTGAGATATGAGTGTTATAAACTTTAAATACTAAACATTTCAATCTTTTTGAACTTAACGATACGATTGATCGAAAACTGCAAAAGCTTTGCAAAAACAAATTAATAATCTAGACAATAGAATTTTCACTGAACTTATATATCAAGTATTATTTATATATCTATTTTTCCTAGTTTAGAAGATATTCCCAGTTAAAGTAAGCAAAATAAAGCAAAACGGCGATAAGACGAAAAAAAAATTTTTTTTTCGAACAAAACAGTTTAAAATATCAAACTTTTGAAATTGTGTTTATATATTGTATATTTATAAATATTAAGAAAATCATAAACACAAGTATAAATTGTTTATATTTTTATCTATTACTTTCAGAAATATAACATACTAAAATGTTTATATTTTTATCTATTACTTTCAGAAATATAACATACTAAAATGTTTATATTTTTGTAATGCCTTATTTCAGTTGGATGTTCCGACTCTAGACGTTATTTACGTAAAAAAAAAAAGATTAAGTTTCTAGATATATTTTTTTAAATATAGTTTCTAATGTAGATTACAATGAGTATTTTCAAACCGTAGACAATACTTTTTTCTTCCTGCTTGACTTCCGGTTAAAACAAGCATTCTCAAAACGTAAATAATCTTTTCTGTTCGACTTTCAGTTTCATTTTAGGACACAATGTTCTTGAAAAATGCTTATAACTTTGTAAATAATTGAAGAATTTAAAAACCGTTTGTGGATATTAAAATGTCTCATCTTTATTATTATTACAAATTCCCCTAAATGTTTCTTCTTTATGTTGTGTTCGCTTAAAGACTAACTCTGCATTTTACTGAAACATTTTACTTTCTTTCCTTCGATCCAAATCATCCGACTTACTCGGAAGACGTTAGGTATTTGTATGGACAGCCGGGAGAGTGCCACCCAATTTAGACCGGAACCCAGTGGGGACGACATCCACTGAGACTGCCCCCTGCAACCAACATCTTGGAAAGACTTTCGGACCCACATATTTAATGTTTCCTTACTCCGCGTGAACACGGGGGTAGTTGGGCAGAGCCAGAAATCGAACTCTGTTCGTTCGAGTGCAATCTTCGTTCCATAGTCACTATCAAGTCTACCTGAACCAAATATACTTGTAAGAAGGCAACCGTGTTCTATTTGGTCTTGTTACTGGGTTGTCCCGCATTTAAAACATTTTATTGATACATCAGTAAAATTTTACTGACACATTGTGCGGGTACCTGTGTAAAACGACAACCTGTTTAACAAGCTGATTGTTGGAAGTCTGGCGACGGACGCCTGCTACGAGTTTTCTCGTAGGTAGCCGGTGGATCTGTAACGCCAACTACGACCATTTCTGTAGCAAATACGTGCTAACTATACGTATTGAGCGTCTGTGGTAAGTTCATTAAATTATATTCCTTGATGGCGGCGGAAATTCGGGCGATGTTTTATTTTTCAATAGGTAGACTGATTTGATCCGTATCATTCAACGTGTTAAAATGGATTTTTTTACAAAAAAAAATGAGATGAAAGAGAATAGGGGGTGGGGCATCTTAGTGGTTAGCGCGCGGGGATTGCATTCGGGCGACTCGAGTTCGATTCCCGTCTCTGTCCATACTGTCTCCGTGTGAACAGGGAGTACGAGCACGTTAAATATGTCGGTTCGTAAATCCTTCCGAGAGGTTGGTGGTAAGGGAAGGGGAAGGAGGATACGGTCTCTGTGGATGCCGCCTTCCCTGGATTCTGGTACACATTGGGTGGCACTTCCCGGCCGTCCAAACAGATACCTTACACCTTCGGATTGGTCAGATGGTCTGGATTGAAGAAGGAAGAGGATATGAAATTCTACTGATGAAATTCTGCTGAATGATGAAATTTAAGGAGATTTAACTTTAGGCTGATTATTTACGGACAACAAAAAACATGATACAATCGAATAATAAAGATTTATTTTGGGTACATTAAAATTAAAGCTATTTTCACAATTAAGATTAGATAAATTGTACTGTAATAATAGTTAGATCAATAAATTAGTTACAACACATAATAAGCCACTATAATTAGTACAAGCTGTAACAAAATATTTGCAAGGTGGAAATATGCTTCAGAACTATTGAGAAAATACATCATAACGACTTGAGATTTGTTTTCTTTTACGTTCCGCATAGTACTGTTTTAGATATATTTTGTTATAAATTTTGGTTCTATGGGATTTCGTTTCAGACAGATTTAATGTTTTGAATCGATTAAATATTGTTGAGAAGTGTAATATTCTCTCACTGGCGTCCTCCGTCTTGTCTTTCGTCTTTATCGCAGACTAAACGGTGTCATCGGAGTGTTTTTCCCAGAAGACAACGACACGAACATTCTTTCCCTGACGTCACGCTATGGTTTCCAGAATTTTGAGTCAGAAGAGTTTCCAGATTTGGCGATTTATCGCCAATTTGACGACATTTGGCTACTTTCCGAAACTTCGAGTGACATCGCCAAATAACGATTATTCTACGAGACGTTAGATAATTCTGGAAATTTCTACAGAGAGATTTCCAGAAGTTTCTATAGAGAGACTATAAAAAAGATTCATCACTCTGTTGGAGTTCAGCTGACGAGTTGACAATATACGAGCTACAGTGGACTGTTGAAAACCCAGACCGTCCGACTCATCCAGTGGACATGAGCAACTAATTGAACGGTCGGGAGCTACAGTGGACTGTGACTTTTTTCAATGTCTTGCCAGTATTTTGAGAATATTCGTGTATATTTGGTATATTGTGTAATTAGTGGAGCATTTAAGTGCTGTTTGATTGTATATTGTTCCTGTTTACTTTGTGCTTGTGAATAAACCTAAGTTATCCAGAGACTTGGACTTGTTTTTGTATCCTGTGTATATATCCACGGTTCTTGAGGTAACAATGTCATATTTCTCGTAACAATATCATATTTTATTGCAGCAATGGAGTAGGTAGGGTGAGAGTTATAACTCCTCTCCCATTGACTGAAATATCCTCGATCGATCATTCATATCTGGGTAAAAATTATTGGCTTTCTTGTATTCGGGAGAACAAACACATTGATTATCATAAACTTTCATCTCATACTTTTGATTTAAATGTTTAAACCGTTGTTATCAGACATTAGATTGTCTTATTTATTTTGTAGCAAAGCATATAATTTTCTATGTTTTCAGTTTAGAAAATAATGTATTGAAGAATTGTATTGAAGTCATATAAATTCTTAATCCACATATTTTAAAATTTCGTTGAATCTTGACGGTTAATTTAAAAAAATACAGTAAACCAACGTCGAAAACCACCTGGAAGACTAGTTATTTTAGGAACAGGAAAATTTATGTTTAGTATTTATTATCCCTGTGTTAAGCGACTTCCGGCTAACACAACTGCCTAAATTTAAGATGATTGACGGTTTATCAGACACGATTTTGAAGATGTGGATGGTTTTAAAGTTCATTATATTGCTATTCACCTGACAAATTAGTTTCACAATCAGTACAGTGACATTTTTTGCAAATGAGTCGATTGATTGGAAATGTGCAATTTTATTTCAATTTTCTTTGTCATTTGGGGACTGGACGTATTTTCAGAGGTAACGTGGCAAAAACACGAAAAACTAAAATATCTCGAGAGCGGTTAGTCCTAGAATTATGGAGTTGGTCTTATATTATTTTTATTGTCAAAAAATTACGTATAAAACAAGCATTTAATAGATACTTTTGGACATACACAGTCTTTTAATTTAGATTTTGGAAATTTTTGTAGGCCACTTTGCTAAAAATGGAAGACTCGTTTTTTTCCGAATCATATCTAAATCTTATCAGCACCTGAGTATACTCCAGGTAAATTTGTAAAGAGCTTTACTGCCCCAACCGGGAATCCAACCCTAGATCTCCGAACTGGCCAGCCGACGCTCTACCGTTAAGCTACTGGGACGGAATTGTAAGCTCTTATCTCCGAAGTAGACTCTGCATTCTCCTCTCTCTAATGTCAGATTGGCGGGCAACACCCAGTCTGACTGACCACCTCCTGCTACTTTTACCTCAAGTTAGCCTTCTGCTACTACTATTTTGAACCAGGTTAGTATCCTGCTTGGTCGTAACTCCCTTAATTTGAAATCGACGGTCAATCTTCCAGAGTCCACTGAATACGTACTAGTCGTATCACGGTTACTTTCAGACCTTCTACATCTTCGTACTAGCATACAAAGTTGATTTGTTCAGGCGCCATTGTAAAGAGCAGTGCCCGATCGGGAATCGAACCCTGGATCTCCGAACTGGCCAGCCGGCGCTCTACCGTTAAGCTACTGGGACGGAATTGTAAGCTCTTATCTCCGAAGTAGACTCTGCATTCTCCTCTATCTAATGTCAGATTGGCGGGCAACACCCAGTCTGACTGACCACCTCCTGCTACTTTTACCTCAAGTTAGCCTTCTGCTACTACTATTTTGAACCAGGTTAGTATCCTGCTTGGTCGTAACTCCTTTAATTTGAAATCGACGGTCAATCTTCCAGAGTCCACTGAATACGTACTAGTCGTACCACGGTTACTTTCAGACCTTCTACATCTTTGTACTAGCATACAAAGTTGATTTGTTCAGGCGCCATTGTAAAGAGCACTGCCCGATCGGGAATGGAACCCTGGATCTCCGAACTGACCAGCCGATGCTCTACCGTTAAGCTACTGGGAATAAATTGCAAGCTCTTATCGAAGTGGACACTGCAACTTATCTACTAAAATTTTGTGAAATTTGGTCAATTAGTATTTCAGATAGAGTAGATACATACATTATACACACACAGACACAGATACACACACATACACACACACACACAAATTACTTCTATTGTTCATAGTACAGAGAATTCAAAAATATCAAACTTAAAGATAACAAAGATATAAACGAAATAATCTGCTATTCTGCATGCCATGATATAAAATTATTTACATTCTATGTTCGAAAAATTACTTTCTGTCAACCCTATGCAGACTGACACAAATTACAGTTTTAAATTTTTGTGAATAATTAAACACTTTCAGGCCATTGGAGCATTTTGTTTATAAGGATAGACTCTGTTATCCACTTCGGTAAATTATTGAATACTTATGTTCTTAGAACATTTTAATTTAAGAGAATACAGAAAAGGTTTTGGTTTTATCAGTAAAAGTATAAAAATTTTCGCTATGTCTGCTATTAAAATTCCTTTCGCTTAACCATGTACTGACTGAAACAAGTGTCATCGTTTAAAACTGTTGGGAATTATTTGACACGTTTAGGCGCTTCGAATATTTTGTTTAAAAGAATAGAGAATATCGATTTATACAAACAAAATAATTTGTTAGTCTGAAAACTATTGAATGAAATTCTTTCCATGATCTGCTATGAAACTTCCTATCGTCTTCATGTATCGACTGAAGCAAATGATTTCGTTCAAAACGCGTATGAATTATTTGACACTTTCTGGCCCTCGGAACATTTTGTTTGAAATAAGAGAGAAAAGTTATTTCCATTTATGTAAACATAATAATGTGCTAGTCTTCCTTTGTTTGCAATGAAAATTCCTGTCTCTTAATCATCTACCGAATGAAACAAATGATTTTGTTTTACACGCTTGCGAATTATTTGACACTTTCTGGCTCTTGGAACATTTTTTTGAAACAATAGAGAAAAGTCATTTCCATTTATGTAAACGAAATAATGTATTAGTTCTCGAATGTTTGTAATGAAAATTCCTGTCTCAATTCCTTCTCCTTTCTTACAATGTATCGTATGAAACAAATGATCTTGTTTTACACATGTGCAAATTATTTGACAGTTTCTGGCCCTTGGAACATTTTGTTGGAAATAATATATGAAAGTTATTTCCATTATGTAAACAAAATAATGTGTTAATTTTCCTTTGTCTGTAATGAAAATTCCTGTCTCTTAACCATGTACAAATTAAACAAATGAACTTATTTTATATTCTTGTGAATTATTTGACGCTGTCCGATCCTTTTAACATTTCGTTTGAAGTAATAGAGAAAAGTTATTTCCATCCATGTAAACAAAATAATGTGTTAATCCTCGAATGTTTGTAATGAAAATTTCTGTCTCTTAACAATGTACGGTATGAAACAAATGATCTTGTTTTACACATGTGCAAATTATTTGATACTTCCTGGCCCTTGGAACATTTTGTTTGAAATAATAGAAAAAGTTATTTCCATTTATGTAAATAAAATAATGTGTTAGTCTTCCTTTGTTTGTAATGAAAATTCCTGTCTCTTAACCATGTACCGAATGAAACAGATGATCTTGTTTTACACGCTTGCGAATTATTTGACGCTAACTGACCCTTTTAACATTTTGTTTGAAATAATAGAGAAAAGTTATTTTTATTTATGTAAAAAAAATAATGTGTTAGTCCTCGAATGTTTGTAATGAAAATTTCTGTCTCTTAACAATGTACCGTATGAAACAAATGATCTTGCTTTACACATGTAGGAATTATTTGGCATTTTCTGGCCCTTGGAACATTTTGTTTGAAATAAGAGAAAAGTTTTCTATTTATGCAAACAAAATAATGTTTTAATCTGGAAGCCATGGTATAAAATTCTTCGCATTCTCTATTTCGAAAATTCACCTCTCTCAGCCATGTAACGACTGAAACAAATGATCCAGTTTTAAACTTTTGCGAATTTTAAGTACTTTGAGAGTCTGGAGAAAATTTATTTCTATGTATGTAAACATAATCTTCCGTTAGTCTGAATGTTATGAAGTAAAATTCTTGACAATGAAAAATCTATTTTCTAAACCATGTACTGTAATTACTAGTTTTTATAAGAAAATGACAGAAACACATAATTCAATGTTAAATTTTGGAGACTTATTTAACACTTTTAGATATTTACGGCATTTTGTTTGAAATGATGAAGAAAAGTTATTCGATGTGTAAACAAATAGTAAAATATATATTAGTCTTGCATGGCGGGAAATATTTCATATAAATTTTATTCTCTCTCTCTTTCTCTCCCTCTCTATTTCAATCCTTTATCTTCCTCTCCTTATTTCTCCCTTTACTTCCTCTCTCTCCTTCTCTCTCCATTAACTTTCTTTCCCTTTCCTTTATCTCTCTCTCCCTTTCCTTTATCTCTCTCTCCCTTTCCTTTATATCTCTCTCCCTTTCCTTTATATCTCTCTCCCTTTCCTATATATCTCTCTCCCTTTCCTTTATATTTCTCTCCTTTTCTCTTCCTCTCCTTATCACTTCATCTCCTTATCACTTCCTCTCCTTCTCTCTCTTCTTCTCCTTTATCTCTCTCTCCTTTGCTCTCCCAATCCTCTTTCTCTTTTTCTTTCTTCCTCTCCTTCTCTCTTCCTCTAATTCTCTCTCCCTTTCCTTCTTACCTTTACTTCTCCCTTATTTTTCTATCCCTTTTCCTTATATCTCTCTCCTCCTCTCTTCCAATCTTTCCTCTTCCTCATCTTCTCTCTCTCCCTTTCTTTTATCTCTTTTTCCTTCTCACTTCCAATCTTTTCCCTTCCTCTCCTTCTCTCTTCCAATCTTTTCTCTTCCTCTCCTTCTCTCTTCCAATCTTTTCTCTTCCTCTCCTTCTCTCTTCCAATCTTTTCTCTTCCTCTCCTTCTCTCTTCCAATCTTTTGTCTTCCTCTTCTTCTCTCTTCCAATCTTTCTCTTCCTCTCCTCTCTTCCTCTCCTTCTCTCTCCCTTTCCTTCCCATCTTTCCTTATCCTATATCTCTATCTCCTTCGTTCTTCCTCTGCTTCTTGGATCTCGATGCCTCAAAGATTGGGATTGTCTAGAGGCGATTAAGATCACTCAGAATTTTTGGGATCACACAGTGGCCATGGAAGCGCGATTGGGTAAAATTTGAGGGGATATTTATCTCCCACGATCAATAATTCCCGCTCTCATCGGCTATAGAATTTGTAATAATAAACCCACTTTAATCCTTGGCATCAGATTGACATGCAAGCACATTTGAGAATGGAGAAATCAGAATATCACGATTATTATAATAATGAGTATGATACATGAAACGATTATAGATATATGCGTTTAATTTATGCACATATGTATACATTTTGAGGTGAGTAACGTTTGGGGTCAGGGTATTCAGTAAATTCGGAGCGTTACGAAATATATAAACACTTTAGATGGTTGTATCTCCGAAACTCATATATAGAAAATTTACATTTGATAAATAATTAAAATAAATTTTGTCGGAAATAAGGTGCCATTTATGAATATATAAAAATAGTGTCAATATTTCGGTATTGTTACGAATATATAAAAAGTTTAATGGTGTTTTGTCTCTATTCAAATAATACGTAGCGGACTTTTGCTTCTATTCAAGACCGTTGCTCTATTCAAGGAGATATCACCTTTACAGGCAGCCATTTCTGTTACATGAATGTAGGGTTACCATGCTTTAAATTTCGGGGCGGGTATGCTAGTCGTCAAGTTGGCAATTTATTACTAACTTGACGACTGGAAACCCTTCTCCGAAAAGTATTGTGATCATTAAAATATGGTAATCAATATAGTCGTCGAGTTGGCGATTTATCACCAACTGTACGACTTTTCGAATGTACTAGAATTTCCACGAAATAATGAATATTCCGGGCGATACGAGCCTCTTCAGGAAGTTTTTACGGAGAGTATATATAAAAACGTCGTTACTCAATTGGAGAGGAGTTGACGTGATATTAGCTGTATTGAATTGTGAGAGACGTCAGTGCTTTAGGAATAGTGTCTGCTATTTCTATGAATTAGCTGAGCATTTAATTGCATTTTTTTTGTATCTGGAAATGTTAGTGTAATATTTTCTTTAGAAGAGGGGGGTATACTTTCGATACGTTCACAAAAGTACTAAGGCATAGATTACGAAAAACACTTTCAAAATTTCTGAATTTACAAATAATAATTAATAATAATAATAATATATATATACACACACACACACACACACACACATATATATATATATATATATATATATATATATATATATATATATATATATATATATATATATATATATATATATATATTAGCTGTGGTCACCTCAACTAGTTTTTTAACACTTTGCAATATAGTTGAAAAGTGCTTATGACTTTGTTCATTCTGTATCTGGAAATGTTAGTGTAATATTTTCTTTAGAAGAGGGGGGGGTATACTTTCGATACGTTCACGAAAGTACTAAGGCATAGATTACGAAAAACACTTTCAAAATTTCTGAATTTACAAATAATAATTAATAATAATAATAATATATATATATATACACACACACACATATATAAATATATATATATATATATACGAGTATATAAATTAGCTGTGGTCACCTCAACTAGTTTTTTAACACTTTGCAATATAGTTGAAAAGTGCTTATGACTTTGTTCATTCTGTCTGTTTGTCTGCCAGTTAACACGATAACTGCCGTACAATTACCTTATCAAAATGAAATTTTAATATGTTGTTGAGACGGTCTGTGGGACATATGGGAATGTAAATGAATAATATCATCCATTTAGTTTTGGATGGAACCCTGGTTGGAAAAATGAAATACATTGAACCCTATGGGACCTAATTTTTCAAACATTTTTTAACCGAAGTTAAAATCCACAAATGGCTTCGGAAAATTTCAGGAAATATTCAAATAATTCCATAAAATATATAAAAACAATTTCAGCAAAATATGTTTGGTAGTTTTTAAAATAAAAATTAAAATATTAATGACGCCCATATAATATGAAGAAATCACGTAACCCACGTCAAAATAAAATATGGCATCCATCTCTTTCCCCAGAGTAAAAATCGTGATTTTTAAAGTTCTTTTAAATTTATATTAAGTGTTGCATCCGTCCTAAAACCGCTTAATTTTTCCGTATTTTCTGTGCATCTGTATTCTGCGCCAACGCGATTACAATATTTTTGAGTTTACATGATTCTCAAACTTTGATTATTTCTACAACGAAGCCTAATTTTAATGGATCAAAATCTAAACAAGTGATTGTAAAATGAGTTGTATAAGAATTGCTGAATTATTCTCACGCAAAATTATTTAACTCTGGAGTCTCGAATAATGAATGGTGTATGAATGAAATATTCGATGATTTATATTTCGATGATGACATTTGATAAAGTTCATTTTTTTCAATGATATTTTAAGTTTTCAAATATAATAAATTATTGTAGCACTATGATAATATAAAATATATCAGCGCTGAATGTATCGCATTTTAGAGATGTTTAAATAAAATTGCATTTCAGTTGGAAAGTGTTTCATAATCAATGCTTTATGCATGATTGATCTTATTTGTTTTATTTTAAGTCTAGTTTTTTACACTGATAATTTTTGCTAATGTATATTGGGTGAAATTGAATTTTACAGAAGTTAAGAACATTATATGTTATTTAACATTTATGTGAAATTATAAAAGTAATAAAAATTTTACAATATTACTAAAATAAATAAATGTGAAATTAAAAAGTGTGTGGTGAAATTGATACACATACACAGCAATTATAATTAAGTCAGGCATCAGGTTATTTGAACAAGAAGAAAGAGAATAGAACTTAGAATTTTAGACAATTATTGAAGATCTGCTTCTGCATTTCTTTAGGGTGCACTTTAGTTTGCAACGATATCTTTTAGATCACTGGCCCAAGGTCCTTTTCTATATGTACTTCTAGAAAATATACATGGTTTTGCCCATAATTTAAAATATAAAACTTTGATTAAAATTACGCTGGAACATAAAGCGATTTCTTGAAAACCCAACAACGCCTTTACAATACATACGTCACTACTTCTCATATCGGCGGTCAGGTTGGGACGCCTGTTGTAATGGCCCGTGCATAGCAACTGGCAAACCGGGTAATTAATGTATACTTTCCCTGTGATATGGAAAATCTCAATTTTTATGAAACTTTGTTGAAAATTGAAAGAAAATAAAAAATATATAGTAATTGAAATTGTTTATTTATCAGAATGAAGATGTACACCCATATTTTTGCTACAGTATAGAATTGTGCTAATATTCGATTTTCGGATGCGACGAAATAAGAATCAGATAACCTAAAGCGGTAATGTTTCGATGTAATTGAAAATAAGTAGATAAATATGAAGAAATTTTCCTACGGATATGGATTCAAAAGTTGTTATGAGAACGTTCTTCGACCTTTCCGATGATGTCGAGATAAAATCTCTGTGATAGTATTATTGATGGCCAAGGAATCGATTTTCTCGAATCAAAATTGTGCCAAAAACATAAAATAAGTAAAAAACTAATTCGAAAACAATAAAGAACTCTGACGTATCGGGAGTTTAGCTAAATCTGTACCAAATTTCGCGGCTGTACGAAGCTTAGATATTCAGCAACAGACGACACATACACAGACAAATAAACATACATGAAGAAAAACATCTCTTATTATGCAAGAAGAAAATAATGCTGCGCCACTTTAGCTCTAACCAATAAGAACACGTATCACCGTTACGTCACTGAGAGCCAAATGTCAACCACGCGTGGATTCGATGTTAAGAAATGAGTTATACAGTAGCAATTCTATTATTCCTTTTATTCAAAATATAAATTAAAATACTCAAAACAAGAATACTTGCAAGCAACTCATATATACAGAACTGAGAGTTTACGGTATGGAACATGCGTAATAAAATTCGGTTGTTCTTTTTAGTAAAATATAAACAAAATGAATGCTTCATTTCGCTTTAAACTTTCGAAACGGAGGGATGTTATTTAAATGAATTTTGTTGATTCTATTTTACATAACAGGAACAAGCTGTTTTACATAAATGCGTTCGAATAGTTTTCTAAAGAAAAGATAAAATTAAAATCTTCATTTTACACAAATAAACAGCGAATAATGTATTACTAGATGTTTACCAATAAAATTATTTTAAATTATGTTACCATCAAGAATTGAAAATCGAAATAATTATCCAAACACGAACGCAAAAAATTTTTACTTCTGTTTAGTGAGAAAGTGTACTTAGACGGAAAGAAATTAAGTGAAATATTTCTTTGAAGATCTTAAAAGATATGACTGCAAAACACTTGATTTTAAAATACTATTTCAGATAAAAAATCTGATGTGGGCAGCACATGACTTTCCTTATGTAATGCAATGAAGTTTTACAGTAAACGAACAATGTATAAGATCCACGGTACTGTATTTTTAACTTCGAACTGTATCTTTGGCAATTTTCCGAATAACAACATGTTAAAATATTTCCAATAAACTAATATTTCAAGCAACTCTAAATAAAAAATCTTATGTGGGCAACACATGACTTTCCTTATATAATGTAATGAATGTACTTTTACAGTAAAAAAAATAGGTTTTTCTTATAGTAGAGACTAATATTCTTTTCAAGATATTGAATTTTCGACAATTAGTCGTCATTTTCATTGATTTAGCGTCATTTTTATCCATTTGGCGAGATTTTCGTTAATTTGGCAACATTTCAAAAAGTCGCCAAGTTGGCGTCATTCCACCAATTTCGTCGCCAAAATCTCACCAAGCGTTATGGACGAAGAAATAAGTTATTCTTACAGCAGATAAATGACTATTGGCGTTCAAATACAAAAGTATTACTCAAAGTATCTTTTTTCATGAATGGAACGAGCTAGATCCACGAGAATGATGTCACCCAATGTATCGCATGATATTACATATGAAAAGTGAACATGTTTCTCAATAGGAAATATATTTTTTTTATTTTTATGACTTTTTGATAATTTTTTTGAAAAATGTGCACTATCTCGAGAACGGTTCATGTTAACGCTCTAAAATTTATGTCAATCGTTTTCTAATGAAAAATTACATAAGAAATGTCTATTTGCGTAACTTTATTAGTGGTTTTGATTTTTTGATGATTTTTTCAAAATTTCATTCGAAAATTTAGGGAGGTTCTGAACATTCGATTGCGTATAAAAACAATAGGCTTCCAGTGTTTACGGATTTTGATTTTTGTACCAAATTTGGTTCGAATAGGTCCATTCGTTCGTCAGTTATCGTCTCCACAGTCTCACTGACACACACACACACAGACATCACTTCAAAAATGTTTGATTCGTGATCAGGGATGCTTGGAACGTGCTCTCCCGTCGAAAACTCGAATTTGAATTTCCGAACACGTCACAATACTTTCTGTATACATTATGTATATAAGGAAAGTAATAATTAGCAATATTGATAGCATCTTCAATAAGCGATAGAGTCCATATATTAAAATATTTTAATAATTAATACACCAATTAAGCGTCATTTTTATTAATTTACCGCCACTTTTGAAATTTTGACTATATTTTCGTTAATCTGGAGCAAAATATCGCCAAGTTGGCGATACTTTGCTAGATTATTCGTCAAGTTTGCCAAATGCATCATCAAGTGTTACAGACACACATAGAGAAGAGCATTTCTTATATACTAGAAAGTATGCCTGTCATATGACGAAAATCAGAATTTTCGTAACATTTTTATCAATTTTGGCGACATGTTTATCAATTTGGCGATACTTTTGTCACAAATCTGCGACATTCCTCTAAATTTCTTGCCAAGCGTTAAGCGTTACGGAGGGACCGAGAAATGGGTTATTGTACTCTTATGTTCTAAGATCTTGAACTTGCATCAATTCGTCGTCATTTCATTGATTTAGCTTCGGTTTAATCGATTTGACGAATTTTTATCCAATTGGTGACATTTTTGTCAGTTTGCAACATTTAAAAAGTCAGCAAGTTGGAGATATTCCAACACATTCGTCACCAAAAGTTTGCCAAACGTTACGGTCGGAAAAATATGAATATATTCTTTCCAAGATATTGAATTTTCATTTGGTCGTCCTTTTCATTGATTTAGCGTCAATTTTATCAATTTCCCGACATTTTAGTTAACTTGGCAACATTTAGAAAAGCCGACAAGTTGGCTACATTCCTCCAAATTCATCGCCAAAATCTCGCAAAGCATTAAGGATGGAGAAATAAGTTATTCCTATAGCAAATGACTATTAGCATTCAAATAAGAAAGTGTTACCGGAAGTATCTTTTCCCATGAATGGAGCAAGCTCGATCCATGAGAATGATGTCACTAAATTTATCGCATGATATTACATGTGAAAAGTGAACATATTTCACAATAGTTAATAAATTATTTTTTATTTTATGTGGTTTTTTAATACATTTATTCGAAAAATGTGCAGTATCTCAAGAAGGGTTTATGCTAGCTTTTTAAAGTTTATAAGTTTATATCAATCGTTTTCTAATGAAAAATTATATAAGAAATGGCTATTTGCGTAACTTTTTTGAAGCTATTGAATTTTTGATGCTTTTTTCAAAATTTCACTCAAAAATTTAGGCAGATTCTGAACATTCGAATGCGTTTAAAGACAATAGACTTCCAGTATTCACGGGTTGTTATTATTGTACCAAATTTTGTTCGATTCGCTCCATTTGTTCGTGAGATAACGTCTCCACAGGCTCACACATAGACATCCCCTCAAAAACTTTTGATTCGTGTTCATGGATGCTTGAAACGTTCTCTTCCGTCGAAAACTCGAATTCGAATGTTCGTCCCTGTCACAATACTTTCCTTATATATTATAGCATGTATATAAGGAAACTTAAAAATAAGAATTAATATCAATATATATACTGCTGGTCATTAAATTTGCTACACCAGGAAAAAAAGCAAATAACAGAATCTTATTTATAGTACACTAGCCGCCTTTGGCGACCAGCCTGTTTGTTACCCTTGAAAATTCTGACCGTGGCAAACTCGCTGGTGTGATTTGTTTTTTTCTACGACGTCTGGATCGTAGAGAAAAAATGGCAAAAAGGGCACAAAACGGTCGAAATCGCAAAAAACATTAAATAACAAAAATAAATAATTAAAATTTTAAAAATCGGTTTTCACCTGTCCCCTTTCCACCCACCCCGGGTCTCCGATTGTCAAATTTCGTAGCTCTTCGATGCGCGGTCGCTGAACATATAGTGTATAAGGCAGACACACACACACACACAGACATTGCCTTTTATTAACACTTTACAACAAAGTTGAAAAGTGTTTATGACTTTGTTCATTCTGTCTGTCTGTCTGTCTGCCTGTCTGTCGGTCTGTCCGTTAGCACGATAACTGCCGTAAAAATGACTTAATCAAAATGAAATTTTAGTATGTTGTTCAGACGGTCTGTAGGACCTATGGGAATATAAATGAATAATATCACCCAATTAGTTTTGGATTGAAGCCGGGTTGAAAAAATGAAATACATTGAGCCCTATGGGACCTAATTTTTCAAGCATTTTTTAAGCGGATTTAAAATTCACAAATTGCTTCGAAAATTTTAGGCAATATTCAAATTGTTCCATAAAATATATAAAAAAAAATTCAACGAAATATATTCAGTAGTTTTTTTAAATAAAAATTAAAATAATAATAACACCTCTTATATGAAGCGATCACGTGACCATGATATGGAACGATCACGTGACATACTTCAAAATGATATATGGCATCCATCTTGTCTCAAAATCGTGATTTTTAAAGTTCTTTTTAATTCATATTGAGTGTTGTATCCGTCCTAAAACTACTTTATTTTTGCCTAAATTCTGTGCATCTACATACTGAAACAACGCAATGACAATATATTTGTGTTTAAATGCTCATCCCAAATTTGATTATTTCTACAAATAAGCCTATTTTTCACCTATGTAAAATGTAAACAGTAAAATATGTAGAATGAGTTGTATTAGAATTGCTGTAATTCTTTAACACAAAATCATTTAGTCCATGGAGTCTGCTTAGCTGATATGAATGAAATATTCATTGATTTTAGAAAGAGAAGGACGATATTTTTCGATTAAGTTTTACGCGTATAGTTTAATTACTTGTAGCTCCATGGTCTTAATTTTAAATAAAACAAATTATTATAGTATTGTGATGAATGACATGAATGGGGGAATTATTTATGAATGAAATGTTGCTTTTATAGAGAGAGCCAGGCGTGTTATTTTTTCTATGACGTCATTTGAATGGATTTCAGTTGTTTTCGATGAAGTTTTCAAATATAATAAATTATCGTAGTATTATGACAATTCTAAAATTATTACCGAGGAATGTATCACATTTTAGAGATGTTTAAACCAGGCAATTTATACTTTAATGCCGTCATTTGAATGAAGTTAATTTTTTTATGAAGGTTTAAGGTTTCAAATATAATAAATTAATGTAGTATTGTGATAAGTTTTAAAATATTACCGAGGAATGTATTGCATTTTAGACATGTTTAAATAAAATTGCATTGAAGTTGGAAAGTGTTTCATAATCAATGCTTTAAGCATGATTGATCTTTCTTGTTGTATAGATATGTTTGATTTATATATGTTTGATCCAAATATTGTACATATGTTTGATTTTGTTTGGTTCAAATAGAAATGTATAAGACTCTTGCCCTAGTCGTCTCGAAGTCTTGCCTTCCATTCCTTGATGAATGTACAGGGCTTCGTAGTTCGAAATGTATATGCCAATCACGGATAATTTTTGTTATGCAATTAAAATTGTACATCTTTGAGAATTGGAATAACACTGACACGACGATTTTGCGGAACTCAATAGCTTTAAGAACTAACTGATTATTGTTTTGACCTAAAAACGCAAATGAGATATCAGCAAACTACTCATATAATTTTGTATCTGTGTTTCCAATTTTTTTTCGTTTGTTTCTATATAGTTACCAGATATGTTACCCATGCTTCGCGCATTCTCAATGGCTAGTGTATACTCAATATGACACCTACATACTTTCAAGTTCTGAATATCAAAAGCCGATTCAAATTTAATATATATATCAAGAAAGATCAATCATGCATAAAACATTGACTATGAAACACGTTCCAACTGTAATGCAATTTTTTAAACATTTCTAAAATGCGATACATTCAGCGGTGATATTTGTTTTAATTATCATAGAACTACAATAAATTATTTTACTTGAAATCTTAAAACTTCATCGAAAAAATTGAACATTATTCAAATGACGTCATCGAAATATAAATCGTCTGGCTCTCTATGTAAAAGCAGTGAATATTTCATTCATATTATTTTTGAACCAGATTCCAGAGCTAAATAATTTTTAGTGAAAAAAATTAAATTATTCTTATACAACTCATCTTACAATCATTTGTTTGTATTCTTCATCCATTAATATTAAGCTTTGCTGTAGAAATAATCAAAGTTTGATGACCATTTAAACTAAAAAATATTGTAATTGCGTTGTCGCAGAATATAGATGCACAGAAAATACGCAAAAGTAAATCGGTTTTAGGACGGATGTAACACTCAATATGAATTTAAAAGAACTTTTAAAATCACGATTTTTACTCTGGCAAAAAAAAATGGTTGCCCTATTTTATTTTGAAATGGGCCAGGGGATTTCTTCATAATATATGGGTGTAATTATTATTTTAATTTTAATTTAAGAAACTACCGAACATATTTTGCTGAAAATATATTAAATGTTTATTTACAAACGTGACAAAATTATTTAATTGTTTGTTTCTTCGGCTGGCACCGAGAAGATATAAAATTGTGTACGCATAAATTGTGAGAGGCAATGTGGTGTAAGGTTTCAGAAAATCCCTCTGTATCATCACACTTAATTCAAATGTTTGACTTTACCGTTGACCTGGAAGTTGAGACGGATCTAATGAGACTAAAATCGAGAGATTCTGGCTCGAGTAGAAGTGCTCGATCATCTTGAAAGTGTTTTTGACTTTTTAATTATTTCTTTGCATCGTCACTACAAATATGAATTTTCGAAATGTTAGATCCTTTCCTTGACTTGGAAGCTGAGATGGATCAAATGAATTTCTTTGAACCGTTATTCCTAATTCGAATTTTAAAAAATTTATATTTTCCCCCTAGTCTCGAATCTGAGACGGATCGAATGACACCAAGAATTTATAGTTGTAGAGGTTAAAAGTTTTAGCTATAGCGGAAGTGCTCGATAATTTTGATGCATCACTCAACCTCCCCCCCCCCCATACACACACTCACTCACTGAGTCAGTTTATGTTGTATATAGATTAGGATAGTGCGTATAATGAATTCACTCGACAGATTGCATAATTTCGAAAACATTTTATGTCTGCCTCAACTAGTTTATTGCTGTCTTTCTTTTTAATAATATGTGTAGTCATAATGCATGTGTTCTGTTTATTTTTGAATCTTACACTTTTATATATCATCTTCGGACAGAATGTAAATTATAGAACGATAACATGAGCCGTTCTCGAGATATTGAATATTCATGATCAAAAATCGAAAAAAAATCTTAATTAAATATAATACCTACTATCAAATTAGTAAATGATTTGTCAGTGCATTGAAAGCGAAATAAATAAAAGAATGTAAGTAATTAAATTTAGCGCTAGTCGTTCATCAGATATTAAAAATTTTAAATTTTTATAAGAAGCCTGATATTCCTCGCAAACAAGGAGCTAAATTATATAAATTTTGGTATACGTATTTAAATCCATAATAACTAAAAGTGTATTTTTTTTCTTTTATACTAAAGATCGTTCATTTTTACATTCCTTATATAAATATTATAAGGTATAAAAAAAGTATTGCGATGGGGTTGGAAATTCGAATACGAGTTTTCGACAGAAGAGCTCGTTTCAAGCATCCATGAACAAGAATTAATCAGTCTTGAGGTTGTGTGTGTGTGTGTGTGTGTCGAGACAATATCTCACGAACGAAAGCGATTCGAACGAAATGTGGTCCAAAATTGAAAATCATTAAAAACTGGAAGCCTATTGTTTTTAAACGCAATCAAATGTTCAGAACCCTCCCCCCCCCCCAAATTTTGAAATAAAATTTTGAAAATATTATTAAAAAATTCAAAACCTTTAAAAAAGTTACGTAAATAGTCATTTCTTAAGTAATATTTCATTAGAAAACGATTGACGCAAACTTTATAACGCTAGCATAAACCTTTCTTGAGATATTGCACATTTTTCAAATTAATTTATCAAAAACTCACATAAAATTCAAAAAAGTATTAACTATTGTGAAATATGTTCACTTTCCATATGTAATATTATGCGATAAATTTATAATCATTTTCGTGGATCTATCTCGTTCTATTCACGGAGAAGATACTTTAGGAAATATTTTTATATTTGAACGTCATTAGTAGTTTATCTAGTATAAAAATAATCTATTTATCCGTCCATAGCGCTTGGTAAAATTTCGGCGTCGAAGTTGGCGGAATATCGCCAACTTGGCGAGTATTTAAATATACCAAATTGACGACAATGTCACCAAATTGATAAAAATGTCGCCAAATTGATAAAAATGTTGTCAAATTGATAAAAATGTATCCAAATTGATAAAAATGACGCCACATTGAGTGAAAATGACACTAAGTAAACGAAAATGACCACTAATTGATGAAAATTCAATATCTTGAAAAGAATATAAGAATCTACTATAAGAATAACCTATTTCTCTGTCTGTAACGATTGGCGACATTCTGGCGACGAATTTTGGAGGCATATCAGCAACTTGGCGAACTTTTTTAAATGTTGCCAAATTAACGAAAATGTCGAGAAATTGATAAAAATGGCGATAAATCCATGAAAATGACGACTAATTGATGAAATTCAATATCTTGGAAAGAACATAACAAACGATTATAAGAATAAGCTACTTCTCCGTCCGTCCGTAATGCTTGGCGGAAAATTTGGCTGGATGTCGCAAACTTGGTGACTCTTTTAAATATTGCCACATTGACGAAAATGTCGTCAAATTAATAATAATGTCACTAAATTGATAAAAATGGAGCTAAATGGCAATGATTTGCAAATTTTTAATTGAGTCATGTGACGAACATTCCCTCTAGTATATAAGAAATGTACTTGTCTCTGTTTGTAACACATAACGATACATAACTCAAACAAGAACACCGACCCACCCGAAGGTACACGGGAAAGATGCACCGTCGCTGCAGTAGCGCACCCAGGACCACGGCGCTCCACCCCCATCCACGCGCCGCCAACCAAGACCAACCACGTGGGCACAAGACACCAAAAACAAGCCCGGGCAACCACGGACCACCATCTGTCGAGAGTCATCCTCTGAAAGTCCCTCGCACTTCATTAAAGCATTTACAGTATTTACAAAACCCTTCATTTAGGGTTGAAACAAAACTTCCTTCATTCTTAAGGAGAAACATAAAAACAAGTTACCATAACTAAGGTAATAAAACAAAATAATCCAACTCGGATTTCAAAATAATACAATATATTAAACAATTCATAATACAATATTCCAATTCACATATTAGTAAAACTTTACCACTTCAAACAACCATCTTGTAACAATCTTAAAACAACATCGAATCTAACAAAACAAATAACATCAATTCATTTCAAGGGATAAAGTATTCCTCATAATTTCCTTAACTCCATTTCTACTCTTAAAATTCATACATAAATTATATATACAAACATGTTTATAATTACAAGGAAAATTTGTACTTCGAATTCTATCCCATAATTCACACTCATATATCGTATGGTGAACAGATCCACTTGTTTTTCCGCAATGACACGTTTTCTCTTTACCAAAGAATCTAAACTGGTATTCTCTAAAGACACCATGCCCGGTGAGTACTTGGTTGATGTAGAAGTCTCCATGAAGCCTTTTCATGGACACCTTTCTGATTTCATTGTGTAAATTATTTCCAATACAGAGCTGATCCCACCTCTCTTGCCATTCAGCAATCACCTCTTTCTGGATCTTCTTCTTTATTTGCTCTTTACTCCACTTGAATTGGTAATCAATTGTTACTCTCTTGGTAGCTCCTTTCGCTAATTCATCAGCTTTTTCATTACCCATAATTCCAATATGGGCTTTTACCCAATGTAATTGAACAAGTTCTTTATTATAAATCAATTTTTCCTTCAATTGTTGAATATGGATATTATTATTCTCGTAAGCACTAAGTGCCTGTAGCACTGATCGAGAATCAGTACAAATATGGGTCTCTCTAATATTGTCTTGAATATATTCATTTGCTTTCCAAATTGCAAATAATTCTGCATTACAAACTGTTGTTTCATCTTTTAATCGATATTGTTCATGATAGAGTATATTGTCACCTTGATATACAACGAAAGCAACCAACTTTTCCATCAATTTTTGAACCATCAGTATAAATTATTCTTTCTTCATTTTTAGGCAGTTTATCATTCCATTCCAATGATATTTCTTCCCAAGGAGGCTTCTGAATATAGTTTGGTTTTTCGATATTGATGTGATCGATAATATCGTTTCCTATTTGTACATTCTCCATTTCGTGAATACTTTTATATAACTTCGTATCTCCCTTCAACTTTAAGTCAAGGGGCAGACAACCCGCCAAAATTTGTAAGTCCATATTTGAAGTAGTTCTCTAACTTTTGGTAATCGAAAGTAAGGCTATCCTCTGGATTTGATTGATTTTTTCATTAGTTCTCCTAATGTCACGATACCATATTTCAGCTCCATAAGTAATATATTTTTCCACTGCTTTCAAATAGATTTCTTTTCTAATCTCGGGCCTTAATCCCCACGTTGCTCTTATAAATCTATTTAGTTTACTTTGAAATTTTAATACTTTATTCTTAATTTCGTTCAAATGTGGGATCCATGTTAATTTACAGTCAAACTGTAATCCTAAATATCTTAAATTCTTGTCGTAACTTATTCTCTTCTTATACATTTTAATATTAGGAATACATGTGATATTTTTCTTAAATGGAAACATTATGAATTTAGACTTTTCAGTGCTAAATTTGAGTCCGAATTTTTCCGCCCAAAGTTCAAGTTTCTTGATAATTTTCGTTCCCATCTCTCCAAAGAGATAGGACGCACTAGCACTCATGATAATGGCAATATCGTCTGCAAACGCTTGTACACTTGTTTCATTGATATTATAATCCAGCTTGAAAACTTCATCTACGATCATTAGCCACAAAATTGGGGCTAAACTGGAACCTTGGGGTATTCCAACATTATAGTCCAAATATGTTCCAGAATCTTCCATAAAAATCTTCCCGGCTGTCAATCGACAGCCACGATCTTTTAATTCTTCAAGACCCTCACCTCCCTCCGTGGCAAGGTCCCATCTCCCCCCCCCCCTTCTGGTTTTGTTCAGAAGTCTTTTGGCGCCTTCATTATTATTTGTAATTCTTCCTTAAAATGCAATTTTAAATTTAACACTCTGTCCTCTGTCTTTATTGATATTTTGGTGAGTGGTGACACATTTATTATTGTTTCTAGTACCTATTTTCGCCCGCACGATGATATCGACTCTCATATTGGAACTGTGTGACCTTATCAATTTTAGGTTGTCGAATTTTATCGTGGCGGGCGATTTTAATTCTAGATCTTTGCTTTGGGGGTATAATTGTGAGGACTGCCGCGGCAGGAGAGTGGGCAAGTTCTGCGTTGAGAAGTTTGACAATCTTAACTTAAGTTTATTAGTTAAATGTTGAGAAATTATTTAGTTATTTGTAACGACATCGGGTTGGGTCCAACTTTTGTTTCCCATACGGGGACGGGTTGGCCAGACTTGACGCTCATCTTTATACTTTGGTTTTCGATTGGAGGGTTCTTGACATTGAGTCGCTCAGTGATCATAAATGTATTTTTTTTGCTGTGGGGATTGAAAGAAGTCACCTTGGACTTACTCAACACTAATCTGATAGAAATCCGGCGTCTCTGCTGGTCACGAAGAATTTTTCACACGCTAGGAACGGAGGAAACAGAGTTTTTAGGCAGTACAGGTACTCGGGAAACAACAGGAATTTCGTTGCTCTTCTACAACACCCAACGGCATTCGCGACAGGTCAGAATCGGAACTTCAAAATTCCTCCATAATTCGACGATAATCCGTTCAGAAATCAAAAGTCACGAAAAGGGTCAGGCACGACAATCACTGTATATAAGCTGCACTTTGCTTTTAATAGCATTTCAAGGCTGACCCATGGGAAGAACCTTTATTCCACCCGAACAAAATTCCATTTCTTCACAAGTAAGGCTATGCATTTCTACGAGAAAGCAGATCATATATATCTTCGCCTTAGCCATACCGGCCCAAAACAGCTCCTTCTTCCCAAAACATTATACTCTCTGGAATACAATCCATTTATATTCGATTCCAGTCCATTTCATTCTAAAATCCGCGTTCCGATCGCGAAGATAAACACACTCTACATTCTCGATTTCCGCTATATCCTCTCTACCGCCTTATTCAAAAGCCGGGCGTGCGTAAAACCGACAAGGTCAAATCCTACCAACAGAAAAAGCGAATACAAATTATTTTATTATTTTTATTCTGGAAAATAAACAAATTCGCAATTTAAAACTCGCTTCCCTCAAACGTCAATGGAATGGAAACCAATCGAAATGACATTTATTTACATCATAGGTTCTCAACGTGGGCGATAACGCCCCCTTGTGGACGTTTGAGACTTTCAGGGGGGCAGTAGAAGACCCAGAGAAAATTAGGGGGCGTTGAGATGGTACGGAGGGGCGGTGAGCAGACCTCCATAGTGATTTCAAGGAACGATTCCAGGACATTTTAAACATGGACATACCAGACTGGGTTTTGGATCCTTTTTCAAATGTCAACACAGCAGGATCATCCCAGTTAGAAGAAAAACTAATAGAACTGACGACAAATGAGAAATTAAAAATTAAATTCAAGAATGGCTACCAAGAATTTTGGCTGCAGAAGTCGATTTTGCAGCTGTACTCAGGATTATGGTCGATTGTTCAACGATTTCTGATAGCATTCCCATCTTCCTATTTAGCTGAACGTGGATTTAGTGCTGTAGCAACGTTGGTAACTAAAAAGAGAAATCGGCTCCATGTTACTGAGCGCGACGACTTACGGTTGTTTTTAAGTAAAATCGAGCTGATATTAACAAACTTCTTAAAATGCATCAAATTCAACCTTCTCATTAGATAAGTTATAAATTCAATGTCCTTTGAATGTTAATAAAAATACTTTTCAATATAATTAAGTATGCGTTTTAATTGTTCTCATTGAAACAGTCTTCTTTAAACTCAGAAATAGGATAGGGTCATATCCTATCTTACGACTTTAGTATATAATATTACACGTTTAAATATAATCGTGGCAATAGCTGTTTCAGATTCGCAAGTAAAAAAAAATTGGGGGGGCATTAGGAAAAAAAATATTCTCAAAGTGGGCGGTGGGCAGAAAAAGGTTGAGAGCCTATGATTTACATGATACAATTAATACTTTCTCTCAAATAAAAGTAAAACAATACTTTAATTTAAACACAATTACGGCACAGGAGTGTGAAAACCTTATCACATACCGGAAGGAATTTAAATCGGATTCATAATTATATATATCGTATTCTAAATTATCCCACCGCACCAATTCTAACATTAAAATACACTAATATTGTTGAAATCGAACGGAAAAGAATCAATAGCAAATACATTTGCATTATCCGGTTGTACTAATCGATAATCGGCTTCAATTTTTGTATTTTATGCTCTAAAAAAGCAGAAAGCATATAAATATAAAGCATTTTGGTAACAAATTCACGAAGTGGAAAGAAAAATCCTCGGCGATGGCTTCAGTCCGATGCAGCCGAGAAGAACGTCCTGTGAAATAAAATTTCAACTAAGTTTATACGTTTTTTCAGTCTCATTTGTTACTTTCCTTGCATTGCATGGTAATGTAAAGGGAAAGTATTGGAATCATGCCGAAAATAGAAATTCGAGTTTTCGAAGGATTTACACGTTTTGGGACTTCTAAAAGATGAAACAAAAATATTTAGTGTGACGTTTGTGTGTGTTTGTCTGTGAAATGTATGTATCGACTCTAACTCAAATACTGATTGACCCAATTTCATAAAATTTTACAGATATGTCATTTTGTGGTGACCCTTACGCTGATTAGATTTTGGTACGATTCGGGATAAAAGAACCTTCCATTTTGGCAAAACAGCCCGCAAAATTCATATATATATATATGGATTCACTATAGTTAAAAAGTTAATTAACACAATTTCACAAAATTTGGTAGATAAGCCACTTGCGGGTTACCCTGGTGTCGATTAGATTTTGGTACAATTCGAGAGAATAAAACCTGCCTCTATTTGAAAAATAACCCGCAAAAATCGTCACAATCTATACATTAAAATATTCCATATGATCAAATGCATGAATAAAATGCTTATTTTATACGTAATTTTTGACGTTAAAAAGAATAAAATCAAGCCGGTTACTCTAGAACTAGCCCGTTCGTTCTTAGTTTTTTCGCATTTTTGATACACCAACTTTGAAAATACGTTCAGTTACCAAATGGAATAAAAAATGAATTAAGAATGTAAATTCAGGGCCATGTCATGCATGTTATTTTGTACAATGAAACTCAATTTAATGATCTATTAAAGAAATAAAGAGAAAATGATTTTGAGTGTGTAGGGAAAGTCATGCGCTGTCCACATCAGATTTTTCCGTTTACAACAGGTAATATGAATATATGGCATAATCGAATCATATAAGATGCATAATCGAATAAACTTAATCTTTGTAGTTCACGAGCGAATATTAAGTTTATCCAATTTCGGACTCTCGCAATAGATTTAACTGGATCTGGTGAAAGTTTTAAGATGAACATCGTCTGCATAAAGTCTTAAAGCCGGGATCCAAGTGAAACATTTTCGCTTCGCAATTTCGCAAAATAGTTACTTGTAATATTTTGCGAAATTGCGAAATAACAATGTTTCACTTGGATCCTGGCCTAATTTTGCATTCTCTGGTTTCTTGATGTCTGTGTTAAAATCTCCAATTAATCCAATTCATAAGCGAAGCCTATTTGGGTCACCGAACTTTCAAAGTTTTTACAACCCTTCCATTTCGAGAATTAAAATCACGATCTGAAATCCAATTATCCTTGTAAGTTTTTTAGAGGGCTACAGATTAATTTTTAACACTTTACAACATAGCTGAACAATGTTTATGACTCTGTTCATTCTGTCTGTCTGTACGTTCGCAGGATAACTACCGTAAAAATGACTTTATCAAAATGAAATTTTAGTATGTTGTTGAGACGGTCTGTGGAACATACGGAATTGTAAATGAATAATATCACTCAATTAGTTTTGGATTGAATCCGGGTTGAAAATATGAAATACATTGAACACTATGGGACCTAATTTTCATTTTTTAACACTTTACAACAAAGTTGAAAAGTGTTTATAACTTTGTTCATTCTGTCTGTCTGTCTGTCTGTCTGTCTGTCCGTTAGCACGATAACTGCCGTAAAAATGACTTAATCAAAATGAAATTTTAGTATGTTGTTCAGACGGTCTGTAGGACCTATGGGAATATAAATGAATAATATCACCCAATTAGTTTTGGATTGAACCCGGGTTGAAAAAATGAAATACATGGGACCTAAGTTTTCAAACATTTTTTAAGCGGATTTAAAATTCACAAATTGCTTCGAAAATGTTAGGTAATAGTCAAATTGTTCCATAAAATATATAAAAAAAAATTCAGCGAAATATATTCAGTAGTTTTTTAAATAAAAATTAAAATAATAATTACACACCTTATATAAAACGATCACGTGACCATGATATGAAACGATCACATGACCCACTTCAAAATGATATATGGCATCCATCTTGTTTCAAAATCGTAATTTTTTAAAGTTCATTTTAATTCATATTAAGTGTTGTATCCGTCGTAAAACTACTTTATTTTTACTTAAATTCTGTACATCTACATACTAAAACAACACAATGACAATATATTTGAGTTTAAATTCTCATTCAAATTTGATTATTTCTACAATTAAGCCTATTTTTCACCTATGTAAAATGTAAACAGTGAAATATGTAGAATGAGTTGTATTAGAATTACTGTATTTCTTTAACACAAAATAATTCAGTCCATGGAGTCTGCATGGCTGATATGAATGAAATATTAATTGATTTTATAAACAGAAGGACGGTTTTTTTTGTTGAAGTTTTAAGCATAAAGTTTATGAATTGTAGCTCCATGGTCTTAATTTTTAAATAAAATAAATTATTATAGTATATTGTGATGAATGAAATGGAGAAAGTTATGAATGAAATCCTGCTTTTATAGAGAGATCCAGGCGTGATATTTTTTCTATGACGTCATTTGAATTTATTTCAGTTGTTTTCGATGAAGTTTTCAAATATAATAAATTATCGTAGTATTATGATAGTTTTAAAAATATTACCGTGGAATGTATTGCATTTTAGAGATATTTAAACCAGGCAATTTATATTTCAATGCCGTCATTTGAATGAAGTTCATTTTTTTAATGAAGGTTTAAGTTTTCAAATATAATAAATCAATGTAGTATTGTGATAAGTTTTAATATATTACCGAGGAATGTATTGCATTTTCGACTTTTTTAAATAAAATTGCATTGAAGTTGGAAAGTGTTTCATAATCAATGCTTTAAGCATGATTGATCTTTCTTGTTCTCATTTTCATTTTTCCTCATTTTTCATTCCTCATCATCATTCCTCATTTTCCCCATTTTGAAACATTTTTTAAGCGAAGTTAAAATTCACAAAGTGCTTCGAAAATTTTAGAAGAAAATATTTAAATTATCCCATAAAATACATAAAAATTATTTTAGCAAAATATGTTCTGTAGTTTTTTAAATAAAAATAAAAATAATAATGACACCCATATAATATGAAGAGATCACGTGACCCACTTAAAAATAAAATAGGGCTTCCATCTTTTTTCCCACTGTCAAAATCGTGATTTTTAAAGTTCTTTTAAATTTATATTCCTAAAACCGCTTTTTTTTGTGTATTTTCTGTGCATCTATACTCTGTGCCAACTCAATTACAATATTTTTGAGTTTACATGATCATCAAACTTTGATTATTTATACAACGAAGCCTAATTTTAATGGATGCAAAATGTAAACAAGTGATTGTAAAATGAGTTGTATAGAAATTGCTAAATTTTTATCACGCACAATTATTTAGCTCTGGAGTCTGGAATAAAAGTGATATAAATGAAATATTCATTGCTTTTACGTAGAGAGTCAGACGATTTATATTTCGATGACATCATTTGAATAAAGTTCAATTTTTTCGATGAAGTTTTAAGTTTTCAAATATCATAAATTATTGTAGTATTGTGATAAATTAAAATGTATCAACGCTGAATGTGTCGAATTTTAGAGATGTTTTTAAAAAAAATTGCATTTCAGTTGGAAAGTGTTTCATAATCAATGTTTTTTTTCCTATTTATAACCAGAACTTTATGTCAGTTGTTGCGATAAACTGCGATGTTCTTGCTACAAATTTGAAAGACTGAAATTTTTTTATCTCCATCATGACAAAACGATTGATCGAAAACTAATCAATCAGTGTAGCAACAAACTATTTATTTCATTAGAAACTTGAACATCTTTGTCACTTACTAGGTATATATATATATATATATATATATATATCTTTTATAATTTAGAAGATATAATTTAGAAGATATGACATTTTGTAAAGTGAGACGAATATTCTCTCAAACATAAACATTTTTCAAAAAAACAAAAAGGTTCAAACCATTAAAATATTGACTCCTAACTAATCAGGTTCAATTAAGCATCGTAACATAATACTGAGTATGTCGTCTTTTTGTAGTTCTTTGGATTTTGTAAGTTATCGGGCTCGCCTGTCTGGGCCCGCCCTATCAATGTACTCGTTTTTTTATAAATAATTCTGGAACCGGAGCAGCTAGAAAGTCCAAATTTGGTGTATTGTTGTTTTTGTGGTATATCTTATTTCTTTGGATTTTGACCTACCGGTCTTTTCAGTCCCGAGCCCGCCTTAGGAATGTACCCGTTTTTGGGGAATAACTACAAAATCGGAGCAGCTACAAAGTTCAAAATTTGTATGTCGTTGTTCTTCGTTGTACTTTTTAATTCTTTGGATTTTGAGTGTTACTCAGCCTGGCCCCAATTATAGAAATATACTCGTTTTCGAGGTATAACTCGGGAACTGGAGTTGCTTCCACAGTGCATACAAGTTAGTCCTGTTACAGACGAATCTGAATGTATTATTTTATGTACTACTTTCCCTATAAACATAGTATAATGTATAAAGTGTTCTGACGGGGTCGAGAATTCGAATCTGAGACTAAAGAGTTTGGTTTGTGTGTGTGTTTGTGCTTGTGTTTGTGCATGTGTTTGTGCGTGTGTTTGTGTGTGTGTATCTTTATGTGTAGACGCAATATCTTACGAAACGTTTTAAAAATAATTTGGCACGATTATTTCAAACAGTGAATAGTGGATCTCTATCGATTTTAAACGCAATTGACACTCTCCCCCCTCGCAAATAAACGCAAAGGCACCCACCCCTTCCTCTCAATTTTCGAACGAATTATTGAAAAAAAAATTCTTTTAGAAAACCCTGAACTTTCAATAACGATGAATAAATTATCATGTTAGACTTAATTTTTGATTAGAAAACGATTAGTACGCATTTTAAACTGATAACACGAACCGTTCCCAAGGTATTGCATGATTTATGAATAGATTACATATCGCAAAGATCATTAAAATATTTAGTTATTTTTTATTATAAACCGAATAACATAAGCTTTAGAACGCTAGTTTGATATTTTCTAGATGATATTTCGCGTTTTACACATAAATTTATATAAATGAAATGACGTAAATTTAAAAAAGTAGCAAGTTTCATCCAATAAAAAAATGCAATATGATAAACAAATCTGTTCCAATCATATTAGGGGATCTATTTTCCATCATCTATGAGAGAAGATCCTGCTACGACGTATTCTCTGGAATCGCGGGGGCGTCCAGGACACAAGAATGCGTCCAAATTTCTGGATAACTAACACCTCAAGCTTAAACAGCTCCACATCTTAAACAGGAACACTATACAGTCAAACAACACTTAAATGCTCCATTTTATAAAACAACCGATACTATATTCTTAAAACACTGACAAAAGTCATTTCACAAAACAACGTCTTCTATTCTCAAAACATTGATGAAAGACACAGTTCAATGTAGCTCGTATCACGTCAACTGTTCTTCCACTCAGGCATAACTTAACTTTTTATAGACTCTCCATAAAAACTTCTGGAAATATCTCATATCACGTAGAATATTGGTTTTTTCGAGATGTTTCTAGAAGCTTCGGAAAGTCGCCAAATTGGCGATAAATCGCCCAATAGGACAACCCTCCTTCGAACTTCCCTAGCTCCTTCGAACTTCCTTCGCGACAACCCTAGACTTACGTCATGGGAAAGGATGCCTGTAAGGGTGTTTTCTCCAACTGGTTCTCAAAAGAAAAGCCTCCAGTGAGGGAATATTACACGTTTGCAGCAACACCTTTAGTAACAGTTTTATATTTTCACACTAAATAGTTCCCGGCCACACAGAAAGCTACCATTAGCCTATGGGTTGGTCGTGTGGTCTGGGTTTTCTACACTAAATAGTTCGCCAATAGCCATTTGCTTCGCGAAATATTAATTAAATATCAATGCTTTTACATTTTGTTGTTCAAGAATTCTCCACGACTCATTTATTTCAAGTAATTGATATTAATCGAATGTCCTCTGCCATTCTGATGAAGATTTTGCACGTGACTATGAGCAGGTCATTCTGTCTGCACTCAAAGTTGTCAAAAGCGCCCTGTTTCGATTTACATCCAATATTTCACTTTACATTCAATTTACATGCTAATTCAATGAGAAAAACATTTTGCTGCTGATCTTGCACATCATAATTTAAAAGTGAAAGAACTAAAGTCATCGAATTACGTAGGGAAAATCATGTGCTGCTCAAGTTATAGTTCTTATCCATATGAAAAAAATACATTTATTAAAGGAATTTATTTTCAAGTAGGAGAAATTAAGTAAAAATACATCACTGTAACCCAATGAGCTATTGTTTATTTTACCATTTTTCCTTCCCTATATATTACATGGTAATATATAGGGAAAGTATTGGAATCATGTTAAAAATCGCACCTCGAGTTTTCGAAGGATCTACACGTTTTCACACTACAAAAAAAACACCATTTTTTGCGTGACGTCTGTGTGTGTCTCTGTGCAATGTATGTATCCACTCTAACTCAAAAACTAATTGACTGAATTTCATAAAATTTGGTAGGTAAGTCCTTTGTAGGTGACCCTGGTGCTGCTTAGATTTTGGTACTATGATTCGGAATAAAAGAATCTGTCTTTTATTGCAAAATGGTCCGAAAAACTTGTTGTATCCACTCTAGCTGTAAAACTAATACACAATTTTTTTTCAAAATTTGGTAGATAAGTCACTTGTGGATTACCTTGATGCTGATTGGATTTTGGTACGTTTCGGAAAAGAAATAACCACCTTTTTTGTGAAATGGCCCGCAGAAATCGTCAAAAATCTAAAGTAAAAGACTCTGTATGCTCAAATATATCCATTAAATGCTTGTTTTATTCGTAATTTTTGACGGTGAAAAGAATAAGACCAACCCCATTACATTAGATCTTGTCGTTCTTGAGATATTTACTTTTTTCGCATTTTTGCTATGCCACCTTTGATAAAAAGTCCAGTTACCTAATGAAAACGAAAACTGAATTAAAAGTGCCAATTCAGTGTCATTTAAAATAATTATGGGTATTATTTTGTGAAATTAAACTAAATTTAATGAAGAAATAAAAAGAACGTGAATATGAGTCTGCAGGGAAAGCCATGCGCTACTCACATCAGATTTTTAAAAAATAACAACAGTATATATTTCGCTGTCTAAGTGCATCATGCAATTTGCTTAAAATCATCTTTTCTTAGTACAAAATAGCGTTCGGATATTAATTTTCTTGGAGCATTTTCGTCCCCTGCCACTGAGCCAGAAATATTCTCCATACGATGACGGCTACTCATAATATTGCAAGGAATGACATTCTAAATGTGTGGGTTTTTCAAAAAATGAGTGTCATCTTTAAAGAGACTGACCTTTTTCCGCTTTATACATTAAGGAATGGATGGCGTGGTTAAAAACGAGTTTGTCTGATGCTGAAAGAAATTGAGAAAGACTCTTTCAAGAGTCATTCCAATTTTTCCTCATCATGCTCTTCCGAAATGCAAATGCACTTAAGTTTTTGACGAGATCTGTCAACTCTCTTTTTCTTCTACGCGCGTGTCAAAGAGAAATTAAACACGAGGAAACGGGATTGACTCGGCATATTTTATTTCTCTCCCGTGGGTTTAAAAATATAAAAAAAAAGTAATAATAACGTAGCTTTAAAAGAAAGGGGAAAGAAGACAACTTTTATGCAGATGTCAGAAATCAAATGAGACTCTAATGGTGTCCGTATTTAATGAGAGAAATAAGCATTCGATACCTATAGGGTTGCGTACTTCGGACGATCTCGCAAAATCACGTGAAAATCTTTGTTATATAATATCTTAATATCTGCAATTATAAAATAATCTATTTTCATACTTATATAACCTTGTACATATTGATGTTAATAATGGAATCAATCTTTGCCCGTGTTCTCGTGGAGTACGGGCACGTTAAATATATGGGTTCATAAGTCCTTCCGAGAGGTTGGTGGTAGGAGAAGGAGGGTACGGTTCCTGTGGATGCCGCCTCCACTTTGTTCCGGTCTAAATTGGGTGGCACTTCCCGGTTGTGCAAACAGATACCTTATACCTTCGAGTGGGTCAGACGGTCTGGATCAAAGAAGAGGAATCCTTCTCGTAGTGGATATGTATATAGCAGCGTGCTAGATTTACCTGGCAATTAACATAAACAAGGCACGGTTTCTTTTATTCTCCAAAAAAGAGCATCTCTCTTGGATCCTATGTCTGAATCATGCGTAATACATCTCTTCCCTACCTATTTAAAAGGCTTCTATTTAGCACCAATATTGCTCTTTCATATCTATTTAAAGAGTTTTCTCTCTTACCTATTTAAAATCTCTCTCCCATCTATTGGAAATAGTTCCCTTATATATTCAGAGATATATTTCCTACCTATTTCAAGAGACATCCTTTACCTACTTAAAGAGCTATTCCTTATCCATTTAAACCTATATAAATCTCTATCTCCTACCTATTAAAGATATACTCACTACCTATTTCAAGAGACATTCTCTACCTATTTCAAGAGACATCCCCTATCTACTTAAAGAGCTATTCCCTACCCATTTAAACCAATATAAAGATATATCTCCTACCTATTTAAAGATATGTCCACTACCTATTTAAAGAGATATCTTTTATCTATTTTAAGAGCTATTTCATACCTATTTTAGGTGCTTTCTATTATGCATGCTGTAACCGTGAAAACTGTTTTATATTTTTGTAATCGTTCTGTGCAAGCTTGTGTAACTATCATTAGAATGACAAGCTCCAGATCAAGTATAGAGGTATAGGGGCTAACAAGTCTAACGTCTAACCTACGGATCGATATGGATACAGGATACTGTAGTATTAAATTCAAGTTGTTTAAGTGTTTCATAGTGTTTCTGTATTCAATCTTATTATGAATAAAGAACACAACAATTTCCCCTTTAAATTTAAAGAACTCTACCCTATCTACTTAAAATCTTCCCTATTCATGAAAAAATCTCTGTACTTAGCACCTAGATGGCTCTATCCTATCTACATAAACTTATTTTCTTATTTATTTAAAGAGCTTCCCCCTACATATTTAGAGATCTTTGTTTTCCCATATCTATTTAATAAGTTTTTTAACAACAATCTTGCTCTCTCCGACCTGGTATTTAGAGAACGCCCTCCCTGGTTTTTAAGGAGTTTTCTAATTTCCCTGGATTTTAAAGAGTTTTCACTATGATGCTCTCTCTCTGTTCACTGTTTTAAGAAATATTCTTTAATTATTTAAAAAGCTTTTCACTTAGTACAAGGACTGCTTCCTCCTACCCATTTACAATGTTTCCATAACTTTTTTAAAAGCCCTGACTGTTCAAATTTTCACTCCTGTCTATTTAAAAACTTTTCTACTTAGCACCCAGTTTGCTGATTCTACACACGTCCAACTTTCCCTTGCTACAGAAAGATTGATGACATTTTACTGGCATGAGTGTCAGCAGAAAGTGCAAACTAGGTTCCTTATGTAGTAGTTGACTTCGCAAAACTTCATAAGTGTTTATTACCAATTTCGAGCACTCTTTTCAGATATATTTTTTCGAATGCTATTTTAATTTCTCGTTTTTCCTTCCCAAGCTTGTTTTCAATTTTAAACTTTCCAAACGGATGGCAGCCTTTAAAAATGATGTAAATGAGCTTCAAAATTAAATTAAAGATTTTTTTATGATTACCATTTGCACATACAATGAAAATGTCTTCGGTTTGTGTAAAAAGTGATGATGCGCATGCGTCGAACAAGCACAACGCCTTTTGAAATAACTTACAATGCATATTATATGCAAAGGAAAAGTATTGTGACGGGATAAAACGTGATATCCCACTACAGTATAAAATACTACCTGACGCTGGCACTGTTTAATGAATTTGCGGTGCTGTTTAAACGATTTGTGAGCCAAAGGGCTTCGCCCTCTCTTCACTAGAGTTCGCTTCAGCAGGTCCTTCATGTTGCCTGCTACTCAGGTGCAAAACGCCCCTTATTCGCTGACACTCATCAACCCCCAGAGCTTGCTTCGAGAGCACTTTCCATCCGCTAGTTGTTTACGACTGACCTCGTGCCCCCTACTCGCTAAAGCTAGTTAGCACCCGGAGTTGGAGAATTCACCCCTGTTTGCTGCACTAACAGCTGTAACCCACTTCTCGAGTTCTTTAGTCCTATTTACTACGCAGGCGTAATAAGTCCGTGGGTGCTTCGTCCTTCGTTCGCTGATACTCACCAACATAAATATTACGTAAACCCTTTTATTGAAACTTTAAGATGTGTAACATTTAAAAACTCGATTTTCTGATACTTACTGTACAAAGCAAAACTTTAATACCTCGTGTTCTCAAAAGATGCATTCTTGAAAAATGTGTTGTTTAAGTTGATATAACTCAAGATAGAGATTATCAAGCTATATCCTGAAAATATATTAAATAACTTTAATATATTTTCAGGAATTGTAAATTTTAAATTTAGTGTGTATGACAAGTAAGTCACTCATAAAAAAATTGAGTGTTTCATTAAATCATTTTCTTTTTGTTATCAGTATACTAAAATATTCTGAATAAAAATTAAGGAACATACTTTTCTTCAATAAAGATGCCCTTAACTTGTAAACAGAATGTTTTATTTCATAATTATATCCATTTTATAAATTTCATTTTTTTTCGCTTTAAATTAAAAAAAAATCTGATATGGGCACCACATGACTTTCCTTATATGACGCAATGAATTGACTACTTTTACAGTAAAAAAAAAATAGATTATTTTTATAGTAGATATTTATATGCTTTCCAAGATATTGAATTTTCGTCAATGAGTCGTCATTTTCATTGATTTAGCGTCATTTTTATCCATTTCAAGAGTTTTTCGTTAATTTAGCAACATTTAAAAAAGTCGCCAAGTTGGCGACATTCCACCAAATTCGTCGCCAAAACCTCGCCAACCGTTATGGACGAAGAAATAAGTTATTTTTACAGCAGATAAATGACTATTGGCGTTCAAATACAAAAGTATTACTCAAAGTATATTTTTTCATGAATGGAACGAGCTAGATTCACGCCAACCGTTATGGACGAAGAAATAAGTTATTTTTACAGCAGATAAATGACTATTGGCGTTCAAATACAAAAGTATTACTCAAAGTATATTTTTTCATGAATGGAACGAGCTAGATTCACGAGAATGATGTCACCCAATTCATCGCATGGTATTACATATGAAAAGTAAACATGTTTCTTAATAGGAAATATTTTTATTTTTATTTTATGACTTTTTGATAATTTTTTTGAAAAATGTGTAATATCTCAAGAACGGTTCATGTTAGCGTTCTAAAATTTATGCCAATCGTTTTCTAATGAAAAATTACATAAGAAATGTCTATTTGCGTAACTTTATTAGCGGTTTTGATTTTTTGACGATTTTGTCAAAATTTCACTCGAAAATGTAGGGGGTTTTTGAACATTCGATTGGGTATAAAAACAATAGGCTTCCAGCGTTTACGGATTGTGATTTTTGTTCCAAATTTCGTTCGAATCGGTCCATTCGTTCGTTAGTTATCGTCTCCACAGGCTCACTGACACACACACACACACACACACACATACACACATATACATACTTTCACACACACACATACTTTCACGCGCGTGCACACACAGACACACACACACAGACACACGAAGACATCACTTCAAAAATGTTCGATTCGTGATCAGGGATGCTTGAAACGTGATCTCCCGTCGAAAACTCGAATTTGAATTTTCGACCCCGTCACAATACTTTCCTTATACATTATGTATATAAGGAAAGTAATAATAATTATTATTTAATTTACAAAGCACATTTAAACTCAATAAGAGAAAAAACATTATTGTAAAATTAAACAATTTGATGTGGGCAGTACACGATTTTCCCTCCATCGGTTTTCCGTCCATTGACTCATATTGATGTTCTCTTTATTTCTTCAACAATTCATTATATTGAGTTTAATTACACAAAATAACACCCATAATTATTTAAAATGAATGATTTTGATTCAATTTCCGTTCTCATTTGGTCATCATGTCAAAAAACTAAAATATCTCGAGTACGGCTAGGCCTAGTGTAATGGGATTGGTCTTATTCTTTTTATCGTTAAAAAATAGGTATAAACAAACATTTAATTCATACGTAGTTTTTATTTTAGATTTTGATGATTATGCGGGCCATTTCGCATACAAAGGCAGGTTATTTTATTCGGAATCGTACCAAAATGTAATCAGCACCAGGGTAACCCACAAGTGACTTACCTACTAAATTTTATGAAATTGGGTCCATTATTACTTTCCTTATATACATAATGTATAAGGAAAGTATTGTGACGGGGTCAAACATTCGGATTCGAGTTTTCGACGGGAGAGCCCGTTTCAAGCATCCCTGATCACGAATTAAACATTTTTGAAGTGATGTCTGTGTGTGTGTGTATGTGTGTGTGAAAGTATGTATATGTGTGTGTGTGTCAGTGAGTCTGTGGAGACGATAACTAACGAACGAATGGACTGATTCGAATGAAATTTGGTACAAAAATCGCAATCTATAAACACTCAAATCCCATTGTTTTTATACGCAATCAAATGTTCAGAACCCCCCTAAATTTTCGAGTGAAATTTTGAAAAAATCGTCAAAAAATCAAAACTGCTAATAAAGTTACGCAAATAGACATTTCTTATGTAATTTTTTATTAGAAAACGATTGACATAAATTTTAGAACGCTAACATAAACCGTTCTTGAGATATTGCACATTTTTGAAAAGAATTATCAAAAAGTCATATAAAATAAAAAAAAATATTTCCTAACTGAGAAACATGTTCACTTTTCATATGTAATACCATGCGATACATTGGGTGACATCATTCTCGTGGATCTAGCTCGTTTCATTCATGAAAAAACATACTTTGAGTAATACTTTTTATTTGAATGCCAATAGTCATTTATCTGCTGTAAGAATAACTTAATTCTTCGTCCATAACGCAAGATTTTGGCGACAATTTTGGCGGAATGTCGCGAACTTGGCGACTTTTTGAAATGTTGTCAAATTAACGGAAATCTCGCCAAATGGATAAAGATGACGCTAAATCAATGAAAATGACAACTGATTGTTGAAAATTCGATATCTTGGAAAGAATATAAGTATCTACTATAAGAAAAACCTATTTTTTACTGTAAAAGTAGTAAATTCATTACATTATATAAGGAAAGTCATGTGTTGCCCACATCAGATTTTTTTTTTGAGTTAGAGTGGATACATACATTGCACAGACAGACACACAGTCACATAGACAGACACACATATACACACACGTCATGTGAAAAATAGTTTTTTCGTGTTCTAGAGGTCCCCAAAAGTGTAAATCCGTCGAAAACTTGAGTTGCGATTTTTGGCATGATTCCAATACTTTCCCTATACATTACCATGTATTACAGGGAAAGTAAAAATACTGATTATTGAGTAATTTACAAAGCACATTTACACTCAGTAGAGGAAAAAACATTAGTGTAAAATTAAATTTAAATAAATATATATATATATATAAAAATTGAAAGATTTTAATTGAAAATTATGCATAAACTACTGTATGTACAGTAAAACCCATCTCTAGCATATCTGTTACAAATGAGTAACTATAGACCAAGACTAAGGATAAAAATAGAAGGTAACATATCACTACAATGGAAAGGGGGATGAGAAGAATATTAGGATACAAAATTCACAATTAAAAGTATATAAATATAAATATAAATAAAAATAAAAAAGAAAACACAGCAAAAATGAGAAAAGGCAATAATAATAAGTTCAAGATAATAGATTAAGACATAGAGAACAATCAATTGAAACTACACAAAAAATGGCGGTTAGTTCGAAATTGCATTCTCATCAGGACAGCCATACAATTCGAATTAAAACCGATAGAATAGCCAGTTTCTGATAATGGCGATAGTATTTAACTATAGACACCATTGGAACTGTCTACTGGCTAGTGGAAGGAGAAAAATAAATCAATTGAATTACAAATCAGAAAAATAATACCTCCTCGAACAGAAATATGAACTCACAAGCATTGTTACCACGTGTAAGTTCAACAAGCGACTGAGCACTTCACCTCACTACGTCAATGCGAGTGGGCACCGGAATGAATACATTTGAACGATACATAATATGTATGGAGACTATCAAAAATAGTAATCAGTATAGGACGCAGGACAAGTGGAAAATAGTCATTCGTAAATAGTAAACGGTATTAGACTCAGGCCAAGTGGTAAGTTAGGTGATAAGAATGGGTGAATTCTCAAAATTGAGTGATCTAATCAAAGATAAATAATGCATGTGTAAAATTATTACGTGGTATATTTTAAATTATTAATAATATTATTTACAAATACTTCCGGATATTGGTAATTTTGATAAATGCGTTTAAGATTATTGATGTGGAGAAAGTGAAACCGAGGATCAGAAAGTCGATGTATTCGAAATAGCTGGTTTAAAATGATGTTTCTAAACAATTGAATAGAATTACAAGAATGATATGATAGCAGTTTTATGATAGTGAAGTTGTAAGAATCTTTTTTATCATATAGATTGGTGATTACATGATTATTGAGGGTATCTAAATTTAGATCTAAATAATTTGCAGTTTGACTAACGCTAGGCTCATTAGGAATTAATTCTAGGTTAGATGGATAAAAATCTAAATTAATAGGATAGGAATCATCAATGATAATACAAATTAAGTCATATATATATATATACATATATATATATATATATATATATATATATAAATATAAATTATTAAATCCCATATATATATTCATAAATAAGAGAAATAACATTTTCTGTCCCGGAACCCCGTTGTCTGTGCAACGATGGTTAGACTCATTTGCAAGATTTTTTGGTGTTCGAATGTATAAAATAGTAAAACCGAATCAAATATAACAAAGCTGATAAAAATCACAAGAAAAGAAAAGTCTGGACCACCTTTATGAATGGATGTAAGAAGTAGGAAAGATATTATGGATTGGGGGATTGTATCAGGCACTTCTGCAGAAATGTTTTTCACCCAGAACTCTGGAAGATTTATGTGCTTTCTAAGCTATCTTCGGCCACGGTTGCAGCAGAGTTGAGAAGAAATGGTTTAGAAGGAAATAGGAACCGTGCCCTTAGGGGAAGGTGTATACCCAAAATGAAAGATGTGATAAGAGTTCCTAAAATGAGGTATTTGAGTCATTAGCCTGAACTGAAATTTTTAGGGTTCTAGGGCTCTTCTATGTAAATGGGCTCTAGGTCGATATCAAGATTGGTATCCAATATATTGTTTCATATTAATTTTATAACTCTCGGTAGGTGTAATCATCGTATCCCTCTGTATACTTGTCTATCTGAATACTTATCAGGATTCTAATCTGCACTAAAGTGACCATGCCCGATCGAATAAAAGTGATTGTAGCGCACCCAGTGGAGAGTTTAAAAAGTTGAAATCAAGCGAGGCAACGAAGTAAAATAGACGAAAAAATCCAATTACAAAGTGATAAAGAATTGTCTAGTTAGTCGATATTGACCTTAAAATGTTACAGCTAAGACATTTAATATTTCACCTAGCTAACTCCAACAAGTGCCTTGTTTGCTTTTTGAAAGAGGAGACTCTGGAATACATCGTGTTCTTTCGCACTGGAGACAACTTTTTTAGAATTGCTTTAATAAAAATATGTGTTCCTCTGTCTATTTTATCTGTCTTGTCTAATGTATGTTTTACATATGTGCATTTTTTTTGTTTTTTTGTTCATCGTGAAATCGGCCGCTAATGCGCCGGACTCGCTTATCAAATTGTATGAAATTTAATTCTTACAATAGGGATACTAGTACATTGCTGTTCTATTCAAGAGAGGTGAAATATACAACACTGTACATTAGATAACACGTATATACACGGCAATCTAATGTACAGTCTGTTCAAAACGACTTCGATCGACATCCGTGCAAATTTGAATTTGTAAAAGTGTAGAAACACTTGCTTCGACAAGCAATACAGGTGTCACCGTGTTACAGTCCATGATGATACGGATTTTTGACAGGTATTTATCGCCTTCCGTATTCGCGTTTTGTGCGATTTTGATGTCGATTCCTACACATTCGACAAGGCTCTACAACTTTGCAATCAACATTTTTCTTCTATATCGTTTTATTGCCGAGGTCGATATCATAACTGCTTAGTTTTCCCCAGAAGAGCTGCAATCATTTTTATTCGATCGGGAATAGTCACTTTACCATAGATAGAATTAACTTGTACACGCAAAGATTTTTCCTTAAGGGTGATGAAGGACATAGGAACGAACCCCTCTATTGTTTAATACGGATTTAAAGATTGCAATAAAGATATAACGATTGCAATACTGATTTAACGATTAAAGTAATAGCGACGGATTGTTCGTTATAACTAGGTTCTACTGTGCCTAGTTGAGATAACAATTTTTCTTGAACAAGATAAAGCGTGAAGGAATTGAGGGATTCAAAAAAACAAAAACAAAAATATCTCTTTGAAATCTATATAGCTTCATTTTTCGCCCTAACTTTGATATTCGATTTTTTTACATTCCGTCTTTAAAAAAGAGTTAGGTATTTTTTTAAACTAATAGCACAGTCCTTTTTCATTTTATCAGAGTTGACGTTAAAGCTCCCGAAATCTTCCATCAACGTCAAGTAGGAAAAATCGGATGCGGACAGCACGTGACTTTCTCTACCGACTCATATTCATTGTTTAATCACTTTACAATACAGAGTAATGTAAAGGGAAAGTATTGGAGTAGGTTTAAAAAAGGAGTAGGTTTGAAATGCGTTTTCGACCAATCGATGCGTTTTCTTCGCACTAGAATACGAACTGACTATTTTTAGAGTGACGTCTATGTGTGGCTATCTGTGCGATATGTCAGTGTGGCGATATGTCAGAAAATTTGATAGTAAAACCTCTTATAAGTTACCCCTGCCACTGATTAGATTTTGGTACGATCTGGAAAAATAGAACGGGCCATTTTTATTTTTAAGGTGACCTACAAAAATCATCAAAATGTAGTAAAAGATATAAAATGAGTAAAATATATAAAATTCATATATGTAATTATGTTTCGATATAATAAATTTAAAGATGTCTAAATATTGTTGAGAACGCGCAATGATCCGTTTGGCGCTTCCTTTTTCGTCTGGCTCGAAGGCCAGGCGAATAAAATACAGTACATGATGTCGGCATGACGTGAGTCTAGTGTTTCCAGGGTTTCCCAGAAGAAGGGTTGCCAGATTTGGATACATTTGGCGACTTCCGGAATGTTTCAGAAACTTCTCGATAGAACGATTATTCTTTGAGTGATAGTGATTTCTAGAAGTTTCTGTGGAGAGACTATGAAGAGGACTCACCCCTAGGGGTCGTCCATTTTGTTGCTCTAAGTCCTCTGGACGAGCCGGACGGCCTGGGGCTTTCACCCCTCCGTTGCAGGAGAGTTGACGAATGGACGCGACACGAGCTACGTTGGACTGTAATTTTTGTCAATGTTTTTGAGAATAGTAGATGCTGTTTTGTGAAATCACTTTCGTCAACAGTTTGAGAATAATATCGCCTATTCTGTGAAATGAGTGGATCATTTAAGTGCTGTTTGATTGTATACTGTTCCTGCTTATTTTGTGCTTGTGAATAAGCGTAAGTTATCCAGAAACTTGGACTCGTTCTTGTATCCTGCGTATACATCCACAAATCATTAGGATACGTTTCGTAATAATGATTAAATGTGTGTTCAAAACGTAATTATTTATGCCGAAACTAATTAAATCCAACCCCAGTTCTCTTAGGATATACCCTTCTCTGGGTATATCTGTTTATGTGTTGTTGTTGAGACCCAGACCGTCCGACCTACCAGAAAGGTATCTGTTTATGTGTGGAATTTTTTACGACTTGGCTTCATTTTAATTCGCAGTAAGTCGCCAATGAAATATAAAACGTTTAAAAACTGCAACATGGCTATAATTTTGAATAAGTATCCATTTTAGTTGTTAATTTTTTCGATAAAATTTAAATGAATGCTATGCGAAATATACGAAGAAAAAATGAAAATATGCTTGTTGAGAAAACCATGTGGTGACCACATCAGATTTTTTCCCTTTCTCTAAATACATTAATTTCCGTTTTATACATCGCCTGTGGTAACTGTTTTGGACAGTGTCAACTTTTTCAGTCTCACCTTGTAGAACTTTGAATTAAGTTACATTATTAATGCAGAGGGAATCTAATTATCGGGGTTCTTGAATGTAATTAAGGATCGTATTATCAATTAATTCTATTGGCTAGCTCGAATCTAATTTTTATACATCTTATCAATGCATTCTATCTGCTAGTGCAAAATCTAATTTTTACCCCCAGGCTTTAATGTATTCTCCTCAGAGTTGCTAAATAAATTAGCAAAATTGGAGAGAGATTGATAATTAAATTTGCCGTAATATATCACTTATGAATCTGTTTGTTCTCTTTGACTCAAGACAATGAGGGCACTTACTCTAAACAAATTATAAATATATAAAAAAACATCTTTAAAGTATATGGTTTTTGTAAAATGCATTAGAAAGTTAAGAAATATCGTTAAGCTATCGCAGCATTCCTGGTTATATGTGACTAAAAGTAAAATAATTTTATTTGGATGTAACAAAATTTTAACGCACAATGGAAGTATATTATTTAGTAGTTATTTAGCAGTTGAACTCACCTTTTCTATTGTTGAAGATGCAGTTTTATTAAATTAACACTGTATCTTGTAAAAAAATTTGATGTGGGCAACACATGACTTTCCTTATATAATGTAATGAATTTACAACTTTTACAGTAAAAAAATAGGTTTTTCTTAAAGTAGATACTAATATTCTTTCCAAGATATTGAATTTTCGACAATTAGTTGTCAATTTCATTGATTTTGCGTCATTTTTATCCATTTGGCGAGATTTTCGTTAATTTGACAACATTTCAAAAAGTCGCCAAGTTGGCGACATTCCGCCAAATTCGTCGCCCAAATCTCGCCAAGCGTTATGGACGAAGAAATAAGTTGTTCTCACAGCAGATAAATGACTATTGGCGTTTAAATACAAAAGTATTACTCAAAGTATCTTTTTTCATGAATGGAATGAGCTAGATCCGCGAGAATGATGTCACCCAATTTATCGCATGGTATTACACATGAAAAGTGAACATGTTTCTCAATAGGAAATATTTTTTTTTTCATTTTATATGACTTTTTAATAATTTTTTTCAAAAATGTGCAATATCTCGAGAACGGTTCATGTTAGCGTTCTAAAATGTATGTCAATCGTTTTCTAATGAAAAATTTCATAAGAAATGTCTATTTGCGTAACTTTATTAATGGTTTTGATTTTTTGACGATTTTTTCAAAATTTTATTCGAAAATTTAGGGGGGTTCTGAACATACGATTACGCATAAAAACAATAGGCTTCCAGTGTTTACGGATTGTGATTTTTGTACCAAAATTGGTTCGAATCGGTCCATTCGTTCGGCAGTTATCGTCTCCACAGACTCACTGACACACACACACACACACACAGACATCACTTCAAAAATGTTTGATTCGTGATCAGGGATGCTTGAAACGTGCTCTCCTGTCGAAAACTCGATTTCGAATTTTCGACCCCGTCACAATACTTTCCTTATACATTATGTATATAAGGAAAGTAAAAAGAAAATTGTTGAATTAAAATTATATTTCTAACATTTTTCTGACGGGTTCTGCCTAGGCTGCCTGCGTTACAAATCCCACAGGAGCGATTGGAAACGAGTCGGATCTTCCATGATTCCTTATTTAAAGTATCTAAAGGAATGAATAATTCCATTTCAATGAAAAACCTTATTCTGGCGAATTCTTGCCGCAATGGCTACCTCCAAGATGGGGCTACAAGGACGAAAAGCAAACGATCCGAATGCATGACGATGAAGACTTCGGGATGAGCGAGGAAGGAATACGCAAAGGCTGTTTAAAGCGGACAAGGGAATTTACAACGAATTCTCAAATACAAAAAAATATTTTGTAGATGCGCAACGCATCGGCGGCTAGACGACCGGTGCGCGGGAGTAATATGTCCTACATAAGCATTCATTGCACATACATTCTGGATAGGCCGCCTTTTCTAGCTCAATCAAAGAAGTATGATCGTTAAACCTAAGCTCTAGCATAATTAGATGCTGAGAGAGGATCCAATTAGTAAAATGCATAAAATTGGACTTCTCTACATGATCAGTTGAAAATTCTAAAAAGGAAATAAAATAAGTAAAAAAAATATATCAGTAGGATAGCGAGAGTGAATAATTTGTTTATTTTTTAACTTTCATTCGACAGAGGCTATTCACATTCAATGGAAAAGCGAGACTTATTCAAGTATGAACTAGATATGGGAATAAAATTGTCTCCCACAATCGCCTCTAGATACGGAGAAATTTTAGGTTTGGAAATTTTCTAGTTAGTTACACCATTCGAGCCATATTGCAAGTTTCTCTTCCTCCTTCAAGTGGGTAAAACTTTTTGGAATGCATACATACAATTTTCCTCTTTTATATGCACTGATCTAACTGACTGACGGACTGATGTATCAAACTGATCGAGGACTTTCAGGCTAATTAGAATCTTGGTATTGATGTTGTTCGATCCGTCTCAGCTCTTTGATCAACGGAAAAGTCGAAAATTTCGAACATTCAGATTTAGGGGTGAAGATACAAGGAGATTTTTTAATAAACTTAATACGCACTTTATCCTCCGCCGATATCCTTTTGCTGCCAACCGGAAGGAAAAAAAATTAAAGAAATGATTCATTTTGTCACGTGTCGAAGTAAGATTCAATATATTTTCCCATCTAGCATGTTAGAAAAGTTATGGAATGTGCGTCATTTTTGTGCTTAAACACAGCCGGTCTGCACACAGGCCGTGGCACCACTGAGGAGAAATTGTCGTGACGTCACGGTAAGAGGGGAGCATTCGGAAAGAAGAGAACAAAAATCCAAGCGCGGTCAGTGTCCTTCGTGGAGTGGTTGATGATGGCAAAACGTTTTTGAGGTTTTCGGAATGTTCTATTAGTTTTATAGCATCGTGTTTTGTGCATAATAAGTTGTTCTTATGTTTTATTATGATTTAACTAACGTTTATGGGTGCTTTAGAACCATTTTTTAAATAGTTTATATCTGCGTAATTATCAATGCCTCGCACGTGTTCCATTCCCGGTTGCCGATCGAACTATACAGTAATTTCTAAAAGTATAATGACTTTTCAACAAGAACAGCAAAACAACAGCCTGCCAACTTTAGAAGACATCAAGGTTTATTTTTGTACTATTCAAGGAGAAAATTGGACCCACCTTTCAATCGATGACGAGCTGTATCTTTTTAAAGTTCGCATTAATGCATCATCTGTGCCATGTGTTATTGCGAGTATCAGCATATGCCAAGAAAAAACGTTCGATGTGTTTTTTGAAAATCTCCAGTGCAGTGAGAAGCAACTACAAAAATGTGGAATACAATTTAGCCTAATTACAAATAAACGTGATCTGGATGTATTAATAAGTGCATGTGAAACTATGCACATTCTACTCCATCACAACTTAATTATATCGAAGCCGCAGTGAAGCTGTTGGAGAAACAGAAGCAGGTATGTTTAGAAATTAGCACCGCCAAATTAGACTTTTTAATTGAACAAATAAAACTGCTAGAAAAACCAAAAAATCAGCTTCGATTTTCACAAGAACTGGTTATTCTATGCTTTAAAATATACTTCGCACTGTTTATTCTATGCTTTAAAATATGCTTTAAAATATACTAGTTCGTGCTATAAGGCATTTAGAAAGTCAAAGGTGTTGACATTGCCTCATGTGAGAACATTAAGTAGAATTTCAAAAAAGTTAAACGTGGATTCAGATTTTTTTAATCCGTGTAATAGTTATTTAAAACGTAGGGTACAATGTTTAAACGAAAACCAAAAATTTGTTTCTCTCTTAATTGATGAGATTTATGTTGATACTATGTATACGTTTAAATGTGGTAAAGTTACCGGTGATTGTTTTGATAGTAATGAAAAAGCAAAAACTGCACAAGTGTTTTTGATTACATCTATGTTTTCAAATTATAAGACGTAATAACAATTGCCCCAGTTTCAACATTTACGGGACAAAAGCTCTAAAATTTGGCATCTATGTTAATTTGCAAGTTAAAAGAACTTGACCTTAATGTATTGTGTGTTATTACTGATAACAACAATATTAATAGAAGCATGTTTGCTTTTTTAAAAAACACGATAAATTTAATGATGCTGTAGATAATCCAAGTAATCCTAATATACCTCTGTATTTGATGTATGATCCTGTTCATTTATTAAAATCTATAAGAAATAATTGGTTAAATGTAAAAGACACTAAATTGCAGTACCCTGATTTCCAAAATAATGAAAACCTTAAAGAAGCAAATTTTTCTGATTTACGGAATTTATACAACTTTGAAAAAGATAAACTCCTTAAATTTTCTCACGTGTTAACATCAAAATCATTATATCCATCTAACATTGAGAGGCAAAAAGTATCCCTTGCATTAAAAGTATTCAATATTCAAAACTCTAATATTTATTAGAAATCAATTGAAGTGATTTTTCTCATCAGCAATGTGAAAATATTTCAAATTATATGTAAAAATAGAATTGTCACACAATATTTTTTTGCTATTATACATATGGTTGTAGCCCGGCCGTCCAAACGATTGCTCGAGTCCTTTGGATGAGTCGGACGGTCTGGGTCTTCAACATATGGTTGTAGAAATTTTGATGTCATATTAATTGCATTGTTTACAGTAGTAGAAAACAATTGAAATTCATTAATATTCATTAACACTGGGTTTGTAACTGTAAAAGGATCTAAATTATATATAATTTTGTAATCATTTAGACAGAGTAGTTCTTGTTTTGTGGGAGCTCCAGTAAAAAAATATACCCCCCCCCCCCCCATCTAAGTTTAGATAATCTTTATGAAATTATCTGTGCTAAAATTAGGCATAGAAATGAGTAAAAGAGTAATTAATTTGAAATATTTTTAACTCTCAATTTGCAAGTTTTCCCGAGTTAGCGAGAGTTCCCCTTCTAGCGTCACGTCCAGAGTGTAGACCGGCTGTGGCTTAAATCTGGATGGGTTTTTGATATTCAGAAAAGTTACCAACAACTGTTACTAAGTGTGTGGGTGTCGCATCCTATTTAATGGCTACCAACCATTTAAAACTAGCAATGTAAATGGCTAGTATAAATGGCTAGTATAAGTGGCCGATGCAAATGGCTAGTATATTATTACGAACGTATAGAATACTCTCACTGTAGTCGTTTTTGAAAACCTGACGGAGAAAAAACCCTGTACGTGCAGCCTTTTCTGTGACGTGAATGTAGGGTTATCATATGCTGAAATTAGAAGCGGATGCCAGATTTGGCGATTTATAGCTAATATGCCGACATTTCGAAAGTTCGAGAAACACTTCGAAATAACGAGTATTTTACAAGATATGAGAGATTTCTGGAATTTTCCATTGAGAGTCTATAAAAGAAGTCATCACTCAATGATACGAGCTACATTGAGCTGTGATATTCATCCATGTTTTGAGCGTAGTAGCTGCTGTTTTGCGAAATGAGATATGCTAATGTTTAGAAAATAGTATCTGCTATTTTGTGAAGTAAGTGGAGCATTTAAGTGCTGTTTTACTGTATATCGTTTCTCTTTACATTGTGCTTGTGAATAAATGTGTTAGTTATAAAGAAATTTGGACTCATTCTTGTAATCCGTGTGCACACCAACTCCACCGTTTCAGAGAATACGTCGTAGCAATATAGATATAGCGGAATATATTTTACTGTAGTGCAACGTTCAAGTTCACGTTCTCTCTCTCTTTGGGGTTGAAAGTTCCCTGTTACTGATATTGGCTTTATTTAAACGTCTGATTTCTTCTTTTCCCCTCCTATTTCGGATATTTGTGCTAAATTCTACAGAAAACTTGGTTACATTAAGAGGATTACTCAGGATTTTACAAATGAGGATACCATCATTGTTCCCTTTAATGCCTTGGTTAGGTCTGGGCTTGAGTATACGTCTGTGGTGTGGAGGCTTTTTTATGCTGTTCATGCAAACATCAGAATTATTCAAAATAAATTCTTCTCTTACTCTCATGCCTTATCTGCTACCTTTCTTCGTGATATGTTTAATGTCAAAGCTTACAAAACACAAGAGATTTCATTTTATTTTCTTTCTTCAGTAATATGTTCAATAACAGAATGCAATAACAGTTCTCCTGTCTTGGGTGGGATCGGGTTTCATGTTCCCCGGTATTCTACCAAGAGCTTGAGTTTATTAGCTAAAATGAAGTCTAGTACTAATATTGGTTGTTATTGTGTCACTAATAATTTCTGCAAACTATACTATAGTTTCTCTGATGGTTTTGATGATTTTTATTTACCTGAAATTACTTTTAAAAATCATTTGCTGCAAATATGTATTATTTAATATATTTTATGTCCATTCGCTTTTAAAAACAATGTGTTGTCAATAGTTTGCTTTTTAATGTATTTTATACTGTTTTAATCGGTATATTTTTTAATTGAATTTTATCTAGCACGCTGTTACTGGGACTTTGTCCTGTTGCTTGTATTCTTTTAAATAACTAAAATAAAAAATAAAACAAGAAAGATCAATCATGCTTAAAGCATTGATTATGAAACACTTTCCAACTTCAATGCAATTTTATTTAAACATGTCTAAAATGCAATACATTCCTCGGTAATATTTTAAAACTTATCACAATACTACATTAATTTATTATATTTGAAACCTTAAACTTTCATCGAAAAAAATTAACTTCATTCAAATGACGGCATTAAAGTATAAATTGCCTGGTTTAAACATCTCTTAAATGTTATACATTCCTCGGTAATAATTTTAGAATTATCATAATACTACGATAATTTATTATATTTGAAAACTTCATCGAAAACAACTGAAATCCATTCAAATGACGTCATAAAAAATAACACGCCTGGCTCTCTCTATAAAAGCAACATTTCATTCATAAATAATTCCCCCATTCATGTCATTCATCACAATACTATAATAATTTATTTTATTTAAAAATTAAGACCATTGAGCTGCAAGTAAGTAATCTCTATGCGTAAAACTTCATCGAAAAATATCGTCCTTCTCTTTCTAAAATCAATGAATTCATATCAGCTAAGCAGACTCCATGGACTAAATGATTTTGTGTTAAAGAATTACAGCGATTCTAATACAACTCATTCTACATATTTTGCTGTTTACATTTTACATAGGTGAAAAATAGGCTTAATAGTAGAAATAATCAAATTTGGAAGAGCATTTAAACTGAAATATATTGTCATTGCGTTGTTTCAGTATGTAGATGCACAGAATTTAGGCAAAAATAAAGTAATTTTAGGACGGATACAACACTCAATATGAATTAAAAAGAACTTTAAAAATCACGATTTTGACACAAGATGGATGCCATATATCATTTTGAAGTGGGTCATGTGATCGTTTCATATCATGGACACGTGATCGCTTAATATAAGAGGTGTTATTATTATTTTAATTTTTATTTAAAAAACAACTGAATATATTTCGCTGAATTTTTTTTTATATATTTTATGGAACAATTTGAATATTGCCTAAAATTTTCGAAGCAATTTGTGAATTTTAAATCCGCTTAAAAAATGCTTGAAAAATTAGGTCCCATAGGGCTCAATGTATTCCATTTTTTCAACCCGGGTTCAATCCAAAACTAATTGGGTGATATTATTCATTTATATTCCCATAGGTCCTATAGACCGTCTGAACAACATACTAAAATTTCATTTTGATTAAGTCATTTTTACGGCAGTTATCGTGCTAACGGACAGACAGACAGACAGACAGAATGAACAAAGTCATAAACACTTTTCAACTTTGTTGTAAAGTGTTAATAAAACAAGAAAAATCAATCATGCATAAAGCATTGATAATGAAACACTTTCCAACTGCAATGAAATTTTATTTAAACATCTCTAAAACGAGATACATTCAGCGGTGATATTTTTTAAATTATCAGAGTACTACAATAATTCAGTTTACTTGGAAACTTAAAACCATGGAGGTAAAAGTCCTTTCTACCTCCATGCTTAAAACTTCATCGAAAAAGGCAATGGTATAAAATCTACTGCTTTTCTCTATAAAATAAATTAATATTACATAATAATCCATATCATCTATTTTCTAGACTCCAGAGCAAAATGATTTTGCGTTTACAAAATTCAGCAATTCCTATACAACTCATCTTACAGCTTGATTTGTTTACATTCATAATCCATTAAAATAAGGCTTCGTTGCAGAAATAATCAAAATTTGATCATTTAAACTAAAAGATAGTGTCATTTCGTTGGCGCAGAATGTAGATGCACAGAACATACGCAAAAATAAAGCGGTTTTAGGACGGGTGCAACTTTCAATATAATTTTAAAAGAACTTTAAAAATAACGATTTTCACATTGGGAAAAGAAGATGGAGGCCCTATTTTATTTTGAAGTCACGTAATCTCTTCATATAATATGGGTGTCATTATTATTTTAATTTTTATTTAAAAAACTACCGAACCTATTTTGCTGAATTATTTATATATATTGTATGGGATAATTCGAATATTTCCTAAAATGAACATTATGGTGTCATTATTATTTTAATTTTTATTTAAAAAACTACCGAACCTATTTTGCTGAATTATTTATATATATATATATATATATATATATATTGTATGGGATAATTTGAATATTTCCTAAAATTTTCGAAGCAATTTGTGAATTTTAACTCCGCTAAAAAATATTTAAAAATTGAAGTGCCATAGGGTTCAACGTATTTCATTTTTTCAACCCAGGTTTAATCCAAAACTAATTGGATGATATTATTCATTTACAATTCCATATGTCCCACAGACCGTCTAAACAACGTACTAAAATTTCATTTTAATAAAGTCATTTTTACGGCAGTTATCGTGCGAACGGCGAGACATATAAGATGAACAAAGTCATAAACACTTTTCAACTATGTTGGAAAGTGTTAAAAATATTCCCATGCAGTTAGAGATTGACTCTCTTAACCTAATATCAAACGAAAAACATCTAAGGATTCTTTGATTTGAATGTCAGGAATGTTTTAAATGAGTTTCTTTTTTATATTTATATTTGCAGAAAAAGACACGGATTTCTCATTAAATTTTACCAGCATACTAAAAAAAAAATCTTAATAGGATTATAGACCCGAATCTATTTTCAATTATGGGAATTTCCGGTAAGTATCCTTCCATCTAATGCATAGGTGTTGGATTTCAATTTAATAACGTGATGAAAGTAATTATCAAGTGTGACATACCTATGTAATTTCTCTTGACAAAGCGCTTTAGAATGCAAACACTTAATTGAACGAGTGTAATGAAAACTTTAATGAGCGAGATATTGTTTGCAGATGGATGAAGTTCGTATAATTTGTTTTGATTTTCAAACAGTGGAAAACGAGTCAAAGCGAAAAAACAGTTTCTAAAGTATCGCCTTTTATTATTTGTATGTGACTATAATGCATAAAAATGTTTTTATTAAATATATATAACTTAAATGTATGTAAGGTAATGACATACCAAATTTGGATTTTCTAGTTGCTCTGGTTCTTGAGTTATTGTTACAAAACGCATCTTCTAGAATCGTGGGTATAAATGCAGGTTACAAGAGCCAGTCCAAGTTTCAAGATAACTTACATTTATTCACAAGCACAAAGTAAACAGGAACAGTATACAATCAAACAACACTTAAATGTTCCACTCATTTCACAGAATAAGCGATATTATTCTCAAAACTTTGACGAAAGTAATTTCACAAAACAACAGCTACTCTTCTCAAAAGACTGACAAAAGTCGCAGTTCTCTGTAGCTCGTATAGTGTTAACTCGTCAACTGAACTCCAACGGAGTGATGAGTCCTTTTTATAGTCTCTCTATAGAAACTTCTGGAAATCTCTCTGTAGAAATTTCCAGAATTATCTAATATCACCTAGACAAATCGTTATTTGGCAAAGTTTCACGAAGTTTCGGAAAGTCGCCAAATGTCGCCAAATTGGGGATAAATTGCCAAATCTGGCAACCCTTCTTCTGACTCGAAATTCTGGAAATCATAGAGTGACGCCAGAGAAAGAATGTTTGTACCTCTGTCTTCTGGAGAAAACACTCCGATAGCACCGTTTGGTCTGGGATAGAGACGAAAGACAAGACGGGGGACGCTAGTGAAAATATATTACAGTTTCCCAACATTATTAACCAAACACGAGTACAAAGCCACAGCGGTTTCAGGGCGGACGGTTCCGATAAGTTTCAAAATTCAAAAAATTAAAATATATCACAAAAGTCAATGGGGCATACTAAATTTGTATTTTCTATTCTCTCCTGTTCTCGAGTTATTCCCCCAAAACGGGAACTCAGAATAGGCCAGCCCGATAAGGTTCAAAATATGTTGCAAAGGACAATAACATATTACATTTGGAATTTCTACCTGTTCCGGTTCTCGAGTTATTCACTAAAGACCAGTACATTTCTATGGCGGGCCTAAGACTAGCTAGCCCAAATAAGGTTCAAGATCCAAAGTATTAAAATATGCAACAAAAGGTAATGACATACTAAATTCGACTCTTTAACTGCTCAGGATTTTGAGTTATTCTTAAGAAGCGAGTACATTACTATTACGGGCCCTGGACGGTCTAGTCCGATAAGGCTCAAAATCTCTATTGAAATAAGTAATTGACACCGGATGCAAAATTTGTTAAAATTTTGCGTCTCTTGAGTTTCTCTATCTCGTACTTCAAAATCTGTAGCATAAAAATATATGCAATTTGGTACATTATTAGTAGAATGTTAGGGAAACACGCTGGAGTAATCCATTTTTACTCTCCTTATATACATAATGTATAAGGAAAGTATTGTGACGGGGTCGAAAATTCGAATTGGAGTTTTCGATAGGAGAGCACGTTTCAAGCATCCCTGATCACGAATCAAACACTTTTGAAGTGATGTCTGTATGTGTGTGTGTGTGTGTCAGTGAGTCTGTGGAGACGATAACTGACGAACGAATGGACTGATTCGAACGAAATTTGGTACAAAAATCACAATCCGTAAACATTGGAAGCCTATTGTTTTTATACGCAATCGAATGTTCAGAACCCCCTAAATTTTCGAGTGAAATTTTGAAAAAATTGTCAAAAATTCAAAACCGCTAATAAAGTTACGCGAATAAACATTTCTTATGTAATTTTTCATTAGAAAACGATTGACATAAATTTTGGAACGCTGACATGAACCGTTCTCGAAATATTGTACATTTTTAAAAATTTTTTTCAAAAAGTCATATAAATTAAAAAAAAATATTTCCTATTGAAAAACATGTTCCCTTTTCATATGTAATACCATGCGATAAATTGGGTGACATCATTCTCGTGGATCTAGCTCTATTCCATTCACGAAAAAAGATACTTTGAGTAATACTTTTGTATTTGAACGCCAATAGTCATTTATCTGCTGTAAGAATAACTTATTTCTTCGTCCATAACGCTTGGCGAGATTTTGATGACGATTTTGGCGGAATGTTGCCAACTTGGCGACTTTTTGAAATGTTGCCAAATTGACGAAAATCTCGCCAAATGGATAAAAATGACGCTAAATCAATGACGACTCATTGTTGATGATGACATGGAAAATGATGACTCATTGACGAAAATTCAATATCTTGGAAAGAATATAAATAAACTGCTATAAAAATAATCTATGTTTTTTTTACTGTAAAAGTAGTAAATTCATTGCATTATATAAGGAAAGTCATGTGCTGCCCACATCAGATTTTTTAGTTGTAAAATTAAAAAAAAAAAAAAACACAAGATGCTTAGAAATAGATTTTAGTATCAGAAAGTCGATATGAGCCATACGCTAGTTAATTAAGGATGTTAATTTATTACAAAATTTTTTTACCTAATATTGCTAATGTGTTAGAACCTTTACATAAATTATTAGATAATAATAGTAAGTGGAATTGAATAAAGATTGACGAACATTCATTTTTTAAACAATATTCCCATACATAATTTATTCCAACATCTCAAATATTATATACTCTAAATGGAGTTGACAGGGGATTGACATACGGCACTTACCTTTAAGAAACTTTGAAAACTATAATTTTTATTCCATCGCTTTTCCGGAAAATACATCTTTCGAAGGAAAGAAATAACACCCACTAAAAAGTGTTGTCAAACGGTGTGTTGTTAATAGTTTTTATTTTAATTGTGCACAAACTACAACTTGTGGAGTTGACAGGAAAGCTAGGGCCACGTGTATTCATCCAGAATCAAAAACATATTTTTACACACGTGTGCACAAATATCTTTCACAAAAAAATAAAAGCGAGATCGTAAAGATTTGCTGTTAATATATTACTTTCCTTATATACATAATGTATAAGGAAAGTATTGTGACGGTGTCGAAAATTCGAAATCGAGTTTTCGACGGGAGAGCATGTTTCAAGCATCCCTGATCACGAATCAAACATTTTTGAAGTGATGTCTGTGTGTGTGTGAAAGTATGTGTGTGAGTGTGTGTGTGTCAGTGAGTCTGTGGAGACGATAACTGACGAACGAATGGACCGATTCGAATCAAATTTGGTACAAAAATTACAATCCGTAAACACTGGAAGCCTATTGTTTTTATATGCAATCGAATGTTCAGAACCCCCCTAAATTTTCGAATGAAATTTTGAAAAAATCGTTAAAAAATCAAAACCACTAATAAAGTTACGCAAATACACATTTCTTATGTAATTTTTTATTAGAAAACGATTGACATAAATTTTAGAACGCTAACATGAACCGTTCTCGAGATATTGTACATTTTTCAAAAAAATTATCAAACAGTCATATAAAATTAAAAAAAAAATATTTCCTATTGAGAAACATGTTCACTTTTCATATGTAATACCATGCGATAAATTGAGTGACATCATTCTCGTGGATCTAGCTCGTTCCATTCATGAAAAAAGATACTTTGAATAATACTTTTGTATTTGAGCGCCAATAGTCATTTATGTGCTGTAAGAATAACTTATTTCTTAGTGCATAACGCTTGGCGAGATTTTGGCGACGAATTTGGCGGAATGTCGCCAACTTGTCGACTTTTTTGAAATGTTGCCAAATTAACGAAAATCTCGCCAAATGGATAAATATGACGCTAAATCAATGAAAATGACGACTCATTATCGAAAATTCAATATCTTGGAAAGAATATTAGTATCTACTATAAGAAAAACCTATTTTTTTACTGTAAAAGTATAAAATTCATTACATTATATAAGGAAAGTCATGTGTTGCCCACATCAGATTTTTTTTTTATAAATAAAACCCACCGATAAAGAAATTTAATTGACATACAAAATTTAACATATAGGCCTGGCTACAGGAGTTTTTTGCAATGTTATAAATATTGAAAATGTTTTTAATTAAAAATATTTTTAAGCTTATTTATTTTAAATAAAAACGGAATAATTTTAATATATTTACTATTGAAAATTAATTGGGATGATTCAAGCAAATTGAAATTTTTGAACAGGAAATGAAAAATCTTTAACTCCTCCCTTTCCATCATTCAGTCTTTGGAATTGAATGCTAAATCTAAATCAGTGACCATCTGAGCTTTAACTATAGCAGATATTGAAAAACAGATGCTTGAAAATTATTTTGTTAAAAATTACTTGTTTCCACCCGTAAATAGAAAACGAAATTGGGTACGGAGGTGATAATTGATCAGTTCGTGGATATATGAGCGTTACGGTATTGATCAAGCAGTTTTTTTTATGCTTACATTTAAATAAGCATTTCCTGTGTTCTTATTCCTTAAAACTGTCATTCATAGCAATGGCTCTGGTGACTCAACATTGCTATATATGAATCTTAAACTCTGCAGGATTTAATGTGGAACCTATAAGTACATTCTGTAAAAAAAACTAATCAAAATTGAAGAAGTTGAAGCAAGGAACTAGGTCACTTAATATGGAATGACCCAGAAAACAATTAAAAAAGTGTCAACCATCCTATAAAGTACGCTATAGATGAGTAGCTGTCAAGTCCACCAAATAAAAATAACAAACAAACAATGAGTCAGTTTTTTTAACTGACCATTTTAGTGCCCCTTGTGCGACTTGTTGGTTAAGTATTGAAGACAGTTTCATCTCGTCAGTTATTTGTTGGAGAACGTAAACTGTGATGATAGTTGTTACGTCTAAATAACCTTTCGATTATTATTTCCCTCAGTTTGCATTATAATTTATGTTTACTTAAACTAACAAGTCTAACTGGTTTGATTGATAGACCAATCACACCGAGCTAATCAGTATTTTCTGCGTTCCTAAGGTAGAGTAGGAATATGTGTCGAATCGTGAGAGTTTCAGTGGGTTCTCGAGTAGTGGGTTCTTGAGTAGAATGTCTTTGAGTAGAGGGTTCTTGAGTAGACGATGATGGATTCGAGTTGTGAATCTAAGGAAACCCCATTCAATTCAACGATGACTAGAAAGAGTATGGTATTCAGGATGTAGCCGCAATACGGGATCAAAGTAACAGAATGTCGGGGTAAGCATATAAGCTTTGTAAATGTGTAAGCATTATCACCAGCCTAGTCTATAGTATTGTGGCTATTAATTGAGAAATGTCATTTTTTTCGTTTTATCACACGTAAGCTTAGGAAGAAGCACTCCAAATTAGCTCAGAGTTCAAATTGCAGTTATTATCAAAGTAGCAGGTGTTCGTATGCACCTGGTAAGTAGCAGGTGTTCAAATTTCTCCGCCAGGTGGCAGGTGTTCCGCAGTGGTAGTTTCTCAGTTGTTGCGGGGCTCATTAGCGTCATGGATATCAGCGCGGAAACACGTGCTAAAGTGATTGCGCTTAGAGAACACACTTCTAAGACGTTCGAGGAAATAGGTAAAATATGTGGAGTGAGTACAGCAAGTGTCGGGAGGATCTGGAAGCGGTTTCAGGAAACAGGAAATGCTGGAACCAACCGCTCTGGAAGATGCGGCCGAAAAAGATCAACTTCGACTCGTGACGACAAAACTTTACATCGAATGATTGTTAAAAATCCTCGATTAACCAGTTTTGACCTGTCTAAGTCCATGGTGGCAGCTGGTGTTGATATTGCACCTTCAACAGTGCGATACAGGCTGTTAGAACGCGGACGGAGAGCACGTCGACCGTACAAGAAGCAGCTTCTGACGCTTCGCATGAAGAAAAAATGGTTGGAATGGGCACGGAAATACAAAACATGGACTGAGAAGGACTGGGAGAAAGTTCTCTTTTCTGACGAAACACATTTTGTGGTTCAGGGATTTAGATCTATGTTCGTGAGAAGGAGCCAAGGAGAACCTCTCAATCAGCACCACATCAATCAAGCGTCCACCCAAAAATATATTTTGGGGTTGTTTCAGCGTTTTGGGGACAGATCTCTTGTTCCCGTAGAGGGAATGATGAACAGTGCCAGTTACGAAGTCATATTGACCCGAAAAGTGCTTCCAACCATGGCTAAACTGTGGCCGAACGGAGATTGCGTTTTCCAACAAGACAGCGCGCCATGTCACACTTCGAAGCGAATCAAAAATTTCTGCTCAAAAAAAAATATTACCGTACTGGATTGGCCCGGGAATTCACCAGACTTGAATCCCATAGAAAATTTGTGGGCTATTGTCAAAAAACGGCTTCACAAATTTGACTGTACGACGCTGGACAAGCTAATTTCGGCCGTTATTGACAATGGTTCAGAGACGTTGAAATTAAAACTACATGTGCTAGTCTAGTACATTCCATGCCGAAACGTGTCTGTGATGTTATAAAGTCTCGGGGAGGTCATATCACTTATTAGTTTTAAATGTATCCATAGAAAACTTGAATAAAACTGAATTTTATTAAAAAAAACTGCATTTCTCAATTAATTGCCACAATACTGTATTGTAGTAGCTTGTGTAATTGTCATTTATTCTGGGCGACTATATTTGTTGTACGTTAAAATTACTATATTTGTTGTACGTTAAAATTACTATATTTGTTGTCCGTTGCTTTAAACAGCAATACTGCTGTAATTCGTGTGAAGTCCCCAATAAACTGAGTTGTATTTAAACAGTGCCGTCCTGTGTTACTGCCTTTGGACCGAAAGGTCGAAATATCAAGTACTCTAAGTTTGAGTTAAGTGACTTGTGACAGTTTAAGTAAAAATCCTCTGCAAAGGCATCTAAAGTGGATAAAGAGACATTAAAATTTGACACAGTCTGTGGCGATGGTCTATGTCTGTTACAGGATGTTGGGAGTTGCATGTGGAGCTTTTGTTCTGTTACAACGTATTCAGTCATGCGATTTTGAAGAAGGGTATGTTAAATATAATTGTAAATATCCTAAATGATGAGTGATTTACTAAATTTCGCTAAATATTTTTGGTGGCGTGAGATCGTCCAAGTAAGGACGGTTCAAGGCCTCAATAATTTAATATATCCCATTGAGTTAAGATTTTGTTATAATATTAGATATTATTGTCTGAGAAACATGACCTGTTAAGAACGACAAATGCACCCTCATTATCTGAATAATAACGTTTGATTAGAAATACTGTTGGCAAGTGCTCACCTTCTCCACGGAATATCAATAGGATTTCCTTGTATTCCATCCATTTTCAAATCTCCTAGAAAATAATGTATAGTATTAGACTCTTAAAAGTTCCAGGTTGGACTATTACTTAACAGCATTTTATTAAAAACGACTTGGCAGCATTTTGTAGTACAAATGTGTTCGACATTCGATGTATACAAAATATTGGGTCATAATGAAAGAGCATTCGCCCCTTTGAAGGCATAATGTTTTATTCAGGATATGATGTTGTTTATATTTATCTTATTCGAAAATAAAATTAAAGAATATGACCTTGCAGGGTCCATTTCCAAGATAAGAGCTTGCAATTTCGTCCCAGTAGCTCAATGGTAGAGCGTCGGCTGACCAGTTCGGAGATCCAGGGTTCGAATTCCGGTTGGGGCAGCAAGGCTCCTATAACCAAACCTACTGCCTATAACCAAAACGAGTGACTGGTTGGGTAGTTATTTCATGAGATACATCTTGAAAAATACTCCAGCTTCAACGAAAAAACAAAACATCTGAAATGCGGTGTTTCGTCCATGGGATAACCGATGAACATTTTCTGACACATTGTTCCGAGTACACGTCATAAGATATTATTAATTTTAAGTAAATTGTAGAAATGAAAAAATGTATTTAGCAATTTTTGCTGTTAAATAAATGTTGTTATTAATCGTGTATGAGTATATTTTGATACGCTATCTAGGGGTCTGCAAGGGGCTCGGACCTGGTCAGTGGGCTTAAATTTACGAAAGCTACTTCAAGCCGATCTCGGGTCAGATTTAAAAAAAAAAAAGTCGTGTTTATCGGACTGGGTAACATTAAATGAAAAAAGCTAAAAATAGAACAACGTGTAAACAAAAAAATTTAAACGAACAGAAAAAATTGAAATTACGTAGGAAACAAATTTCCCAATAAGCAGATGAAAGTCTTCCTGTTCTATAATAAGTAATAAAAGTTTGCTCTCTCCGAAGAACGCAGATGGGTAAATTAGAACCAGACACAGAAAAATAATAATTCCAAATAGGAAATTGAAGATATTTTTTATTCGTAAGCATTCCTAAATCAAAATAAAACATTTTCCCTTGAAACTATTAAATCGTTGTACGTAGTCTATATAAATAAAATTGAAAATCTGGCTGTGTGTTTATTTGTCTCATCATCACGGGAGAACGGCTGCACCGAATTGGATGAAATTGTGTTGTGATTCAATTTTAACCTGTATTGTAATTTCTTGGATCTAAAATAAAGTTCCCTGCCACACACTTAGCAACAGTAAGTCTTCGGGTCTGTCGTGTGGTCTGGGTTTTCAACCCCTCAACACTAGTATATCTTCTAATCTACGAGAATATCAGTAGTACAGGTATATCTTTCATTGCAACAGAAGCATTTTTTGAGAAAAGTTGGAATAGCCATCTGCTTTTGTATGGTCGAGAGAACCAGAGAATAGTGGTGAGTGACAACGGTGGCGTGTTGCTAGAATATTTGCGACTGGACAATTCATAACGGAGGTCGCGATGTTCTTTTGTATGCTCCGTCCTTTCTCGTGGGTGGTCACAACTTCAAACGAGTGCAAAAAATCTGTTTCGGACGTCTTAGGGTCAGACCTTTCCAAAACCTTAGGACCAGACCGGCTTTAATAGCAAGATATAATCGTCGAGTGACTGTACTGATTTTAAGAACTGTTGCTACTGCAGACGTAGGGAAGGTACTGTGAGGCAATACTACAGTAATCGAGCAGTACTATGAGGCAAATACTACATACGAAAGGTCTCTATGCATGACTACTGAACTGATACCCGTACATGTTGAAGTACCCGCATGCAGAACAAAGGAGAACCATAGAGGGTTATTTAGGATATCAGGCGCTTAATGGGTTCATTTCCCTTGTTTATTTTCTTTAAAACAAAGGGATTGCTAAAGAAAGGAATTTCTTAAAATGTAAAAATAGGTACTCATCAGTAGGAATAAAAAAATAGCGATAAGTTTATTTCTAAGCAATTTAACTAGCTGAGGGTACCGCAATCTCTGAAACAGTGTGAAATACATTTCTAATAAATTTCAAAACCTTTTCAAGTTTATTCTTTTAAACCATAAATACCAGGTCCATGTCTGCTGAAAGATAAGTGTTCACCGGAAAGAGGTTGTAAATGGGCGTCGTTGCAATCAAAACAAGATGAGAAAAGCTGCTAGTGAATCGCCAAAACAAGAAATATATATGTATTTTTTTTCGAAAAATTGTCGTCGTTCTATTAAGATAAGAAACGCATTGTTTGAGTGCGCCAACCGTTCAGACCTCGGAGGCACAATACTTATCGCTCCTCCCTGAATCAGACCTTAAAGAATCATCCAGAGATAAAACTCGATTGTTATGGGGAAAAAAGTGGCTCTTATTCCGAATGAGGTGCTATCCAGAAAAAAATTATACCAGCGCTTTCCGAGAGAGAAAAAAAATATACCCATCAGCAAAGAGGAAATATTTAAAAAAGAAAAAGATGATTTTTTTCATTTTTTTACTCAAGCAATTTTTATTCTTTGAGAAGGTTTTTAGGCAGTTTAAAATGTTTAATCAATCACTTTTTAAAGCATTATGTCCATTTATTAAAATATTTATCGCGGTGTTACATGATATATTTATCCCTCTAGTGGTGACCCATAATCAAAGATGAAAATAATCAAATAAAAGTTCATCTGTAATTTAAAACGCGATCGATGTATAAAGAGCGTTGAGTAACTACGTTGAGTAACCTACGTTGAGTAACCTCAGATACTGAAAATGATGTCAGATATTGGATTCCTTTTTAACTTTTTTACAGCAATGAATAGTTCTGGAGCTTTACGATGCATAGGAGATCCCATACTGAAAACGAAGCCGGACATTGGGTTCATTCTTGATTTATTTACAACAATGGATATTATAATACCTCCCTTTGTGTTGTTGTTACACAGACAGTGATTGAGTGTTATCTTTTATTATACTAAGACTAGTTAGACCCGATGGCATTCTGCCCTAAAAGTAATAAACTGAGGACACTGAAGAATAATATTTCCTACTTTTGTTGGAAGTAGTTTGAACTAATTTGAATGCTAAATCAAGGCTTAATAGTATCCCGTGTTCCGTTGATAAGCAAGCGCGGATACAGTTAAGCCTTGGTTAAACATCTTAACCAAATGAGCGTGATACTCTGAGTTACGTGGGATCTCAAATAAAAATATATAAAATGATGAGAATAAAGTAACATCAGGGTCTGACTTTCAGTATCTGATGTCATACGCTACACAAAGTTCCATGGTTATATCATAATTTCGCTGTGAAAGAAGTATAGTCCCTGCATTAAGTAAGAAACAGGTCGCCCACATCATGGTCTCACTTTCAGTATATGATGTCATACACTACGTAAAGCTCCATGGTTTTATCAAAAATTGAAATGTTTACCCCTGATTGAAACACATTTGGCAACATTTTGTATAAGCGTTACCCAGAGCTAGATAGGCAGATAAATCAAGGCGTTTATATTATAAATGTCCCATGCCATGAATAAACCCATTTTTTTAATTACTTACGGGCAGAATACCCGAAGGCCTCACTAGTATGTATAAGATATATTGCCACAACGTATTATTTGGACTCTCATGGTACAAGAATGAGTTAGAAGATCTGGATAACTGAAGCTCTATTTAAAACAACAATAAGCATAAATAGGAATAATATATAATTAATAACTTTCTAGCTACCTAGACAAGTCACAACATATCCAACAGATATAATAGAACAGTCTTATTCATAAACAAGAATATCGAATTCTCAAAACACTGAAGCATTCACAACTCACATATATAACATTCACACTCATTATATAACATTTCTCTGTGAACAATGAACATCCTTATATATTCTATAATGAGGGTTCCCGAAACACTAACGTAACTCCTGAAATTTTTGACTAAATACATAAATTCACTAGCTTTCCCAAACTCGCCGTTGGTGACATATCGTCAAGTTTGTCGCAAATGTCGCTCAATTCGTCAGCAAGATAAAATTTGTCGCCAATATTGCAGCTAGAAGACAAAGGAAAGAAATCTGAGGTAAATTGTAATAATATATTATTGAATTATTGAGAATGTACATACATTTAAACTTTTGATTTTGAAAACAATTGGTTCTTGGCTAAATAATGGTCAAGACATTTTGATATGGATTGATAACTTTATTCTGTCTAACGGCCGACTATAAAAATTTGAATGAGTAGTAAGGAATCAAAACATTAGTTGAAGTTGAACTATACCTTGCTAAAAGGTAAAATGCGACTCAAAAAGACACTTTTGTTAAAAATTATTAAAATATTCTAGGGTTGTAGTTTTTACTTCTTGACAGTCACATGAATGGAATTTCCACTTTATCACGTTGTGGTCTGCATTCTATTCCCAATTACTTCGTATCATGCTTCAGTTAGCGTAGAAGCCGAAATAAAAGTTTCAAAAGAAAACAATTTGTTTATGATAATCCGACAATTAGAAAAGAATTTTCAAACTTACGAGCGTGATGGACAAAGAATAAAAACATTTCATGCAATTTAATATTAATTTAACCTGCAACAGTCGAATTATAGAAAACTTCCTGCAAATTAAGCAAACATTTAGTGATAAATATTCTGTCAAACTAATTTTTAACAAATTCTTAAATTAAAATATTTAATTATTAACTTTAAAAACAGTTGATTAAAAGTATCAATAGGTAATAGACATTTTCCTTGCCCATGTTTGTATGTTTTCTCTGTCATTTCCTTCTCCGGGAAAAGAACACTGTCTTTTGCAAAGGTGGCTGATACTTTTAATCGACTATTTATGCTGTGACTCGTGTTGTATTTTAGTTTTAAAAAGTTACATTTTAAAAATGACGCATGCGTAGTTCACGCAAGATTGATTTGTGTTATACTCAAAAACAACCTTCCTATATTCACCACATTCGATTACATTAACATACTGTAAGAGGTATCAGTTAGATAACAGCGCGAATTTCTCAATTTCCTGAGCATGCTTAATAGAAGCATGTTCGAGTCACGTGATGCTAAATGTAACTAAGCTCAAATTATCGCCATCCTGTTACTGAGTATACTAAATTATACGTGAGTCCAACGAAAATTGAATTTAGTTTTAAACGGCGTGCCCTGTTTCTGCAGAGATTATTTTACTTATTGTAAATATAGCTCCATATTAGAATTTCTAATATGAATTTACTGCAGAATATAAAATTTGGTGCAATGTAGATAATAATCTGATTTTTCAAAATAGAACATTGGGATATTATAAAATTTATATATATGTAAATAACAAATTATCTTTGTCCCAATTTTGGTCTCAATCTGTTGAGTCATTTCAGAGAAAGAGGGAGTTGGAATGGCATACAATTAACTGCAGATCTTACAAAGTCGATGATACACAAAATCGTACTTTGAAGATAATTAATTATAGGCATAGGTGTTAATTTAACATTGAAGCCTCTTTTATTTTCCCTGCAATACATGGTAATGTATAAGGAAAGTATTGGAATCATGCCGAAAATCACAACTCGAGTTTTTGACGGATCTACACGTTTTAGGACCTATAGAATACGAAAAAACTATTTTTAGCGTGACGTCTGTGTGTGTGTGTCTTTCTGTGCAATGTATGTATCCACTTTATATCAAAAACTAATGGACCCAATTCCATAAAATTTGGTAAGTCATTTGTGTGACCCTGGTCCTGATTAGATTTTGGTACGATTCGGCATAAAAGAACCCGCCTTTTTTTGCGAAATGGTCCGCAAAAATTGCCTGTTTCCACTCTAGCTGAAAAACTAATACATTAGATTTTACAAAATGTGGTAGATAAGTCACTTGTGGGTTACCCTGGTGCTGATTACATTTTGGTATGACTCGGAAAAAAATAACCTGCCATTTTTTGCTAAATAGCTAGCAAAAATCACCAAAATCTCAAAGTAAAAACTACGTATGCTCAAATATATCAATTAAATGCCTGTTTTATACGTAATTTTGTAACGATGAATAGAATAATATCAACCCCATTACACTAGGACTAACCGTTCTCGAGATATTTTAGTTTTTTCGCTTTTTCGTCACGCCACATTCGAAAATAAGTCCAGTTACCAAATGAAAACAAAATTGAATTAAAAGTTCAAATTCAGTGTCATTTTAAATAAATATGGATGTTATTTTGTGCAATTAAACTCAATGAATTATTGAAGAAATAGAGGACGTGGATATGAGTCCCAGGGAAAGTTATGTGCTGCCCACATCAGATTTTTTGAAGTTTTGCCTCGGAACATCAAATAATCGTGTTGCGTATTTTCAAACTTGGTTTGCAAACTTGAACACTGCGTCAGATGTTTTTGGTTGTGAGGATGAACATACATTTTCACATTCGAGAACATTTAATATATCAGTGACGTCTAATAACAATTCTAATTTAAATTCCTCAGTTTTTCCAGTTTTCAGAGGAAAATATGCAAAATTTCCAGGGAGTTTTTACCATTTTTGTGTGAGAAAATTTAAGGATTTTATATAAGTGGTAAATGATTATTGAAGTGTCACTTTCAATTCACATACAGACTTGTAATTGTTTAGAGTGAAAATTATTTATTAGATTACACAAATGTTAGATAAAACACTTGTCAGGTATTTACTTGTCAAGTAAAGAGCACACTCGTTTGTAAAATTATGCAAGGAAAATGAAACATTTTTAAGATGTTTAGTAGGGTAGATTTATTCAAAACAAAAATTGAATGTTCTAAGTCCAACATGTTCACAGCCAGTCATTTATGACCTCAATTATGTTTCAATTTTTTGAATATCAGTGTTATTTCCATTTATTAAAAAATAGCTCGAATATCTGGCGTTACCTGAAATTTATGCTGTAAACCTCTGATTAAAATTACACCGGTACATACTGCGAATTATCGTAAACCAAATAACGTTTAAATAAAATGATCGCTTAGAAAAAAAAATGAATAGCTTGCTGCGCGGATTTAATATGTCCTACATAAGTGTTTAGGATATATTATGCCGGTGCTTTGCTGCTGCACCGGCATAATATATCCTAAAGACGTTTGCTGTACGCATGCAATTCGGATTTACGGCCTTTGTTAGCTCAAGAAAAAATGATACTTTATAAATAAGCTCTAGCATAGAAGTTGAGATATGATCAAACTAGTGAAATGCCAAAATTGGTAGCAATCGATGCGCATGCGCTATCTTGCGTGAAAAGAAGTGCTTTTTACTGTGGAGATTGCGAACGTTAACTTTTAAAGATCCAATTAAAAATTCATAAAAAGTATGCCAAAAATTAGAATCGTGCGAATCTTCAATTCTCCGATGCGACGAAATAAACATGATTGAAAAAAATAAAAAATGTTTTCAAAATGAAATATAATGCATGGAGTGTTGTGCAGTTTATTTGATTATGAAATAATTATGTAATATACACGCAAAGCCAAATTTCCGAATGCTATTGCGAAAATTGCTAGCTAATAAATGGAACACGTTGAAAATCATCTCTTATTTTCGTCACCAGATGACAGTATTCCAAAACAACAGAAATTTACTTTAGGTTATCGAGGAATTTCCAATGGTGATCAGAATTCCCAGAGTTTTCCATGCGTTCCAGGAAGTTAGACGTTCTGAATGCAGTAGATGTGCTAACTATATATTTAAAAATTCTAAAAAAAATATCTAGATACTATTTCATACGATAAAAGCTGAAGACATAGGATACTCTAATATTAATATGTCCCAAGAGATTTCGAAAGAATTCCACTTCCTTAAAATAAATTATCGAAAATCCCTGGTCTCAGCTTGTCGATCGTAGTTCTGGATTGATCGATTGATTGCGCTCTGATAATGGAACAACTGATTTCATTACAAACACAATAGAGTTTATAGCTCCGTTATAAAAGCATCCTCTATGGATTAAAGCAAAACTACAAACGGTAAGCTTAGACTAAGCACCCTGGATCTAAAATAAATGTTTTAATAATAATTTTACTAAGATTTTTATTTGAAAGTTGTACATAATAAATCAAAACCATTTGACATTTTTCAGCTTTTATTTTTAAATTTATAAATATAAAATTATTTTTCAATCAGCTGGTTAGTATTAGAAATTGAATTATTTTTAAATCCAGTCTAACATTTTAAAGATTAAATTTAACGAAAGATTAAATTTAAAGGTTTAAATATGCGCAGATTTAAATTCTATAAAAACACTGGTAAACGATGATTTATTAAACTCGTTTTAATAATTTTTTTTTTAAATTAAAAGTTAGAAAAATTATGACAGCATTTCTCTTTCATTTTTGAGTCACCGTTGCGGAATAAAAATGATTTTAAAGGTTTAATGGTAAAGATGATTTTTTTCTTTTTACTTATCTTTTTTTAGAAAGAAAAGAATAAGCAAAGAAAATACCTTTCAAAAGTTAACATTGAAGATGAAAGATTAATTGTGCCCGTGCTAACCCTCCACCTGGGGGGGGGGAGGGGTAGAAGGGAGTGGAATCCACAGAAAACATTACAAGAGAAAAATAAAAGAGTGCTGGGGAACAAACTTACATGGCTGGTAAAGAAAAAAATTTAAATGCGATAAATATGTGTGAAATGTGATTTTTCTTTCATTGACGAAAGGCATTTTAATAGTAAAAACATACGTATTGTGAAAAGAGGAAATTTAGTATATAGGAGTTTGGAGATTCACAAAAAGTGTTTTTCTGTATCGAGAAATACAATTTATTTAATTAAAAGTTGGTGATGGGAAGACTGAGTGGGGCGTACCCCAAATTATTTTTCCAAATATTTTGCATAATATATTTATCTCAAATGCCAATTCAGTGTTTCTTTCAAGCATACCTCCGTGGTGGTGGGGCTCCCCCCCCCCCCCCCGGAGACATTTTATGTTAACCTAGTTTCTATTTATGTGACACGGCATTTATATATATATATATATATATATATATATATATATATATATAGGGCAAATAGAAAATTTGCCCCCCCCTCTAAAATTCCATTCTCACCCCTGGCTAAAAAGTCCTAAAAGAAACACTGAATGCCATACTAATAATTTTTAATAATCCATTAATAGATAACCATTAATAGAGTAACCAATTTTTTTTTCTGGATATATAAGCATAATTAACGCATTTGCCGGATATATAAGCATAATTAACGCATTATTTCTAATGATGTAAGAAATCCCTAACACTCTTGTGAAAAGAACTTAGCGATGGACGTCGATCATTTCCACGTCAAACTTGACCTCTTCAAATTTCATGAACTTTTGTAGACTTGTTGTACCATAAAATATAATAAAAACTCTAATATTAAAATTTAGAAACAATTAGTTTTTGCCGTAGACAAACTTTAGGTTGAGTAAATTTTGACATTCAAACGGCACTAACGATCACATTTTCGCTTTTAGTTTGTGTTTTATATGAGTTACAGCGATATTCTTATTCTTATGCAATGCCTATTTACAGTATGGTAAAGGTGCGATGTGGAATTGCATTTATCAGAAGAATATACTATATAAAAGATAACTTTATTTACAAAAACATAACTAAAACAGTGCTGCCTTCAATCGTAGCTATCAGAAACATAGCTATCAAAAATAAGAATGATCTGAAAATGTTCTGGGCTTGCTTTTATGCGCCTGCGCAGATGCGTTGCGCATGCGTCGTATGTAAATTTTAGAGTCTTTATCAAGAACAAGAAAGTTTTATGTTCCTTAATTTATCTGAAGGAGTGCCGCCATAAACGGAAAAAAATTGCCGAGCTCTCTTGAATTTTGTTAACGATGGGTGGGGGGACAGCAATGCTCTAAATCATTACTAGATTTGAAGAAAATGATTCTTCCTGAAAAATCGCAAAACTCTTGCTTTGGGGAGCTTTGTGTTCACTATTAATCTCATCGCTTACACCGCGATGACGAGAGATATTGACCACTGAATCATGTTAGATATAGTGGTGGATGATTAGTTGAGCATTTTCTTGTTATAAATAAATAATATTTAATTTCATACATTTTTGTAGTGCACAAACAAAACAGGGATATTATGTTAGATTTTTAGAATTATTGAATTACTCATAATTAACATGGTCGTTGATCGTATCGTCGTAAAACAATTGCATTGTGCTGCATTAAAACCCACCATATAAATCTTCAGTACGAGTTCCTGGAATAGAATATGTTACCATAATACTACTCACAATTAACTGCACCCATTTTAACTTTAAAATAGTATTATTTATTAAGAACATTCTATTCATTATTAAATTAATTACAACAATTACCACATATAATTAAGAAGGAGATTGGAAATGTGAGACCAGATAAGTTATTATTATCAAAATGGTTATGACCTTTTACAGTATTTGCTAGGTACATACCTCCAATTGTGTCTTTGGACATTGACACACAGCTCGTAACTTCATGAATATTTCAATGAGCGTCTTAGCATTTTTATGCATCTCTCACTACATTACTCTGAATGATCTACTACTGATCTCATCTAGATCTGTTCTCTTCTCTACATTACACTGAATGATCTCCGTTTCATATCTGCATCTGTTCTCTCAATGATCTCCGTTTCACATCTCTTACTGATCTCATCTAAATCTGCTCTATTCTGCTACTGATCTCTGAATCGGATCTCATCTCATCTCTGCTTCATTTCTCTCTCTGTTCTAGTACTCATATAAATATGTAGAACCTTCTCTAGGTTGCCACCTCTTTTTGCCTGAGGTCTAACACGCCTCTTCGGCTACCATTGGTTGCCCTCAGAGCGACGCGGTAACTCTTCCGTATTGATTAACCTCTTAACCAATCTCATGGTTTTTCTTTTAACCTCCAGTAACTGCTCTGATTCGACCCAACCTGTACTTGAAGCCCCCTTATTTATGGCACTTGCTGACCTCCCGGGTCAGGGTTGCAATACATTGGCGTCTTGCAGTCTAATGCCATTGTTCGGTCTGCTAGATATAATACATCCGCATATAAAACTATTTATGTGAATCCTGGTATCACAATTTTTATTAGCCTTTCACCTCATATATGTTAAGACTGGTTCTTAGCTATGGTGAAATTTTAGAGTAACTATTTAAAGTACAATAATTTGAATAACGTTCAATTTCTCAAAAGTGAATATTTTAAGAATTTTAGTTATTACTTTCCTCTGTACAAGGAGTTGTGTACACATTTAAGTGGATGTCTCTATAAGATTACATCTTAATCAATTTTTAAAAGTATTGCTGCCTAAAAATTCAGTCCAAAAGTTTGATTTTTCATTGAAAATATTCATAAAATTAAACGCTGGAAAAGAATAAAGTCAAGAATTTTGATAATATTGAAATAACATTAGCACGGTAAAATTACAGAAAAAGTAAAATAAAAGTGCAATTTATGATTTAATTAAAATTTATCCTTATATTCAGGTTCGAAATTGTTTTATTTTTTCTCGTGTCAATATATAAGAAAATATTAATCGTCTGCATGCTTTTGATTTAATTTTCTAATGCAAAAAAAAAAAAGTCCATTAAGCAAAGGTGTATTTGATGAAATAAGGGCAACTGCAAAGAAGCCTGCTGTTAGCCAATTTTATGAACAATAAATTCTGGCGCCTCTTCAATTATTTACTTGCAGTCAAGTAGATTTATTTGCAATTAATTTTTTTAGAGCTCAATAAAAAAGCCAGAATACTTAGAAAGTGTTTTTTTTGTAATAAAGTCTATTCTTGTCACACAGTTTCATGCTTTTACTGCTTTCTCGAAAAATTAAATATTGATTAAAATCTACTCAAATGAGATGAGATGTGTAAATATTTTTTACATCTTGCAAACCCATTGGAAAACAAAGTTTATCACTATATTTTCATCACTAATCATTAAGTTTCGACTTTTGTATGCTGCTGTTACATTGCAAATCCTACTATATAAAAGGCAAGACTTGCGACAACATGGATCCTTAGTCAAACCTGATTATTTCTCTCCCTCTCCACCACCCTCTTGAGTCCCTAGCCGCTTTGAGACAGGCAAGAAGGAACGTGCGGCGTTTCTTTTCACTCCTCTCCATTGTTGTTTCCATTGTTGTCCTCTACATTGGTTTTCTCTACATGTGTCCCCTACATTTTTGTTCTGTACATGTGTCCTCTACATTCTTGTTCTCTACATGTGTCCTCTACATTCTTGTTCTCTACATGTATCTTATACATTATCCTCTACATTGTTTCTCCATTGTTGTCCTCTAGATTGTTGTTTCGCGCCTCACGCTTTCTGCAATATTTCAAGTACGCTGGCGTTGAGTAAGGCAAGGACGAACGCTACTGTCTTGATAAATAAACTTGATAATTAAATATATGATTAAATTATCTGTCTTGATAATTAAATATTGATTAAAATCTACTCAAATGAGATGAGATGTGTAAATATTTTTTACATCTTGCAAACCCATTGGAAAACAAAGTTTATCACTATATTTTCATCACTAATCATCCTTTTCATCACTAATCCTCTACATTGGTTTTCTCTACATGTGTCCCCTACATTTTTGTTCTCTACATGTGTCCTCTACATTCTTGTTCTCTACATGTATCCTATACATTATCTTCTACATTGTTTCTCCATTGTTGTCCTCTACATTGTTGTTTCGCGCTTCACTCTTTCTGCAATCTTTCAAGCGCGCTGGCGTTGAGTAAGGCAAGGACAAACGTTACTGTCTTTTGCGGAACTCGATTGTTGTTCTAAACCTCGCTTATGCCGCATCAAAAAAGAAAATAACTATCAGGATGTAATGGACGTAAATACTCCTGATACAAAATAATAGACCACGTAACACTGCTCAGTAATTACTTCATATGAATACTTCATAAAGGCATAATTCATTTTGGTTTATTACTTAATTTATATTATCAAGTGGTTATCTTTTTAAAATTAAGCCTTATCCTTCACATTATCTGAAATAAAACCATGATTATAATTAAATTAATTCCAAGCGATTAGAGGCAATTAAAAGGCAGGTATGGATCCAAGTGTACTGTATTTACATATATAGATATATTTTATTCATATGCATGAGAAGTGAATATTTATCTATTAGAAATCTTAGTTTTTTTATCAACAAATTAAAGCATAATCAAATAACCAATATCTAGATAGATTACAAATTATATTACATTTCTTCATATCTTTTATGTAAGCTGAATATTAAAATGTAAAATTGTAATTATGAATCATACAATTCGTGTTATTCTTCCCCTGAAGTCTCTATGGGGGGTGATCATTTAAAATTATTTAAATCAATACTAGATTGGAACATTGTAAAATAAATACCATAATTTAATCCATTAAACTTGCTTAAAATGCTTTGCTATAATTCATTATTTATGTTAAATGGGTACAAATGAAATTTCTTTAATTTCTATCTTAGATTACTTGTTTATATTATTCTAATTGGTCGGATAGATCACAATATTATGAATCGAGTGACCTACGAGAATGAGATAATGAGGCTTGTAAGTTGAGGGACCGGCTGCTGTCATCAGCGACATGATGTAGTCTTTTATTTAGTGCACGGATTGGTCACTCTCTTCACAAGTCGTGAGTCTGCAGACTTATTGCACGGCATTAGTGATGAGGTAAAGTTTCTCCACAATCAACCAGCCATTGTCAATAGTATGCCAGAGTAACACGTATCAACGTAGCAGGACCCCGGTTCATAACTAGCAGTTGCTCAATAAATTAGCAGCATTCAGCACACCAAAAGAAGTCATCATCGGAAATTGATCCCATGATTAGTTTCCGGAGCCTGTACTGGGGCTCAAGCCTCCACAAGGACCCAAGTCCTTGATAAAATTATCTCAAGTTTTTTTTCAACCAGCATTCTTAGGTCAGTTTCAGACTAAAACTTCGAATCGTCGTAGTAACAGTATAAAATGCAAGCATAGTGACTGGCACTAGGCCGTGTAATTTGTTACCACTTTGGAGAATTTGCAGCTGTGGACAACTCATCCTACAGATGTTATATGAGCGGGAGAAAGTAAATTGAAAAATGGCTCTTTGGCCTGGCAAATGCCTTTAGAAGTCTTTAAACAAAGGTAAACTGGGAATATAAAATTTTGAGTAAAAGCTTAAATTCACAATTAAAATTTAATCCAAAAAATGTTAAAATATTTTAAATCAATATGCATTAGTTAAAATTACATAAAATGCCATATTCCCTATGACAGTAACCTCTGTCATTAGATGCAGAGATTAGAGTTAATTGCCGCAAAGCTGATCTCAAGAGCCCTTAATCTCAACGGGTATTTTAATAAATCCATTAATTGCTGTGGTGCTCTACTTAAAAATTTTGCTTTCCGGCTGTGTTACATTTAAACAATAATAATTTTCTTTAATTTTTTTTTGTGTAATTTTTACTAAGCCAATTGTTATTTTAATACTACCGAAGTTCTGTATTTCTCTTTTTTCTGTGTTTATTTATTTTTCCGCTACCTGAAATATCTTCCCATCATTGCCAGTCCTCGAGGGAAAACATTTGTTATTATTTGAAGATCTGGATCGCTTGATCTTGGAGATAAACTTAGAAATATCGCCAATTTGGCGAGTTCTGGAAACTTCTCGAATTTTGCAGATTAAGAATTTCTCGGGGTGAGTTGACTTCTCTAGGCGTTTTCACCCTGGGTATATAAGCGAGTCATCGTTCCGTTGAAAGTTGTTGGTATGATGCGAGGCAAAGCGAGTCGTGGATCTATCAATGTCTTGAGAATAAAGTCTTCGGTTCTGTAAAAGAATTGAGTATTGAATAGCTGTTTTATTGTATCTAACAATTGTTTTGTGAGTTGGGTAGGATAACTACATAGTCCTTAGCTGTATCCTAGTTTCTATTTACGCTTATTGGTGCTTTAAATAAATCGTTATATTTATCCAGAAATGAGGACCTGTATCTTGTATCTTAAAATTTCAACCACGATTTTAGAAGATACGTTAGTATTTTTGTGTGAAAAATCAAATTTTTTAGAAAGATTTTTTTAAGATAACGATGAATTAATAATTTATTTAAATACGATCCATGTAGATCCCAATTTAGAACTTGGCTTTTATACAGAGAAAAATAATCGTAAGTTAAAAAAAAAAGTTATAAAATATTGGTTTTTGAGAAAACCAAGGTTACATTCTTTACCTTGAATCAGCGATCTTGAGATTTGAATTGTACAAGAACAACTCATGAGACACGTCAAATTAAATGTGATATTAAAAACAAAGAAAATGGTATATTATTTATTGATCTAGAGCATTTTTAACTCAAGTTACAAGTCATCATAAGTGAATTTTTCAGTTACAAATTTTGCTCCACTTTAAAGGTAGGCGAATATTAAAAATTCTCCGAAAACGTTTCTTAATCATCCAACAGTTTTTAAATCCGTTTATGACTTTTAAAACTAAATTTAGTTTTCTGTAACATAGCAATTCTCATTTTATGTTGATTGAACTTCTCTTTTTCGATTTATTCAGAAATATTTACAGTGTTTACTTTTTTCTAGTATTAGGGGGCTTTGCCCCTGCTCGCTACGCATTGCCAACCCCTTTCAGGAGACTTCGCCTTCTACTCGCTTCATACCTATCTCTCCTAAAATTTCTACTTTCAAAAATCTCTTTTCTATCCCTACCTATTTTCTTCAGGAGGTTAAAGCAAGGATTTTTCTTAGCCTGGAACTGAATTCCTTGATCCTGAGCTCGCTTCACGAGCTATTTCATGCCAAACTGAAGTTTAATTCGATAAACGGTATATTTCATCGTGTTATCCTATTGTCTCTCTATAATGTACCAAATTCCATATTTTTGTATACTATAATTTTTGCGGTACGAGGCAGCGAAATCGCTAGACGTGCCAATAAAAAAAAAATTCACTAAAGAAGTGCATAAAAAGTAAAATATCTCAAAAACTACATCGAAATTAAAAAAAGAAGATCCGTCCTGCAAAATTTCATCCATGTAGGCACCTGCCTGTAAAAATTCGTGGTCTTGCTATTATTAGTCTATCCAGAACGCGAACTCGTAGCTCCAATATTTTATCTTTGATTTTGACATTAATATTTTTTAAACTACAATATATATCAAAAAATCTGATGTGGGCAACACATGACTTTCCTTATATAATGTAATGAATTTACTACTTTTACAGTAAAAAAATAGGTTTTTCTTATAGTAGATACTAATATTCTTTCCAAGATATTGAATTTTCGACAATTAGTCGTCATTTTCTTTGATTTAGCATCATTTTTATCCATTTGGCGAGATTTTCATTAATTTGGCAACATTTCAAAAAAGTCGCCAAGTTGGCGACATTCCGCCAAATTCGTCGCCAAAATCTCGCCAAGCGTTATGCACTAAGAAAAAAGTTATTCTTATAGCAGATAAATGACTATTGGCGTTCAAATACAAAAGTATTATTCAAAGTATATTTTTTCATGAATGGAACGAGCTAGATCCACGAGAATGATGTCACTCAATTTATCGCATGGTATTACATATGAAAAGTGAACATGTTTCTCACTAGGAATTTTTTTTTTTATGTGACTTTTTCATAATTTTTTTGAAAAAAGCACAATGTCTCGAGAACGGTTCATGTTAGCGTTCTAAAATTTATGCCAATCATTTTCTAATGAAAAATTACATAAGGAATGTCTATTTGCGTAACTTTATTAGCGGTTTTGATTTTTTGACGATTTTTTTAAAATTTCATTCGAAAATTTAGGGGGGTTCTGAACATACGATTACACATAAAAACAATAGGCTTCCAGTGTTTACGGATTGTGATTTTTGTACCAAATTTGGTTCGAATCGGTGCATTCGGTCGTCAGTTATCGTCTCCACAGACTCACTGACACACACACATACTTTCACACACACACACACACACACACAAACACACACCACACACATACACACACACAGACATCACTTCAAAAATGTTTGATTCGTGATCAGGGATGCTTGAAACGTGCTCTCCCGTCGAAAACTCGAATTCGAATTTTCGACCCCGTCACAATACTTTCCTTATACATTATGTATATAAGGAAAGTAAAAACGGTTTATTTTAGGGTATTTTCCAAAGCTTTTTCTACAAGTGTACCCCATTTTTTTTTATTTGTACATGCAATAGTTTTTGCGGTACGAAGCAAAAAATCTCGAGAAACGAAAAATGTGTCAAACAGCGGCGGCGGCTACTTTTTACTTTCCTTATATACATAATGTATAAGTTAAGTATTGTGACGGGGTCGAAAATTCGAATTCGAGTTTTCGACGGGAGAGCACGTTTCAAGCATACCTGATAACGAATGAGACATTTTTGAAGTGATGTCTGCGTGTGTGTGTTTGTGTCAGTCAGTCTGTGGAGACGATAACTGGCGAACGAATGGACCGATTCGAACCAAATTTGGTACAAAAATCACGATCCGTAAACACTGGAAGCCTATTGTTTTTATACGTAATCGAATGTTCAGAACCCCCTAAATTTTCGAATAAAATTTTGAAAAAATCGTCAAAAAATCAAAACCACTAATAAAGTTACGCAAATAGACATTCCTTATGCAATTTTTCATTAGGAAACGATTGACATAAATTTTAGAACGCTAACATGAACCGTTCTCGAGATATTGCACAGTTTTCAAAAAAATTATCAAAAAGTCATATAAAATGAAAAAAACAATATTTCCTATTGAGAAACATGTCTACTTTTCATATGTTATACCATGCGATAAATTGGGTGACATCATTCTATGGATCTAGCTCGTTACATTCATGAAAAAAGATACTTTGAGTAATAATTTTGTATTTGAACGCCAATAGTCATTTATCTGCTGTAAGAACAACTTGTTTCTTCGTCCATAACCCTTGGCGAGATTTTGGCGACGAATTTGGCGGAATGTCGCCAACTTGGCGACTTTTTTAAATGTTGCTAAATTAACGAAAAACTCTTGAAATGGATAAAAATGACGCTAAATCAATGAAAATGACGACTCATTGACGAAAATTCAATATCTTGGAAAGAATATAAATATCTACTATAAAAATAATCTATTTTTTTTTTTACTGTAAAAGTAGTCAATTCATTGCGTCATATAAGGAAAGTCATGTGGTGCCCACATCAGATTTTTTTTAATTTAAAACGAAAAAAAATGTTTATAAAATGGATATAATTATGAAATAAAACATTCTGTTTACAAGTTAAGGGCATTTTTATTGGAGAAAAGTGTGTTCCTTAATTTTTATTCAGAATATTTTAGTATACTGATAACAAAAAGAAAATGATTTAATGAAACAATGAACATTTAATGAAAATGACGATTCATTGTCGAAAATTCAATATCTTAGAAAGAATATTAGTATCTACTATAAGAAAAACCTATTTTTTTTACTGTAAACGTAGTAAATTCATTACATTATACAAGGAAAGTCATGTGTTGCCCACATCAGATTTTTTTTAATATAGAGAGACACTCATTGTAAAATAAGTGTTCTTTTTATTTACTTGAAATTTTCAAACAGGTTCGTGATCTATCTTATGCAATAAACTTTTAAAATGTGTCTCAATTGCTATAATTTTAATAAATTGTGGTAAAATGCTTGATGAATGGAGGAGGAGAGATATATTCATACGTAGAATGAAAGTTTTATTTGCAGCAAAATTTTCAATTTCGATATTTTGATGCCAATATACGTTTTAGGACCACCTGGACACGTTGGAGTATTTTTTGAGTCATGTCCGTCTGTCTGTGGTCGATGTCTTATCTACGCGATAGCTGCCACAAATATCAATGGATTTCCGCGAAACTTTATATCCAGCTTTGTTATCAAAAAATATAGATCCAGGTAAAATATATTTTTTTTTAATTCATGCGAAGACTTCGAAATTTTACATTTTTTTTAACATGGCAGAATAGGACAAAATTGGACATCATCATGCATAAAAGGATTTATTTATGGCCCAATGATCACGAGACTTAATAGTTTCAATCCGTGTTGTGAAAAATTGCCGCGAAACAATTTATATGTCCGTGATGTCACTATCTCCCTCTTGGGGGGGAAGTTACCCCCTCTCCCCGGGGTACATTTTCAAATACTGTTTCAATCGTAAGATTATTTCAAGCCCTTTAAAAATAAGGGTGTGGAGGTAGCATTGCGTTACTTACTGCTACGAAAGACGTCCCCCGTTATTCCCTCGGTCTTGGAGAATTCTTTTAGGCCTGATGGCATAGCGTGGGAGCAGCAATCTAAAGGTTCCGAGTTCGAACCAATCTTACCAACATTGGGGATCTGCGGCCCCCCCACAAGGGTAGCACGTTATGATTGTAATCATTTGGACCAACGATACCGATTAAAAAAAAATTGTGGTACTTATTTTTTTCTAAATTTTACAAGTAACTTTTAAATAGATTCTGGTATGGGAAAGTCGAGTTGAGCCACACTCTAATTCTGAAAGCCATGGTTTATTGTTCAGACTACTGGACATGGAATGGTCCCGTTCTCTTGCCATTTATTTCCATTCGTTGCAGAACGAGTCTCTATGTTGTCTCTACGCAGTTTAAGTTCCTGAGCGGATTATTTATCTTTGTAACCTTTGTTTCCGTAGATTCCTCCGTAACGATCGCATCCCGTCTGAAGCTTTTATGGACGCCCCATCTGACTGATGGGGCGCAATTACGTCGGAGCGCTTTCGCAAACATCCGGGGATTTGCCTCCGGAACACAGTTCGTTAAAACTGAAAGAAATTCCTCAAAGAAACACATGTCTGGTGAGCTAGACAGCTTTCAAATATGTTATTATATTATATCAGCCGCAAAATGTCAAGCCTAAGGTTCGAAGTGTGCGATACTTTGTCAGTAACTCGATTACAGTATAGGGAAATAAAAATGAAATAGTTGGCCGTTAGGCTACATATTGATGAAGCGCTTTATATTATTATTACGATATAAGTTATTTTATAACCGAGTAAGTATCACCTTGTATGTACAATTATTACAATAATATTTTTATATTTTTAAAATTCGTCATTTCATGAAGAATTATTAAATTAGGAAAATATCCCCTCTTCAAATCTTGTTACGAAGCTAAATTTTCGCCACAAAATATCAATATGATCGTTAAAAGATATTATATTATGGATTATGCTTCTATATCAAATATACAGCACACATGGGCGGGTTTCATGCATATTATACACCAGCCGGCATGTAATAATATGTATCTGCAAGAATTGAAACACAACGCTACATGTTACAATTTTGTTAAACTATGGGGACGGACACATTGAGTTCCAACCCTTATCGGGCTTTCACTTTCTTCAACATTTATCTGAGGTTACACGAAGTTGCAAAGACCAAGTTCATAGTCGCAGAAGCCACCTTTGGGAGGGGGGGGGGGGGGCGTCTACAAATTCAGGATGACGCTTTCATTGCAGATTACAGTATTCGTAACTAACCGTACAGTTAGGGTGTTCTGCTATTATAAATGCTGTTGCAGCGTTGTGTAGCATGAGCAGTATTTTGAAAAAATTTGAGGTTGTGCGGAAGAACTGAATAACTACTATTTGTTATTGAAGCTATTACAGTTACAGCTAGTAACAACAGTTACAATCAGTAATAACAACTAGCAACTATTACAGTTAGTAGTTGTTATTGTTGAATATTCTAGGTTGCATTTGACCTTGCCGACAAAATAGGGGACTGCGAAATGATATTGCCATCCTGGCGACTTTTGCCGAGTTTTTGAAATTTCGAAAATCAAATATATATTTGTCATGAATTTTGTCAGTGTTTTCTGGAACTTTCCATAGAGAGTATATGAAGGTACGTATCATTCAGAAAGCAATGTTCGGTGATAAGAGTAATAGTGAAAGATGCATAATTGGATGATTTGAAAATGCGACCGTCCTGTTTGTGAATTATTTGAGCATTTATTGGGTACTTTATTGCATTTGACTGTTATTTTGTAACTTTACTAGATATTTAGAATGTTAATACCTGTATATTATTTCTCCTTATGCTTATTGTTACTTTGATTGTCTGTTTCAAAGAGTTCAGAGCGATTTTCTTGTTTTTATATAGAAAAAATAATATTATAGTATAAGGGAATCCCTTCTGTCTGTCTATCTGCCTATATATATCTATCTCTTAATATATGTGTCTATATATATCTGTCTATTAATAGACATTACCTTTAGAAAAATTTCTGTTTCTTTTTACTTTCCCCACAATACATGGTAATATATAGAAAAGTATTGGAACGGAGTCGAAAATTTGAATTCGAGTTTTCGACGAAACTTCAAGTTTTGAACATTTTAGAATACGAATTCACGATGTTCAGCGTGACTTATGTCTGCACGTCTGTCTACCCGTGCAATACATGCATCCACTCTATCTCGAAAACTATTATACAAAATTCCATTCGATTTGATAGTTAAAATGCTCACGTGTTTTTCTAGTTCTGATTTGATTTTGGTATGATTTGAAAAAAAAAATAGAACCAGCAATTTGTTTCGAAGTGGACCGCGAAAATGAAATCTGTAACAGAAACTAAATGTACATGTATTCATTAAATACTTGTCTTGTACGTACTTTTGGAAAACAAAACGGATAAGACTAACCCTTTATTTCAAGATAAACCGTTCTCGAAATATTCCAGTTTTTTAGAAATTTGTTGAAATGGCGAAGTTTTCAAGTGCTCTGTTGGCCAAATGAAAAGAAACTGTAAGTAGGATATGATTTCAAACAAAGATCCACTTTATGGGTTATTTTGATCAACAAAGAACGAAAATTGCACCAACACTATAAGAGATTTTGCATAAACAAATATATACATATTGATCAAGGACTAAGGTTTCCCACTTAACATTTTTGTCACTTACTGTTTATACTTATCTGTTATACCTTGACACTGGGCAACAACGTTTTTGCAGTTATTGCCCTTAAAGTTGGTATATAAGATATATATTATTACGAACATGTAAAATACTGAATAAAAATCGAAAGGGAAAGCGTCATTACAAGCAGCCATTTCTAGTACGTCAATGCAGGAGTGCCATATCGGAACACTCGTGGCAGAGTTGCTTGATTTGGCGACTTTTCGAAGGTTTGAGAACATGTTCAAAATAATGAATATTTTGGGAGATACGAGCCCTTTCTGGAAATTTCTGCGGAGAGTAAATAAAAGGAGTCACCTGTCAGTTGGACGGCAGTCGACGTGATACGAGCTACATTGAATCGTGAGCTACATGAACAGTATTTCTTTCAGGACTTTTTGACCGGGGGGACGAATGAAATTTTAGGGGGGCACGTTTTCTATTTGCAATAAATAATTATATATATTCAATTTTTAACTAATATATTTACATATATAGAAATAATTACTATATATATATATATATATATATATATATATATATTGCGATTTGGACTACATAGAGTCACAGAATCTCATTCTGTAACTGATCTGTAGCGAAATAGAAATAATCTAAATGTTGTCACATAAATAAAAACTATGTTAAAATATAAAGAGTCTAACAAACAAATTTTCTTTAACAATTATTTTGTGTTCACCAATAGAACTTTCACAATAGAATTGCACTGTAAAATAGCTTTTTTTCATATGATCTAGTAATTCCAATTTAAAATGCACATGTGAAATTAAAACTGTTAAATTAAAACTCCAGTTGAGATGAATATTTAATAAATCATTGAGTACTTGCATAAAAAATATGCAGCCATGCACCATACGTAGGAAATAATCTATTAAGTTCATAATGCACAGTTTACAAAATTGTTTTCACTTAGTTACACTTTTTTTTTATGACCGTTGCTCTCACTATGAAAGAAATTTCGTTAATGAATAAACACTATTCACATCACATTCTTTGCTTGTTCTTTCAGACGAAATTTTTGGGGTTTCTTAGTTTCATACGAAGTAATTACTTCTTCAAGAAATTCTTAATAGGGTTTTCTTCGCCTTCAATTCTAACAAGTATTCAAAGTTTCTTCATCTATTTGAGCTTTCAGCTTTGTCAGAATTCTATTAATTGTACTAAATGGTCTTTCTACAGTTGCCGTGGACACAGGTATGCCCAACAAAGCCCCACAAAGACTAGGTAAACTAGTATAGAGTATGTTCCCGGACAAAAGTTTACTATAGCCGATTCTTTAGCATTGTATCCTTTGTTTCCGCTTTTCCATCATCGACTTGAGGAAAAAGAAAAATGACTTTATACCAGCTATAACTGATTCTGCTGCAATCCCTACAAAACGTTGGCACACATTTTGATTTTCTTTTCCTGACATACTTTCAAAATTTTCGAAATAGGACGCACATTGCATTATGTTGGGGGCTTTGACATTAAATCTAATTGATATTTCATCGTTAATTGATGTTATGTATTGCTGCATGTGTTTGAAGGTATGCTTCAGATTTTCGTCTTCTGCGAAACAGATAGAATCACACATTTCTAAGCCTTTCTTTATCAAGTAATATATATTTGTTTTAAGGATGCTCGTTTCTTCAATACATGCATTTGCTATATCTTTCAAATATTCTTTGGTAGATTCTATCAGCAAAATCAACGATGAAATGGGCACATCCATATTTTGTAGCATATTACTCAACTTGGATATAGTATCCAGGATTTCATCCATTATGATTAAGATGATACAATATCTCTTAGTCCTCGTCTCGAGTAATATTTCCCCAGCGGACGATGCGAGATCTGGTCCTTGCTTATATATATTTTTACAAGCGAGCAGAATTGCCGTGTATCTCCTTTTGACTGAATTCACGTTCTTGTAGTGGTTTAACAACCGCAGTTCAACACATTCTGGAATGGGATCATTGATCACTGTTTGGATTTCATGCAGAATACTTTCTTTCTTTCGAGATTGGCTAAAAAGCTTGTATACATCCTTCAATATGTAAAAAAAATGTTTTAACAGTGGGATTTTTATTGCGACAACAAGCAACGACTAGCGAAAAAGTATGAGCTCGGCAGTGAATACAAGGCCATGTTTTTGAGACCAGAGCGCTTTCTGGCGTCAACACACCCTTTCTAAGGAAAGGTGTGTTGACGCCCGAAAGCGCTCTGGCTTTTTTAAAACCATTTGTACGTCAATAGGATGTCTATTAAATGACTTTTTAGAATTAAATGTTTCGTCTTTAATTTAATTAAATCATTTAAAATCTTGACGTGTTACCACTCTATGTATTCATTCAAACTACTTAATATCAGTGAATAAAAGGCTGCACAGTTAGGAGAAATAAACAAATATTGAAGGAAAAGAACCGGTTTCGGAAGTTGCATGAGATATATTCTTTAAGTAACTCCAAATCTCTAGTATCCAAAGAAGCGAACCCCCCTTTTTACGTTCCCTGCAATACATGACAATGTATAGGGAAAATACTGGAATCATGCCGAAAATCGCAACTCGAGTTTTCGACGGATCGACACGTTTTAGGACCTTTACAATACAAAAAATTATTTTTAACGTGACGTCTGTGTGTGTGTCTGTTTGTGCAATGTATGTATCCAATCTAACTCAAAAACTAATGGAACGAATTTCATAAAATTTGGTAGGTAATTCACTTGGATATGAACCTGGTGCTGAATAGTTTTTGGTTCGACTCGAAAAAACAGTATCCACCTTTTTTTGCGAAATGGCCTGCAAAAATGTCATGTATCCACTCTAGCTAAAATATTAATTGACCCAATTTCACAAAATTTGGTAGATTAGTTACTTCTGAGATACTCTGGTGCTGATTAGATTTTGATATGATTCGAAAAGAACAACCTACCTTTTTCTACGAAATGGCCCTTCAAAAATCGCCTAAATCTACAAAAAAGACTATATATGCTCAAATCTATTAATTAAATGCTTGTTTTATACGCAAATTTTGATGAGGACAAGAATAAGACCAACTTCATTATTTTAGGACTAACCGTTCTCACGATATATAACATTTCTTGCATTTTTGTTACGCAGCTTTTGGGATAATGTCCAATTACCAAATAAAAACAAACATAGAATTAAAAATGCAAAATGTAGTGTTATTTTGCGCAATTAAACTCAATTTAATGAATTATCAAAGAAATAAAGTAAAAATCAATCTGCAGGGAAAGTCATGTGCTGCCCACATCAGATTTTTTTCATTACAGCCTGAATTTAATATCATTTAACTGTGTAGCATAAAATGTCTCTGGGGAGGTATGAAAGAAACACTGTACATACATGTTTTGAGAACAGTATCTGCTGTTTTGTGAAATTAGCTGAGCATTTAATGTCTGCTGTACTGTACTTGGCAGTTCTTGAGTGACCTTGTGGGATAGTTATTGATCTATCTGCAGCATATTGTTCCTGTTTACGCTGTGCGTGTAAATAAAGTGTCAGTTATCTAGAAATTTGGACTCATCTTGGTATCCTGCGAGTACACTCAGGGTACCAGAGTACTCAGGGATCCTGAGAGTACAAAAATTTACGCGGAGAGGGGTGGTAACAAAATATCATATTTCCCATTTATCTAAATATCATTTCTACGAACATCAATGGCTTTTACTGGATCCGATCCTTGAGAAGGGATTATGACTCTCCTCCCCCCCCCCCCCCCCTGACGACGCTACTGTAAGTAACAATTTTGCTATAACTTGTACGATTGATATTTAATTCCATAGCTGCAAAGGTTCTTTTCTTCCTTTGAAATGTTCGTCTTTATTTCATTTCAACGAAAGTACTTTGAACGTCCTTTCTACTCCAGGTTGTTTGTTGACTTCGCAGATGAAGCCAGTTTCAATCTCAGCAGTGCAAAGTATTCACTCTTAAATTCATTTCCAGGTTATTTGAAAGAGAAACTGTATCTTGGCAGGCTTCACTTTCAAAGATCTCGACATTTTCCTTCTGCCGGAAGGTGTTTTTTGTTGACTCTCGCATTCAATGCTCTCTTATAACTTCGCGAGTTACGGTGAACAATTCTTAAAAGCCACAGGTGCTTTTCGATTCGCTTTATTCGCTTTGGAAAGTTTTCAAGCAGTTCTTCCATACTTGTCTACTGAAGCTTAATGAAAAGTACCACCGAAAATGAAACAAATATAGGATATATATGCAATTTGTAAGATCTCAAGATATGCAATTTGTAAGAAACGTTTATTATATTGCAGATATTAAAGATATTTTAACCATTATATAAAACCTTATTGGAGAAAAAAAGTTGGTTGAAAATAAGATACACGGATCCCCTCCCTCCCCCTATGGGTTCACAACGATGCTTCACATTGCACCTTTCTGGTAGGTCGGACGGTCTGGGTTTTAACAACAACAACATTGCTACTTTCCCTGTATACATAATATAAAGTATAGGAAACGTATTGTGACGAGATCGAAAATTTGAATTTGAATTTTCAACGGAAGAGCTCTTTCAAATATTCCTGAACTCGAATCGAACGTTTTTGAGGTGATGTCTGTGTATGTGTGTGCATGTGCGTGATTCTGTGGATGCGATATCTCATGAACGAATAAAGCGTTTAAAATGATTATATTAAAACTACGTACTAAACGTACACTAAACGTACCGACACTCAATATATACCTAATAGTACTGTCACCAGTCAAATGACCGGTTTTTAGATAAAAACTTTATTTTTTCTAATTGAATGCAGATAATATTGATTTTGTAAGGAAATATTAAACAAACTTTAAGGTAATAAACTCCATTCGCCTTCTTAAACGTGATTTGCTTCTTCTATTGTGCATGTTCTTATATGTTTCACAATACGGTGGTCAATTTTCAACGAAGATTCAGTCTTGATTTTATCCTTTATAATATTACTTTTTGCATATGCTGTTGAACCTGATTCTTCCTTGAAAATGTTATGAAGTGCTGCTCTCCCAGATGTAGCACATTTCTTCTCACACAGTGCCATCCATCAAATTAGACATTTTTTCATTCTCATTTTTTCATTTCATCTTCAGAACTTGAGAGCAATCTCATTTTCTTTCGTCCTCTACGTATTATATTCACAATATTCTCCTCTTATTATCGTCGATATATGTAGACTCATACGCAGTGTCTAATAGATCATTATAATTTTCAAATAATTTATCTTCACTTTTAGAAAGTTCCATCTTCATCCATTTCCGAAAACTTTTTGCCTATGTTATTTATTTCTTCTAAGAACTCGGTGTGTCTTGAATGTTTCGACATTTTTTTAGGGTGAAGATTAGGAATGGAGAAACGCTGTAAAAACAAAACATGAACTATCTAGTAATACTTTTTAGTTTTTGTCACCTTTTCTTGAAACTTGAAATTTTACGTATTTTATTGAAATTTTAATACACATTTATTTTAAATTGAAATTACCAAGCAACAGTCCTTGTAGAAATGTGCAGGAAACGGATGAAAATATGTGGAATGTGCATGCACAACCTATTTTCTGACCTAATAACCTTATAAGGCAATATATTTTTCTGGCAGTCAAATGGCCGGTCGTGGTAGTTAACAGTAGACTATGTATCTATCATATAAACACAAGAAGAAGAAAAATGAGTATTGAAAAATTGATTGTATGCATTTAATAGAAAAAGTAATGAAGTCAAGTGAGAAAAAAGATAGCATTATGTGCAAATTTTCTAATCAAAAGTTTACAATCGGTCGTTTGACTGGCCATGGTACGTTTAGTGTTAAACGAGCTTACTGATTTTAAACACAATGTTCGAAATACCACCAAATTTTCGAAAGAAGTTTTGAAAAAATCATCAAAAATTCAGAACCTTTAAAATAATTATTTGTTGTGTAATTTTTCATTAGAAAATAAATGACATATACTTTAAAGAGCTACCATGAACCGTTCTCAAGATATTGCACGTTTTTATGACAAATTTATGAAAAATATTACAAAAATTTAAAAAAAGTATTAACTATCGTGAAATATGTTCATTTCTCATGCAATATTGAACTGTTAAGACTAAAAATCAGCCAATAGTTGTTTATATATACGAGACACTTTTTCTCCATCTGTATGTAACGCATTTAGCAAAATACTAGCCGAATACCCGTTGAAAATCAACGGTCTCGCAATAAGCAATCCCTGAATAATATAAATTTTATAATAATTCGCGTTTCACTTTTATTCGACAAATCGAATATTTTGGTGTGCAGAACCCCCTAAAGAAGAAAATATTGGGAAACTAAATTTGTGCATTTCTTCCTCTGTTTGTCTTGTGTTTTTTATCAGATGATTGGCCCATATACCAAATATCAAGCCTCTATCACATTTAAAGGGAAGCGCGCCTCATTTATACGAAAAATCGAACATATTAGTGTGCGCACCCCTTAAAGTAGCAAATATTAGAAATCTGAAATTTCACACTTTCTTCCTTTCAAACTATCTACCCTTACACCAAATTTGATATCTCTATCTCATTTCAAAGCATGGATTTTTATCAATTCACTTTTCGAACGTTTCACTCTGGAGCACCCCCTTAAACGAACATTTTTGAAAAACTATATTCTTCTTGCGTGCTTCCGTCAAATGCTTAGCCTATATACCAAATTTCAAGTCTCTATCAAATTTTAAAGAAGCGTTTTCTCATTTATTCTGTAAATCGAACATTTTTGTGTGCGGCACCCCCTTAAGTAGAAAATATTGGAAATCTGAAATTGCACACTTTTTTCCTTTCGAACGATTTATCCATACACCAAATTTGAAGTCTCTATCTCATCCCAAAGCATGCTTTCCTATCATTTCACTTTTCGAACGTTTAAGGTGCGGCATCCCCTTAAGTAAAAAATATTGGAAATCTGAAATTGTACACTTTTTTCCTTTCGAATGATTTACCTACACAACAAATTTAAAGTCTCTATCTCATCCCAAAGTATGCTTTCCTATCATTTCACTTTTCGAACGCTTTGGTGTGGGGCACCCCCTCTAAAGAACGTTTTCGAAAAATTCGATTTTTCCAAGGGTTTTTATCGAACAACCGAGCCGTGTACCAAATTGCAAGTCTCTATCTATTCGGGAAGTGCCTAAAAAAAGCGTGACAGACAGACCGACGGACACTTGGCAATTAGTATATATAGATTGCCAACTTGATGATAGGTTCCCCCAGATTGTCGAAAATATAGCCAAATTTACAAAAACGGTGCTGAATTAACGAAAATGACTCCAAATTAATGAATGACTCATTAAAAAATTCTAATATATGGACTATATTACAATATCTTGTGTCTGATTGTGCCGAAAGTTTTGCTTTATTGCTCTAGATCTCTTATATTTGGTGCTGACTGCAATTGATGTACCAGAATGTCCTAGACAGATTCGATTGGGGATAGTTCTGTCAATATGGGTAACTATAAAAAAGAGTTCATCACCACAGAGATACTCCTGAGAAAGGCGAGCCATGTATGGGCGGGCATTATCTTGCAAGTAAACGGTCCATTGCAAATGTGGAACGAAAGGCAAAACGATGTATGGCAGAATGTTCTGCTCTGCTGCTGACGTACCACGTAAGCACTACTAGGAAAAAGGATAGCTGTCGTAGGACATGGCTACCCACACTATCGAATTAAGAATAATAGCGATGTGACACTCTGTAACACAATATGAATGCAATCACTGCCTAGACCTCCTCCTCTTTATATGTGAATGCGATGATTATCTGTACCAAGCCGGATTTCTCACTAAAAACAAGGCGATGCCATACTGAGGTTAGCCATGACTCCACGGTCCACGGTATATTTCGAGAGACTCCTGAGAAAAGCGGGCCATGTGTGGACGGACATTATCTTGCAAGTAAATGGTTCATTGCAAATGTGGAACGAAAGGCAAAGCGACGGATCACAGGATTTTGAATATGTATGTGTGAGTTTTGTATGTATACTGAGGCCAGCCGTGACTCCACGGTCCATGGTACATTTCGAACCATAATCCAGGCATATTTCGAACACCTCTCGAATAAATTGCATAAATGGAATACGAGTTTTTTTATGAATAAATTTTTAAAGTTTATTGATTTTCGGAGAGGTCGATAGGGGGACATCTTCAATTTTTCGAACATTCGTTTTCGAAATCCGAAAACAAATTATAAAAGCTTAAAGTTGTACACATTTGTTCCAAAGATAGTCATTTTATACGAAATTTTTATTTCGAAGCGCTTTATTAGCGGGTATGTAAGCATCGCTTTTATAATAAATGAAATAGCGTTTCCTACTACATTAGTGATACTCTACAACATTCTAATTGATTTTTTTTCTGTATCTCTCATAGTTTCCGAGATAGAAGTGCTAACTTCCAAATTGGGATGCTGGAGATGCTATTATGAATTTCATCTAGTAAGTGTATGGTTATTGCTTTACCGATACCTCACTTTAATACTTACATCACTTAAAACTTACAATTTTACTGGTGGCCCTGTATATATAATATTAAAGAAAATATAATTATCTAAGTTATTTCATTTAGAAGTAAATGGGCATCAGTGGTTAGTATTTATCACTAGCCTTCTCAAAGTGTACTTTAAAATTTTACTCTTTTAAAAAAAGGGTGACATGTAGCCTAATAAGAAAACGAATAACACGAAATTTGGCATTGCTTTCCTTATATACATAGTATAATGTATAAGGAAAGTATTGTGAAGGGTCAAAATTCGAATTCAAGTTTTCGACGGAAAAGCCCGTTTCAAGCATCCCTGAACACGAATTAAACGTTTCTGAGGTGATGTCTGCGTGTGTGTGTGTGTGTGTGCCCTCGCTCGTGTCAGTGAGTCTGTGTAGACGATATCCAAGGAACAAATGAATCGATTCGAACGAAATTTAGTACAAAAATTACAATTTGTGAATACTGAAATTCTATTGTTTTTAAACGCAATCGAATGTTCAGAACTCTACTGAATTTTCGAGTGAAATTTTGAAAACAATATAAAGAATCAAAACCTTTCATAAAGTTAACCATTAAAAACGATTGATATACTTTAAAAAGCTAGAATGAACCGTTCTTGAGTTACTTCACATTTTTCAAACGTATTTTTCAAAACATCCCGTAAAATTAAATAAAATATTAAGTATTGTGAAATATTCTCACTTTTCATATGTAATATCAAGCAATAAATTTGGTGGCATCATTCTCGTGAATCTAGCTCATTCCGTTCTTGAGAGAAGATATTCAGGTAATAGTTTTGTATTTAGACGCCATTGATAGTTTATCTATTCTATATAAGAATAATCTATTTCTCCGTCCATAGCACTTGGCAAGATCTAGTAATATGTGTTGGTTTCTCACAATATTGAATTTCTTTTAAATCTATAAGAAAATTCATGCGTTGGACAGATGAGATTTTTTTATAACCAGAACAGTTCGACTAAAAATTGACTTTAAATTATCTTTCCATATTCTCTAAAAAAACTGGCATAAAACAAAAATAATCTTCCCTTAGCGTGAGAAGTAAAATATCTTCGAATTTTACGCCTCGGTGACTTGGTGAAACTTCGGAAAGGAAAGGAGATACGAATAAAATATCAGGGCGGAAAAAATAAGACCTACCTCCTTAACTAAATATGTACTGAAGGAACAACGTATTGATTTTCCCTTCCACCTCTATTAGGAACCGCGAAATTCTAGCACAAATATACCCCCTAATGAATGCAACCTGGAAAAATGGATTGTTATGGGGGAATAGCTGGTGTAGAAATAAGAAGGATATGAAAGATGAAATTACAGTTCTCCTTATGTGGAACATACTGGTATTCGTACGAAAGGTACCCAAGGTAATGACAGTATACCTCGAAAAGTATTTATTGCAGACATTTCGTGTTATATACTATTATGTAGGAAAATCATCAGAGGTTCTTTTTTATCCCATTATAATTGCAAAGAATATTTTTGGTGTGTAGTGGTGCGGGAATAAAAGATTATTGAATTTAGCAAAATAGTGGTATTAGGATGAATACACTTTCCTCAAAAAAATTTCAAGGATTTTCAAGTACCATGTAATTATTTTGAAAGGACATTATTTCTTCCTCGTTATAAAGTTGTATGCATTTCTGGGAGGAAAAATCATAGCAAACTAACATTATTATTTAATGTTGAAGCCGTTGAGGAAATCCTTGGGTAAAAACAATGTTGTTTAGAAAAATTTTATAGACTGGCCGACAACTTAACCGCAGGGGAATTTCCAGGGAAAGCAGAACTCTTCAGAAAAAACACAATGCTGTGAATCTGCAGAACACTTTTAACCCTGCTTTTTTCAAGCACTAAACCAAGAAAATGGGAATTTTCAAGTACTTTCAAGACCTGAAAATTCTAATCTAAAGTTAAAGTACTTTCCCAATTTTCAAGCACCCGTATAAAAACCTAAAATAACCTGGTATGATAAAAACCTGGATGGTGTATTTGGAAATATATTTCTTATACTTAACCCCACGTCTTTACAAAAATTCTTTGTGAATTTCAAGGATGCATAAATCGAGACAATAACCCATTTTTATAAATTCCGGTCGTTAAAATGTCATAACCTAGAAAATACTGAAAGACAATAAGTTAATTTTGGGATCCAATAAATAAAGAGAGTTTGTTTTCACGAAATTATTATTTATTTTCAGACACATTTTCAGAAAAGAGGTTATTAATATAACTAAAAGAGCAAATCTAAAACATTCGTTGACATTAGTGATTAAGGGAGCCCACAAGGGAAGGGAGCAAGATGTGATAATTCGCGTTAAACTCATACTTGGATTTGAATAACTTACTCATCTTAAAATTAAATGTGACAATATCTTGAACAGTCGGGCAACAAGATGGCTTGGAAAGATTATGAATGAGTTGGTCTTCTGTCCAGCTCGCAATAAATTTTGGTGAGTATGCTACTAGAACGACCCGGCGTGGCCAGGGTCCTGAATAAGTGCGCGCTACTTAAATAATTCATTTATAGTAACACCTCTTCAAACAGCTTCAATATCATATGCGCTTCGCAACCGTGGAAAACAAAATAAATAAATAAATAAAATTGATAAATAATAAAATAAAAGAAATAAATAAAAGAAACGATTTTCTCTGTAGGAGAGAAGGCCTGAATTAAACCCCACTTTGAGTTAAACATGCGCAGTTGACCGAGGAGAAAAATGAGATTGAAGCTCTTCCGCGAGCGGAATTGGAAATTTCAATTTTTATGAGTTTGCTTAAAAATCACAGAAAATTTAAATGATGTTATTAATTATTTATTTTTTGTTAGAATACGAAGATATACACAACTTTTTGCCATACTATGGAATTGTACTATTTTTACTCCTTTGGCTGCAGCGAAATAAGTATCAGATATACGTACAGATCAAACTGTTGCTAAAGTATAGAATACAGATAACTTCATTAAAAGCAGCATAAAAGAAAAAAAAATAATCGACCGGTTTTTAAGTCAGAAACAGTTCCTTTGTCAGGCCACACAAAACGCGCAACCTTCACTTGTCAGAGAACGATAGACGACTGATGCAGGAATCGTAAACGTGGCAGAAGCAGGGACATGGAGTTACTAACGGCGAGAGAAAAAATGGGTTTTTTCAAGCCTGGGTACATCGGTTTAGGCCTGGTCATGTTTTGGTAGCATATCTCATACGTAGCATTGGCAAAGTGTTGTTTTCATGAAAATTTTCTATTTTGAGATTTTCATGCCAATATATGTTTGTTTAGAATCCTCCTGAACGCGTTTTGACTATTTTTGGAGTGATATCTGTATGTCTCCGGTCGATTTCTTGTGTACATGTTAGCTGCCACAAGTATTAATGAATTAACCTTCAATATCGGGTGGACTTGGATCAAACCATTTTGAGATTTTATAACTTTTTTTGGAAATGGATATATTTTTCTTCATTCTTCACGAGGAGTTGTTTTTACCATGAAGAGGTGATTTTTGTGAGATTTGAGTTTATGACAGACTTCATAATTTCTATATATGTTTTTACCAGCGTTGTTAAAAGTGTTTGTTACAGCGATAAATTCAAAAAGGAAGAGAAAATAAGGGAACGAGCAAAATGGAACGAACTCGCAACAGCGGTATACGAGAAGATAGTAAGACGTAGAGTTTGTAAAGTTAAAGATTAATAGTGTTAAAGGATCTTTTTTTTAAAGGTTTTATGAGACCAGGAGACATTTATGCAGATTTGAGATTTATACGATATACAAATCAAAGAGCATACTCGTAGGCCCCATTTTACGACAGTCCTGGCCCGAGAGACCATGACTCCAATAAATTCAGTGCACATAAATTGCAGATATAGTTGAGTCAGAAATGTCCTTGGGGCCAAGACCTAAACCATGCAGATTGGTTATACCAATGAAGAAGTGTTGATACATCGCCGAGAGGAACAGCTAATAGAGATACATAGGACGTATCTGCATCTCAGGCGAAATGATGTGGCAACAAGCGGAGAATTTAAGATGCAGCCAAGCAATGACTGTCCAGTAGCGGTGCATTCGACACTCCGACCGTCCAGTAGTGGTGTTATTTCGACAAAATATTCAAGAAAGTGCTTTATAGAATTGAGGCAACGACAGTCTTAGAGTGTTGTGTTAAATACAATTGGAGACAATGACCATCCAAGAGTGTATTTTCAAAGTCAATTGGAGGCTAGGCATATCCCAGACGACAAAGAGGTATGTTGTTGTTGTTGAGACCCAGACCGTCCGACCTACCAGAAAGGTGTAAGGTCACTGTTTGGACGGCCGGGACGTGCTACCCAATTTAGACCGGAACCCAGTGGGGGAGGCATCCACAGGGACCGTACCCTCCTTCCCCTACCACCAACCTTTCGGATTTTATGACTTTATTCAAAATTGGGAGATTCTCCCGAGTGAATCCTTTAGTGATCACAAATTTGTCAAAATTACACTTGATGTCAACCCCTCTTTAGATAATTCATTCTACCTTAAAACAAACTACGGTATTGGCAAATTTATATACAACTTTAAATCTCATATCAAAACCTTCTCCCAGGCAATTGACAAAATATCCGATCCCCCTTCCCTTAACAACTTTATAAAATTTTTTATAGAAACTACCCAATCATGTGCCTTCAAATATATTAAGAAAAAGAAGACATCGAGACGACTTAAAATTAAATGGTGGAATAGTGAACTTTCTGCATTCCGTAATTACGTCACAGCGCTCTTTTAACGCATCAAGTCACTCGAGAGAATCTCCGCTCCCTCGGATCAAATTTCAGAGGCCAAAATTAAATATAAACTTAACAGAGCTAAATTCAAAAAACTTATTAACAAAGCTAAAAGGGATTCCTGGAATAAATTCTGCACCAATTGCTCTTCCAAATCCGGTTCTCAATTTAAATTCGCCTTTCAAAAACAGAATAAATTTAACAATATTAACTTACAATTCCCTAACGAAATTAATCTCGACTACAGTTCCAAAATTCAACGTCTTTTGGACCACACTTTTAAAGAGGATCCTTCTTTTACAGGTTTCCCATTAACTTCGAACACCCCTGGGGGCTTGGGTCCTGTTTCTGATGAAGAGCTCTCACTTGTTATAAATCATCTTCCCAATGGTAAATCTCCCGGTATTGACCTTCTAGACTTCAAAATCTGGAAATCACTCTACAATTCTTTCCCCTTTTTATTTTCCAAATTATTTAATCTATGTTTCCAATTTTGTTACTTCCCCGAATGTTTACGTAATGCGAAAATCCTATTTCTTAATAAACCTGGAAGAGATCCCTCTCTTATAACCTCATATCGTCCTATCTGTCTCCTACCTACATTCGGAAAAATATTAGAAAAACTTTTTCTAAACAGATTAAATTATTGGATCGTTAACAATGAGGCTCTTCATCCGTTACAATTTGGGTTTCGGGAACTCACGAGCTGTGAGGATGCTGCCCACAGACTAATCTCAGTTATCAAAAATTTTAAACCTGGACACTTCGTGTCTCTTACCACTGTGGACATCTGCGGAGCATTTGACTCCCTAAATTGGAATATTTTACCCTCTACTCTTCAAGCAATCAATTTACCCCCTGAATATTGTAACTTTATATATTCATACCTTGACACCCGATATATTTCTTATTCCGATGGTATATTTTCCTCCTCTAAAATTATCTCTTCTGGTGCTCCACAGGGATCCGTCTTATCGCCTCTCCTGTGGAACATCTATTTCAATAAACTTTTACTCCTTAATGATGACAAAAATTATATACAGGCCTTCGCAGATGATCTGGCAGTGGTGACCTTTGGCGACTCTCTCCGTTCCATCTCCGCTAACACCAATTTCATCCTCTCCTCTGTTTCCGACACTCTTGCTTCTTTTTTACTTAAATCCTCCCCTGACAAATCCCAGTGCATCGTCTTCAATAAAACCCGTGCTAAAAGACGCCTGAACCCGCGTATCAAAATTCTTAACTCCCCCCTTAAAATTACCCGACATCTAAAATACCTTGGAATCCTTATAGACGACAATTTAACCTGGAGCCCACACATTTTCTACTTAAAGGAGAAATGCTTTAAGCTCTCTTCTACATTTGGGAAAATCTCGGGAAATAACTGGGGATAAATAAAGCCTACCTTAAAATCTGGTACTTGGCGGTCATTGAAAAAATTATCACTTATGGCTCAGGGGTGTGGGGTAAAAACCTGACGGGGGCACAAACTAAGAAACTTTTTTCTCTTCAAAGGATTTTCCTGTTGAAAATTTGTTCCGGATTTAGAACAACTTCCAGCATTTCTCTTTACTCCATTACCGGTATCCCCCCGGTTCACCTTGTCATACAAAACCTTCATAAAAAATTTCATTTTTGGAAAAATCACGTTGACCTTTTTCAAACTCCTTCCCTCCCTTCTCGTTTGTTGTTTGATTCAAACACCCCTTCCTCTGGCCTTTTACCCTGTCACCGTATTGTTAACATACCTGTTCGAAATCCCACGACATTTTCTGACATTAACATATATACTGATGGATCGAAAACGGACAACAATATTGGATATTCTATTTGTATTTTCAAACTAAATAACCTCCTTGAAACATTTACTTTTAAACTTAAAGAAGGTAATACAGTTTTTCAAGCTGAGATCTCAGCTATTAACTTTGCAATTCAATGGGCACGTGATAATCAACTCAAAGTTAATATTTTTACGGACAGTCTGTCCTCTCTGTTGGCCCTCAAATCTGTCAAAAATAAATCTAAATTTCTTAGTGAAATTAAACTCTCGGCCCTTTCGAACTCCAAATTTATTAACCTCCAATGGGTTAAGGCCCACATTGGTACTTTGGGAAATGAAGTTGCTGATTCCTATGCCAAAACTGCTGCCCTTTCCGGTACTCCTACACATGTTCCTTTTCCTTATTCCTTCTTGACCACCTCATGTAAATCATTTCTCCTTAAATCCTGGCAAAACCTACTTGATGAATACATCTCTCCCCGTTCTCACGACCCTGCCCGTATCCTCTGCTTCCTCCCTTTTGTAAATACCCGTACCCTAATCTTTAATAAATACGTCATATATTTTATTACCGGCCACGGACCATTTCTTGACTACCTTTATTTTTTCAAACAAAAATCAACCTCAAATTGCCCATGTAACTCCTTTGGAGACGTAGACCATTATGTATTTTCCTGTCCCTTTTCAAAAAACTTCCACTTAAAAAAACCCTTACCTAAATTTACAGCAGCTTGGTTTTCCAAAGTATGTACTAATTCACTCCTTCTTAACAAATTGAAGAACTGTATCCTTGTGGCAAGAGATGTCTCTAACAGAGTTAAATGACCGGTCTGTGGGTTTCTGTCTGCTTTCAATGTCTGGTGATCAATGAACTTTGCTACTGTTCCGGGGTATTTTTCTTGTTTGTTTTGCTCATTTTGAATGTCCTTGTCCCTTGCTCTGACGTATTCTGTCCGGACCTCTTGTCCTTGTCCCTTGTTTCATTTTATGGACCAGTGTCTTGTGTTGTCCCTGTATGGTCCATGCACAGTTTATGTTTACTGATAACAATCAGATATTGTCATAAATTTATTGTAATTGGAAATTATGTAAATATATAGATAATGTACAAACCACAGATACAAATTCTAATATTTAAAATTAACCAAGTAAATGGTATAACTACTTACCATAAAATATTATTGTCTACTTGTCCTTCATCATAAATACTGTTTATCTAGTCAATATTGTATCAAAAGTTAAAAATGTTAACAAGAAGAAACTTATGTCAAAAATATAGCCTTGAATTGTTCCCTATAAGGCATTTTGTTAAAACTTTTCCCTTTCCAATGTAACCTCCCTTTTTGAATTTCAATAAACGCTCCGCGGCTGCTCGGTGTCCGTGGGGGACGGTCTCCGTTAACAAAAATTTTCCCCGGCCATCCACCCATCTGCTCTAAGTCCTCGGACGAGTCGGATGGTCAGGGCTTTCGGACCCACATGTTTAACGTGATCGTACTCCGCATGAACACTGCGGCATTTGTGGCAGTGTGCAAATACAGCGCGCAAACTACCGAGCTACCGCACCCGAAATATGCCAACAGCACGCGGTGTTCCCAGGTGGTCACCCACCCAACTACTAACCGCGCCCGATGCTGCTTGACTTCGGTGATCTAACGAGAATCGGTGTTTTCAGCACGGCACGGCCGTTGGCTCGACAAAGAGGTATGTGTAAATGTGCATTATATTCAAGGTAGAGCATATGTTTGGGCATTATATAAAAATCTCACACGCGCATTCTCTTTTTTCCCGGCCGCCCATTTTGCTACTCTATGTCTTAGGATGAGTCGGTCGGCCTGGGTTTTCGACGCGCATTCTCTTCGCCTTAAGAGTGAATATAAAATGAATGCGAGTTTAATCGTAATTATAATATACGTAATAAATAATGTTTATTTTTAAAGTTAGAATTGTGGAATTCAATGCGTAGTGTTGTAATTAATAATTATATTTTAGGAACTCCTACAAAGAATTAATGGTGGGTTATAATGCGGCAACAATGCAATGTACGAATATACGATTTACGATCAATAATAATTAGGAATAATTTATTTAACCCAAAGATTAATAACTAAATATTCTCCAGCCAAATGTTCTTTTTAAATGTGCGCCACAGGTTTGCTTAAATGTTGAAAAGTTTCGGGCTTGTAAGGATCTTCTCCTTGCGAGAAGTCTTTAGCGTTGCCATCACCCTTTCTCATCACTGCGTCTTACTTGGATATTGAAAGTAAAACTATCGATAGGAGGAACTGAAACGCCTACAGTTTATTCGCAATTTTTTTTAGAATCATTCTTTGAGTTCAATCAAGATCTTTCGAAATAATTAAGTCTGAAAATGGGTCTATCTGCAACCAACGTTAAGATCATAAAATATGATGAGGTCAAAAGTTCGACCTTTGAATTTTAACTGGCCTTTATGTTTTGAGTATACCTCAAAACGAATCGTCAACCAGTTTTTGTAATGATGTCTGTTTGTTTGCTTGCCTCTGTTTGTGGGCGTTACATCTTTCGAATACATTGATAAAATAGATTCAAATTTGGAATCATTATTTTAATCGGTAAACGTCAGAAGGCTACTGATTTCTGGGTATGAAAAGACAAAGGAAAATTTTAGAAAACGTTTTCTGCGTGAATCGAAAAATATCATAAAGTCATAATTACGTATAAAATATCGCTAAAATATATATTTAATATATGATTTTTTAGTCAATAACAAATGCCATCATTTATTTTCACGTTTTTAATCTCAAATTGAAAACGTGAAATGTAAACTCACTATATAAATGTTCGTTTTCTTGTCTTTGAAAGGCTTAAATAATAATTAAAGATAATTTGGTGAAAGCTAATTTGCTTTGGAATAAAAAGTAATATTTCATTTCGCATTTTACTGAATCCCAACCTAGAGGATTCAAACAGGTTACTCAAGCCAGTGGTTAAAAGTTTTATCAAGCTTCTTACAAAAACTTACTACAGTAAATATGTAAATCCAATTAAAGTAAGAACTCAGTTTCTTGTATTAACTTTTCCCAACAGTTTCCGCTTTTTTCCCCTTTCTTTCCATGTCAGAGTTAAAACAACAAGGAACGTGATCTTTTTTCCCCCATAAGAATAAAGTTTTTCTTTCGATTTCCCTTTTGAATATTCCGATGGCTACGAAAAAGTTCGAAAACGAGTTTCAGAAATAAAAACAGTACTTTATCGGAGAGAAACTGCGCGTGCGCAGGAAAGCTTCTTGAAATGAATCTCGCATTCAGAACGGTATCTCCCAAGTTAGGAAAGAATTTGCATAGAAATAACTTATTAGACGGAATTGTAAAAGCCTGAGGGTATCGAATATTCTAAACAAAAATGATGATACTGTGAACCAAATACTCCGGGCAGAGAGGGGGGGCGGTGTATAGAGATAGAACTTTCGATATCTTGTAAACAATGTTTGTGCACACTGTAGCGCGAAATTGATGCGTCGGATGGCAAAAATTTGGTCATAGTCACATTAAGTAACCGGCAGTGAAGTTTTGCAATATATTGAATAAGTATTCTACATCTATGGGGAATATAATGTTGCAAACGTGAAAAATTCCCTAAATGGAGTCTTTTCTTTTGAAAGTTAGACGGAGAAAACACCCGCACTAGTTTTCCTATGACGTGGCTCTAGGGTTTCTATACTGGGTGATTCAAAACGATGGAGCATAACGTGATAGAACACACCTAAACAAGCACTTTCCGTCATACAATGCATGGTCGTAACGCACGCGGTTAAGCGATAGAGAGCGCTGTCCAGCGAATGCATTAAGCGCTTGTTGTTGCACTTGTCGTCAATTTTACAGTAGATTTCAGAAGGGATGGGTTGTTTCACGAATCAGAATGCCGACATGCATTTTATATACGGAGCTACGGACGGGAATGCTAACAAAGCCTAAATCCGTATGGTGTGGCGCTCCGTCATTTTGGAACCACATACGGATTTGGGCTGTCCTCGCATTTCCGTCCGCAGCTGCGTACATGACATACATGTCGACTGTCTTCTGATTTATGAAACAAACCATTCCTTCTAAAATCCGCGGTAGAATTGACGACGAGAGAGACAATAGGCGCTTAATGGTTTCGCTGGACAGCGCCCTCTGGCGCTTAACCGCATGCGTTACGACCATGCATTGTATGAGTAAAAATGCCTGTTTAGGTGTATTCTATCATTCCCTAAAGTCTTGCCCCATCGTTTTGAAACACCCTGTATGCTGAAGTTCGGAAGGGGGATTTTCCAGATTAAGTGATTTATAGCCAATTTAATGGCATTTGTCGACTTCTCGAAAGATCGGAAAACACCTCGAAATAACAAATGTTCTAAGAGATATGAGATTTCTAGAAGTTTCTATGGAGAGTCTATAAAAGGAGTCACACTTTAGTTAGGGAGCAGTTGACGTGGCATGAACTACATTGAACTGTGACAAACGTCAATGTCTTGAGAATAGCAGCTGCTGTTTTGTGAAATGAAATACGTCCGTGTTTCGAGAATAATATCAGTTGTTTTGTGAAATGGGTGGAGCATTTAAGTGCTGTTTGACTGCATGTTGTTACTGTTTACGATGGGCTTGTGAATAAACGTGTTAGCTATCCAGAACTTTTGACTCATTCTTGTATCCTGACCGCACACCCACGATTCCATAGGATATGCCATAACAATGAAAACCGTTTCGGACGCCACGTACTTTATATAGTACTCTCACTTTTGATGCCATTTAATTATTCACTGATTCGCATTGTCCCAAATATGCGACGCATTCCGAGTAAGACAAACAACTCCTCACAGTGATACTCACTCTTAAAATTCCAAGTGTAGACGTGGCGCAAATTGTCGCGAATGCTAATCCTAATAATGTAATCAGTTTCCTGCATCTTAATAATTTCAAGAATTTGTCTGCTCTGAATCTAATTAAATATGAATCTAATAAGTGCAATAAATAAAAAATTCGGAAGTGCAGCTTAACTGTCGTTTACGAGGAAAATAGCAACCTTCTTTAGGCCTGACAGGTTCAGCTCAAACCTCCACGGCAATCCAGGAAGATATTTGCCGATGTGAAAAGGAGGAACAAATGGTTTTATATCCGTTACCCAAGCCAGGGACAGGGGAGCGAGGTCGGTCAATCCACTCGCGGTACGGGGCTGGAAAGACAATCCGCCGAGTCTAAACATATACCTTATACCTTTCTGATTGGTCGGACGGCCTGGGTCGAAGAAGAAGAAGAATCCGTCGAGTCTCAACCCCAGTCACCGACGGGTCTGGAACAAGACACAAAGACACAGTTCCTCTGCTCCACCTGGAAGAGTCTGGTTCATGAAATCCCAATTCCCGAGGGCCAATCCACCGATTTGTATATCCCCTTAGAGAAGGTGGGACAGAACCGACAAACACGTCTGAACTGACAGAAACGTGACATAACCTACTCACGTAAAGTCGACCACTGAGATTGGCACACGGGGCTGAAGGTAGGAGAAATAAACTTGCCAACGCAGCGGAAATAAATGAAAGAGTTAAAAACCAAAACGATAGGCAAGAAACATCTAACGAACAATACCAGATAAGTTTTCAACGCACACATAAAACAGAATATTATATTCTCAAAATGAAGTACTCGGAAGCCATTTTTTATTCATATTACGCCAACTCCCTCCAATTGCACGTTGACCACCTTATGCGCTGTTGTTGAAGTTCTAAAAAACAATACACCACGTAACTTAAGAAACACTTAACCAAGCTACAAATTTCGAGAACTCCCCAAAACTCGCTATGTTGGCGATATTTCATCATTTTACAAAGGTCAGCACATTTATCGCAAGGGTCAAGAGACTTCAGCTTTCATTAAATACATTAGGTGCCCGTAAAATTGTCTTTATTGTGGTGATAGGTTTATATATCGCGTAAACATTTAAGGAACAATAACATATTTGTAACAACAACATGTTCAGAACAATATATTCGTTTGTGATATCATATTTGTAATAATATTTGTACGAGATAAATTTAAACTTTAGCTACTGGGTTTTATCAGGGCCCCAAACATTTAAATATCATCGAGCTCTCATAATTTTTTTTTACATATCCGCAGACTATTTACTATTAACTCTCTCATACAATATACACATTTGCTATTCCGCGACCACTGTGGTACTTAGTAACGAAATGCTTGTGGATATATGGAGAAGATAATTCCACAAAATAAATGGTGAACTAAAAAAAATCGGCGATGGCTTCAGTCCGATGGAGCCGAAATAGTTCTGCGTGAATAACATTTTGTAAATTAAAACTCAACTTTTGTAATATCGAAAACATAGAACTAGATCCAAAATCTGATTATATACACTTATAGGGCTTTCAAAGAGCTACAAATTCTTGCTTATTGTTTTAGTATTGCTTATTGTTTTAGTATTGCTTATTGTTTCCAAGACACATTGGTATGATTAAATAAGAAAGATCAATCTCTCTCATGTATAAAGCATTGATTATGAAACATTTTCCAACTGAAATGCAATTTTATTTAAACATCTTTAAAATGCGATACATTCAGCGCTTATATATGTTAAATTATCACAGTATTGCAATAATGTATTATATTTTAAAACTTAAATTCATCGAAATAAAGTGAACGTTATTCAAACGACGTCATCGAAATTTAAATTGTCTAGCTCTTTATGTGAAAGCAATAAGTATTTCATTCATATCACTTCCAGGCTCCAGAGCTAAATTTTGCGTGAGAACAATTCAGCAATTCTTATACAACTCATCTTACAATAACTTGTTTACATTTTACATCTATTAAAATTAGGCTTCGTTGTAGAAATAATCAAAGATTGATGATCATTTAAACTAAAAATTACTAACTATTCCGTTGGTACAGAATATGGATGCACAGAAAATACGCAAAAATAAAGCGATTTTAGAACTGATGCAACACTAAATATAAATTTAATAAAACTTTAAAATTCACGATTTTTACACTTGGTAAAAAAGATGGATGCCCTATTTTGTTTTGAAGTGGGTCACGTGATCTCTTTAATAACATGAGTGTCATTATTACTTTAATTTTTATTTAAAAAGCTACCGAACCTATTTTGCTGAATTTTTTTTTATATATTTTATGAGATAATTTGAATATTTCCTAAAATTTTCGAAGCAATTTGTGAATTATAACCTCGCTTAAAAATGTTTGAAAAATTATATCCCGTAGGGTTCAATGTACTCGTATTTCACCTTTTCAACCCGAGTTGAATCCAAAACTTATAAGGTGATATTATTCATTTACATTCCTGTACGTGCCACAAACCGTCTGAACAACATACTAAAATTTCATTTCGTTAAAGTCATTTTTACGACAGTTATCGTGGGAACGACAGACAGACAGAACGAACAAAGTCATAAGCACTTTTCAACTATGTCGGAAAGTATGAAAAAGTGTTTTTTAGTTATTTTATATTGATGCGTAATACGTGTGAAATTTTCACGCGAATCGGATTTTTAACGATCAAAGATATTATTGCAGCGTTTCCATCTTGACACCATCTTTCCATCTTGACAAGATTGAAGATCGCTATTTCTAACGAATTTTATACCGAATTTGTAAGACAATTGCTTCCTATTTATTTACTTTTTTAAATTAATCAAAATGTGTGCATGTTATGCAATTTTATTTTTAATTTTGCGTAACGACGAATTGGAAATCCACTTTCTAATTTGTAACTTGTATATATGGTGATATCTTTGCATCCGAGTAAGGTGCATTCAGTGTTTAATTACGACGTATTACGTAAGGGCATAAAGGGGGTGGGGTGGGGAGGTGCAGCGACTACTCTTTTCCAAAAATTGAATGAATGAATGCAAATGCTCGTAATACTGAATTTTAATCAATGACAACGGCAGTGAAATTTTATCAAGGTATCAAGCGGTTTCGGTGAAAAAACGGTTCCTTTAAGATAAATGAGATACATCAGCTACTACAATTAAAGCAGGGGAATGTCTGTCTACTTTTCAGGGATTAAACATGCATCTTCTTGTCACTACAGTGGTTATACTTGAGGAGTCCACTTCCACAATAAGAGCTTGCAACTGCGTCCCAGTAGCTCAACCGTAGAGCTTCGGTTGGCAAGTTCCGCGATCCAGGGTTCGATTTTCGGTTGGGGCAGCAAGGCTCTTTACAATGGCGCTAGAACACATCAACCCTGTAGGTTAGTGCAAAGATGTCGGAAGTTTGAAAGTGACCCTTGTACGACTAGTACGGATTCAGTGGACTCTGGAAGATGGAACGCCGATTTCAAAATTGAGAGGATAACGACCCCGCAAGATACTAATCTGGGTAAAACTAGCAGTAACAGGAGGCTAACCTGAGGTAAAAATAGAAGGTTTTTAGTCAGATTATCAGCTGCCCGCCAATCTGATATTAGACGATGGAGAATGCAGACAATAAGAGCTTGCAATTTCGTCCCAGTAACTCAACGGTAGAGCTTCGTCTGGCCAGTTCGGAGATCCAGGGTTCCATTCCCGTTTGGGGCAGCAAGGTTCTTTACACGTTGTCACATTTAACCTGAAGCAGTGAGTCGAAAGCCCAGGCCGACCGACTCATCCGAAGACTGAGAGCAGCAAATTGGGCGGCCGGAAATAAAGAAGTCCTGAGGAAGTGAGTTTAGAAGCTCTTCGAAACTAGCCTAAACGTATTTGTTTTTCCTCATAAACAAAAGTTTTTATTTTTCGTTAATTTTAATTTTTTTTAGTAGGAGAATCATTTTATAATTCTCTCATTTTCTACGCATATTAACATTTAGAAGTAAATATGAAACAATGATTGCGATTTCTTTTGAAATGACTTCATCCTATTAAAAGAACACACCCATCTTATTATTTTGGAATGAAATTATCTTTGCTATTATGGACGATAAGCGAAACTTTTGCCAGAAAATTGGGAATATTTAATGATCGATGGAAAATGTGACGTTTAATTATGTTATGGACGGGAGAACAAACACACTCTTCATAAACGGGAAGAAAAAAAAGAGAGAAAACTGAATTCAGAGCTAAAATCAATAAAATTCCAGTCAACAATAAAGTAAACAAAGTTGAATTACTTTAATTATCCGAGAACGTGCTATGCTGTTGATAAACGAAAGAAAGAAAATCGGGATAAAAACACGCAAAATAGCGGGCGTCTGAACTGTCACTACCACTTCTGTTAATTGGCAGAATTTTTTAAAATCCCAGAAACGCAATATCCATGCAACTGCAATCGTTTCACTTTAGAATTAATTTTCATTTTCCTGCTCCGAGTTCAAAATTTTTAAAGTAAAATGATTAAATGCGCGCGTTTGCGTAATCATTCATGCGATAATTTTAGTCATGAACTCAATAACAAATTTATGAAGGAGCGTGGCAAGTGGTGTGCACACTTCATTTTCGACGGTATTACGAATCATTTTTATTCTCCTTTTGCACACTTATTTCGAACATTCATTCGAATTTTCGGAGGCATTTCCAGAATCAAAAGTGGAAATCCTTAGTTAGATACCATTAGAATGTAATGCTGAATCTATATTAATCATGATCTATCAAAGCTGGTTCTGAAAATAAAAACAGATTTTACAAGGAATTTTTTAACCAGAAACAGAAAGAGTCGGAAGTTGAAATCCGTAGTGAATTCCCCCCAGCTTCAGAAACTTAATGCTGAATTCATATCAATCATTATATAAGCCCTTTCTATAGCCAACGCTGAGGAATAGATGTTTAAAGAAAATTGTAGAACTGGAATTGGGAAACAACCGGAACTAAAAATCATTTGTGAGCCTCCTTCCCCCTTCGAAATTTGATAATGATTCCATATCATTTGACCCCTTAGCTCTTTCTATATTCGATCCTGAAAAAAGGTGCTGTCAAAGTTCTATCTATAGTCAGGCCTAAAAAATAGATGTTTAAATTTTTTTTTTTAAAGTCAGATGAGAAAAAGAAGGACCGAAAATGAAAATTCTTAGTCAGTCACCTTTTTAATATTTTACATCATAGTTGAAAAGTGTTTATGGCTTTGTTCATTGTGTCAGTCTGTCTGTCTGTCCGTTTGCAAGATAACTGCCGTAAAAATGACTTTATCCAAATGAAATTTTATTATGCTGTTCAGACGGTCTGTGGGACATATGGGAATGTAAATGAATAATATCACCCAATTAGTTTTGAATGGAATCCGGGTAAAAAAAATTAAATACATTGAATACTATGGGACCTTATTCTTCAAACATTTTTTAAGCAAAGTCAAAATTCATAAATTGCTTCGAAAATTTTAGGAAATATTCAAATTATCCCATAAAATATATAAAAAAAAATTCCCAAAGAATATGTTCCGTAGTTTTTAAATAAAAATATAAAAATTAAGGATAAACATACAAAATGAAAAGATCACGTGACCCACTTCAAAATAAAATAGGGCATCCATCTTTTTTCCCAGAGGAAAAATTGGGGTTTTTAAATTTCTTTTAAATATATATTTAGTGTTGCATCAGTCCTAAAATCGCTTTATTTTTGCGTACTTTCTGTGCAACTATATTCTACGCTAACGCAATTACAATATTTTTGAGTTTAAATGGCTATCAAACTTTGATTATTTCTACAACGAAGCCTCATTTTAATAGATGCAGAATGTAACCAAGTGATTGTAAGATGAGTTGTATAAGAATTACTGATTTTTTTTTCACGCAAAATTATTTAACTCTGGAAGCTGGAATAAAAGTGTATGCATGAAATATTCACTCCTTTCACTAGAGAGACAGACGATTTATATGTCAATGACGTCATTTGAATAAAGTTCATTTTTGTCGATGAAGTTTTAAGTTTTCAAGTAAAATAAATTATTGTAATTCTGTGATAATTTAAAAAGTATCGCCACTGAATGCATTTTAGAAATGTTTAAATAAAATTGCAATTGGAAAGTGTATCATAATCAATGCTTTGTGCATGTTTGATCTTTCTTGTTTAAAATTTGATGCTGAATCCATCTCAGTCATTATCTAAGCTCTATCTGTAGTAAATCTTGAGAAATGGATACTTCAAATATGTTTTTTACTGAAAACGTAGATCTAATTTTGATTGCTACCTGTAAAATAGGCAAGTTTATGAAAAGTAGTGGGTTTTTAGAAAATTTGTCTCAAATCCATGTTTTCCAATAAATAACCGAACTGAGTGGGTTATTGATTAGATTTTAAAGGAAAACGTGAAAAAAAAATTTCACGCTAAAATATTGTTACTAATACCAATAATGTATTCTGCTCCTGAGGAAAAACGACATTGGACTAAAGTTATAAGGAGCTAATAACCGTACTCCATCCTCTAGTAGGGTTCCCACGAGCCTTGAGAAACCCTTAGAAAGGCTTGATTTTTCATTTTGTTTTTAAGGGCCCTTAAAAAAGGCCTTATTTTTTGTTGAAAGACCTTAAAAAGACCCTATTTTTAATTCATCTATTTCTTTTGTCCATCTTGAATATTTGTGCAAATAATTGCGGTTTGTGTGACGAACCCATGACGCATCTTTCAGTAAGTGGCTGAGTCTCCATGCCAGGCCATTCCTTTGCCGATCGGCCACAGAAAAGAAAATTGAGCTTGGGAGCATAAATAAAAATCTGCTGTGAGCAGCACATGACTTTCCCTGCAGACTCAAATTCATATTTTCTTTATTTCTTTAATAATTCATTAGATTAAGTTTTTAATTGCACCAAATAACACTAAATTTGAATTTTTAATTCAATTTTTGTTTTTATTTGGTAATTGGACATTTTCCCGATAGCGACGTAACAGAAATGCAAGAAATCTTAAATATGTTGATCTTAAATATGTTGTCTTAAAGTATAATTGAGTGTGTTATATTCTTTTCCTCGTCAAAAATTGCGTATAAAACAAGAATTTAATTGATACATTTCAGCATACGTAGTCTTTTTTTTTTTTTTAGAATTTTGGGGGGGTCATTTCGTAAAAAAAAGCAGGTTGTTTTTCCGAATTGTACCAAAATCTAATCAGCACCAGAGCATCCTACAAGTAACTTATCTACCAAATTTTGTGAAATTTGGTCAATTAGTATTTTAACTAGAATGGACACATGAAATTTTTACGGGCCATTTCGCAAAATAAGGCGCGTTCTGTTTTTACGAATCCTACCAAAAACAAATCAGCACTAGGTGTCCTAAGGTAACTTCCTTTTTAGGACACGCCCGGTAAGAGCGCGAAAAAGAATAAGGCCGTGAGTATAACAAACATTAATTTATTTACACTATATAAATATTTACAACATTATTTATTCAAAAGTATTTGAAAGACCACTTCTCATATTCAAAAAATTGGAAGTATATCAACTTCAGATAAACCAAACGAAAGTGTATATAGTCTCATAGACTAACATTGAAAGATGGTAATCTAAAATGAAAAACAACTGACTTTTTCTATTAACTAATTAATTTGGAGTTAAACAAGTGGATATTTTAATTAGCGTTAATTTGTTAAATTTTAATGGAGAGGGAGAGAAAGACAAAAGATACAAATCAGGCACAGGCCCTTAAATGTGGAACTCACCGAACAATCGCCGAATAAACGACATCTCTCTGAACAGCATTTTTCAGAGGACCTTGTTATGAACACTTCTTTACTCACTCCAAACTCAGTTCCTTCTCTTGCTCCCTTTTTTCAATTCTGAAAAACTCTCTCTCTCCAAGATTTTAAAACACGCCCCTGAGGCGCATACAAACATCCCATTGGATTCAGGGTCTTAACCTCTTGACCCCAAAGCACCGCCATTGGCTTTAGGCCTTCCAAAAACAAAAAGCCCCTTCTCAAGCCCCTGCGAAACTGATATTTCTTCGGCCACCAATTCAAAGTCGCCGAGGACCCTTCCGAAAAGGACGTTAAATCTTTCGGTACGAATCCGAGATCCCGAGCAGCTTCGACATCCTGCTTTTCTATTTCGAGTGCAGATGGCCGAACGAAAAGGCTGACCCCCAAAAATAAATAAGAAGACTCTAGGTCGCATTCCCGAAAATATTGGCTCATGGGTTTACCATGCGACACTAGGGTCTCAATCAAGTGACTTACATACCAAATTTTGTGAAAGTCGGTCCATTAATTTTTTAGTTAGAGTACATTGCACAGACAGACAGACACACAGACAAACACACAGACAAACACTCACAGACGTCACGATAAGAATAGATTTTTTGTATTCTGGAGGTCTCGAAACGCGTAGATCCGTCAAAAGCTCGAGTTGTGATTTTCGGTATGATTCCAATACTTTCCTTATACATTACCATGTATTGCAGGGAAAGTAAAAATCTGATGTGGGCAGCACATGACTTTCCTTGCAGACTCAAATTCATTTTTTCTTTATTTCTATAATAATTCGTTAAATTGAGTTTAATTGCGCAAAATAACACTAAATTTGCATTTTTAATTCAATTTCTGTTTTTGTTTGGTAATTGGACATTTCCCCAAAACTGGCATAACTAAATGCGAAAAACTCAAATATCCCGAGAACGGTTAGTCCTAAAGTAATAGAGTTGTTCTTATTCTTTTCCTCATCAAAAATTACGTATAAAACAAGCATTTAATTGATATATTGGAACATACGTAGCTTTTTCTTAGATGTTGGCGATTTTTGAGGGCCATTTCGTAAAAAATGGCAGGTTGTTCTTTTCTGATTAATACCAAAATCTAATCAGCACCAGAGTATCGTACAAGTAACTGATCTACCAAATTTTGTGAAATTTGGTCAATTAGTATTTTAGCTAGAGTGGATACATGAAGTTTTTACGGGCCATTTCGCAAAAAAGGGCAGGTTCTGTTTTTACGAATCGTACCAAAAACTAATCAGCACCAGGGTCATACCCAAGTGACTGACCTACCAAATTTTATGAAATTCGGCCCATAAGTTTTTGAGTTAGAGTGGATACATACATTGCACAGACACACAGAGAGACAGACAGACAGACACACACACACAGACGTCACGCTAATAACAGGTTTTTTTTGTATTCTATAGGTCTCGAAATGTATAGATCGATCGAAAACTCGAGTTGCGATTTTCGACATGATTCCAATACTTTCCCTATACATTACCATGTATTGCAGAGAAAGTAAAAATCTGATGTGGGCAGCACATGACTTTTCCTGCAGACTCAAATTCATATTTTCTTTATTTCTTTAATAATTCATTAGATTGAGTTTAATTGAACCAATAACACTAAATTTGTATTTTTAATTCAATTTCTATTTTTATTTAGTAATTGGACATTTTTTCTGAAATCGGCGTAACAAAAATGCAAGAAATCTCAAATATCTTAAGAAAGGTTAGTCCTAAAGTATAATGGAGGGTGTTAATTATTTTCCTTTTCAAAAACTGCGTATAAGACAAGAATTTAATTGATACATTTGAACATCCACTACTTAGTCTTTTTTTTTAGATTTTGGCGATTTTTGCCGGCCATTTCGTAAAAAAAGGCAGGTTGTTCTTTTCCGAATCGTACCAAGCAGCACCAGAGTATCCCACAAGTAACTTATCTATCAAATTGTAATGTTTTATTTCATTATGCATTAAATTGAGTTTAGTTGCAGAAAATTATATGGATTATTTTCTGATATTATATCCAATTCGTTTTTTCATTGCATCTTCGTTTCGTTTCACAACTTAATTCACTTTAAATTCTTCAAGATTTGTAAATTCTGGAATTCGGAATTTGGTCGATTAGTTGAGTTAGAGTGGATATATACAATTTTTGAGGGCCATTTCGTAAGAAAAGGCAGGTTGTTCTTTTCCGAATCGTACCAAAATCTAATCAGCACCAGAGTATCCCACAAGTGATTTATTTACCAAATTTTGTTAAATTTGGTCAATTAATATTTCAGCTATAGTGGATACATGATATTTCTGCTGGCCATTTCGCAAAAAAAGGCGGGTTCTTTTTTTCCAAATCGTACTAAAACTAATCAGCACCAGGGTCACATCCAAGTGACTTACATACCAAATTTTATGAAATTCGGTCCATTAGTTTTTGAGTTAGAGAGTGGATACATACATTGCACAGACAGACAGACACACAGACAAACACACATACACACAGACAAACACACATACACACACACAGACGTCACGCTAAAATAGTTTTTTCGTATTCTAGAGATCTCGAAACATGTAGATCCGTCGAAAACTCGAGTTGCGATTTTCGCCATGACTCCAATACTTTCCCTATACATTACCATGTATTGCAGGGAAAGTAAAAAGGAGAAGTATTAATTATTTTTGTTTCAACTTTAAAAGCAAATACAGGGTTTTAAAGTCCTTTAATAAAATCTTCTTTCCTCGACGCACAAAATTACACGGCCAAAGTGCTTCATCACTGGCAAAGCCACTGATGAAAGACAGACATCATGATGACCGAAAGCATTTTGGCAGAGTAATTTTGTGCGTCGAGGAAAGGAGATTTTATTTAAAACCTATTTTTGATTGTCTTTGATTTTAAAGTTTAATTAGTTAACATGTATCCATGCTATTTATTCCTGTTTAGTATAGATAAATATATTTAAAAGGATGTTTATAGAAGAAGGTATTTAATATTCCTGAAGCATATTTATTTAATAATACTTGCATTTTTTTTCTCTCTAAGGTATATTTGTGTAACTTTTCGTTGACTGCATTGCTAAGTTCTAAGTAGCCTTATATAAAAAAATAGAAGAAATTCCTTTAAAAAGGCTTTATTTTTTTTCTGCTTGAGATGTGGGAACCCTGGCTAGAAGTGACCCCTCGGCTGGAGTGGCACAAGGTTCTTGACAGGTGTTGTCTTTTATTATAGTATATCCCATAAATAAACCGGTTTTTAAATTACTTACAGACAGAATACCCGCGGGTCTCAAATGTTGGTTCAAAAAATATTTTAAGTAAAACTTTATGCGTTTATTACAACTTTTATGCGTGCATTAAAATGAGATAATTTATTTAAAATGCTTTACGAGAAATAGCCAGGATTGACTAACAGATAGCTGTGAACCAGTTCCCTCACTTCCACTAAGAAAATATTTTTACCCTCATAACATTTATGAACATATGTATTTACAATATTAGTGATTCAATATTGGATCCTCTACGTCCGGGCCAAAGGGGTAAAGAAGTCACTTAGAACTATATTGTTATGAACGTATCAAATGCATTTACTGGAGTTGCTTTTGAAGACCAGAAGGAGAAAACATATTTCCCGGCAGCCATTCATATGACGTGAATTTAGGGTTGTCATATGCTGAAGTTCGGAGATGGGGTTGACAGATTTGCTGACTTCTGAAAAGCACTCGATCATTCTCAATATAATGAATATTTTACGAGATACGAGCTCCTTCTGAAAGTTTCTACAGAGAGTATATAAAAGGAATCATCACTCAATTGGAGAGAATTGGACGTGATGTTAGCTACATTGAGCTGTGATTTTTGTCAATGTTTTGAGAAGAGTAGCTGCTGTTTTGTGAAATTAGCTGAGCACTTAATGGCTGTTTTACGGTACCTGACAATTGTTGAGTGATCTTGCAAGACAGTTATCGGTCTGTATATTGTTGATGTTTACGCTGCGCTTCTAAATAAACGTGTTAGTTATCCAGAAATTTGGTCTGATTCTTGTATCCTGCGAGTACACCCACGATTCTTGTATCCTGAAACTATACCCCAGAGGATGCATCGTAACAATATACATAGTTTTTAAGAAGTAATTTCAAAACTTTGCATAAAACTAGCCATGTCTCATTTGGAGATACTGGATAAAAGAGCGCATCCTTTGTAACGGCGTAGATGACCCAAGTTAATGAGATTTTGATGAAAGCACAGCATAAAAGATTTTCCTACGTACCTTAGAAAATATCATTAAAGTCTTTCAGGAACTTCGATATCTGTAAAGAATTCCTAAAAAACCAAATTTCGACGGTAAAATCTATCAGAAAGTGTCAAACGTCTTCTTACGGGACACTCAAACCTGTGAAAAAAAAATACGAAGATAAAATGAAACAAAACTGAAGGATGCAGTTGATACTATTCGGTTTTATTATTTTATACTACTTTTTCTGCAAAGTATTTTCACGGTAGTTGGAGCGAAGTTTTTCTTCTTCTTTTTTATAAGTCTGTCTATTTGTCTGTCTGACTGTCTGTCCGTTCGCACGATAATTACCGTGAAAATCACTTTATCGAAAAGAAAGTTTAGTTTGTTGTTCAGAAGGTCCGTGGAATATACGGGAATGTACATAAATAATATCACCCAATTAGTTTAGGATTGAACCCGGGTTGTTGTTGTTGAGACCCAGACCATCCGACCTACAGAAAGGTGTAAGGTAACTGGATTGAACCCGGGTTCAAAAAGTGAAATACATTGAACCCTATGGGACCTTATTTTTCAAACATTTTTTAAGTGAATTTGAAATTCCCAAATTGCTTCGAAAAATTTGGAAAATATTCAAATTATTCCATAAAATATATAAAAAAAATTTCAGCAAAATAGGTTTGGTAGTTTTTTAAATAAAAATAATAATGACACCCATATTATATGGAGAGATCAAGTGACCCACTTCAAAATAAAATGTGTCATCCATCTAACTTTCCCAGTAATTTTTAAAGTTCTTTTACATTTATATTCAGTGGTGCATCCATCCTAAAACCGCTTTATTTTTGCGTGTGCATCTATATTCTGTGCTAATGGAATGACACTATTTTTGAGTTTAAATGATCATCCAACTTTGATTATTTCTACAATGAAGCCTAAGTTTAATTGACGCAGAATGTAAACAAGTGATTGTAAGATGAATTTTACCAGAAATACTGAATTTTTTCACTCAAAATTATTTAGCTCTAGAGTCTGGAATAAAAGTGATATGAATGAAATATTCATTGCTTTTACATAGAGAGCCAAACGATTTATATTCCGATGACATCATTTGAATAAATTATTTTTTTTCGATGAAGTTTTAAGTTTACAAATATAATAAATTATTGTAGTACTGGGATCATTTAAAATATATCAGCGCTGCATGGATCGCATTTTAGAGATGTTTAAAAAATATTGCATTTCAGTTGGAAAGTGTTTTACAATTCATGCTTTCTGCATGATTGATCTTTCTTGTTTCTTCTTAATACAACACGCACTTGAAATCGACATATAGAAATCCCACACCCGTATTATTCCAATTCAATAAACTACGCTTGAGAAGATTATAATGTCAGGGTATACCAGAAATGAAAAAAAAATGGTTTTGAACAATATCGGTCTTATATGACCCTCTCGGTGGTGATACGGGTTTTTTCGATGAATGTTGACTCGCTCTGATAGTAGCATGAGAATGTCTCTTAGACGGGAAATTTTATCTCATTTCTTTAGAAATCAATCTCAATCCAAATCGCAGAATGGCGAATATAAATAAATGAATAGAACCATGGACAGAAGTAAATTAATAGAACGACGAACAAAATGTATTTAATAGAACAACGGGCATATTTTAATTAACAGACCAACGAATAGAAATGAATTAATGGAACGACGAATAGAAAGGAATTAATAGAAGGACAAAAATAAAAATGAATTAATAGAACGACGAATAGAAATGAATTAATAGAACGACGAATAGAAATGAATTAATAGAACGACGAATAGAAATGAATTAAAAGAACGACGAATAGAACGGAATTAATATAACGACGAATAGAAAGGAATTAATAGAAGGACGAATAGAAAGGAATTAATAGAACGACGAATAGAAAGGAATTAATAGAACGACGAATAGAAATGAATTAATAGAAGGACGAATAGAAAGGAATTAATAGAACGACGAATAGAAAGGAATTAATAGAACGACGAATAGAAAGGAATTAATAGAACGACGAATAGAAAGGAATTAATAGAACGACGAATAAATAGCTGCCAACTCTCCCGGTTTTTCGCTATATCTCCCTGTCTCTCGGGAAAGTCGTTCAATCTCCCTGTTTTCACTCAGCTGCACTTATTTTTCCCATTTCTAGGCAGAAATAAAGCGAATGCAAATCGTGTCTTTCAGTTGTTTTCCGTGTGTCAATTTTCTGCTACCACTGTGTAGGAAAGGATCACGAGTGTCGTTTGTATTTTTGTATTTGTATCTACAGGTTACAAAAGTCGAAAATTAGGAAATAGATCACGAATGTTCCGAAAATATCACGAAATGAGAAACGAAGTCACAAATTTTGAGATCGAAGTTTTCCCGTTCTTTCATCTAAAAATCCGTTTCCCAGCTATCCCGTAATCGGCGCTCGCAAACGGCGATTATTCCCACGGCGTCACGAGAGAGAGAGAGATGACCAATGATTATCTAATCAATGTAGGAAAAACGCATTTGCATCGACTAAAATATTATTAAATTATTTTGTTTTATATGCAAAACTATTTTTCGAACGTGTTATTAATGAAATGAAAGGCTTTTTTTTTGCAGCAGTTTCGCTAAAACGGCATTTGTGCGCGATCGTCCTTATATTTCGTTTTATTGTGAAGCTATTTTTCCACTTTTGCAATCTATTTACATCGTCAAAATTTTTTATAATTATTTCATATTTTATACAGAAAAACTATTGTTCAAACGTACTATTAATGAAATGAAAGGTTATATTGCAGCAGTATCGCGATAAACGGCATTTGTGCGCGATCCTTATATTTCGTTTAATTGTGAAAATAATTTCCATTTTTGCAATCTGTCTGCATTGCCTAAAATGTTTGTGATTATTTCATGTTTTATACAGAAAAACTATTTTTCGAACTTATTATTAATAAAATGAAGAACTATTTTCCGAATAACAATATTAAAATAATAATTTGCGTACTTAAGAAATACAACCATTTCAAAAGCATAAGTTAGAATTTGTATTTAAATTTACATATTTCTAGAATTTTAATTAAAAATTAACATTTACTTCACTCTTTAGTTTAAATGAAAATAGCATGATAATATTAGTTTACATGATTTCTTAGAATAATAAATATTAAGAAAATATAGGTTCAGAATTATTGGAGCATGCTGAAAAAAGCTAAATGAACTGTAATGAATTTTAGCACTTGATAAAAATAATTTGATAAAATTATTCCATTTCATTGTTAAGTGTGTGTTAAATAAGCTCAATATATGTGAATATCAGTTGCTGTATAATTTAAGGTTTAATTGCATTAATGATCCCCATTAGTGCGGCCAAAAATCTTGATTATTTTTTCCTCGCGAAATGTGTGCCTATTTTTCCGGCAGGTTGACAGTTATGTTATTTTGAAATTATCTAAAGGTAGTGAATTTGAATATGCTTTTTGCTCAATCTGTGCAATGGACTTCAAAATTTTACAGTGGAAGAAGGGATATTATTGTCAAAGTCAAACTCAAATGGAATGTGGGCAAAAAAATGTCAATTGAAGGAAATGCAGACATCAAATACAATTTCTTTGCTATTGGAAATGAAAGTGTGATACCTGCTGAATGTTATAATCATTACATTTTTCAGTTTTATTTGTTGAAAAGTTGTCATTTTTATGTTTAGATTAAGTATAACAGAAGTATACACTGCGTTGTCGTGCAAAATCTCCCGTTTTTTTTCATATTTTCGCACAGAAATCTCCCGGTTTTTCATATTCAGAGGTTGGCAGTTATGCAAATAGAAAAGTATTATTAGAACAGCGAAGAGAACTGAATTAATAGAACGACAAATAAAAAGGAATTAATAGGACGAATAGAAAGAAATTAATAAAACTATGAACAGGAAATAAATTAATTAACAAAGAACTAATTTAACGGTGAATAGAAATACATTAATAGGACGATTAACATAAATAAATTAGTTGAACGATGAGTAGAAATAAATGAATAGAACGACAAGTAAAAATAATCAACGAATTAAAAATTAAATAGAAATAAATGAATAGAAAGATGAACAGAAATAAATGTATAGAACAACGAATAGAAGCATATAAACAGAACAATGCATAAAAATTAATTAATAGAACGACGAATAAAAATACATGATTAGAGAGGTGCTTGTAAATAGAATAAAACGTATTTATTATGTTCAATAGTAGATTTGTATTTAAAGCGTATCTTTCATTAAATATTTTGAGCAGTAGTCATGGTCTCTCAGTTAATTGCTTTTGCGGTAAAACTTTCCATTTAAAATAAGTTGTTTACAAATGATATGTTTATTTTAGAATATTTCGCTGCTACTGATAGTGACAAATTTATATTCCGGGGTGTCAAGATGCTGGTGCAGAGATGCAAAGATTCTAAAAAACATCAATTCGTCTCTGACATAACCTATCGGCAAATGTCAGAGTGAAAGGATTGTTTTATTTTGACAGACAAAAGTTCTGCTGTTTTTTGGGAACGAATAGAAAGATTTATATAAGCCCAGATGTCATTCAGACAGGGGTGTCTTTCTTAAAGAAATTTCTATCTAAAACTCATAGGGCATGTCTGTAAAATCAGGAGAAAATATCACACGTATATTGTCAATAAGGCCTGAGCTGAGGCTCGAACTCGTAACTTGAATTCCTAGGACTCAACAGATATCTTTGTAATCACATACCCATGGATTAGTTATGTTTGTGTTCTGGATGTAAATGTGCTTCCCCAGTATAATTTAGTTCATAGACCTCATTGAATAAGGACCCGCAGGAATTTCGGATCCACAGATTTGACGTGCCCATACTCCGCGAAATCTGTTCTTTTCGTATTTCTGTGGTTACTGTAACTGGATTTCATCTGTAGTTTCTACCGTAAATTGAATAAATAAATAAATAAAACCTCGAAGCAGTTTAATGGATGATTGTGTTTGTATGTGAAGTCTATTTCGAAGCAGAATTTTTGTTTTGTTATGGGTAACATCTGATATTTTGAATATCGGTTTGCTTGTCGCCCTATTTTGTGATCCCAAAATTAAAAGAACTATAATCGATATGAAAATTTATCGAGTTATTAATACCATCACCAGCAAGCACTTCCTGATTATCCACAACAATCTTAAAATGGGTCGAAATATTGAAGTTCTTTGCAGCTTTCAATTTAATCCGGAATTTTCTCTTTCACCTAAAAATTTCCTTTTTAGGTAGCCAAACAGGGTATACGGAAATAACGCCTTGTTATATGCAATCGAGTGCAAACTACATATTCAGTACTCGAAGTCATACAAAAACGATGATATAATAGTTGCGTATAGCTCTGAGCCCTAAACATAAATATTTCTGTACTTACCAAACATACGAGTGTGTGTCGATAAAAGGTCTAGAGCAGGGGTCTAAAACCTGCTGCTAGTGAGAACCAGTGTTCACACTCGTACATTCTGTACTGTCTGCAAACAGGAAAACAGGATGGAGTATTAAAAATCTGATGTCAGCGGCACATAATTTTCCCTAGAGACCCAAATTTATTTTATTTCATTAATAATTCATTGAGTTTAATGGCACTCAATAACATGCATTATTATATGATATTATATTGAATTTATACAAGAACAGCTAGTCCTAGAATAACGGGGTGGATCCTATTATTTTCATCGTAAAAAAACTACGTATAAAACAAGCATTTAATGAGTAAAACAAAAATTTGATGGGCACACTTAAGTATAAGTAGTCTTTTATTTTAGATTTTGACGATTTTTGTCGGCTATTTTGTCAAAACAAGGTTTTATTCCGAGTCGTACCAAAATCCTATCAGCACTACTGTAACTCCCAAATGTCTTATCTACCAAATTTTGTTATATTGGGTCAGTCAGTTTTTAAGCTATAATTATGCATGCTATATTTGCCGGCCATTTTTGTAAAAACAGGTAGCTTCTTTTATCCCGAATCATTCCAACATCTATTCAGAACCAGGGTCACCCACAAGTAACTTACCTATAAAATTTTATAAAATTGGGTATATTACTTTTTGAGTTAGAGTGGATACATACATTGCACAGACAGATACACACACACAGACACACACACACAGACACACACATAGACGTCATGTTAAAAATAGGTTTTTCGTGTTCTAGAGGTCCAAAACGTGAAGATCCGTCAAAAAATCAAGTTGAGATTTTTGACTCGATTCCAATAATTTCTATATACATTATCGTATATCGCAGGGAACGTAACAAATACTCAGCATGGTATTTAGTTTCATAATTTTGCTTATTAATATAATGTTTTCAACCCTATGTTTATTAAGTAGGTAGATTTAATAATTTTGAACAAAATTTATGATAAAGGCATAGTGAGTAACTCTGTTACTCATTATAGATGGACTGCAACAAATGACCCGACGTTGCCTACGCACACGCTACTTAAATAAGACAGATACAGATAGAATCACTCAATTTCCAAGTTAATGTAGAGTCATGGAATCAGTCTTATTTCCTTTGTTGTTAAAAATTACACGAAGAACAAGTTTATAATTAAATGACTGAAATTGCTGAAATATATTATCTCAGATTTTCATGATATTTTCGGGTCATTTTGCATAAAACGGTCGATTATATTTTCTCGAATTATGCCATAATATAATCAGTATAAGTTTAAACCTCAAGGAACTTAACTACTAAATTTAAAGAAATTTCATCAAATAGTTTTTTTAACTACAGTGCAAAATGTCTCCAGCTCCTCAAAATTAAGAAAATCTTAAATATCGTGAGAATGGTCCATCTTAGAGTAATGGGGTTGATCTTATTCTTAAAATATTCTTGTTATTAAAAATTACGTATAAAAAGAGCATTTAATGGATACATTTGAGTCAGTCTTATTTTATATTTTGCTATTTCGCAAAAAACCGGCAAATTCTTTTTTTCCAAATCGTCCCTAAATCTCATCAGCACACGGTCACCTGCGGGTAACTTACCGTCCTAATTTTATGAAATTTGGCCAATTAGTTTTTAAGTTAAGGTGGAGACAGACGCCACGCTACAAATAGTGTTTTCGGGTTCTTGATGATCAAAACATGTAGATTCGTCGAAAACTCAAGTTGTGATTTTTGACACGAGTCCAACACGTTCCCCTAACATGTACTGTTGGGAAAATTAAAAAAAAGTGCTGATAATACCTTTATTATTAAGCATTCCAATAGTGTGATCCAGATTTCATCACTATGATAATGAAAGAAATGTTCGAAACTTATTAGAGATAATTCAGTTTTCACCGTTGATGAATGTCTTCAGGCGTTCACCAATAAGTAAGAAACACATTGTGCAAAGCCCTCTCCGATTGACCAGGATGTTCTTCATTCTGCTTTTTGATTGGCTTTCTGTGGTTGGGGTTCAATCCACGACTTGAGTATATATATATATATATATATATATATATATATATATATATATATATCGCTCTGTTTCTTCTATTTGTACCCATTTCGTCTTTTCGATTTTGGGTTAGGGATAACTGACGATAGGGATAACCAGCGTATCCTTGAAACAGGATAGGCTGCATTTTTATTTTATGTATGCGTGTATTTGTTTCTTGTTGCTCCAGTTTTTCTTATTCACTGGTGTATTACCTCCAAAGACCGATAGAATTCGTAGTCAATCAACAGTCTTAACACGGCTGCATTTAACATAATATGCTAACAAACTTTATATAGGAACCAATATACAATACAATCTTTGGTATCAAAACTTCCTCACTCTGAGTTGAATTCAGTGAGTCTTTAGATATTGAGTAATAATAAAAGAGGTCATGAAAAGACATAAATGCCAAAATGTGTGAGGAAGGAGGGAGGGAAGAGGTGATGTATGTCACTAAAGCACATTATTAAACAGTTCATAAAGAAGGGAAGAGTACGAAGGAAGCAGCATATTGTGCACAACTAGGTAACTTAACAAAATATTTGACAAATATTGTTCACCACTAGGTAACTTAAACAAAATATTTGGCATATTGCGCACAACTAAGTAACTTAAGCAAAATATTTGGCAAATATTTGTTGAAAAAAAGGGTTACCACGAGGCTCAGAAATGAGGTCTTTATCAAGACTGGCATTGAATCCGAATGAGGTGGAAGCAACTGTCCGTTTCTGAAACCGATGATAGATTATTTCTATGAACATTCTATTGTTAGCTTAGAGAAAAAAAATATATTAGAAATGGGAAAAATCTGATGTGGAAAGCACATGACTTTTCCTACAGACTTCAATTCATTTGTTCTTTATTTCTTTAATATTGAGTTAAACTGAATTTTATTGCACAAACGAGCAGGCATACTTATTTGGAATGACATTGAATTTGCATTTTTAATTCAATTTCATTTCATTGGGTAACTCGACGCATTTTCAAAGGCGGCGTATCAAAATCACGAAAGAAAGTACAATATCTCGAGAACGGCTAATCCTAGAAAAATGAGTTAAGTTTTTTACCGTTAAAAATTGCGTATAAAACAAGCATTTAGTGGATAAATTTGAGCATACGTAGTTTTTTTTTTTATATTTTTCTGGTTTTTGTAGGCCATTTTGCAAAAAAAAAGAAAAAAATAAATAAAAAGAAGGGGGCTGTTTTGACTTACCAACAAAATTTTGTAATATTGGGTTAATTATATTTTGAATTAGGGTGAATACATACAATTTTTGCAGACCATTTCATAAAAATCTGATGTGGGCAGCACATGACTTTCCCTGCAGACTTATATCCACGTTCTCTTTATTTTAATTAAATTTATTTCACTTTTAATTCAATTTTCTTTCTCATTCGGTAACCGGACTTATTTTCAAGGATAGCGTAGAGAAAATACGAAAAACTAAAATATCTCGAGAACGGCTGGTCCTAGTGCAATGCGGTTGGTCTTATTCTTTTCTTCGTTAAAAATTACGTATTAAACAAGCATTTAATGGATATATTTGAGCATACATAGTTCTTTAGTATAGATTTTGACGATTTTTACGGGCCATTTTGCAAAAAAAGGCGGATTATTTTTTTCCGAATCATATCAAAATCTAATCAGCACCAGGGTGACCCACAAGTGACTCATCTACTGAATTTTGTGAAATTCGGTCCATTAGTTTTTCAGTTAGAGTAGATACAAACTTTTGCGGGCCATTTCGCAAAAAACAGGCGGGTTCTTTTATCCCGAATCATACCCAAAACTAATCAGCACCAGACTCGCCTACAAGTGACTTACCTACCAAATTTTTTGAAATTCGGTCAATTAGTTTTTTAGTTACAGTGGATACAAAATCTGCACAGACAGACAGACAGACACAGACACACAGACAGACAGACACACAGACACACACACAGACGTCACGCTAAAAATGGTTTTTTCGTATTCTAGAGGTCTTGAAACGTGTAGATCCGTCGAAAACTCGAGTTGCGATTTTCGACATGATTCCAATACTTTCCCTATACGTTACCATGTATTGCAGGGGAAGTAAAAAAGACAAGTTATTTTATCCGGAATCATACTAAAATTTTTCAGCACCAGAGTGGCCCCACAAGTAACTTACCAATGAAATGTTATTAAACTTTGTCAATTAGTTTTTAGGTTAGAGGCGATATATGCATTGCACAAACAGACGCAGACACACACACACGCACATACACACACACACGCACACACACACGCACACACACACGCAATAGATTTTTCGCATTCTAGAGATCCCAAAACGTAGATTCGTCGAATATTTGAGTTGGTATTTTCGACAAGATTTCAATACTTTTCTTATGAATTACCTTGTATTGTAGGAAAAGTAAAATAAAATAAGTAAACAAAATTTACCGTTAACACACGCTCTATCAGTCCAAAATGGCGAATAGTATCCGTAAAATAAGAGGGAGATGGTTAATATTATAGTTAACCATGAAGATGGCGTGTTTCAGGAGGTTTAGGATGCCCATCTCAGCCCCTTTTGCAGATAGGCGAGAAAGTCAATTAGAGCAAGTTGTAGAGCGAGTCAAATCAAGCGAGTAAGAAAATGCTTTAGTTCCATTATAAAAGATGGAAAGGGCGAGAATGCGGAAAGCTGTCTGATTATATGCGTCCAGAGCATATTTACATACTCTGCAGAGTCCACTTCGACTACAAGAGCTTGCAATCGCGCATTTCGGAGATTCAGGGCTAGATTAGGTTGGGACAGCAAGGTTCTGTATATAGTCATAAAGTTGAAATGTCTTGCTTTATGCTGATTCTGCAGCGTTCATAAATGCAAACACTTTGTGAAATAGTGACGGGAACCGAACGCTTTGTTATTTATGCAAGTTCATTACATCTGCATACATGTTTCCTATTGGCTGGCTGCTTCCGCACTTTATGCGAATTTTCCATCTGTCAGTGTAATTAAAGTAGGAAAATTGCCTATTGAGCAATAAATTGTCTGTTATACATTTATGTATCGTGGCCGTGTCTACTGACTCCGGTGTTCCTTTCCAATGGTTTGATTTTCGAGGAAAGGCTGCCCGGTCACTTGCCAACTTTAGTTATGGAACTAAAACATTTTTGTACTCAAATTGACTCTCTCCACAAATTTTTAATAGAGTTTTCTCTTATCTGCAAAAGAAACCGAGATGAACCAACTAATCCCCTTAAAATGTGGGCCCCTGATCTCATAGTGTGGTCCCTATACAACGGCACAAGAAGTGCTCGCTGCCATAGTTCGAGATATTGGCCTGAGAAGGACATTTCTTGTAACTATCTCTCTCTCTCTCTCTCTCTCTCTCTCTATATATATATATATATATATATATATGTTTATATATATATATATATATATATGTTTATAT